>JAKOOU010000002.1:0-615942 GCA_028408415.1 Monosporozyma aerobia | reverse complement strand
GACGATGACGACGATGACGACGTCGACGATGACGAGGTAGTAGAAGAGGCTGTTCGTAGGAGTGAAGATAGTGATGATAGTATTGAAGACGAACTTCAAGAGTTATTGGAGTCCTCGATTGTCTAAGATGATCTACACTCCGAATCCCAGCATTGTGGCAACTCCAAAAAAATGATCTGATAATGAATAAATAATAATATAACATTAATTTATTTAAGTTTTTAAATAATACTACCTTTATAGAATTTTATTAGAGCTGTCATATATATATATTGTTTTTTTTTGCTGTTTTGATCTGTTTTATTTTGGGTATAGTTTGTGTTTTAATTTTTGGTTTAATTTGAATATACATTATATTACATTGTCCTTTCATAATATACTAATTTTAAATTTTTGAAATTAATTTTAACCTCTGTGTGATCAGAATTAAAATTTATTTTAATTGGGGTTCGTTATCGTTTAGTTGTGTTATTGGTATTGATTTATCCTTTGATAAGTACTGTATTCTCCATTTTATCTCTTCTTCTGATCTATTGGGCATTAAAATTGAAATTTCTTTCAACTTTAAACTTTTGATATTTATTAAATCTAATAACAATTTATCTTCATTTTGTTCCCATTTAGTGAAACCATGTTGAATATTATTACATTGTGTTGTTGGATGAAGATGGATCGTGGATTGTGTAGATAGTTGGGTATCAATGAATTCGTGTGGTATAATAAAGGACGATCTTCTAGATGTGGCCGCGCTATTTAAGGACACATTTAGTGATGATCTTCTTGAAGAGACCATACTATTTCGTCTAGAGATATCAATGCCTGTGACATTAGCTGGGATCATTAAATTTGTATTTGGATTGCTATTGAAAGAACTTCTCCTTGATCTGACTATGATCTTTGGAATAAAGCCAATATTTTCCTCCTCAGGTTGGAACACATCCAAATGCTGTTGCTGCTGCTGTTGTTGCTGTTGTGCTGCATTACTTATGTTTAAACTTGGTCTAGTAACGTTCAAAGAAAACGATCTAGGTTTCGCAAAAGTGGGTACTGAAACAAAGGATTTAGTCTTTCTCATCCCGTGGGGTTGTAGCTCATTGTTTTGATTGACACCGGCATGGTTAATACCTACTTTATTTGGAAGGTATACACTGGAAAGAGAAAACTTCATATTCGTACTTTCCTCCATGTATGGTCTAGATAGAGGACTAGTCATATCCTGGTGAGAATGATTCTGAATTTGTTGTTTTTTCTTTCTGTCGGCGTTGCTATTTGTTGTAGCTGCAGCAGTAGAAGTATTAGTATTCGTCGTAGTGGTGGTATTTGGTTGAATTGTAAGCTCTACTTGAGGTAACAATATATCAGTATCATTATTTTTTAATGGGTCGATTAAATCTGGTAATTTCTTGTCGACACCCATATTTTTTAAAATGGTAGTGGTATCGATAGAATATATATCCATGGTAGCAGTATGGTTAGTCTTCAAATTCCCAGATTTCAATCTTCTCCATCTAAACTGACAAGCATTTGGGGTTCTGTTAATAAAATATTTCGATATCTCTTTCCAACCGAATTTCCTGACTTCTTTTAAATGCCTTAATAATAGGTCATCTTGTAAATCCCAAGACGTTGGGTTTTTAGTCTCATTGGTCTCCATCACGACATCGTACTTCTTCTTTTCCGGGACTTGTTCTTCTGCTTTCACAAGCTTGGGTTGATAATGGTATTTCGAATGGATGTGATGATGTAAATGTGGATGTGGGTGATTACTTAAAATAGAAGCACCGGTTGAATGCGATGCAGACAACGATTTCACAGTAGATTTGGGTACTGCCATGGTGTATGCTGCTTCTGATGACCTTTCCCGATGTCTAGTCTCCTGTCCTGTTGGGGTACAATCATATATAGTGCACCTTATGGGTATGTTATAATCATTGGCAGTTGAGATGCGATGCGATGAGATGAGATGTGATTTGTAAATTGCGAAAACAATTGATGGCCAATTCCCCGTTGGGAAATTCGGTACATTTTGTGTTCCTGAGCCCAGGGCCCGAAATCCCAGACGGAGGGGCAAATGGGCGCTCTGCCTGCGGAAACTGGAGCTGGGCAGAAATGGCACGCGTGCGGCTGAGCCTAGCGAGCCCGGGGGCTTAGAGGGGCCTCTCCCAGCCCCCGGCTGCCCCCGGTGGTGGCAAGTGCCAAGAAATATGATGGGGTTCCATAACCACTTAATTAAAGATGAGTAATGGCATTAAGACTAGTAGTTGTGGCATTACTAATCACGGCATATTGGGTTGAGCACCCCCCCACCTTTCTGTCTGAATAACATCATTACATGGCAGATTGCAATATTTCACTGGTTAATTATAAGAAAATTCAGTAGCTGAAATAAAACCATGAAATATTATGGAGCAATATAGAATAAGAATTCCCTCTCTCCCCTCTCCAATTAGTGCACAATCTTCCCATGCTCAAACGTGCAATGACCGCTAAATATTATGATATAGGGCTAAATTTAACAGATGATATGTTCCACGGGATCTATCACGGTAAGAAACAACACGAATCTGATATTTCAAATATTTTACAAAGAGCATACCAAAGGAATGTTCAAACAGCATTGGTCACTGGGTCCTCCATTGAAGAGTCTCGTGAAGTGGTTAAATTGGTAGAACAATATCGGTCTTCTCCAGTGAATTTATATTACACAATTGGTGTTCACCCTTGTTCGGTCAACGAGTTTGTTCAATCAGAAACAAGTTCTAGAATAAACAACCCAACAAATAACCATGATTTGAACCAAGAGTTATACAAAAATATGGACAGGAACCATGTCCAAGCCAAATTGAAAGAGTTGTACGATTTGATCCAAACTAATAAGGACGATAAAGCATTCCGTGCCATCGGTGAAATTGGTCTAGATTATGATAGATTACACTATTCATGCAAAGAGTTACAAAATTTGTTATTTGAAGAACAATTGAAACTCTCATGCCTAGTAGATGACTCTTCAAAGCCATTATTCTTACACATGAGGAATTGTGCTAAAGATTTTATCCAAATATTAAAGAAGTTTATTATCGGATTCTTAGATCATGAAGATATCTTCAATTTAAAATCTTTGGTTCACGAACACGATCCACAAAATGCCATATTTTATAAATTCAATCCTGAAAGGAAATTTGTCGTACATTCATTCACTGACTCATTACAAGATTTAAATGATTTAATTAATTTATCTCCAAACTGTTTCATTGGTATGAATGGTGCCTCGTTGAGAAACCCTGAAAATATTGAATGTGTACAACAAGTGCCCATCAACAGATTACTATTAGAAACTGACTCACCGTGGTGCGAAGTGAAAAGAACACATGAATCATGGAAATTTTTACCAGAAGGTTATGAACCAAAATTTAAATCTGTTAAGAAAGATAAATTGGCCAAAATTCCTCAAAATGAATGGGACCAATACACGATAAAGGGTAGAAATGAACCATGTAATATGGAAACTGTCACTGAAATTATCGCCAATATCAAACAATTACCTTTGCAACAAGTAATTGATACCGTCTGGGAAACCTCTTGTAATGTGTATGGCGAATAGTCATGAGATATATGCATATATATATATATATATGTCAAAAGAATCATGTTAATTATAAATAAGCAATCATATGTGTGCATATGTATATATTGATAGTGGCTCAGGTGGGTAATGCTCAAAAATATTCAAGTAATTGTTATATATTTGCTTTATGTTTGCTCATATTCTTCTTTTAGCTCTCTAGTTTCCTGCTCCTCATCAGATTCAAATGGAGCAGTTTCACCAGCTGCAGCTTCACTGAGCGATGTTAAAATATCCCGTATATTTGACTTCGAAGAGTGGTCTTTTGACTTGCTCCTATCTTCAGTTTCCAAAGAATCTTTATCATGAACACTAGCTTCTAATAATTGCCTCAATGATTCAAAATTCAATACACTGCCTGGTTTTTGAGTTGAATCTGGGTTCTCTGATTGATGTTCATTATCATTATCATTATCTTCTATGGTGTTATTAGTGGTATCTATTTTATTTTCATTAACAAGTTTCTCTTCATCAGGTTTTGTAGTGACACTAAACACATTTGCATTGTCAAAATCAAAAGTATTATATATTTTCCTTCTCATTGCTTCAAATGAGGGAACATGTGCCTTTGAAAGTGGTACAGTCGAGCCATTTGATACAATTTTTCTATTTCTAATACGTTGAAACCATTCTTCTTCAGTTTCACCGTTCTGTAATAAAGCTACTATAATTATTGTCATGTTGTCACAGCCAATACCACTACCTTCTGTCGTTGGCGCACAACATATATCGATGATTTTGGAAGCAATATCATTCAATGAAATTCCAGGTGTTAAAATACCACGATAAACCATGTTAACACATTCTTGAGAAGATAAACATTCCCAAATCCCATCACAACCAAGAAGAACAAAATCATTTGCAGAATAGTCAATGTGGTGAGTTAAAACATCAGGTTGGGCAGTGACAGCTTGCTCTTCAGCGGATAACTTATCATTAGATTTAAACTCAAAATCACCAATGGCACGAGATAAAGCTAAATTACCATTGACACGATCCATCTCGACAAACCCATCTGCAGTAATAATACGGGATTTCTCATTCAAAAGATTCGGCTTATGATCAAATGATAGAGCCTTTGCATTACCATTTTGGACTAATACAGTGCGGGAATCACCAGCATTGGCACAAATTATAGTATTAGTATCCTTTGATATTAAAATGCAAGTACTGGTACATCCACTATGGTCGTTTTGCATATATTCTTCAATCAAGATTCGCTGATCAGCAATTAAGAAAGTATCTTTAATTGCATTTACCAAATACTTATTATTAATTTTATGAGGTTTATTCTCCAATATCTGTTGTTTCAAAATGGCAGCCAAATTTTGGCCACAGAACTTTGCAACGGCAGACCCACCATGACCATCAAACACCCCATACATGGCCAAATGATCAAAACCTGCAGTAAGCTTACTATCCACCTCTTTGGATTCATCCTCTTCCCAAACGTTTAACTCAACAATGTGGGCATCTTCCATTGACATCCTCCAGCCTTGCATAGAGCAAAGCCCAAAAGCGGTAAAGCTGTCATTCCCTTGATGGAGTTCCTTGTCTATAACTGGATTAGACAGTATTTGACCCATTTTCCTATATTATTTCTTAATTTAATTTTCCTTTGTAATAGTCAAGACTATGTAATACATGATAAGCAAATATCACAGAGGAAGTTATATATAATTAACCATTCTTGATGTTCAAGGGTAAACTTTACTTTAAAAATTCGGAGTCTCTTAATTTCTTTAATATTTTCAATTTTGTCACTAAAAAATTTCAAATTTCAATCTTCAAAATTCATTGAAAAAATAATTGAAAATAGTAATTATAGAGGACGTTGACCATTAACGATACGATGAAACGAGTGATTAGATCGTTCAAGGGTCAAGTGGTTGCTTCAACTTAATATATAGTGCATGGCTTAATATGGGTACCAACCTTTCCGTTTTGTTTGCTGTCACCGCTTTGTCTTTAGCAAGTGGTTATTATATTGGTCATTCCATTCCAAGAGACACTGTTCCAGATAAGAAGAAAGATGCTCAAGAGAAGTTGAAGGTAGCTATCCAAAATGCCAAGGAAGAAGCAAAGGACGAAAATTCCGAAGAAGAATCCGATTACTCAGAAGAAGAATCTGAAGAAGAAGACTACGAAATTGAATCCACCGCTTTAAATGATGTCCCAGGTGAAGTTAGAATGGCACTAGTCATCCGTCAAGATTTGGGGATGCAAAAGGGTAAGATCGCCGCACAATGTTGTCATGCTGCTCTAGGCTGTTATAGATTGATTGCAACAGACCCGTCAAGAGCATCTTATAACCCAACCATGGTCAATAGATGGTTGAGAGGTGGTCAAGCCAAGATTACTTTAAAATGCCCAGATAAAGACGTCATGGATGAACTGTATGCTAAAGCTATCGCCATGGGTGTAAATGCCAATGTAATTCATGATGCTGGTAGAACACAAATTGCTGCTGGGAGTGCCACTGTGTTAGGTTTAGGTCCAGCTCCAAAGGCTGTGCTAGATCAAATCACTGGTGAGTTAAAGTTATATTAAAAGCATTTATCATATAGACAAATATACTGTATAGGTATATATAAGTTCTAACAAAGTTCACACTTAAACCCATCTTTGTACTACCACTGAGTTCTTTAGATCAGCTTCAATTAAAGTTTGGTCCATGTTTTCAATTGGCTTGACTGGGAATGCATAATTTAATGTAAAGGTTCTGCTGTGATCATCTGTATTGGCTTTAACATGTTCGTATAAGGAGGCAACTTTATCGGTGGAATTACAATGGTATACTTCTCTTTTACCTGTAGCATATCTAATTTGCACTGACATATCACCTTCGGTCTGCTTTACGTCTTCCTTTGGCACTTCTGTTGTGGCAGTAGCTGTGGAAGCTACTGGTGCTTCAACAACACCTGGTGACATCGAATCACCCGGTATTGGAGAGCCCAATCTTTGACCATGACCTTGGAACCCACTGAATTTTCTCTTTGGTGGTTTATAAGATTCATCTAATTTCTTTAAAACATTAACTTCAACCTCTTGACCAAATTCAACATTTAATAACTTTAATGGTGCTCTCCCTTGGTTCAATTCATTTAAGAAGAAGGCGTTAGCTGGGTCATCATAGCGGTAAAGTTTACCATCACCAACTTGAAATCCTTCTTTCCAAAACGTAATCTCTCTGGTTACTTTACCATTACCTCTATTATTATTTTCTGGTGTGAAATCTTCAACTACTTCACTAGGTTTATCCACCTTAGATCCAAGACGGTAACCCTTACCCGTAAAATCACGTTTTGGTTCATGTGGAACAGAAGTACCTTCTTCCATTTGTTCACCATTTCTCTTGGCCTTTTCTAAAAGATCTCTGATCAAAGAATTTGGATCCTTTTTATCACCGTTGGGATCTGTAACTTCCAACCCTGAAGTTTCACCACCGGCAAATGTGTTACGTGGTTTTCCATCATTCTCTTCATCTTCTCTATCAGCATTTGATCTAACCATATCAGAAAAGGACATAAACTTAGAATTACTAGCAGTTCTTGACACAGGGTGGCTCCCAGAAGCAGAAGACGGACCAGACGATGATACAGATGGGGAAAATGATGGCCTTGGCACATTGTGTGCTTTGTCACGTTCTCTTCTTTCTTCGACAATATCCTTTTGATCTTCGTAATACGCTTCCATGGCAGTGTTAATATCACCATAACCATCTATATATTCCTTTGCCACATTGAAAGAAACATTAGTAAAAGACATAAACCTTGTAATATCTTCTGTATTGTCACTCATTTGTAATCAACCAGATTGCAATTGTACAGTATGTTGTGTAGATGTCTTCTTGTCTGGCAAACTTTGTGGTGAAAGTGTTAAAGTTTCAACGTTTAATTTCAATTTCGATTTAAATTTAAAGGGCAATTACATGAATTTATAAAGATTTTTATACAAAATAGTTGACTGGAATAAAGAATATAAATGTGTATGCGATGGGACTTGTAATAATATATTTGATATATTTGGAACAGTGATATCAGCTACTTTCAACACTTTTCCTTCCCAATTGCTTCCATTCTTCTAGAGTAGATACATTTTGAGTCCAAAGAGTCCCCGTGATCCCCATCAAGAACAACCCAGAGGTGATCCCGACAGTACCTAGGACAGCAGGAAGTATAGCAGGTGATTTGGCATTCCCACCTGTAATACCTTTGATACTTGCAACAATATCTGGAGGAACCTTGTGATTTAATTGGAATAAGTTTGGCTTGTCTATATAATAAACTTGTTAGTAAAAGAATCATGGCATAATACAGCGGTCCTATAATTCAATAACCCGTTACATACATTTCAATACAGCTTTGGTCGCAGTAGGTGTGGTTAAATATCGCATTGTAAGTCGGCATGATAGTAGAGTTATTGCTGTAGCTCCAAAGAACCTCAACATCTGTGACTTTCTTCTTTTGGTGTAGCTTGAGGAATCCATGGTTTATGCAATATTTATCAGCTGGCTCGGGGCTTTCTAAATTGTTCTTCCATTGGGGCTAAAATCTTTTTACATATCCTTCCTTTTCAATGTTACAAGGTAAGATTAATAGAGATCGATATTTGAAATTTAAGTTGAAGAAACATCAAAACTACAAGAAACTCCGTAATAACTAGCCACTAAGACAAGAGCATACCAGGACCACCCGACCCCATCACCATCAGTCAAATATGCATCCACAACTAGAATCTGAAAGGTTTATATGTATGTTATATTAAGCTGCCTCTTCTCCCCTTCTACCTAGGATCTTCCCTTACTAACAAGAACAAATAATTTATATTAATTTCCCATAGCTTGCCATGAATTTATCGAAGCATTGAATAAATGCCACCAACAGCAATTTTATAAAAGAATGTTTGGTATTTGTAACAACGAGAAAGATGCATTAACTGCATGCTTGAAAGCTGCCTCGTTACAAGCTAAAAAGCATCATTTAATAAAGAATAAAGAGAAGAGAGAGAAACTAGAGACCAAATGGAAGCAACTAGAAGACGATGAAGACGACATGATACTAAAAATCATCTTGGAGAGACAACAAGCTAAAAAGGCCATGGAAGGAGACCTACCAAAGGACTAGTGAAAAAAAAGTGTATAATAATACAATTAAATATATATCTCCATTTGCCCATGTAAATACTAAAACATATACAGGTTGATATATAACTACTGTAAGATCATTCTATAAGAGAACAAAACAACTAAAGACTCAAATATGTTTAATTTTGTTTACAAATCTTTCCAGTATTTTTTTCACTCTTTAACACAATATTTAAAGTAAGTGTCCTTTAAGATGTTGTAATATATGGTCTGCTTTTGGAATTGCTTGTTTAAAAAAAGATATTTATTATTCCAGTTATTCATTACCATATCAAAATGTCTAGTACCATCCCAACAAGCAATAATATGTGGTTTCATATCATTATGTTCATCAATAACTTGCTCTAATTTATCTAAGAATTCTTTTGATTCGTTTAGCTTATCCTCCAATGTTTGTTGATTAGATATTTCATCAATATCATCAGCAAATAAATCCATGGTTAATAAAGGTTTCCAATTAGATAATTGGACATTATTTAACAGCTCTTGACCCTGGCGAGACAACATCTTACTCCCCCATCCATATTCCTCATTGGATACAATTTCAAATTGTGTATCAGGTATAGGACTCAATCTGGCCGCCCAAAAGTTTACACAATCCACATAGTATTGTGCTTTATCTTTATTGGTAGTTTGAAATTGGAATAAGACCCTCGTATCATCCACATTAGGTGGAAATTTAATATTAAAATTAGTGATAGATCTAGAACCCGGTTGGCTACCCATGATGATATTAGCTTGTAGTAATTCTGCAGTACATTCGATCAGATTAAACACATAATATTCCACTTGAGTATTTTTTTTCAACTTCTCAATATCATCATTTAGACTCACCGTTGAATCATTACTTTTGAATATGAATATTCTACCCTCTTTTACTCGTACTCTTACCTTTATCCATCGTGTCTCAGCCTCTAAGAAAGCCATTGAGCTTCCAGAATGTTTTGATTGTTTTGATGATTTTGATCTCTTCTTCTTTAACCATCGAAGTAAAAACAGCGATGATGAGTAAGATGATGAGTTCGGCAATGATGATATAGAGGACATAGAACTGTCCTCGAAAGTCATATTATCCTTTCCATTCTCATTTAAGGAAACAAGGGAAGTGGTGCTCTTTCTGCTGGTTTTATTGGCAGATTCCATATTCTTGTATGGACCTCTTTGGATCTTTTTCAAAAGTGTATAGCTATCGTCAGATATGTACAACGTATAATCTAAAATCCAGAGTGGACATTTCTCTTGAATTAATCGCTCATCATATGATTCTTTCAAATATAGTTCAGGAAGTGACATATTATGATGATATTTCCAATCTGCTGTACACGTTAAGTTACTATCACGTAAACTTAAATTAGAACGAGAAGAATATATAGATCTGTTCCCCATTGACGCAGTTCTAGTCATATCTGTAGAATAACTAGGAGACCTTTTTCTTTGAACAGATCTTTTCCTCTTTAAGTTTGCAGGTGAGAGTTGAGCGCTGGAAGTCGAATTTGATAACATTCGCAAGACTGGTAACGCATTATGTTTTAAAGCTTCATAGTATGATACCAATTCATGAGAAACTTGTAATCTAATATCTTCGAGTGAGATGTTAGTAGCATTTAGCTCAGGTTTAATTGCAGCCAGTGTATTGGTGACAAACTCGTCACTAGAGAACTTGTGGTGGTTACCCTTTGTTTCCTCGTTATGCAAATCTGAATTTAGGATTAATAACGAGAACAGGATAATATGACAAATCATGTAATTTTCCTTCCATATGGTGTTAGGGTATGTTTCAATCCACTGCTTACTCACTTCTTCGAGAATTCTATCAATATTTTGTGATTCTGCAATTAGGTAAAGGCTATTTGATAATTTATAAAGAACTGATAATAATGAGTACGGCAGAGGTTTTAAAAGACCAATAAAATCTTGTAGCACATGGTAATTCGATTTATTACCCAGATAATTAGCATATTCCTTGAAAGATACACCATCAAAAGTACCATCCAATATTTCCATAGCTATTAACAAAGTGTTTCGACTTTTCACTTTAGTCAACAATGTTTCTTTTGTCGGGCTACTTGTATTGGTGGTCCCACCAGTAAAATTTCTATAATCTTCCTCCAATGTAATACTTTCAATTCGTTGGGTTAAATCACTAAAAGATTTCTCGGGAGATGGATCTTTATCATCATGTTCTATGCTGTCATGATAATCTTCATTAGTTGATAATATCGTGTAATTGTGGTTATTTAACTGCGTTTGTGGTGTCAACGTCATTCGTGTCATACTGATTCGATCATTACTCGAGCGGCTCATTGCATGGGACAGTAGTTCTTTTTTTAGAAGTTTGCTTGACTTGGTTTGATATTTAATTCTTGGCCTTTAAGCTAATCTTCACATTTAAGTTCAATGTCGAGGAATTTAAAATTAGAATTTGCTTTCAGCACAAAAAATGAAACATATTCCATTGGAGGTGGTCTACTGAAACATATATAAAGAAGCAGATTGGCAATTAAGTAGGATTTATTAAGTTCAAAGATCAGAACTGCAATCGATTAATATAAAAACATGGAGGCAGGTGCGACAGATAATAGGGCCAAAATGCATCCTTATAAAAGTTTATTTCCTAGAGCGACACAATCGCAATCAGATATTAATAGCAATGATAATAATGCATACAATGCCAATTCCTTTAACTCAAATATAAGTAGTACACACACTTCAAACAGTCTCACCAATACTGAGGATTTTAATGATAGTTTGGGGCTGGGTCTTTCGTTTGAAGAAATTGAACCACCTACTCAAAGTAATTCAACCACTAATCTAAAGCCACCAACACAGCAACGGTCTCAGGTCTCCCCGCCCACTCAAGGAATCTCTTCCAATAATAAACAACAAAGTCCAATACGAACAACCAGAACCATTATTTCTCTAAATAGTGCGTTAGATAGCAATAAACCTAAAAGTGACACATCATCGTCATCATTATCTAATGTGCTGGAAAAGAAAAGCCAAGAATCGATGACAGAGAACTCTTTAAACTTACCAGAAACTGAAAGCTCCACATCACTAACTAATAATAAAGCATCATCTTCATCTGTCAATTTAGCATCGGCAAGGAAAAAGAAATCACGTTCGGTAGATTTATCACATATGTATTTATTGAATACTAATAGTGATACACAATTAACTTCAACAAATGAATCTGTTGCTGATATATCGCATCAAGTCATCAAGAAATATCTAGGTGATGACAACAATTCTACTTTAGTTCCAAGATTGAAAACTATCGAGATGTACAAAGAAAATGTTAAGAAATCAAAGGATCCTAAAATATTGTTCGAATTTGCTCAATATATGTTACAAACTGCATTAACTATGAATGCAGATCCACTGGATGGTAGTCAGACTAATAAAGAAGAACAAGAAATGAAAACAATCTTTTTAAAGGAATCCAAACATTATTTGAAGAAATTGAGTGTCAAAGGTTATGCTGATGCTCAATATTTATTAGCAGATTCTTATTCTTCAGGGATCCTAGGTAAAATTGACAACAAGAAAGCATTCTCTTTATTTCAGACAGCTGCTAAACATGGCCATATTGAAAGCGCATACAGAACTGCTCATTGTTTTGAAGAAGGTATCGGGACGACATGTGACTCCAGAAAAGCATTAAACTTCTTGAAGTTTGCTGCCTCAAGAAATCATCCATCTGCGATGTTCAAACTAGGACTATACTCATTCTATGGTAAGATGGGTTTACCAACAGATGTGAACACTAAACAAAACGGTATCAAATGGTTATCTCGTGCGGCAGCTAGAGCTAATGAATTAACAGCTGCTGCTCCATACGAATTGGCCAAGATTTATGAAGTTGGGTTTCTTGATATTATTATCCCTGACGAAAAGTATGCAATGGAGTTGTACATTCAAGCAGCTACTTTAGGACATGTCCCATCTTCTACGCTGTTGGGCCAGATTTATGAAACTGGGAATGACACTGTAACCCAAGATGTTAGTCTTTCTGTTCATTACTATACCCAGGCAGCATTGAGGGGTGATCCAGTTGCAATGTTGGGTGTTTGTGCTTGGTATTTACTCGGTGCTGAGCCTGCATTCTCAAAAGATGAAAAGGAGGCATTCCAATGGGCACACAAAGCTGCTATTGCTGGCTATGGTAAAGCTCAATTCACATTAGGTTATTTCTATGAACATGGGAGAGGTTGTGAGATTAATGAAACCGCTGCTTGGAAATGGTACGAGAAGGCAGCTAAAAATAAGGATGAAAGAGCCATGAATAAAATGGAAAATAGAGATAGCGCTAATGGTAAAGAATCATCTAGATATTATAAGAAGAGAAGCAAGAAATCTGCTCGTAAGACGTTGAGTATTAGTACATTAAATCTGTTTGCTACTTCTGAAGCAGATACCAGCCAAAGCAACCCGGTCTCTAACAAATCAATTGGCGGCAATAACGATAATAATAGTTTAAGCAAGTCCTATTCCAACGTTCGGGGTAGTAATGGCATAGAATCTGTGGAAAAAGACGTCAATAGAATAGGGAATACAGAGATCCCTTCTAATGAAGGGTTGTTTAACTCCCAGTCAAGTGAAAACAACCTGTCTGTCCCAAATAATAATCACCACCAAGCGAGTCAAAATGAAGATAATGAATTTGTAAATGAACAATCACATCATCATAGTAACAGTAATCAAAAGAAACAGCGTTCTACATTAGCTACGCCGAACAACCTTAATACAATGAAATCAAGTGATGCTAGAACTCGTGCAACTACTACTCCATCAAGTTTTGCTAGTACCAATGCAGATTCTTTCAAATTTGCGTCTTCTTCTGAAACACCAAAATTACTACAAAAGCCGAATAAGAAAAAGTTTGGCTCCTCTAAAGGGAATACTGAAAGTTCTAAACAGGGATCTAAGAAAGATTGTATAATCATGTAGATTGTATGGACCTGAGCTTAAAGGATATATGATATACTTCACCTATATAGTCTATAAAGATTTACTATGTTCTTCAATTCAATGACAACTCACTTCTCTTTCTACAAATGTGGTTTTTTAGTATTCTCTTCAGTAATGTTATTGTCTTGAAAACTTTCTAACGTAAATCTTCTTTTAAGATTATTCTCACCGCTAACAGATGCGTCCTTTTCCTTTAATAAGGCTGGGATCATATAAGGACTCTTTTTGGTGGAATTTATACTTTTAGGAATTAGTACTTTAGGTAACGGTTGATCTGGGATTGGCATTGGAGTACTAGGACTATGTTTCAAATCGGGTATGCGAACTGGTGAAATGTTGCTTGGACTTTCTTCTTGCGGTATAGTTACCATTCTCGCTTCTACCTTCATATCTTGGTATGATTGATAGTTTTGGGGCTGCTTGAACTCAGGGATTGCTAAAATTGCACGTTCTCCTATATTAACTTGCGGCTCCTTCTTTTCGTGGTTGTTATTGGTATTGATAAGGTCAGTTAAATCACTTGAAACTTTATTTAAGCTCTCATAATGTTGAGATAATATATCCTTTTGTGTTGTAGATATTTGCACCAAATTACTGTTATACGAATGTAAGATATAATCAGATAGTTCCTCGATATGTGTTGACAATAACCTCATTTTAGATTTGGTGTTTTCGCTGGAGTTTGTTACTAGTTGTGTTAATTCAGTAATATTTCTCAGCAATTCATCATTGGCAGTTATGATTTGGTTCGATATGGAATTGTTGGTAGATTTGAGAACTTCTTTTAATTTTAGTGATGCTTCTTCGTTACAATAACTGTTCAGTTTCATAACTAAAAGTGATATATTATCACCAACTGGTATTTTACTAATAATTCCTTTATGTTTGTTAGTTTGGTCTTGGATTGTGTTCGATAGGGTATCATTATGTTTCATATTAACGGACTGGATCTCTTCCATACATTCAATTGACCCAATAGTAATATTGTTAAAAGCCTTTTTAGTAGTTGATTCTGCTTCCTCATTGAAACTGTTTAGAGATAAGACAGACTTTTCAAATATACTTTGGTCAAATTCCATTTGTTTGTTTTCAGCTTCCTTTAGCATATTAAACATATTTTGAAAGACACTTGTTCTTTGCCTGTGAATATTATTAACGATGAACTCTTGTAATGATTTAACATATTTTTCTACGTTTATTGAAGATAGTCTTTCTTGCTGTAATTGATTTTCAAGTTTTTGGATATATTGTATCTTCTCGTCGATTAGCTGTGATGTTTTGTTGTTTTGATCTTTAACTATATTTTGAAAAGAGTCATGATTAACCGTCATTGTGCTGGAAAGTTTATCCAAAGAACCGGATAAATCAGATTCCAATGTTTTACTGATTTTGGTGATATCCGAAAGACATTTCTCCAAGATATTTCTATGCATTGTGTAAACAGAATCAAATATTTGATCTCTTGGCTTGCTTAATTCTTGTAAGCATGATTGAAGCGATGATTTCATAGTTATCACAGAAGAGACAATATCGTCAACATTAATATCTTTGAAAATGGCGATTGCTTCTTGTTGAAATGATTTAGTTTTGGATTCCAATTCTCCATTGACACCCTTCAACACAGCGTCAAATCTTTTATTGTAGTCTTTTATAGCAGTTTGCAGTTTAATCAGTAATTCAGTTTGAGCAGAAATATTTTTGGTGAGAAGTGTGGTCTTATCCACATTCTTGTTAAAGTTAGAATACATATCAGTTCTCTCCAACCCAACTTCATTTAGTAGTTGTACATTATTATCATGGATTTGTTTAACCTCAAGGGAGAGGTTGTTCCAATTTTGCAAATATTCATCAATCAATGATATTAAGATATGCTTGTCCTTGAGAAGTGTCCGATTTGTTGCTTCAATATTATTGCATTTCACTTCCAATTCTTTATTAAGTTCAGTTTGTTCTACATATTTATCTTTAAATCTTTGTAGTTGTTCTTCCATATTTTGTATTCTTGTCTTCTGCTCTTCAATTAGAATAGAATTACTCTCATATAAATCATATTGGTCCTGTGTAATATAAATACCATCCTTTTGCCTACTAGCTTTCAAGTCATGTTGTAATTTTTCAATTGCACTAATATATGTGTTTAGAGAGGCATCTTTAGCCAACGATTGGTTTACCTGAGGGGTGTTCTTAATGGATTTAGCTCTTGTTGCATACTCGAGTGTACTCATAGTTTCATCCATGGCAATCTTCGCTGGAGACACGGTAGCAATAATACACGTCTTTGTTCTACCCCCCAAGGAGTCTTGTAGCAGTCTTGTCAATTTAGATTCACGATATGGGATATGTTGTGAACGGTCAACTAATGCATTGATTACACGACCAAGGGTAAGAAGGGATTTATTGATTAGTCCTGCTTCTTGAGCTCTCTTATTTTCTGCACCAGATCTATTAATATTTTCACTGCCCGCAAGATCCACTAAATTCAACTTCCCAATCTTGATATATTGCTCGCCGGATACAGGATCAATCTTAGTAATGTTTGTCGTTATAGTGAAAATTGTATGTGATCTGGATGATAAATCGTTACATTTCGTGGCAGCAACTTTCCTTTTTAATGAACCTTCTGTTAACAGATTCAATCCCTCATATGCAGATTTAATATATATTTCGTCCATACCTTTGACCATTATTGATGACTGATTGTTTCCAAAGTCAGAAACTGTGTTTGAATTATGAGATGTGTTTATGCTATTTATTGGACTTTGACTGGATATTATGTTTGATCTTGAGGTTTGTTTGGAGTTATTGTACTTCCCATTGTTATTGTTGTTGTTGTTGTTGTTATTATTACTATTACTTGTAGTATTATGGTTATCAAAAATTCTAATAGATTCATCTTCCCCGTTATCACTCGCTAACAAATCTTTCAATCTTTCATTATAAAGTTCCAGGAAAGATATTTTCACTGTGTATTCAGCCTTTTCCTTGTCTAATCTCTGAAACAAATCAACTAATACTCTAGGTATGATCCCTGCATGTTCTCCTAATAAAATTTTATCTTTTGAATTCACATCACCCAAAATATTCAGATCACCAGACATTGTATATGTTTTCCCTGTACCTGTTTGACCATAGGCAAATATGGTACAGTTATAACCATGTAACATTTCTTCGATATAGTTTTTGGCTGTTGTATTAAATACCAAATCTTGGTCACTTTCAGCACCAAACACTTGGTCAAATGTATAAGTCTTCTTCTGGTATGATAATGGAGAGGAGGATGCCGAAAATATCACTTCTTTCCCCTGCGGTCCCATAGTTGATATTACCACACTACTCTTTTCATCAATTTCTCTCTGATTCCTCGATCTACATCTAACATATACTTGTATGTTGGAACTATTACTAGCATTTACATTGGCTGTTCTTACATTATTGTGTTCACTACTTTTATTAGATATCTTTGGAGGTAGCGTTCTAGAACGCGTGTTCCCATTTTTGGGTAATATATTTCGAGTCCCACCTGCAATAGTGGTTCTTCTCCCAAGATTTTCCCCAGATGTTCTCCTAGAACCAGGATATGACCCACTAACTGATCTGGAAGTCATTTTTATCCTTATTTGGTTGGGTTCACAGCAACCCAATTACGTGTTTGTGGCATCTCTTTCGTTTGTTTACTTTTCAAAGATCTGTTAAAATTTCAAATTTTGAATCAAAACAGATATTCTCCTAATTTGAATAATAACCGCCCAACTTCAGTAATGATCCTAGAAGAAGAGGATGGGCAAACAGTGTTATGGTTCCAGATAGTGTGCGGATATGAATACATTGCATTTCTAAACCAAAAGAAATAAAAGGAGTAAGTGCCCATACAGAAGTGTATCAGGCAAAACATCACTAAATGTAAATATCAAACAAATTACTGCTTTTGTTAACCAGCAAAAACAGCAACCTATACATTCAAACTACAATCAATAGGGTTTTATTTTGATTACGAATGACAGAATAAATATCACAGCTAATTTGAACCTGAAAGGATATGCATGATATATTGAGATAAGCGAGAGGTATAACCCGGCTTTAGTGAGTATAGTAATAAGGAGTTGATTCAAAGGTTTCACAGTGATATAACCTTATTCTTTTCAGGAAATGGCTGGTAATACTGGATTGGTCTGTGGTACATCTTATAGCTTACCTTAGTGAGGAACAGCGTTGTTATATATATCACTACACCAGTTATATCGAGGCATTTAGGAGTCTATGAAAGTAAGACGTCTGTAAGAAAAAGCCAATGTGATAAAATAACAAATAAAAAAATATCCGAAGTTAACGGTTAACTGCTGATCATCGATACTTAAACAAGTAACCATCACAAGGGTAAAGACACTAGTGTAAGATTAGTGGGCCTATTACAGTTGCATCCCAAAACGTGAATATTATAGATTCCAGTATTGCATTCATCTAGTTGAATAGGATCTTTTCCCCTATAATACGATGAATAACTCTTTTTCCGATCCAGAAAAGGACTTACAAAATAGTGAGCCAAAGAGACAAGGTGACATCTCTAGTATCATTAACCATACTGACACCGATCATAGAGATGTCAAGAAGATAAAAGTGGATCCCTCCATCTCTACTCCCTCGGCAATAGAAATGAATTTGTCCAATGCTATGAATACACCAAGTGTAAAAGCTAAACAATCCATCGCGTCAAATCAGCTAGGGCTTAATCATAGACCTGTGACTTCCTGTACACACTGTAGACAACACAAGATCAAATGTGACGCTAATTTGAAATATCCTAAACCATGTTCAAGATGTAAGAAGTTTGACCTCCTATGTGAAATCGATGCTAAATTTACCCCAAAGAAGGGATCTCAAATACAAATCATGCGAAAGGATATTGACGAATTGAAGATAAAAGTAAAGCACTTATTAGCTAATGAAAGCCTGTTGGTTAACCTGTTAAAAGAAAGTAATATGGGGAAACCTATGTTGACCAAATGGAGTACACCAGATCCATCCATATCTGTTTCGAATGTTCCAACATTACACAGCGGAACGTCCAGTTATGATGATCATAAACTTCTTGAACATAATGGTGGCATGGCAAAAACGGGAGATGAAAAACATTCATATAAAGGTGGCATAAATGAACACTCAACTAATGAGACCAATACAGTATATTCGAATACAATGTCACCATACAATGTAGATGCTATGTCGGAATCCAAAATCTCTAATGTTTCTCCAATCAATAACTCGCTAACTCTCAACAATGAGCCGAGCTCTTCTCATCATCCAGGCTCAGAATCCACTATTAATCGAAATTTCGATAAAACTAGTGGACATGCCGCTGTAACTACTACTTTACCACCGATACCGTCCCCATTTCCTGGAGATATAGATAATATTAATGAATTTATTATCGGTGATGTCCATGTGTCTTTGGAAAAAGCTACTCTATTACACAGAACGTTTGTGGATGAATATTTACCATATCTTTCTATCATGTTCACCACATCTGTCATTGAACTGTATTCTCAATCTAAGTTTCTATTCTGGACTGTAATGTTAACCGCTTGTCTTTCTGATCCTGATCCTACCTTGTATATAAAATTAAGTTCACTGATCAAACAATTGGCTATTGAGACATGTTGGTTACGTACGCCTAGATCAACACATATATCCCAAGCATTAATCATATTATCTATTTGGCCATTGCCAAACCAAAAAGTCCTAGATGACTGTAGTTATAGATTTATTAATTTGGCTAAATCATTATCGTATCAATTGGGTTTACATAGAGGTGAGTTCATTTATGAATTTACAAGAAATCAAACTTTAATGCCGAACGCTAAGAAATGGAGAACAAGAACCTGGCTTGGTATTTTTTTTACAGAGATTTGCTGGTCTACTATCTTAGGGTTACCTCCAACATCACAGAATGACTATTTAGTTGAGATGGCGAAGTCAGCTGAAGAGATGGATGATAAGGATCTACACCAAGATATCATGAATAATATTGATGACGATTATGATAACAGTAAACCATATACTTTCAAATTACCAAGTCGTTTCAAGAAGTTGATTGCTTTAGCGAGTTTCCAAATGAAATCGTGTAACGTCATGGGGTCGAGTGTTGTTAGTTCGCATGGATTAATTGAACCAAAGGATCGTGCTGGTACATTAGCTGCTTTGGAGAAAGAATTAGAAGGTATTGAAAAGAATTTAGATTTTGAAACTGATATTGTAGTTCAAATCTACTATCTTTATGTCAGATTAAATATATGCTGTTTTGCATTTTTACCACAAACTCCAGTGGAAGATCAATCACAATATATCACAAAGGCGTATTCTTATGCTACCAAATGTGTTACTCTAGTAAGTAAACTATTAGAGGAAAAACCGTTGATTTCTTTACCGATTTATGTGAGACAAAGTATCACCTTCTCTGGTTTATTGCTTTTCAAATTACAATTGAATCCAATAATTTTCAATAAATATTTCAATTCAGCTAGACAATCTATTGTCACGGTGCATAGATTATTTAGAAATCAATCATCTGCGTGGGCAACTGTAGAGAATGATATTTCCAGAACTGCAACCATGTTAGAAAAGTCAAATATGATTCTTATTACCCATCCAGAAGTGTTTACAGAAGGCGTGGGTATTATTTCTAGAATTAGATCCCATTTGACAGGCTCACTATTTTATGATTTTGTTTGGTGTGTTCATGAAGCTAGAAGAAGAGAGATGGATCCAAATTATGATAACAAGACAAAGAACCATGATAAACATTCAGAAAAGAAAATATATCCATTGCCCTTATATAATCAGATCTTAAAGGAAGATTTTCAAACTTTAACTGAAACAACACCCAATGGTACCACTGTTACTACATTAGTTCCAACAAGCAGCGCTTTAAAACATGCCGAAGAAGTGGCCAGGGCAAAGAAAGGTAATGAACCCAACACAATGACTATCAATGGTATCCCATTAACGATGTTAGATAAAACTGGCAGTGTAAATAACTATGATTCATTGTTTTTAAAAAATGGCTTTGATTCACCAGACTCATCGTGGAGTAGTCCAATAAATGCAATGACACCATTTACAAAAGCTGCTTCAGTGAAAAGTGACCACTCTATTACAAATTTACAGACAGATAAGGATATCAAATCACAGCAGCAACGACTAGGGATGCCGTTATCACCAGTTACTCAGTCGTTAAAGAGAATGAGGAATCCAAAGTCCTTATTTGGTTCAGACAGTCAACACGAAGAACCCCAACAGCAACAGTCCCAAAATGTAAACTATCATAGAAATTCTGTTCCAACTATCTCTAGTACAAATTCCATGTCCAAAGAAACACAAGATTACAAACAACAGCCCCAAAATAATGTAACCAGTCAGCAAGCATATCCTAATCAAAGTAATAACAGTAACCGTATATATGAAGATATTGCTAATCCACCAGGCAGTGTGTCCACAAAGAGACCAGTTAACGACAACAATAAAAGAAGGAAGAAAGACAAGAATTTGAACACTGAGGAAGCCTTAGAAGCCAGTTATCTATATGATTTCTTCCAACAACAAAGCCTGGGCTGGACAGAAGGTAATTTGAACACTGATGATTTGTTCGGTTGGTTTGACAATGTTAATATGGAACCAGAATTCTGAGCAACTAGAACAGCTGTGTCAATTTTGCAGCAATTTTTCTTCTTCCTATATGTGATACAAAAAAACGCCACAATCCACATAAAACCTGGGAACGCAACCTATAGTCTTATTTATTCGTTTATTTATTTATTAACTTATGTATTCAATTTTTTATTTATTCATGTTTTTTCCTTAATGCTTTAAGGGTATTAACCTAACTATCTACAGCTCATTGGAGTTGTCATGGCAAGCCTTACATTAATTTTTATCATTGTCACTGTGTCTTTGATAGCTGTCAAAAAGTCAAAAAGTACTGTTACTTGCCTTTATTATGTGTTATTTTATTTATAATACGGAATTCTTAATGTGAAAATCGATGCTAACAATAATTGACAATATTGAATAAATAAAACCTGGAGAAGCTATAAACGATAGGTAAAGTAGCAATTGTTATAAGTCCAACTCAAGACAAGGGTTATACTACCAACAGATTATTGTTATCTGCTTAGAATTATAGAAACAAGTTGAAAGAGATCAGATGTTAAAAAGGTGGCTTACCGTTAGCAAGACGAATAAGAAGAAGCACGGATCCAAGAAGGATGATCTCAACGAACAGGGTGGTCCTTCGCAGAATCTGGAGCCCTTACGAGCTATTGTGAGTTTAGAAACTACAGGTGAAATTAGTAGTGTGGATGTGGATGAGAAACAACCACATAAAGATAATGATAGTAATTATCCTTTACAATCTAGTCCCACCCCATCTGATAAGATTTTTGATACTACTATGGACAGACATCAGTTAGTGGATTCTGATGGCCATGCAGATGTGTTTGATGATACTCTAAGCGGGGAAAACTTCGACCATGATACCCACTCGCATGAACATGAATTTACCACTAAGATTACTGATACTGATAAATCTAATTTAATGCCGTATGGTAATGGTTCTAATAAGATATTTGGGTATGAAAATTTTGGGAACACTTGTTATTGTAATTCTGTTTTGCAATGTCTTTACAACATCCCTGAATTCCGTACTAATATCTTGAAATATCCCACAAGGCCAGAAACGCAGTCTGAATGGGCTAGAAGAGAGCAAATGGTGGGTCATACTCCCAAGGTATTCAGTGAGGCGAGCTTTGCCAAAGCTGTTAGTCATAAGATGGCCATTAATGCTGACACGGATAATAATACTGAAGGTGATAATCATGACAATGATAAATTAGATCAGGAGGATCCTAAATCGTCATCTGGAAGAAAGCTTTTATCTGGGTTCTTAAGATATTCCAGTAAATCTGGTGATCAAGCTCCTTCTAAATTAATCAAACAGGAAAGTATAGAAGAATTTGAAGAAGATATCAACGATAATAATAATGGTAATAATAGTAATCAAAATATACAAGGTTACTCTCCTAATGACAATGACAATGGCCAACTAAGAAAAGCCCATACTCTTCCATCGTTAAGATATAAGAGAATTATTGTAGGTAGATCATTGCCTGAAAAATTAACCAAAAACTCGAATAACAATCAAATCCTTGACTCATCACTTCTCGAGGATAATTTATCATCCGATGAATCATTAATGAAATCTAATGAGAAGAGTATAACTCTGAATAATGAACAACGTAAAAAATATGCATTGATTAACGGACCTATCTTGAATATTGATTATTCAATGTTTAATGGTAATAAACCAAATTTATATACTGCATTAAAGGATTTATTTGAATCTATTGCAGAAAATGAGTCTTTGACAGGTGTAGTATCTCCAACAAGGTTTATTCATATTTTAAAAAGGGAAAATGTTTTATTCAATACTATGATGCATCAGGATGCTCATGAATTTTTGAATTTTCTTTTAAACGATTTGGGTGAATATGCTGATCATACACCAGAAGCATTCCACGTCAAACATAATCAAAATTTCATCAAAGATTTATTTCAAGGAACTCAATCAGGTAGAATTAAATGTTTGACTTGTGATTCAGTAACTACGAAAAATGAACCATTTTTAGATTTCCCTATTGAAATGAAAGAAAATGAAAATATTGACATCCAAGAAATGTTATATGAATTCCATCAGAGAGAATTATTGAATTGCTCCAATAAGTTTTATTGTAATATATGCTGTGGGTTACAAGAAGCTGAAAGAATTGTGGGGATAAAGAGTTTACCAAAAGTTCTTGCACTTCATTTGAAAAGATTCAAATATTCAGAAACACAAAACACAAACGTTAAGTTATTTAATAGAATAGATTATCCACTAATCTTAGACGTTCATTCTACATTTGATCACACAGTAAAGAAAAAGTATGAATTAGCTGGGGTAGTTATGCATATGGGTGGTGGTCCACAACATGGGCATTATGTGTCATTGTGTAAGACGGAGAAATTTGGTTGGCTATTCTTTGATGATGAAACTGTTGAGACAGTAGAAGAAGAAACCGTCCTCCGGTTCACAGGCGATTCCAATAGTTTGACCACAGCATATGTGTTATTCTACAAAGAAATTGGCCCAGAAAGTCAAGATTTTAAACTATTTCACGAAGATCCACTTGCTAAGAAAGAGTATCAACAAAATATTGATGATCTCCTAAAATTTGATTCCATTCATAGACACAAGAAGATCCAATTAGACTTAGAAAAGGAAGAGCAGGATCACTTGGACTCTTCTGATCCATCGCATAATACCAGCACAATGACTTTGGGAAGTGGTAACGATACGTTTGTCTCAAATAAATCCAGAAAGTCCCGTTTGTTCAGCTTCATGAAGAGTTAAATAGCCCAGTGTCCTTACAATAAAAAGAAATACATTTAAGAAATACATTTAAGAAATACATTTAAGAAATACACTTAATTCAAGCATATATAACGAACCCTTTATATCATTGTATAAATCTATCAATTTGTACTCAACTAATTCCTAATCGTAGAAAGAAAGCCTTTGTAACAAATCATTTTGTGACACTTGTCACAATTCTTTGAATTCCTTATTGGATGCGTGGTTTTCTCAAAAATTGTTGAAATGGTTTGTTCCGTGATATTCTGTCAGAAATTGAAAAATATTAAAAATTGTAAATATTAAAGAATCACAAACGATGATCATTTTAATCTTAAAAGTTCATCTTAACTGATGAGTTTTGAAGTTAAGCAACGAGTAAATACAGTGGTTTTATCATCGCACCGTAGGTTTAATTAGATATATTTATCCAAAATAAACATACCAAATCAATATGGCCACCAAACAAGCTTTGAAAAGGTTAACAAAGGAATATAAATTAATTGTTGAAAGCCCTCCACAATTTATTGAAGCCCGTCCAAACGAAGATAACATCTTGGAATGGCACTATATCATCACAGGTCCAACAGACACCCCATATGTTAACGGGCAGTACCACGGAACCCTTACATTCCCTTCAGATTATCCATATAAGCCACCTGCCATTAGAATGATTACTCCTAATGGTAGATTTAAAGAAAATACAAGACTGTGTCTTTCCATGAGTGATTATCATCCAGATTTATGGAATCCTGGCTGGTCTGTTTCTACCATTTTAACTGGGTTATTGAGTTTTATGACTGGTAATGAAACTACCACTGGTTCCATTGTGACTACCGAACAACAAAAGAAGTATTATGCAGCCAAGTCGATGGAATTCAATACTTTCAATAATACCCGATTCAAATTAATATTTCCTGATGTAGTAGAAAGAAACAGGATTGAATTAGAAAATAGAAAGGCCAAAGGCGATCCAGAAATGATTGAATTAAAAGAAAGTAATCAATACAATAATGCTATTGCCAAAGCAGCAAATGAAAAGGCTATAAACATTGAAGATATCCAAGATCCTGAAGATAGGATTAGAGCTGAAGAAGCATTACGTGAAATGAATGAACATCAAGGAAAAAATGATGAAGATAGTACCAATAAAGGTAAGACTGGTAAAGTATATTACATTGCATTTGCCGTAATTTTATTTTTATTGGGTGTATTCATGAAATAAGACTGCTACTGATCATCCAAACAACTATGGATGAGGAAATTCTAGTTGGAAAGATGATGATGATTCTGAGGTCGTCGTATAAGCCAAATAAGAGATATGAGTATCCCCCTGATGTGATGATGACACTAAAAAAGCATTACAAGCATATGACGACCCCAATATATATTCCATTATACATAAGAAGTTCATTTGTATATTATATATTAAGTGACTACCAGATATAGAAAACACTAAAATAATGACTATTTATAAAAAGTTGTATCTATTGCTGTCAAACTTGACGCACATAAGGATTCATAAATATTTTGTTTTCGTTTTTGAAGGCATAAGTATATGTGTGTATGTGTGTTTATTTAGTGTGTATTAATCTATTAAATGTTTGTTCTATAAATGTGGCGTTTGGTATTTAGAAGGAGATTATTAATGAATTAAAATTGCTCTACCTTTAAAATAATTTTACCTTGTGCTCTTTGTGTTAATAAATACTTAAATGCTTGTTGAGTTTCTTTCCAATCAAAAGTCTTATCAATGATACATTTAACTGTCCCATCTTCTAGATATTTAGCACAGGTTTCTAACCAATCCTCCTTTGATGAACGTTTTTGATTTGGATCAAAGTAATAATGTACATAACGGAATGACCAATTAAACATCTTTCTAGCATTGGCACTTGGGTTATCCCAAGAGTTGAAGATATCTTCCTTGTAATTTGCAACATAGTCCCCCACAGTGGTAACATATATCCCTTTGCTATGGATCAAAGAAGAGCCATGGGCGATGATATCATAACCACCAACAAAATCCAATACAATATCGAATTTTCCCTGAGTGTATTGAATGACTGGTTCATTTTCAATGGTAGAAGCAGTATTATCTGTATAATCTGCAATTTTTTGTTCCTTTAACATTTTTCTTAATGGTTTACTTGATTTACCTCTACAAGTCAAATAATTAATAAAGATCATATCATCTTTTAAATCAGGGAATTTTTCTTTTAACACGTCTGGACCATTACTTGATGTGATTATGACCAATTTCTTGTTAATTTTATAAACTCTTTTCAATAATTGTATGGCAAATAATGATACTGAACTTGTACCACCATTAATTAGAACGTTTGAGTCAACTTTCAAGTATTTATCTTTGTATAATTTGTTTAACATATTGTAAGCAGCACCAAGACAGAACAAAGCACCACCAGCTTCTTCATCTGAAATAGTTTCAGGTTTTAAAACTATGGGATCGTTTTTTGGATCAATCAGGATTGAACTTTGTAAAGAACCATTCCCCAAATGTGGATGATAATATATACCCATGACTTTATCTCCCTCGTGCCAAGCAGAACCGATATCAGTACCGACATGAGTAATAACACCACAATATTCTCTCCCAATACCTGTTTCTCCGTATAACGTGTTGGTATACCCATTTTTAATCTTAGAATCTATCGGGTTCAACCCTACATCGGAGACTTGAACCACTAATTTATTCTTAGCAATGGGGGTCTTAATTTTTCTCTCGTAGGAGAAATCAAAGGGGGTATCTTTTGTGGTAAACACTTGAGTCTTACAAGGAATATTTTTAACATGTCTTAATGGTCTTGCTACTCTTTTTAGTTTCACTTCATCAATGACAATTTCTTTAGGTGCTTCAACACTGGGTGTTTCGGTCATAATTTGAAGACTAGGCGTCAACTTTTTAATAATTTTATCCCCACGATTACTCATAGTTATTATTGTTAGGTTGTTGTTATTCTTCTATTGGTGGCTGGTTTGGAATGGTATTGGAAACTGGGTATAAAGGTTTGAGATGGTAGTTGAGTCTTTATAAGTGAGATATTTTGAAATTCGGTATGTTTTTTTTATTTGATTTTTAAATTTCAGGACTTTGAATGTTTACATGAAAACAAATGGTATATTAGAGATGACTAGATATATATTTGTGCTTAAACATATATGTAAGTATATGATTTGAATTGTAAATATTTGTGTACTATTATATGCTTTTATTGAATATTGCAAAAATCTGATATAGCTCTGGTTGTAGCTGAAGCAGGTTTCAAAAAGACCAACAAAAAAAAAAAGAATGAGAATAGTAGTTTGATAGCAGAAGATATTGTGGAACGGCTCTAAGCAGTAACAGTCAATTCCGCTGGTGGTTTCATGCCGGCTTGCTCGAAATATTCGATTAAATCTTCTGGTTCAAAGATGACATCGATCATAAGAGAACAACTTGGACACACGGCAATATCTTCTCCGTCTACCATGTCATCTATAAGAATTTCAAATCTGTCACCACAAGGACAAGGATATGTGAATAGTTGTGAATCTGGATGGAAGGTCATATCTTCGATTTCTATTTGGTCATAAGTAGCAGTGGACATGTTGTGCTGTGTTAATATATATATGTGTGTGTGTGTGTGTGTCGATGAGTAACTCTTTAAAGTGCTGGGAATATAAGTAAAAAGAAGAGAAGGTGGGGGGTAGGTTATGCAAACAGATTTGTGAGAGGGAATATATTTATATATATATATATATATAAAGTCGGAGTATATGCTAGTGGGGGTGTGTACCTAGTAAACCGTTTGGTCAGTAACAACAATATAATAGTAGTAGTAGTAGTAGTAGTAGAATCTGTGGTGCCATGCAGCTGAAATTGTCAATTACTAATTAATTTTGAAAAATTTAGCCCTGGCCACAGGACTGTTGTTGGCAGTCCGATACACCCGTACCTCGGCGAATTGTCTTGTTGTGATGGTGAAATCTGAAAAATAAACAGTTTCCTGTTTCGGTAATTTCTGTGCTTCGCAGTTCCCGAAACTCCAAAAAAAATAGTGCGAGTTGCGTCCAAATGTCGTTTTTGCAGAATTTCCCAGCCCAGCTTTCTCCTTCTGAGACAGACAGAGGCTCCCGTCCGCAACGGGTGGTATCCACTGGGACGTTAGGAGGCCAGACAGAGTGCTCCAGAACCAAGCCACGCCCCATTGAATGAGTGGCCGCCTGCCTGGACGGATGTAGTGTCTCGCTGGCCCCAGTGCCGTTCCCACCAGGACCACACACTATGGATAATGTGCACTCAGCATGACGGCCAATACTCACTCAGAATGGAACTGCCAATCGCAATAATGGGCCTTCGAGTAAGCAATGAGCGTCTGGCGATGAGTTGTCTATGGCCGGTTCAGTGAGGGTATAGTGTGCCATTATTGTCATTTTTGCAGCTGAAGATAATAGTGAATCGTTGCCAAAAACATTAGTATTACTATTATTACTAGTGAAATATATATGTTTATGGTCTTGATATAGGTTTTAAATCTTACTCTTGTATTTCAGCTTGAAAAGAACCGTTAAATCACACCAGGTAAAACGTATGTAAATGGATACATTGAAATTTTGAAAAGTTGTAATGTTATAGTCAATACCAGGCTGAGAATACAAATAAGTTGTTGGAAAAAAATTATTGAGACTCCATACTGCAAGCATGTTGATATTTAGCAAAGAACCATAATACAACAAGACAAAAAACAGAAAAGTTACTTTAAATATATGGCATACTATTGAATGCAACACTGCGGTGTTTGGATAACTAAGTCAAAACGTCAAGATTCACAGGCAAATGATGACATACCACAACAAAATCAAAATTAAAACAGCACCCAAACAAGAATATCAATTTACTAACAAGAACATATATGTTTGTTAATATCTAATAACATCTACAAACATAAACCCTCTATTACTTTGAAACAGTTATATAAAAAATGGGTATTTCTCGTGATTCTCGTCATAAAAGATCAGCCACTGGTGCTAAACGTGCCCAATTTAGAAAGAAGAGAAAGTTTGAATTAGGTAGACAACCAGCTAACACCAAGATTGGTACCAAGAGAATTCACTCCGTTAGAACTAGAGGTGGTAACAAGAAGTTCAGAGCTTTAAGAATCGAAACCGGTAACTTCTCTTGGGCTTCCGAAGGTGTTGCTAAGAAGACTAGAATTGTGGGTGTCGTTTACCATCCATCTAACAATGAATTAGTTAGAACCAACACTTTAACCAAGGCTGCTATTGTCCAAATTGATGCTACTCCATTCAAGCAATGGTTTGAAGGTCACTACGGTCAAACTTTAGGTAAGAAGACCACCAAGGAAGAAGTTGCTGCTCCATCTAAGAACGCTGAAAAGAAATGGGCTTCTAGAGCTGCTGCTGCCAAGATTGAAACCGCTGTTGCTTCTCAATTCTCTGCTGGTAGATTATACGCCGCTATCTCTTCTAGACCAGGTCAATCTGGTAGATGTGATGGTTACATCTTAGAAGGTGAAGAATTAGCTTTCTACGTCAGAAGATTAACTGCCAAGAAATAAGTCATATAAAATAAAAATCATTTAATATTATAAATCATATTTAATCTGTTTGTGTTTCTTTGTTTTTTTTTCAGTCTATAGTCAACCCCCAATATCACATTAATAATAATAATAAATAAATAAAGGAGTAAATGTTTAAATCAAATGTTACACATTATTGTCTTCTTGTATGATCATGCATAAATTACCTGGTACTATAGCATTTCGTTGTATCGAGTAAGTTTATAATCATATATATATATGTATATAAGGTATTTATCTACCAACAGGATACCGTTTGCATTATTAATGCATTCTTGTAAGTTTTACGTCTAGTATTTCATTTTATAACATCAGCAATACTTTTTCATTAATACAAAAATATTGTAAGTAATTATTAAAAATATCAACTACAGAAATACATTTATATAAAATTATCAATGTATTAAGCAATGCTGCTACAATTAAGAGCATAACAATATTCTTACTTACCAATGAATTGTACCAAATAGTCAGTACTGCTTCCCTTCAAATTTTTTATAACTACTCTGTAAGCGTCCCTTATTTTTTGTCTCTTTTGGCCTTTATTCTTATTCATAATAACTACTTGAAAGAGCAACAAAAACTCATAAATTTCCACAACATTCCAGAAGTTCTAAGTGCACTGACAAGTGATCAAAGGGTGGCAATTATATTCTCTCTTTAAGAACCTTGGAAAGACTACTTGAATTATTTCAATTTTTAAAGGGTTCTGTTTAAATTATATATATATATATATACATTTCCGGCTCAAACGTTTAGTCAAATTTCCCCTCCATCCTTACCAACTCATACAAGACAAACAAACAAGTAAACAACGAACAAATATGGGTTATTCAATTGGAATTGATTTAGGTACTACATACTCTTGTGTTGCTCATTTTTCCAACGACAGAGTGGAAATTATTGCCAATGATCAAGGTAATAGAACCACTCCCTCGTATGTTGCTTTCACCGATACAGAAAGATTAATTGGTGATTCTGCTAAAAATCAAGCCGCATTGAATCCACATAATACTGTGTTCGATGCTAAGAGAATGATTGGGAGAAAGATAGATGATCCCGACATCGTTAATGACATTAAACACTTCCCTTTCAAAGTCGTTAATAAGCAAGGAAAACCTACTGTTGAGGTCGAATTTAAAGGTGAAACCAAAACATTTTCACCAGAGGAAATATCATCAATGGTTCTAGGTAAAATGAAAGAAACCGCAGAGAATTTCTTGGGAAGCCAAATTAAAGATGCTGTGGTAACTGTCCCTGCTTATTTCAACGATTCCCAAAGACAAGCCACAAAGGATGCGGGGACAATTGCTGGGTTAAATGTTTTACGTATCATCAACGAACCAACTGCCGCTGCTATTGCTTACGGGTTGGATAAGAAAGGTGCTGCCGATCACGAGGTACTGATTTTTGATCTTGGAGGTGGTACTTTTGATGTTTCATTACTTGCCATTGATGAAGGTGTTTTTGAAGTCAGAGCCACTGCTGGTGATACCCATCTTGGTGGTGAGGATTTTGATAATAGATTGGTTAATCATCTTGCTGATGAATTCAAGAGAAAAAATAAGAAGGATATCACCCAAAATCAAAGATCATTAAGAAGATTGAGAACAGGTGCAGAAAGAGCCAAAAGAGCTTTATCATCCTCATCCCAAACTTCAATTGAAATCGACTCTCTTTTTGAAGGTATTGATTTTTACACCTCATTAACCAGAGCAAGATTTGAAGAATTATGTGCAGATTTATTTAGATCTACATTGGATCCAGTGGAAAGAGTGTTGAAAGATGCCAAATTGGATAAATCACAAATTGACGAAATCGTCTTGGTTGGTGGTTCTACACGAATCCCCAAGGTGCAAAAATTGGTATCTGATTTCTTTAATGGTAAAGAATTAAACAAATCAATCAACCCCGACGAGGCTGTTGCTTATGGTGCCGCAGTTCAAGCTGCAATTTTAACTGGTGATACTTCTGCAAAGACACAGGATTTGTTATTATTGGATGTTGCCCCATTATCATTAGGTATTGAAACTGCAGGTGGCATTATGACAAAATTGATTCCAAGAAATTCCACTATTCCTACAAAGAAATCTGAAACTTTTTCTACTTATGCTGATAATCAACCTGGTGTTTTGATCCAAGTCTTTGAAGGTGAAAGAACAAGAACTAAGGATAATAACTTGTTAGGCAAATTTGAACTATCCGGCATTCCACCTGCACCAAGAGGTGTACCACAAATTGAAGTAATATTTGATATTGATGCGAATGGTATCTTAAATGTGTCTGCTTTGGAAAAGGGTACAGGTAAAACTAATAAAATTACAATTACAAATGACAAAGGTAGATTATCCAAGAATGATATTGAAAAGATGGTCAATGAAGCTGAAAAGTTTAAGGAAGAAGATGAGAAGGAAGCCGAACGTGTTCAAGCTAAAAATGGGTTGGAGTCTTATGCTTTCACTTTGAAGAATTCAGTCAATGAAAACAATTTCAAAGAAAAAGTTGGCGAAGAAGATGCAAAGACTGTCGAAACTGCTGCTCAAGAAACAATTGACTGGTTAGATGCATCTCAAGCAGCATCTACCGAAGAGTATAAGGATAGACAAAAGGAATTGGAAGGGGTTGCAAATCCAATTATGACCAAGTTTTATTCAGCTGGTGGTGGACCCACTGAAGGCATGCCCGGTGGTGGAATGCCCGGAGGTGGAATGCCTGGAGGTGGAATGCCTGGAGGTGGAACGCCCGGCTCTGGTGGTGGTGATTCAGGCCCAACCGTTGAGGAAGTGGACTAGTCACTTGAAAAGTCTTGCTATTAATCCATTATAAGTCTCCTAACCAGTATATATACACACACTTACATATTCATGATCACTGTTTTGTTTATCTGTCACCTCTTTTATGTCAAGTATTTATGCCAAATTCTATATCAAATTCATCTTCAAATTCATTATTTTCAAATTTGCGGCGCGCGACAGACAAACAAATTTTTTTCTATTTTGCTCGAAGCAAAGTTCTGGAAAATTCAATGGTGACTGATTTTTTTTTTATTCACCGTCAACAATTCATTAAACCATTTCGATTCGAACTAGACACAATTACAAATTACCGTTAGCTTATTCACTAAACCTTTCTTGCCTTATCTTATATTTGGTGAATATAGTAACAAAGACAAACACAAACCTAGCAACCTATGTCTGAAACACATTTCTCTTTCCCAAAGGAAGAAGAAAAAGTTCTTGCCTTATGGGATGAAATTGACGCCTTCCACACCTCTTTGGAATTGACTAAAGATAAACCAGAATTCTCCTTCTTCGATGGTCCACCATTCGCCACTGGTACCCCTCATTATGGTCATATCTTAGCCTCCACCATTAAGGATATCGTTCCAAGATATGCCACTATGACTGGTCATCACGTCGAAAGAAGATTCGGTTGGGATACTCATGGTGTCCCAATTGAACACATTATTGACAAGAAATTAGGTATTAAGGACAAACAAGATGTCTTCAACTACGGGCTAGAAAACTATAACAACGAATGTAGATCCATCGTCATGACATACGCCGATGAATGGAGAAAGACCATTGGCCGTTTAGGTCGTTGGATTGATTTCGACAACGATTATAAGACCATGTATCCAACTTTCATGGAATCTGTCTGGTGGGCTTTCAAGCAATTACACTCCAAGGACCAAGTTTACCGTGGTTTCAGAGTTATGCCATACTCTACTGGTTTAACCACTCCATTAAGTAATTTTGAAGCTCAACAAAACTATAAGGAAGTCATGGATCCAGCTGTCACTGTTGGGTTCAAGGTTATTGGTCAAGAAAATACTTATTTAGTTGCCTGGACCACTACTCCATGGACTTTACCATCCAATATGGCTTTATGTGTTAACCCTGACTTTGAATATGTTAAAATCTACGATGAAACCAAGGATGCTCACTATATCTTATTAGAATCTTTAATCAAGACCTTATACAAGAAACCAAAGGACGCCAAATTCAAGATTGTCGAAAAGATTAAGGCTACTGATTTAGTCGGTTTACAATATGAACCATTATTCCCATACTTCTACGAACAATACAAGGACACTGCTTTCAGAGTTATCTCTGACGGTTATGTTACCGCCGACTCTGGTACTGGTATCGTCCACAATGCTCCAGCTTTTGGTGAAGAGGATTACAACGTTTGTCTAGCCCAAGGTATTATCTCTCAAGGTTCTCTATTCCCTAACCCAGTTGACGATTTAGGTAAGTTCACTGAAGAAGTTACCGATTTTGCTGGTATATATGTTAAGGATGCTGATAAATTAATCATCAAGCATTTAACTGCCTCTGGTAACTTATTATTAGCCGCTCAAATTCGCCATTCATACCCATTCTGTTGGAGATCTGATACTCCATTACTTTACCGTACTGTTCCAGCTTGGTTCGTCCGTGTCAAGGAAATTGCTCCAAAGATGTTAGATTCTGTTATGAAATCTAACTGGGTCCCAAACAACATCAAGGAAAAAAGATTCGCCAATTGGATTGCTAATGCTCGTGATTGGAACGTTTCCAGAAACAGATACTGGGGTACTCCAATCCCATTATGGGTCTCTGATGATTTCGAAGAAGTTGTCTGTATTGGTTCCATTGCTGAATTGGAAGAATTAACCGGTGTCACTGGTATCACTGATTTACATCGTGATGTTATTGACAAATTAACCATCCCATCCAAACAAGGTAAGGGTGAATTAAAGAGAATTGAAGAAGTCTTCGATTGTTGGTTCGAATCTGGTTCCATGCCATACGCCTCTCAACATTACCCATTTGAAAACTCTGAAAAATTCTCAAGTAGAGTTCCAGCTAACTTTATTTCTGAAGGTTTAGATCAAACTAGAGGTTGGTTCTACACCTTATCCGTCTTAGGTACTCATTTGTTTGGTGAAGTTCCATACAAGAATGTTATCGTCTCTGGTATCGTTTTAGCTGCTGATGGTAGAAAGATGTCTAAATCCTTAAAGAACTATCCAGATCCAACCATCGTTTTAGATAAATATGGTGCTGATGCTTTAAGATTATACTTAATCAACTCTCCAGTCTTAAAGGCCGAAAGTTTGAAATTCAAGGAAGATGGTGTTAAGGAAGTCGTTTCCAAGGTTCTATTACCTTGGTGGAATTCTTTCAAGTTCTTGGATGGTCAAATTGCCTTATTGAAAAAGAACTCTGATGTTGATTTCAAGTACGACCCATCTGTCGTTAGTGACAATGTCATGGACAAATGGATCTTAGCTTCTTTACAATCTTTAGTTCAATTTATTCACCAAGAAATGGTTGCCTACAAGTTATATACTGTTGTTCCAAAATTATTAAGTTTCATTGATGAATTAACTAACTGGTACATTAGATTTAACCGTCGTCGTCTAAAGGGTGAAAATGGGGTTGAAGATTGTTCAAAGGCCTTAAACACCTTATTCGAAGCTCTATTTACTTTTGCTCGTGCTATGGCTCCATTCACTCCATTCTTATCTGATAGTATTTACTTAAGATTAAAGAAATTCATTACCCCAGAAGTCTTAGCTCAATTCGGTAAGGATGGTAGATCTGTTCATTTCTTATCTTACCCAGAAGTTAGAAAGGAATTATTTGATGAAGCCATCGAAACTGCTGTTTCCAGAATGCAATCTGTCATTGATTTAGGTAGAAATATTCGTGAAAAGAAGATGATTTCCTTAAAGACTCCATTAAAGACTTTAGTCATCCTACATAATGATGAATCCTACTTGAAGGACATTGAAGCTTTGAAGAACTACATTGTCGAAGAATTAAACGTCCGTGACATTATCATCACTTCTGATGAAGAAAAATACGGTGTTGAATATAAGGCTGTTGCTGACTGGCCAGTCTTAGGTAAGAAATTAAAGAAAGATGCCAAGAAGGTTAAGGATGGTTTACTATCTGTCAGCTCTGATGCTGTCAAGGAATACTTAGCCACTGGTAAGATTGAAGTCGCTGGTATTGAATTAGTCAAGGGTGACTTAAACGCTATCAGAGGTTTACCAGAATCTGCTGTTGCTGGTGGTCAAGAAACCAGAACTGACCAAGATGTCTTGATTGTCTTAGATGTCAACATCTACCCAGAATTAAAGACTGAAGGTTTAGCTAGAGAAATAGTTAACAGAATTCAAAAGCTAAGAAAGAAGTGTGGCTTAGAAGCCACTGATGATGTTCTAGTTCAATATGAATTATCTAAGGACACTATTGATTTCGAAGACATCGTCAAGGAACACGGTGATATGTTAAACAAGACCTGTAGATCTAGCATCACCAAGTTTGATGGCTCCAGATCTGATGCCATTGCTGATGAAGAACAAACCATCAACGATACTGCTTTCAAGTTAAAGATCTTCAAATTATAAATGTAAAAAAAACAACCTACAAATACCATACTTTAATGAACCAATAAAGTCATTTATGTAACCTAACTGATATACATTTAAATAGAACTATAAAAAACAAAACAATTTGCTATACATCACCTCTTTCTTGAACTGTTAATAGCTGTCTAAATCGATTAATGGCTTTATTGGATTTTTTTTATCAGGGTTACCGACCTTAATTTAAGCAAAAAAATAAAAATATTGATTTTTAAGAAATAATTGATTTGAGAAGTCGCCTTTGACATAAGGGGATTGACATTCAAATCACAACAACTTTATATACTTGAAAGTTAACCAAATAAGTCAAACTAACTGAACTATTTTAGGACTTTTAGCTCTGAACTGTTTAAGAAAGAAGATATTACATTCACAACAAAACCATACATCAATTTATATCCAACCATGAAGTCATCATTTAAGTCTGAATTCCCATTTGAGAAGAGAAAAGCTGAATCAGAAAGAATATCAGATAAATTCAAAAACAGAATACCTGTCATATGTGAACGTGCAGAAAAGTCTGATATTCCTGAGATTGACAAGAGAAAGTATTTAGTGCCAGCTGATTTAACCGTGGGCCAATTTGTGTACGTTATAAGGAAGAGAATAATGTTACCACCAGAAAAGGCTATTTTCATCTTTGTTAATGATACTTTACCCCCAACTGCTGCTTTGATGTCTGCTATATATCAGGAACACAAGGATTCCGATGGGTTCCTTTATGTTGCATATTCTGGGGAAAACACATTTGGCTCTCAGTAGTATAACGTTAGCACATGTTTTTTTTCCATTAACATTTACCGTTTGAATAGTTGCAGAATGGCACAATCACAAATGCTAATTTAAACCATCTTCCCGTTATACTGCTCTCTTCTAACCCTATATATACAGTTTTGTTTTGTTAGGAAGAAAGAGTGCCATCATCATCAATGATATTAAATTTCTAGAAAATATAAGATAATACAATGTCTAACATTAGCAATTCTCATTAAAATCTTACTTTATTTAAGTTAAAGTCCTATTTAATCTCAATAATATATTCAATAATTTGTTTTTTTACTCTGTTGTCTTTTCCTTTACTGTATATGTATAACAATTAATTTGTTTTATGATACAAAGTATTTAGTTGCTTCAATACTGTGAAATATGATATATACTTGATATATAAATATACATTTATAACCTATTTCATGCTTACATTGTAATATGACATTAACATTTCTTGTCCTTTCAAATCGTAATTAGAGGACTGCATGGCGCCCCATATAAGGCTAGCCTATCAGGATTATATAGAGTTACCCAAGTTTTTCTTATAGTATTTCTCAATAGGATCATTTTCAATACTATACTCTTTTAAATTATCGACATCATCAGAGGAGACAGTATCTCTTAGCTTCCTGTCATTTTGATACCACTCTTTGATCAAAAATATCATTTCTTGCTTGAACAATTGATTAGATGAATCTCTTGTTTCAATTAAGTCCTTTAAGATATAGTATAGTTTGTTGTAGGAAACCTGGGAGGAAATGAAAATTGAAATAATAGAACCTGGTTTTGTATGCTCATTAGGTAAATTTTTAGAGAATAAGTCACAAATCTTTGGGAATAATTCTGACACTGGGAATGCAAATTCTGAAGTATGGATCTTTCTACCGATCTTAATGACCACACTAGACAATAAATTAATAAAATCAACAGAATCATCTATATTCCCGTTTAATTTGGCTTCTTGTTTCAACGATTCAAATAGTTCTTCCCATTTAGCCATTATTTCTTCTTGATCTCTGAAATCTGAAATCTTAAAGATACTCAACGAAATCTCATGGTACCCCAATGGAACAGCATAATCATTAAATAAGTCACTAACAGATAAAATCTTACCATCTAATTGCTTGACCAATTCTTTCTTGGTTTCTCCATCGATTCTACCATCTGTAAGAACCAATGATAAAGTATCATCTTGAACACTTGTAATATCGAATAATTCCCTGATAGTACCGGCTAAATGAACCATATCTTGCTTTTGGCTTGGAGGACAATCACTGTTACAGAACCCATTAGCACGAGCTAAGAATTCAATTCTTTCATGTAATTTAATATCAAAATCAGAAATAGCTAAAGTGTAAAGAATTTCAGCAGCTCTATAAAAATTGGATTTCCTGGAATGGTATACCCATAACATAGAAGAAATCTTTAGCGAATTCTTGGCCTTTTCGTTTAAGTATGGTAAGATGAATTTAGTATCCAACGTCAATAGTTTTTCTTCATTATTTTCAGATACCAACCAATCATACATATGGTAATGGAATAATTCATCATCATAGGATAATGCAATCTTATAACTTTCATCTCTGATGGCGTTGATATCATTGGAAACCAATGATGGGTTGGTGTTGGACATATTGTTATTAGAAGCTAACTCGTCTACCTTAACCAAAGTTTCAAAAACTAAGTCATACAAGATTATACGCTTATCATAATAGTTCTTTCTTTCGTCGTTTGGAAGGGAACCGTTTGACACATATTGATAAGCTAAATTACCTTTATCAACAGCAGCGGCAATATTAAGTAGGAATTCAATAGTCTTTGGATAATAATTTAATTCTAACATAATGGTTATGGCTTCCTTTAACTTGTTGATCGATAAATCATCAGCAATGGTTTGGAATAGTTTTATTGCACTATCCAAGTGATAACTTAAAGTGTCAAAATCTCTTGTACCAATCTCCTTAGCCTTTCTCAAATGTTCCAAGGCTCTAAAGCTTAATATATCATTAGTAGAGCAGAATGACCCACAACGTTCTTGTAAAGTAGTAGCAGTGAATTCAATGGAAGCACCCCTGTTAATGTTTCTGTTAATTATTGATAATAAAATTTCTCTAATTGAAAACTTAGTAACATCATTAGGAGCAAATAAATCTTTAAATTTCAGTTGAGATAAAGTGACTTGTACATCACTCTTTAAGAAACCAAAAATATTCTTGAAAGCCAAAAATTGTTGATCAAAACCATCAATTTCACTTTCTTCATATAAAACGTTCAAGAAAGACAATGCTTCCTTGATAGAGTTAGTTAATCTGATTAAAGCGTTAATAGCAATGTTTTCAGCTTGATTAGCAACTTCTTCTGTCTTATTATTACTAGAGTTATCGACAGACAGAGGAGCCGAAATTCTGGTCAAAGAGTCACCGTATTTTTCAAAAAATTCATTTAAGATAACAATAGATGACAGATAGTATTCAATATCATTCTTTGAAACAGAAATAGAGCTGATAATATTATTTTGTTTAGCTTGGAAGGCAGTTTTCAAAAGAGTATGGGCTATATCACTTTTACCTTCAGGTGTAACTGTGAATATTGGCTTGTCCCAAATATCCCTTAACAATCTGGTAATTAGAAGGGCAATACCATAAAATCTTGGAGAGAGAATCACGTCATCTAAATTAAAGTTTGTGTTGTTAGAGTAGCCTAGAATACTTTTATTCTGGGCAGTAGTGGTAGTACCGAAGGAAGGCTTGCTTAAGAAAGATGAGACAGTTGAGACAGAGTAACGATTATATCTTGGTTTAATATCGATGACACCTGGAATACCCAATGTCAAGAAAGTCAAAGCACCAGATCTAATCAAATCAGATTTGTTGAATTTGCAAGTCACGAACAAGGCACTTGAACAGGCCTCCGATAAACCATAGTTTAGAGCAAATGGTAGTGGATTTTCAATTAATGATTCAAATACCTCGTCTGGTGTTCTATACTTATAAACTTCAATAGTATTATTAGTTAAAACAGCAACACGTAAATTCTCGGTGGTATATTGGGTAGCAAATTCATTAGCATAACCCGATGGCTTATTAGTAGCATTGAATAAGGGTGTTAGTGGAATAATGGCCCTGACTGCTGCAGTTGTGTCCAAGAATGTAGCATTTTCAACATATTCTCCATGGTTCTTTAAAATACCATAATCTGGTACACTAACAAACAAACGGTGTTCACTAGTGCCTGGTTGTATTGGCATAGGGTTATTTTGTTGTTGTTTGTTTTCAGCACTATTGGCAGCTGTATTTGTAGTAGTAGAATGTGCTTTAGGTTGATGAGTCTTGATCACTGCTGAAAAGAATATACCGGGGGAAATAATAGTACTTGCCTTGGTAGTTTCTAATAGAACAGCTGATTTCTTTTGTACTTTTAACATAATAGATTCAGATAAAGACAAGCTCGAATAAAATGGAATACTCTTCTTTTGTTGTTCTAACTGCTGTTGATGAATTTCATTTTGTAAAGCTTCCGGAGTAACTGCACTTGGTGGGAACTTAATAGATTCTAATCTGATGGCTTCAATGTTCGATCTGCTTACTGAACCATTGAAATACAGACGAACACCACCAACAGTAATCGCGACATAAAATATATTGTTATTTTCATGCATGGATACAGGAATAATTTTGGATATCTTTAAATATTTCTTGCCTAAGATAGCAGCACCTCTAGCCATGGTAGTACCCATAATTCTACTAATATATGAAGGCTCAATAGTTGATGGTCCTTCTAACCCTTTAGGTGTAATGAAATATGATCTAACGATAGATCTGGAAGAAAGCGTATAAACAAGCCCTCTAGATTGATCAACAGTAAGTTGGACAATCGTTTCTTGAGATGTTTCTTCAAAAAATGATTGAATCCTGTTACCACCTGGAATTAACGATACCACGTTAGAAGGAAGTAAACTTGTCCAAGCAGATTGAGTTAGACAGACCTTATTACACTTACTATTGAACCAGTCGTCAGACCCAGTGTATTGTAATTCCCAAACATCCAATCCACTCGATGTGCTAACAAAGAATATTCTCCCACTAGTTTCATGGTATGCAAATTCTAAAGAACCCAATCCACTGATGGAGACACTCATGCCAGTGTTAAAAACGTTCAATTCATTGGTATCACGTTTGTATGAAATAGCCAAAATGTATATATCGAATGGTGTGGTAATTAATAATAAATGCTTAATATCATCAACAAAAGTGTTTGGCTTAGGTTTCACTAAAGCAACATTCAATATTGTATGCTTAATCTCTTCAATAGACTTAAAATCTTGTGGATCATTAATATTCCATAGAATCAATTTGTTATCAATTGTAACCCAACATCTATCCAATTCAGGGAAGATACCAATATCACTCTTGATTTCAGCATTTGACGCTTCTTGTAATAATTCTTCGGGAATATTAATGACTTTTTGTCTTTCAAAAGGTGTAAAGGCGCCCAATCCACCAACTTCTTTGGTGAAATTATATTTGACACCATTGTTGTAGTATGATCTTTCATCCAAGATTGGTGTATTCTCATCTCTACGGTGTAAATGGTCGACGTATTGTGTAGCTAGATTTAATGGATCAGCAGTACCCAAACCAGTAACTTTAAGATGTTCAGTTGCAGTGGATAGATTTGAGGTTAAAGAATCAGCAGTCACCATATTATTGCTGCCATTGATACCAGTGAAGGAAGATAAACTACCATAACCAGTATTCATATTGGAGGCAAAACGAGAGTCGCCATTAAGTTTGTCTAAATCGATATTATCATTAGTAGATGCATTATTATTGTTATTTTGACTGCTGGAAAACAAATTAGAGCCCCCGTTTGGATAATTTGAATTACGGTTAGATGGCACTGCATTGTTGGTACTAGTGTAATCAGCTCTGTTCTTCAATGGTGTGGAGAACATTATGTGCTTGCTTGTTTATTTTTTTTTAGGTATATTTATGCAATGAGTTTAGGTTGAATAAAACAAACTAGTCCGAGATAACAAAACTATACAGTCAAATTGTAGCTGCTTAATTTATTTCCCCGTAAACTCGTGTGGATGCTCTTTCCAATTGAGCCTTTAATGTAATGATTTGATGTCTTTAAATAAAGGAATCCACCTGATGAATAGCGAGCATCTTACTTTTCAATACATTTTGAAATATTTTAATTTTGAATTTTTTTGTTGTCTTTAAATATCGTGTGAGACGAGATTGAACTAAGATCAAACCTTTAAAGATATTAAGGCTTTGGCTTCCAGAGCGTTAGAAGAGGCTAACACAAGAACGTATATTCAGCAGGGAGGTGTTTGATGGATCGGCAATGATGTTAAGGTTCAGATATACTAGCTTTCTGAAGAAAACAAACCGGTTTTATTCTGTTGGTAATGACTATAGATTGATATGTGGATTAGAGATACATACCCAACTAAACACTGAGAACAAACTGTTCTCATTATCGACAAATGCCCCATTCAAATCGTTGAACACTCCAAATAGACACGTGAGTCATTTTGATGCCTCCTTACCTGGAACTCGACCTAAGTTAAATTATGAATGCGTCTTAGATGCCTTGAAGTTAGCATCCTCTCTTAATTGTAATATCAATTTAAATTCACATTTCGACAGAAAACATTATTTCTATGGTGATCAACCTCAGGGGTATCAATTGACGCAACATTACTCCCCAATCGCAACTGAAGGGTATATGACTCTATATAATGATATAGATAATATTGATACTCCTACAAAGAAAATTAATGTTATCCAACTTCAATTAGAACAAGATACAGGTATGTCCCACTATGATGATTACGAGAAGACTACAATGATCGATCTTAATAGAAGTAATGTCCCATTAATCGAACTGGTGACAAAACCCGACTTTACTACTATACCACAAGTTATTGCCTTCATTAAGAAATATCAAAATTTAGTGAGGAATCTGGGTGTGTCTACTGGGAACTTAGAAACCGGGGCAATTAGAGTTGATGTTAACATTTCTGTGGGTACGTATCCCAGAATAGAATTGAAAAATTTGCCTAATACTTCTTCCATTTCCAATGCAATTAAATATGAATATATGAGACAAGTTAATATTATCAAAGAAGGGAAAGCGTCAGAGATGTTAAATTGCCAAGAGACAAGAGGCTGGAATGGTAAAGAAACGGTGAAATTAAGAAGTAAAGAAACCACAATTGACTATAGATACATGCCAGATCCTGAATTGGGCTGTATTACATTGGACCCTTCTATTGTGATGGATATTAAAAAGTCTCTACCTATAAGTGCAGATAATGAAATTAGAAACTTGATGGGAGAACCATATAACTTAACTGTGAAGAATGCTAAACTGTTATGTATGCATAATGAAAAGAATGAACAATATACAAACGGAAAGGTTAAAAACTATTATCTAACTAGTTTTGATCTGTTTCAAAAATCCAATCACAAACTATCTCCAAAGGACAGAAAGATTGTTGCCAACTGGGTTATCAATGAGCTGCTCGGAAACTTAAATAAACTGGAATTAACCCTCGATAAAACTGAACAATCATTTCCTCCTAACAAATTTGTGCAGTTTATCCAGTTACTAAAGGATGGGATTATTTCTAATACCGGTGGTAAGACATTACTATTCCATATTCTTGAAAGTATAAAAAACAATACCATCCAAGAAGATCTAAATCTACCAGAATTGGTTAAAAAGCTTAAGATTGAAGTTCCATCAAGTATCAAAGATGATGAGCTGTTATCACAATGCAAAACTATTATAGAAGAGGTAAATAATAGTGACCCTAAATTAATTGAGGGTATCAAATCTGGTAGAAAGAGGAACTCATTAAACTATTTAGTAGGTATCGCCATGAAGGAAACTCGAGGGAGGGTGAAGCCGACTGAGTATCAAAGACTATTCAAAAGTGTTTTAAAAATTGAATAAAACACAAAGACTCGTGTAAATATAATTACAAAATGTTGAATTGATGTTCATATCGAACCTATAGATATGATTAAAAATAAGTCTATATTCTTCAATATAAATATAAAGTACCTTTGTTGTTTCATATATCGAATGGGCCAAAATATATACATTTATATAAAATTGAATGTATAAAGGGTAGAAAACGAAAACATAAAGTACTTCAATCACATCATCTTTACTAGATTACAAAAAATAACAGGACAACACACACTAGACCGGCTGGTGATGACTGCTAAAAAATACTACTGAATCCCAACTAAAAAAAAGAATACTTAAAAGAAGTTTATAAAAAATACTGATCACTCAATAATGGAAAGTTCAATTCCAAATGCCAAATGACTTATTCATAGTAGACGAGGAGATGGCTGAGTTATTGTTAGATGGAATGCTTATATTAGACTGACCAGCAATACCATTTTTATTGACATTATTGATATTCCAATCAATTGAACCAAACGAACTGTTTCCATTACCAGAACCATTATAATTTGGAGCTGTAGTCTGGGACAAATACATGTTACGAGAGTTATGACTATTTCCATGAATGGCTGTGCCAGTTGGAGTGTTCATATAATTAACAGCAATGTTTGGAGTAGTATAATTGTCGTGAGATGGCGATATATTCATAAATGCATTCGATGTTGTATTGGCATGTGAGCTAATCATGTTGCTTGGGATAGTAGCCATACTGTCGTTGAATTTCAGTTCGTTACTCGGCATTGGCGATAATTGATTTAAAAATGTCGTATTATTGCCATATGGAGAGTGTCTATATAAATTAGTCTGCGATGGTGACAAATTATTATTAGTAGAGGTACTGTGAGATTTTTGTATACTATCGGTAGAATGCCTAGTATTAAAGCTATTGAACAAAGAGGTATTTGAAGTATTGTTGGTGTTGATAAATGAAGATTCATTTGAGTTCAGCACTGGTGTCCCGCTGTTAACAGAGCTCTCCACACTACTATTATATTTGACTGTATTTGGGAAATTATTCAAGTTGTTCAAGTCAGAGTTTTGGGAATAAGTGTTGTATAATGATGTAACCATCAAACTCTTATGTGGATCAATTTGTTGCTGTTGATTTGTATTATTGAACGACATATTATTATTGAACATGGAATTGGTGGTATGGTTATTGGAATCTGTATAAAACTGTGGGTAGGTTTCTCTTAAATGACTGGTGAAATTAGAATTGCGATTATATGCATTATTGTCATTATTGTAACTGGTGTAATTTTGTTGGCTTCTGCCAAAGTTGTTGCTATTGTAGTTTGGAATGTTATTGTATCCTTTATACGTGTTATCGGAGTTTGTATTGAAGTCATTAGCACTATTATAATTGTTTCTTTTCTGTTTCGAATTGAAATAACCGTTGTTGTAATTGTTATTATGGGTCCCGCTAGAGTTGGAAGAATTATCCCTCCTCACATTAACATTCTGATATGGGTGAGCTGGATAATGATAACTACCACTGCTTTTGTTGAAATGTGGCTGATTTGAGTTACCATATGTTGAAGCATTTCCAATGTTTCTCAAGTTATGGTTATAACGATGAGTAGAATTGTTCTTTGATTTCCTGAACTCATCCACATACTTTTTAATATCTTCCATTTGCGAAGCAAATGGTGTATTAGATATAATGCTTCCTGGCATGTTTAGAAGATTAATATTTTTATGGGATGGATATGCTAATGATCTGATTTGTGATTTTGCGATCAAGATAGCTGTTTAGATCTTTCGTTCGATATAATATTCTTTCTAATACTCGATATTACCTTATAATCTTAGACAATTGATGGGAAATCAAACAAAATCAATAGATTATCACTGATAATAACCCTTCTTATTCAGCTCTGCAATGAATTAAAGATTCAATGGGCTTCTTTACCAGATCCAGTAACAGTTCTATTTCAACTGTTTTATTTTTCACTTCATCTCAAAGATCAAACTGAAAAAAATAAAACCATCGGTCAAAACTGTAAACAAAGAAATTTCGGCTCAAAACACCAAAATAATAAAACCGTCGTGATATTATTCTACCCAGATGTAATGAATTGTTCTGTGCAATATAAATACAGATTCATGGATAAAAGACATCCACAATGAAGTTTCGATAAATACATTAGTCTATAAAATCATTAAATAATTTAACAGCCAGCTGAAAATAAAATTAAAATGGAAAGGAAGCTCTAGTATTTTTCTCTTTTTTTTTTATGAGTTAGAATAATGATCCAAGAATTGGCTTGGATCTATGTCTAGCATATCACCATGTTGATAGTCACGACTGGTTTTGCCATCACTATTATTAGATTCTTTAGTTTCTGTCACTTTGTCGCTAGTATGGGAGTTTTCATGATCTTGCATATCTTTATCAGTATCATTATAACTATTATGATGCTCATTCATTAAATTGTCTAGGAACAGTAAATCTTCAGTTTCGTCACACTTGAAAGTATTATCATCAAGACCAAATTCCATATTATGATTACTTGGATTATCCACATCTGTAAGTTGTGGGTCTCTATTGACTGATTCAATACTAGTCCCCTTCCTTTCAAATAACACGTCATTGAAAAATTTAGAGCCGTCTGGCACAGAAGGTAGTGACTGGTGATCACTTTTGGATGGAACCATCTCAGCGGTTTTCCGTGCTGTTTTATTGTCGGAACCTTTTCTTTGCTGGTCATGATCATTATTTGTCCCATATCCCCAAGGCGATACTGGGTCTGATACTGATTGAACCTTGTCAACAATGCCATTCAACTTATCAGAGTCAACCGATGAATTACTTCTAAGATTAACTAATGAACTGACAGAGGATTTTGCACTGCTATTTTGGCTCGTTCTTCCTTGATTTCCAAATATTTGAGACATAGTTGTAGGCCGGCGTGAGACATTTTCACTCTGCCGGGCATCTGCCTCAGGTTCCTTTTGAGTATCGAGTACATTATTGGAATGTGGTGAAACCTTCTTATTCTGTTTTCTTGTATACTTACTTTTCTTAAGTTTATTCCTGCATTTTGAATTTTTTGTCTTACCGTTAGAATCCTTTGGGATGGCAGAATATCTTGAGACATTTGAAGCATTCTCGGTTGATGAATTCATTCTCTCCCCACATTGATTTTCTAAAATTGGAACTAAGTTAGATCTACTTGGTTTGGTGCTCACATTTCCATTATAACTTTCCCTCTTATCTGAGACAACCGGTGAAGATTTTGCTCTTTGTACTTGAACTCTTTGATTTTGTGGATATTGTTCTTTACGAAGCTCTTGATCATAAAACTGTTGTTGTGTGTAGGGATTCATTCTACTCAATTGAGAATATGATCTTGCAGCAGAAGGTTCATAATATTGTGGATATTGTCTTGCTGATGATGTGGATGGTACTGATAAGTCAGAATGCGGATAATTGGGATGTGGCATATTGGATTGTGGTACACCCATTTGCATTGGGTAGTTGTGTTGAATTGGAGTAGGGTCTGGAGATGGTATATACATATTCGTTTGAGGTGCAACAGAAGAAGGTAAACGGGAGTTCGGCAGTGAAGGAGGAGCTGAATATTGATATGGTGGCTGGTTCCCATAGGGATAAGGTGATTGTTGAGTTGGTGCCACTTTCTTTGGGATTGGATTTTGGAATTGTTGTTGTTGTTGTAACATTTGCATAAAACGGCGCTGTTCAGCCAAGTGTGCTTGCAACCCACCTGCCATGGGTGAGTGTGATGAAACAGGGACTTGGTTTGAATCCTTTCTAGCTCTTTGAGAAGTAGAAAGATTTCCAGTTTCTTCTGGTGATAGCATAGAAAGAAATTCGAATACATTCAAAGATTCATCTTCAAACTCGTTGTTTGATTCAGCCAAGAATTGTTGTCTGGCAGCATTAACAGCAACATTCCTAAAGCCTTGTTCAAATTGTCTCTGCATCAACAATATGTGATAATAGTGCTGGGATAGAGCAGAACCATCTCTATTAGATTTACTGTTGAAAACGTCCCAGAAAATTAACCACCATTCAAATAAATAACTTTGCTTTGTATTGAACTTTGGTATAAATGCAGGTGGAACGTGTACATCAGGGTTCATTCTAATCGGTCTATTGCCATCCTCCACTATATCTGCCTCGTTATAGAAACTAATGGCAGTGTCATTATGGTTTGACTTCAGTAAGAAATCATATATATAAGCATTCAAAGTTTTTTTTTGTTTAACAACCTTTGAATCATATTCGTTCATGTTAATATTTGCATGCTCATTAATTGGTGAGGTTGTATTTCCTCGAAGGAAATATTCTTGGGTTTGGTCTGAAACATTTTTGATATTACCATTAATACCTCGGCTGTTATTGTTAGCTGGGTCAGAGCTATAAACCGGTAAAGCGTTATGGTCCTTAGTGTATGTTGGCATTATGTAATGAACTATTATTATTAAATTTGAGAGAGTGTAAATACCTATATTAATGATTTTTTGTCTGACTAAAGAAATGAGTGTGTGTGTTAGGAAATGGTAAATAATAACGTTCTATAACGGTATTGCCTTATAAAAAAAACAGGCAATCTTAATAGCAAAGCTGACTTGAAAGATTATAATATATGGTGATTTAATTTAAGATCAGAATGGAGGCTAGTTGATACCCTGAACGGACCTGAGACGAAAAGGGAAGAATTGTTCTTTTGTTTGAAATATTTGTAATGTTGCAGAAAAGAATTGACAGAATTTTATTTACAATGTTCTTTATTTTCATTTTGACATGAAGCTGGTATTGTTGCATTTTGGAAAAAAATAACACAACATAATTTTTCAAAAACACAGAAGGTTCCAAAGATTCTCAGAATAAACATCATCGATACTCAGCGACATAAAGACAAATCTGACAATATTAGAAGCAGCACACAAGTAAAATGTTATAGCAGCAAACGAAGTCCACACAGTGAGACAATATGGTTGAATTAGTTTAAGAGGTAATAATTGCTTTTTTCTTTCTTTTTCTATGTATTACATAACTGCCATATTTACTTATGGACTAAAGTACAAGCAGTTCAACTTGGAGATTCGGGTTACCATTAGTCTATTTACTTTTCTTTTCTTGCAATCTTTCATCGTCTACTTTGTTTGGGAACTGTTTAACGAAAATCAACATTACCAGTGTACAGTTACAGATAAATAATAACAAACTTGCGGTTGAATTTGGTGGGTATGAGTTCCAGCAATACTCATGACATAAATACCAAATTGGGCCAATGTATACCGGCAACCCGGACCAATGCATCAAAATTGGGATTGTCCAGTGATACCAACTCAAAAATTGATAATGTAATGATCTAGAGAATATGATACCTACAAAATTGGACATTATTAACATAAATGCTATGGTAGAGGTAGGGTTCTTAACAGAATTGGCTTGTTTCTTTGTGAAGTTGATCGAGGAAAAAATATCATGAAAGATACCTGGATATTTCAAAAGAATTACAGTAATGGTTAAAACAATTTGACTTACTAATAGACTCTTTTGGAAAAGAGCGTCACTGAAGGTTTCTTCATCCATAAATTGCCAATTAACACTCCATACGTACATAAATTGCCTTCTGAAGTTAAATGCACCATTAATATATTCCCATGGATATGTCTTTAAAAATGGTAAAGCAATTAACACTTGCCATGCTACCATTAAAATACCATTTAATAAACATAATATAATGTTATTGTTGGTTAAAATGAAAATGCTGATTAGGAGCCCTGGTAGATACAATAAAGCATTCATTTTAATGCTGACAGCAATAGTATAGCAAAGACTACAAAGTAAGGTCAACATACTCTTCATTTTCCATTTACTGTTATCTATTTTACTGGTAATTAATAACAAAGTGACAGTTAAAACCATAAATAGAGTAGTGAAGCAATCATTAAATAGCCTTAACACATAAATAGAATGAAGCCTTTTGGATAGACATGCCAAGATCATACACCATGGTGGCAGCTCTAAAGTGTTATAACAGATGAACTGTAGAGCCATGGTAACCAAATAAATATATCTGAAAAACACCTGGCCATTGTAAATATCTTCTGATCCACCAGTAAGCCAGTACATCATTTTATATATGAAAACATGTCCCGCAGGATAGACAAGAGGACCAGTCCCACCTCTGATTTCAGTATAGTTGTGATTTCCTTGGTAACTAATCATCTCAATTTGTTCCATGTAAGCTTCATAGTCAATCTCTGTATAAGCAATTTTCTTGGTGATTATCTTAAGTGCTGCAGATTCTAAAATTAATAATAGAGGACCTACTATTAATGATGCATTTGGGTTGAACAAAATATAATTTATCCCATCTTTAATGTCCTGAATTAAATCGACTGGTGGTCTCACAAAAGCAGGTTCTTGGATTTGTTTTGGTTCGCTACTATTGACCACAGGTTCATCCTGTTGAGTAGACTTCTCAATTGTTTCTGCCATATCAAATACTAGTGGATATGCTAATTCAATTGTCCTTCGAGACCTCTTTGTAGTACGATTATTCGATGTTATTTATATTTTTCAAGAGACATTTATGTATTTTTTTTTCTTATTTCAAGAATGTAGCATTAAATGGAAAAAATCACAGAAAGAACATTCATTTATTCATATATTTATGTATCCAGTTGAGAATTCCCTCATGTAAGCTTATATCTACATGTCTATACAGGTTTTATCTTTATTATAAACTATGCAGAGGATGATTTTGAACTGAATCAGGCAGCTGCCTTTAAATCTGCTTCAATGTCATCTAATTTGGAATCTATGTTATCATAAGTGCTACCGATCAATTGTTTGTATTTATTAATTTTATTCAATGACTTAGGACTAGCAATATCCTCACTCAATCTCTTTAGCCACATGTGCTTCTTGAATTGTAAGACGGTTAACGTGACAGCATTTCTTAAATTTCCAGCTTGGGTTGGATTGGCCGTACTTTGACGGAATCCCTCTTCTTCCTTTTGAACTAAAGTGGCTAAATTCAATGCTTGTGATTTCTCAATGGACCTAATATAAACAGCTTTGTTATGCTTCAACATGTCCTTGAAAGTTGTGATTTGACCCTTAATATCTTCAACATTATTCAGGCCAATAGAAGAACAGTAGTAATTATAGTTCCTCTCATATTTTTCAATATCATCTCTCATGGTCTTGATTTTACTTTCTGTTTCAGATATTTGTTCAGAAAGGACACCCACATCATCATTGATTGCATCCACCAGCCTTCTTGAAAGACTATTAACTCTGCTTCCAACTTTCGAAACTTTCTTTCCATTATTTTCAGATTTAATGCTTTTAAATTTACGCTTTTCTGGCGATGGACTATTAAGGAATTTGGATAAAAATCTGACATTTTCTTCGCTACTTTGCAATCTAGATTGAACCACCGGTGATTGTAAAATAGATTGACTTAATGTAGGTCTATCACCTTTGATAACCGAAGAAGTAATGATATCATCAAGGACTGAGATATCATCTTTGCTTAGTGTTAATGTTGTGTTATTGGCTTTAGAATATGAATCATCATTGTGAGTGTTTAAATAAGATCTCTTTTGAAGGAATTTGTATGGATTAACCTTTTCGTTATGTTTTGTAGCACTTTGAGAAACAACAGAAGATGGAATATCATTCTCATTTGTTTTATTTGAAGAAATATCATTTTGAGACATATTAATGGAGACTTCCGGTTCTAGCACAAATTGTGGAGTGGATATCTTGTTGAACTCCTTTGATAACTCTTGTTGTGGTATTATTGAAGTAGGGTTAAAAGTGGACATTATTTCCAATGCAGTCTTGCCTTCAGCATTTCTAATATCTGTAGAAACACCAAGCAGGTAAAATTTATTAAACAAAGATAAGTTCGAATTTAAAGCACATAAATGAAGAACAGTATTCCCAGCATTATCGGGTTGATTTACAATCCTTTGTACTTCATTAACACCTCTCTTACCGACTTCTTGCAATATTTGCTCAATATAGGTGTTAATAACATTTGGATCTTTGGAGGTGTTAACACTTAATTCAACTAGGTAATGTAATGGAGATCTTCCATTCTTATCTGGTGTAACCAGACAAATATTCAGCAATGAAATCAATTCTTGGAAAGTAGAGCATTTGAAGTTATTGTTGTAGAAAATAGCCTTTGAAATGGCATTAAAGCCCTTACCGTTACAATATAAGGGATTAGCATTTAAAGCCAGTAGCAATTTCAATAGATGAATATTTGCCATTGCAGCTGCCCAATGCAGGGCAGTGTGACCCTGAGCATCAATTTCAAAATTAACATTAAAATTAGGAGGTGGGTGATATAATTCTTGTGGTAATAAGCAGGAACCATCTTCTTTAACTTCTGCAGTTAAACTTTGAAGTATCAGGTCACGATAGTTCATTTCGTTTATATTATTAGATTGATCAGGAATATTTGATTGAGGTTGAGGTGGAATGTTACTATTATTTAGCATATAATTCTGCGCTAATTGAACCTGTTGTCCTTGCATATGAACTGTGTTATTATTGTTGTTATTAACATTCATATGCGGGTTATTAAGAATTACATTATTATTGGATTGGAAGTGCTGGTTTGTTTTAAGGTTATTTATAATTTGATCTTGAGTAGGTTGATTTGGTCCTTGATTTATATTACCATTGTAACCATTGTCCATATTGCTATGAATAGGAGGTTGCTGGTCAGGTTTCATGGTCAAAGTGGTATCAGCAAAAGTTTTGGGTTGTTGAGTCGCATTTATCATGTTTCTATTGAAATTGTGACTTTTTGGTAATTTCCCAGCATTATTTGTCCTACTTCCATTACCGTTGTTATTGTTGTTGACGTTGTTGCTATTATTAATGCTGGTTGGAACTGGATAGAATTGTAAGGGTTTTTGAGATGACGTGGAATAATTCTGGGGTAATGGAGTACCGTCCGAGCTTAATCTTGATATGGTAGAATTACTACTTGGTTCATGAGATCCTGGAACTTGTTTTGAAGTTGAATCTATCTCGAATGTATCATTTGAATTTTGACTATTCATTTGTGATTGACGTGGAGTCTGGAATGCAACATTGTGCAAGGGACTTGGGTTCATTTGTGAGCTTGCGCCAGTTGCTTTTAGAGTCTTTTGACCATTGAACGAACTTGTAGTAGATAATAACTTAGAGTGACTATTTTGTTTACTCTTTTTGGGAGTCTTTTTATAACTTGATGGTGAAGCAATTCTTCTTCCTGGTGAATTTTTCCTTAAAACACTATTCTTGACTCTTCTTTGCGGTGGATAATCTTTATTCAATACGAAATTTATCACTGCCAGAACAACCTTGTTTTGAATATCATATTTTTCTACTAATGTCTTTGTATTTTCTAAACTAATCCAAGTACCTTGAAAACGGCCATACCCACCTTGAACCTTTTCATGTTCCATAAAGACCACTTCTCTTTCTAGAATTTTACTTCTTTGTGTCTTGGGGAACTTCGCCAATTTTAGCACTTGAGTGATATTAACCCAATCATCTTTCACTCTTCTCATGACAATGTTTGGTTCGAACCCTCTTATATAACATTCATAGACATCAGTTTCAGCATAAGTGGCTAACTCTATGATAGGTGTATCGGATGGTTTATCAAAATTTTCAGATTCCAACTGTTGCATATTTAGTGTCCTGTTGTTATTACCGTGATTACTATTGTTATTGTTATTGTTGGTGGTAGTGGTAGTGGTAGCAGTAGTATATGCATTATTGTTGTATGTTGTAGTGGTAATTCTAGGAAGATCTACTGCCATAGCCAAATTTTGGGTGGAGTTTGATTTATCATTCCTGTTCAAGGTTGTGGTGGAGTCGTGATTATTAATTAGTGAAGAATTATTATTCATTTCAGAATTGTCTTGAGAATTTACCAGTGTTATATTTGGCTGATTTATGGTGGTTTTGGAGTTATTCCTATTGTTATTGTTGTTGTTATTTGGAGTATGGTTATTATTATTATTATTATTATTGTTACTATTATCGGTTGAACTTCCTATTTCTATCATATTGGTCAAGTTGTCCATATTTTTATTATCAGATGAATTGGTATTAGTTGGCGGTATCATTGTTGCATATGACATATTAGGTGAATGGTAATGGGTTCAATGCTCAGCAAACTTGAATTAAGGTATAGCAAATATTGGATTAAACTTCCCACTGCTGTTTCAAACTAGTTTGAATTCGTTGCAAACTTAATTGTATATATATATATATGTAGCAAATGGTGCACAGAGGACCTTATTGAGTAGCAAAAGATATTATAGATCTGGGAATGGTAGTGTCGAAACAATCTTGCAACACTTTTCAATACGAAATATAGCTAAACTGTTATCGGATTGACAGTTCAATAAGTTGAAAGAATTAGAATGCTTGGTTTTAATCGAGTTTGGTCAGTACTTTATCGAGCTTATTTCCTATTCCAGGCAACTAATTGACAAATTTTCACTTTACAGTCTTTGAACCAAAAATCGAAATTTAACGCTCGATCATTTTGGGATCTGTGACGCGTCAGGTATTTTTGCTTCTTTCGCGTGCTGTTTCCCGGTTTGGACGCGATCTGGTATAACGTGATTCTTTTCTAAGCAAAACTTCTGGCCGGTGTTCGAGCCATGGAGGTTGCACCACTGTAAACTATATTTCCATAAACAGTTGACTTTATAGCATTAAATAGTAAGTTTATTGATTATTGAATCCATTGCATTCACTTTAAAGCTTCCAACACTTTTAAAAGATCACTTTTGGCCTACGCTAATTTCCACTATCTAAAATTACCCTTTTGGGCTTATCTATCATATTTAACAATTACCAAATAAGAGACAAAAATCCATAAATTGAAAATTAATTGAAAGAGGTAAGTAGAATCACAAAGAAGCGATTTAAAGAGATAAAGACATCCACAAAGGCCCATTTTAATATTAAGTTAGTCTTGGTACTGTTCATATTTTCCATCACACCCATCCAACTCATTCAAAACACATATTAGCATCACCACCTTTCTTTTAAGTTTACTCAAGAAAAGTAAACGCATAATAAAAAAGTCAAAGACTAATACTGTAACACTATACTCTACTATTATCAATAAAAAAAAAGCCAACAAAAAACATGTTATTTGCTCCATCCATACAACCCACAGATAAAACAACATCTATTCCACATAGCGGTACTTTTTTCACCCCTAAACCAGCAGAAGATCCTGAAGAAAATATATACTACAAAGAAGAAACTTTATCCATGGAACTAATCCAACGACTTAAACAGTCTATCGAAAATGCTTTACAAAAATTGAATATCAATACTGCATTATTTCTCTCTGAATTATACTATTCCATGTGTGATGGATTATCAGTATCTAACATTTCAAGAATAGAGTCCATCTATCTATACCTTTTATCCCTATACTTAAATGGTGATTATCTACTTGCATCAGATATAGCTGAGAAATATCAAAAAGTACATATTTCCATTAACTTCATATATGCCAAATGTGCATTAAAATTAAACAAAAATGAAGAGAGAGCATGTTTTGCCATCCTTACAAGATTACACGATTATCCAACCGATTTCCCAAATAACTTTTTGTTCATGGCAGATAAAGCAACTATTCATAATATACTAGGTAAGTTATACGATAGACTCTCCGCCACACAATCAAGTATGGATCACCAGCTAGAAGCTTTGAAACTGGACCCGTATCTGTGGGAAGTTTACGAATCATTATTCAAGAAAAAAGTTCATTTAGATTTAAAATCTTTCTTCTTTGGAAACTTGGCAAATGTCGTTACTAAGACTGATGGTACTGATAATTATCACACTTCTAATATGACGGCTAATACAACTAGAAAAAATTCACTGAATAAATCCAATAGAATAGATAAAATCATATCTCATCAGAATAATGGCGATTTAAAGACATTCAGAGTAAACCGGTCAAATACCAATCGTGTCAAAGGCAATGTACCCATTGAAAGTATGATACATAATGGAACTAATCACACATTGACCACTTCACCAACTGTGAATAAACCAACAGCAAGCTCTTTGGCAAAGATGAACAGTAAAGCCAAGAATATAAGAAGTACACCTTCTAAACAAATTACTTTAGAACAACGAATGAATTTCACAACACCTATTAATGCAAATGATAATGATAGTAGTTATACATCAGGAAGAAGAAACTTGAATATGAAAAACACTACAAGCTTAATGGGCAATACTTATAACGAAGAATATATGTCTAAACCTGTCGGCGAAGGGAACACACCTCGCGTGAAAATAACCACTTCTACTAGCAAAAATAAATCATCTCAACCTATTCAGTTCGATAACTTGTTCTATAGCTTCATCAAAATCTTAAAATTAAGTTCCAAATATAATTGTCATACTGCCATTAGAACTATTGATAATGAAATACCACAGTATCTTGTTGAACATATGCCATGGTGCTTATCACAATGTGGTAAGCTTCATTATGAAATATCGAACTACAGTATGTCTTCGAAGTATTTCCTTGCATTAAGAAAACTACAACCTAATAGAATAAAAGATTTAGAAATATATTCCACCTTATTATGGCATCTTAGAGAGAAAAACACTTTATATACACTTTCATCCCAACTGGTGTCAAGATTTCCAAGCAAACCCGAGACTTGGTGTGTTACTGGTAATTATTTTTCTTTGATTAAGAATCATCCAGAAGCCATCAAGGCTTTCTCCAAAGCTATAGAATTGAATCCTAAATTTACCTATGCTTACACATTACAAGGTCATGAGTATACTGCAAATGAAATTTTTGAAACCGCTAAGGAATTCTATAGAAAAGCCATTGCATGTGACCCACACCATTATAATGCCTATTATGGCTTAGGTGATTGTGCATCTCGACTGGGCAAATATGAAGAAGCAATACTTTATTTCGAAAAGGCGAGACTAATTAATCCAACCAATGTAATTCTTATCTGTTGTTGTGGTCATGCTTTAGAGAAGTTGAGCTGTTACAATCAAGCTATGGTTTATTATGAATTAGCCTGTAAGCTAGAGTCTAATTCAACCTTACCCAAATATAGAATGGCTCACCTATATTACAATGTGGGGAGATTTAATGTGGCTCTAGATAAATTCAAGGAACTTGTACAATTGAGCCCAGAGGAGGCCACTATTCATTTCATGTTGGGACAAATATATCAAACAATGGGTCTTAAAAAGGATGCTATTGCAGCTTATTCCAAAGCAATGAGTTTGGATCCAATGGGAAATCATGTAATAGAAGAGGCTTTAGAAAAGTGTCATTATCAAGAGTGATTTATAAAATAGTGACTGTAACTGTGTTCTTTTTTTCTTTTTTTTTTTTAACCTATATATACAATTTAAGAAAACCTCATAAATGTATAAAAAACAATAAATACTTACTAAAATGTTATTGAATTAAAAATTAAGCTATTATTTCATTATATATATATATCTGGCTATATATACGCTTTGGATTTCATTAGAGTACATTGGATGAAAGATATTTAGTTGACTTACGTCCTTCCTCCCAGATGGGTTGACCATCTTCTTCTTCCTGTTCTTCCTGTTCTCTCATTGCCAGTTCATCTTTAGCATCCTTCAACATTTGTTTAGCTTCATTTAGTGAAATTGTAGGCATAGCATAAGAACTTACAACTGGGACGCTATCATCAATATCAATACTAGCTTTAATTAAAGCGGACAGCCATTTTTTAATATCTTCTTTTGTATCGACAGCAAAAAAGTGAACTTTCGGTTGAGTGAATGTTAAACCTTTTTTAGAACCTGGTTGTGGAGGTAACAATTTGAAAATATATTTACCACTTCTAGTAGTGGCAGCATGCAGAGCTACTAATTTATCATCATCTTTGATTGGGACCACACGATGACCTGTAATATCAATCAGCCCACGTTCATTCGTATCGTTTAAAGAACCGAAATAAGATAATCTAGTACCATGTAAAGTAAAGAACCTTTTCTTCCATGTCCCCATGGCACCGCTACTTTTCTTATACATCCAACCATCACAGGTTGCATCCTTCACGGCATCATCCACTGTTATAGGTCGAATACCTTCCAAAAATGCAGTGGTTTTCTTCTTGTTATTACTACTGAAGCCTAATAAATTTTTTGCCTTCTTTGTTGTAGACACTTCACTCTTTGGCCTCTTACCAGGACTGGTGGAAGATGATTTAGGATTACTTTGTATTTTCTTTGTGGGGGTCATCGTCGTCTTAGGTGCGGGTGTCGCAGAATTACTAACAAACATCGAATGTCTATATTGTTTTCCCTTTGGTGTGTCTAGGTTAGAACGTAAAGTCTCCTTAAATTCTTGTTTGAGTGGACTACTTATCACTGAAGTCTTTCTTGAATGTGAAAAGCCAGTACTCATATTGACTAAAGAGTCTTGATCATTATCATTTCTACCAGGTGAAAGAAAACTTAACACAGAAGAAGCTCTTCTATGTTTCTTTATATCTAATAATCCTTGCGATGATTTTCTCATATGTTGTGGAACACCAGAAGATGACCTAGAATGATTGTAAACTACAGAATTTGGTCTTTCGAGAATAATACTACTTTCATTATCTTCTAATAAATCATATTTTGTCGGTGACATAGTGGATATCCTATTGAATAAATCGACAAAGGAACCACCACTAACCTTTTTCTTATGGTTTGAATAAATTAGGGCGTCACCTGGAGACGCCTGAGTATTGTAGGTATTATTTTTAGATCCTCTGTATGATGCAGAATTTTTAGCATCATATGTACTAGTGGAATGTGGTGTCGAACCAGAGGAAAAAGAAGAAGTCGAAGTTGGAACAATTAATGTCGATCTAGTGATATTATTATTTGAAGACCGTATCTTCGAAGCATCAAAAGAAGCTCTTGAAGGATCTATACTATGTGAATCGATGGGTTTAGAATACCCAGAACCAAATTTATAATCATTATTAACTTTCATGTGTAAACCATCATATTTTGGTGAAGTTAGGTTTCTCTTTTCAAAATTATCTTTCGAAAATGCATTTTTATTCATTACAGGACTTAAGTTGGAGTGTTTATTAATAACTTTGGGAGAGAGTGGTGGTTGGACAGGGCTTGGATATGACGGTGGTTTAGGGGCAGCACCAGGAGAATCGAAAATATGCTCATTAGAAGAAATCGCTAGTCCAGCTAGTTTATCTGAAGCTAATTTTAAAGTTCGATTATCTACTGAAACTCCACTTGGTTTTCTACTGTGAGATGTATGTGTGCTGCTTGAACGGTAATGAGTCCCTTTGTCCCTTGGAGTTGAGCCGGTCTTTTGTGGGAGTGGGATAGTTGCAGCTGGTAATAAATTTTTGGTGGTCGTGTTGCTATCACTAGAATTTAATTGCAACTGTCTACTTGGTGCCAAAATGGAATTTGTAGTATCCTTTTTATTAATTTTTCTTAAGTCTTCAATTTCTTTGAAGATGGTGAATCTAGTACCAAATGAATCAATCTCAATTTCTTTTAAATGTACTAATTCTAATTCAAGAAGAATTAAACCATTAATCTCATGTTTCTCGAATAACGATGCTGTTTTGGAATCAATCCCTTTTTGAAGAAAATATTGTGAAACCTCACTTGGTGACCAATCTTCCATCTTATAAACATCGAATTTATAATTCTTGAATGGCAGTTGTACATTTGGCATAATATTACCATACATATTTTCCGGCCCTTTTATAGATGATTTTATACCACCCAGTGGAAATTTAAAAGAGGCTTCATTTGGAATAGATGTTGCAGTGGTAGAGTTAATTGTACCTGAATTAGCCGTGCTTATTGAAGAAGATTCACCTAGAAGATCCATGGAGTCATTTTTCAAAGCACGTAACGCTTGGTCGATATCATTCATTGTAGTGGTGACCATTTCAGGTCTAACAGTTTTGTTATTACTATTGTTATTATTATTAATATTCATCTTTTGAATATGTGAATCTTCGAAGACAAATGAATCGCTAGTCAAATTAGATTGTTCCATTATTAAACTACTGTTCCGCCTATGAGACTTTTTATTCATAATGGAGTCTTTATTGTCTACCACTTGAGTAAAATTTCTTGGGAATAACCCAACTTTGCCTGTGACCAAGTTCTTACCAAAATACCATCCATCGTTGTATTCTTCATCATCTGTGATTACTGAAATCTTGTCCCCTGGTCTTAAATCCAATTCGTCATCCATGCGTCGCTTGTATGTGTTTACGACGATTCTCATGGGATATTGCTTCTTTTTAGATTTATTCAATCTAGTCAAACCATTGGGGTCGTATGCGCCATAGTTCAAAGTTGACATTCGTGTGAATGATAATGCTTATGCAGGTAGAAGGTGGTTGTGTGCTAGTTTGATATTAACAATATTAATCTACTTGAAAACTTTGTATAATCAAACCTCTTTCAAAAGCTGAGAGACGTGGGTGTAGGGGGGGAAAGGTGGGGCGAAGAAGAGCTGTAGAGTGTATAGTGGGAGATATCCTTAGATAATGGATAGAATATCACTAACCCTGGAGTTGTACGTGCCGCTGAGGTGTTATTTGGCAGTAGAATAATGGCTGATCTGCTCTAAAGTTGCGTCTAAGTTGTCAGTTTATTGATTGTTTTCGTTCAAAACTCTGTATCGGCATTCCATTTTCTGCCATTTGAAAAAAATAATAAAAAGACTGAAGAATTTCTAAAAAAAACTAGGAAATCTCCAAGAATGCCATAGTGAAAAGATATGAAGTGTCACAAACTGGTGTGGTGGGGGTGGGTTGAGTAGTGTCTTGATAAATGGTACTACTGTAATGGAAGGAAAGGTGATTTACATATCGTATGGCTATTTTTTATTTTAGTTCTTTCGTTGACCAGTGGGCTTGTCATTAATCTTTTTATTCTCTACTGAATTTGAACTGTTTAATTACTGTTGTTGTCTGTTCCGTGGAGAATATGTTAACATTTGTTTCCTTTCTTGTATCCGCTGAGTGTGATTATTATCCACAAAGTATGTACAACGTATAGACTGTTTTATTGAATGTTAAAAGCAATCATCAACCACTTTATAATATATATTCATAATATATATATACATACATGTCTCTGAGTGTGGATTGCTGCAATTTTTTCTGGGATTAAAACATTTGTAACAGTTTAAAGTGCCATTACAAACATATCCTCACCACTCACTGGTACCACCTCCCTCAGATCTCACTCAGTGGTTCTGTCATCGATCGACCATAATGAAAATGGCACTGTTTTATTTCAAATTGGATTTCCCTCAAAATTGAAATTTGAAAAATCCGAAATTGAAATTTTAAGATTCAATGAGAAAAGAAGGAGAAATACATGAAGATATTCAATGAAATGGCCAGAACTAGAGGAGCTTACAGTTGCTAAATATCTATCTATCTGTTATATTATCAGGTAAAGCTAATTAGCGGATAAACTGGACTGGAATCAAAGTACAGGGCTCATTTTTACATACCTGCAAAGTAAATATATAAAAAAGGCATCGAAACTATTCAAAACTTAAAATATGGCTCCATTCGGTACTAAAAACAAGAATAAGAGACCCAAGTTCTTATTCAATATGCAAATAAATGAATTGGTTAATGTACCACAATCCTCAGGGTTTTGTTTTGTGAAATGGAATTTCAAAGAAGGGACAGGTACCTCTGGTGGCAGTTTGCCCGATGATACAGACATTCAAAGTACTGTTCAGAGTAAAGGGAACACACCACACGTCCCCGTGAAGCATCATAGAGTACAATGGAACCATGCACTGGGAAGGCCTGTGCAAATAAAATTACATGTGGATAAAAATAAAGATCTTGTGCCTAAGCACATTGTCTTTGAAGTATATTTAGAGAACACTGCTCCGCTCAATCATAACCCTTCATCTTCAAGTAGGACTAGTAGTGATAGTCTGGACATGAATGGTGGAGGATTTCGAGTAACACCAGCCTTATCTCATAGAAGTTCTATATTAAGATCCCCAACATTAAGGTCTTCTGGAAGTTTTGATGTTTCAAGAAAGGAATTTAATAATTCAATGAAATCTACTATGAAATCTTCGGGCCCCAATGCATACTCTCAAATGGTGACTGGTAAGATCTTTTTGGGGAGAATTGAAGTTGATGTGGCTGAATATATCAGAGACAATGAGGAACCAATCTCAAACCGTTTCTTATTGAAGGACTCAAAGATTAATTCTATCTTAAATATCACATTCCAACTAAAATTAATAAGAGGTTCGTATGAAGATTTTAATATTCCTACACAATTCACTCTAGGCCAACTTTCCTCCCCGTTCCAAAGTGGGTTATCACATTTAATTGACAACAGTGTATCAGATCTTGCATCTACACCAACATCGCCATCATTCCCAACTCATAGTTCGAAATCGAAACCGCTTTTATCACACTCTACTCAACCGTCTATGAATTCAACTTCTAATTCATTGGGTTCCAATGGGTTGTCTACAATTTCTAGTTCACTAAATCCTTTAATTAATTCGTTGTATGAAAAGACTTTCCAATTATCATGGGATGAAAGACCCAACGAATATTCCCCCCGTGAATGCATCGAAGATATCTTAAGAGGTGGTAATGGTTGGGCCAGAAATGAAAATGGTATTAACCTGATCGATTTACAAGCGTTAAGACTGAAAAATATCGAATTGGAATATTATTCGAATGATAGTAACAAAGATTCCATCAAGAAGAGAGGTTTAATATCCAATGAGGATGAAAAATATTGGAATACGATGGATAATAGAGAATTCTTAGAAAGAAAACATCAACAGATATTGGGTCAACATGAACCAAAATTGAGTTTACAAACTGACCTGTCAAAGAATAGCTTCAATGAGAACTCAATTAATCACAGCGGGAGTATTGCTCCATTCGATACTATAGTACGTGATGCTAAATCATGGTCTGTCAAGCAAGCAAGTATGTAAGCTCAACTGTAATGATCAAGACGTTTCTTAGTTCAGTATTTTACTTTTACACATATTCACCCATTTATATACTTTAAAAGGAATTCATTTTCTATTAATGCATAGCTGCTATTTATTATGATTTATACCCTCAATATAGTTCAGTCGTTGTTATCATTATTTTCTGCTTTAATTTTTTCTTATAATATTAAAGATCCTGAAATATTCATCATTTCAAATTTAATTCGATTTACAACGGCTAAGAGTTCAGAGCTGTAAAAGAGACAACTTGCATATAAATCACATACAAAATACATTATTGGCACATGGATACACATGGCATTTCAACAATATTAGGAAATCTAAACTCAAATAAAATAAAGGAGAGAAAAGATGGTTTAAGTGAGTTAACTACCATCCTAAAGAACCATGCTGATATATTAAACAATAAGATACTTCAATCCGTGGCAGAAAGTCTCATTGAAGCCTTAGACTTAGAACAACGGAAATACTGCGATTTAGTCATCTCATTGATTGATGAAATAAATAATTCAACAAAAGTGAAACTAAGTGAAGAGCGCTTATCTTCTATCGCCTATGTGTTAAGACTATTCATTGAGAAGACTAACTCTCGTTTCAAACAAAAGACTTTGCATTTCATGCTTGCAGCTTTACCTGAACTAATGACTAATACCCATACAGGGGAGTTGATTTCTGTCGTTGCAGTTCATTTAAGCGTATCCATCAATGATTTGGTTTCAAGTGATTCATTTACATTAAAATTTATCGAATCCCAATGGATTGATATTATAGATAAGCAGGCCAAATTCTTAGACAAACAACTTAATGACCCTCAATGGAATAATAGAATTACTACAAATATACTAGTAACGTTATGTACCTTATTGTCTTTGGATACTGTTGGGATAGTAGAAATTTCAGATCTTAATGATGTTATCATAAAACTACTACGATTGTGTACAAAAGAGGACTCTAATACACGATTACTATTAAGAATTATTAACAAGCTGATAATTAAAAGACATTGTGTCACATTAAAAGCAACACTACTTTTGATTATTGAAACCGTTAAATATCTCATCATACTGAATGATTCCAAAAATAAAGAAATTCAACTTGAAATGATTATTTTTGATTACTGTTCCAGTGAATTAATAGGAGCAAAGGCTTTACGAGCAAGCATGAACGATAATAGCGACTCTTTCAACGAATCAATATCAACATTAATTCAAGAATATGTTCTTTTAAAGCTAAATCTATATAAGCCCAATCTATTATCACCGAGTGCTATCACATTCAAAAAAACACAGATGAATGAATATAATATAGTAAGTAATGAATATATTCAGGTGATGGATGCAGATGACACTCTAAGATGGATTGAGCTCGAATCTTTAGTAAAATTACTATTAGCATACTTTAGTCTCTCTAAAAATGAAGAGAGTTATTTGTTTGGCTATAAGAGAGCAAGAACTGTCAATGATTGTAGCTCTTATTTGCGTTCTTCAAGTGACTTTCCACATTTCCTAGTAAATTGCATAGAAACTAACAATTCAAGTCAAATCAAAACGCTTGGATACCATTTACTATTTTGCTTCTTGGCTTATTATGATATTGATAAAATAAATGGAGACATTTTGAAAAAGAGGCTTTTGAATTTACTAGAAAGTGATCAACATAATGAATGGCTTTTATATTGTTTTGTCCCATTGATATCACATAATCATATTGCCTTTGAAGAATTAGAGATTATCAAGATCTTTAAAATTACTCTACCACTTTTAAAGTCAGATCATATGTGTAAATTAGCATGCGTCACACTGACACATTTGATACGATATCTACCTCAGGTTTCATCTGAAAATAAGATAATTGACGACATCCATGATATTTATGAATACTCTGAAGTGAATGGTCCAATTTTGGCTTGTACTGAAAGTTTTGAATTATGGTTGTACCTACAATCCTATGGTTCAAATATATCTATAAATACAGGAGTAGATATTGCCAAACGCGTGACACGATGGTTAGCTTCGAAATGGTATAATTTTGGTACAATTTTTTCGAATGATGATTCATTGAGTGTGCTTTTAGCATGGTTAGCCGGTGAAGATGTTAACAAATATATCCAAAATAGTACAACCTCAAAGACAGTAAATACTTCCCAAAACTACATCTTTTCCACCTTAAAGGAATGGAATGACCAAGAAAGGGCAAGAAGATTTTTAACATTAACAACATTAGAATTCTTTAAACCAAGAAAACCAGAAATAGTCAAATGGATTCCTAAAGTAGACAGTAACCAAGAGGAATTGGAAAAACTATTGCATAGGTTTTCAAGTCACGTCCAAAGTAAATCCAATACTTACAATGATGATTTGATTACATCTAGTGTCACACTTTTGCTCTTTTTTGATAAGCTATATCACATTCCATCCCAACATAGCTTTATTGTTAAAGCTCAAGATATACTGGAACATATTTTTCATTCCAAAATGTTAATGATCCAAAGGGCATTTTTCCTTATATTCTCAAAATTGAAATTATTACAATTTTACAATATCAATCATGTTATACCCAGATTATTTGAACTGGATACATTTAGCCAAGTCCTAATTAGCGAAACCAAATCAAAGGTTTACTTACCGGAACAGGAGAAATTTGATGACACTGTGTTTGATTCCTCGATATTTGGTTTGTCAAATACTCATACTGTAACCTTATGCCCAACTACAGTAGTATTGGTTTTACTGGAGGTTTTGAATTGGGGTGAACGAGATGATTTATTCAATTCATTGTTGTCCTTCATTAAACAACAGCCACAAGAGATATTCTGGGAATGCCTCAGTACTTTAATGGGCTGGCTACATAAATCATTCAAAAAGGAGACTCTACTTAATGACACATTTTCATCAGATTTGACTCAATTTCTTGGAGAAACACTTCTTAGCGTTAAGTTTAATACCTCATCTGAATCAATCAGAATTCTTTCAAGATACTTAGAGATACTTCAACATAGCTGGGCCAATAATAATGTAAAAGTAATAGAAGGGGATTATTGCGATATTTTGGATTGGATTTTATTACGAATTGATGATAACTCTTTTAGTGGGGTTTATGCCCTTTTTCAAACAGCCTCATTACTACTTCAAGTGTTGGAAAAAAGTGATGATATCAAATATGACATTCAAGGTGGGAAGAAAAAAATATTTGCTTCATTTATGAAGTCCTTGAGCCAACTCCCATTTTCACTTAAATGCAATATAATCGAAAGGGTTCCATCCTATCTTAACTCTTTAAGCTCAAAGAACCAAGTTATTTTGATTTCTGAACTAGAAAAGCTGTTCACTGTTGAGAATATATACTTTGAAAAATCAGTATTTGGAATTCAGATGCTTAAAGACATATCTCGCGGATCATACCCACTTTCTGTCCTTATGATATTAAGAACATTGGAATTTCAGCAGCCTTTAGAAATGCAAGAATATGCTACTAGTGCTCTAAACAGTTTGGCTGGTGAACTAAATGTGACTAGTCGCAGAGATGTGTTTGATTACTTTAAGTTTGATATCATATATTACTTTTGTGAGCAATTGAAATATAGCAAACTGTCGATCGAAAAATGGGATATTTCATTATTTGAATTTGATAACAAATCTATCTTCGTTGATAAATATCGAATTGAGATTGCCGCAATATTGTATTCGATGGATATAGATTTCGATACATGTGGTCAAACTCTCTATAATAATAAAATAAAAAACAAGAAGGCATTGCTGGAAGCTGCTTATCCAATGACAATATCTCTCACCTTGGTAAATAATAGCAAAAACGATAGCTTAAAAATGGTATCTTCACTTCGTCGAAAATATACCCAGCTTGACAGAATAAACACCCTCATTATTGTGAAAAATCTATTGAGATTTATGAACTTTGGTAACATTGCAGATGTCAAAAATGCCTTTGTTACCAGCTTCCCGCATTCAAAGTATTTTGATGAAATCTTTAGTGAGCATCATACTTTATCTAGATACGAGTTTCCCCTAAACATTGACCTGATACCTGGCTTTCGAACATTTCAGTGCTATACACTTGATGAACCAGCGCAATATAAGTTTTTGATAACCTGGATTATTAATGATTTACATCAGAGTAAGACACAGTTAGAGAAAATTAGATGTGTAAGAGAAATAAATTTTTTGGTACTCATCGCTTTTAATCAAGACTTCCAGACATTCTTAAAAGATGTTATTGCGCAGTTAAGCTCATATCTAGTTGACAGAAAACTTCATAGCGAAATTAATCCCGTTATTATGTTATTTTTCAGGAGTTTGCATAAATTCCAAAGCTTCCCAATAGAGGCTACTGTTAATGTTTTTCTTTATTTGATTGTTTATAAAAGAAACGGCGGTCAGTTGAGTAATTCATTTTTAAGATTTATTTCAGGTATCAGTATTCAAAGTATTCCATGTAGAGAAATATGGGCAGCATGTATTCAACTATTGGAAAATGAAACTGTAACTCATGATATATCCTCATCTATTAAATGTTTACTAGATATGACATCCTCAAAAAAAGCTCTATTTTTGTTTTCACTCTTACTTGAAAAGTATCCATCCCGGTTTCCCTTGAAAGGAGCATTATTGTCTCAAGACCAAATCAATCAATTAATTGAAATTAAAGTTCCTGAACAATATATTACGTCTGAATATAAGTTATGGCTTTCCTTGACTGTTGCCTCTCTGACGAAGTTTAATACAAATACACCAAGAAAACAAGTAACCCTCAGCAATAGGCTGTTAGAAGTGTCGACCTTTCCAAATTACACAAATAATATAATTAATTCTTTCTTATCTTACTACGAAGATAAAAATCGTTTGAATGTGCCCATAGAAGATTTTCTATGTTCAACTATTGTAAGTTATTTTATCACCTTATCCAATAAAGATACCACGATACATTTATTGAACAAAGAGCAAATTGAAAAGTATTCTAGTGGATCTTGCGCAATTGACGAAAATATATTCGATTTCATTGTGAATTGCGGACTACAAGCAATCGATTTAGATACATTCTTAAACGACAAATATTTTTCCCTAGATTTGTCTTACGATGAATGGGTTAAAGAATTAACTGATTCATTTATCACATTATTAGAGATAGAATATCCATATTTTAAAGTGTTTAGTGCCTTATCTGAACGATCTATTTCGTTCTGTGAGTCCATCTTTATTGAATTACTTGGCTTAATAATATACTCTAATCCAAAGGATAGTTTAATTTGGGTTCCCACAATGCTCAGTAAGTTGTGTTCTTTAAAGGCTACTAAGGATGGAATGAAAAAAGTATCTTTTCTTATCCAGCTACTTCTCCTTTTAAGGTATGGTCATATCAATGGAAACCGACAGTTTTCTAGACTGTATGAGAAACTAGAATTAATGCCGTTGTCAGAGGTTTGTGTGGATATAGGGTATCACAATCTAGCACTATTGTTACTTGAAGAGGTAAATATGACACATTCTGCTTTAGATGATTATGGAGCGCTCCAAAAAGTTTATGAAGGTTTGGATGATAAAAATTTTCTTTTAGGTTTACCTGCTGCTAGATCAATGTCTGAAACTTGGTTAAGAGTGAATGATTGGAAAAGTGATGTAGCAAAAACTTTCTTGTTTAATAATGCAAAAATTGACTCTGAGTATAATACTGCCAATTTAGACTTATTAATTGAGTCTTCCAATAAGAATGGTTACAGTAGCATTAGCAAATACCTTTCTAAAGTATCAAAAGCCAATGGTGATCCCTTTGGATGGAACATACAACTCTCCGAATGGAAATTACCAATTCCAGAAAAGATCGAAAGTAAGTCTACTGGACTGTACACTGCAATTAAACAAACTTTAATTGATTGCCAGGATATCCAAACCACGCTTTCCAATTGCCTCGAGAGTACCATAGATAATTATAAAGATTTCAAAACAAAAGAAGAGTGGGCATCGCTAGTGAAAGAGTTAGTATTTTTCAAAAAATTGGTAACCACAATCCAGAGTAAACGTGACTCGTTAACAATTGTTAGGAACACATATAAAACTTTCACTGAGGATGGGCCGGTTTCAGATTTTGCCAGTTATGCAATTAATCTTGATGGAAGATACAACTTTATGAAAGCGCTATTACAACGGCCAGAGGTAAAGGGTTTACTCTCTAATTCACAACTGAATCTCTATCCAGCTGTAGTATTAATTGAAAATATCAAATTGTCCATCTCAAATGGGTGTTCCCAATACGCTCTTCGAAACTCCTTTGTCTTAGAAAATGTGCTAAGATCCACTGAAACCACTTCAGATAGCCTATTGGCCCCATATACTGAAGATAATAAGGACTATATTATAGCCAATGCTTTGTGGCTTTGTGGAGAAAAGAGAACAGCTGTTGATATGCTACGCGCATCTTTCAATAGGCACTTAAGAACTGACGTTCATTTTCCGATGTCAGAGAATAAGGAAGAAGTTTTACACATTGATCCAGATGAAGTTAGGGCCAAACTTATTTCATGGCTATCAGAATTGCGACTCGAATCACATTTTCATATTTATGAGAACTACATCAAAAGCGTCGAAGATGTAAGTGTTAATTCAACATACCTTAATGTAGTGGCTAATTATCTTAGTGCCCAAGTTCATAAAATAATGAGTTCTGGAGAAGTTGATAATCTCACTAAAAGAAGTAATATGGATTCAAAGCAGATTGTAAATCTTCAGAATATATATGAAAATGAGAAACTTTCTAAGTCAGACAGAACAGATGCCTGGCGCAGGATGAGGACTATGAAATTGCAAATAGATAGAGATAATGATAAATTGAAAAACTTGATAAAGCAAAAAGAAACTTACTTGCTTCATTCTCTACTCTCATTCATAAAGATATTAACTTTAACCAATGAATATGATAGTGATGTTATCGATAAATTATTTCAGTTATGGTTCGAGAATGATAAAAACGACGAATTGAATACCCGCTTAGGCAACAAAATGACGACAATACCAAGTTGGAAATTTTTACCATGGATTAATCAAATTGCATCAAAATTAGGTTATGATGGGAGTGAGTTCCAGAACCTCTTGATCAAGATTATGATACAATTAGTAATAGAAGTACCATATGAATCTTTATATGCGCTAATTAGTATTTTATTATATGATGGGGCCTCTATAAAAAATGATGCCAAATTGACACAAAAAGTTCTGACAGCTAAAAAAGTTCTATCCAAGGTAAAGAAAATGACAGACAGAGAATTCTATGAAAAGCATATCGGCTCTGCCTTAAAGTTTTCTAACAATGCAGTTGAATTGGCTATGGAAAAGTACAACGACAAGACTAAATATTTGACCCTGGATTCCCTAAACATTGGTAACTTTTGGTTAAACGAATTACCCCATCTTAAATTACCACTACCAACATTGCCTTTTAACTTTAGCAGCTCCAAAGAGAGTAAGACTGAAAAACCGTATATCATTAAGGTGGAAAATGCTGTTGAAATATCGTCAAGTGGTATTTCATTACCTAAAATTATGACATTTATTCTCTCTGATGGGATGAGGCACAGAACTCTGTTTAAGGGAAGCAATGATGATTTGAGGCAAGATGCTATTATGGAACAAGTCTTCCACCAAGTAAATAATATACTGGGCAGAGATAAGTCATTGGCGAATGACCACTTAAACATCAGAACGTACGAAGTTGTTCCACTAGGCCCTAAAGCAGGGTTGATTGAATTTGTTGCTAATTCGATACCTCTTCATAAGATATTGACGGATCTTCATGTAAAGGATCCGGTCACGTTTAAACAAGCAAGACAATTGATGAAAGGAGTTCAGAATAAATCTATTGAAGAAAGATTGAAGACATATATGTCGATAACGAAGCAAATAAAACCTCAATTGCACAACTTTTTCTTCAAATCATTTCTGGATCCAGATATATGGTATGAATCTAAAAAAAGATATATCAAATCTGTTGCAACCTCTTCTATCGTTGGTCATATACTAGGGTTAGGTGATAGACATTTAAATAATCTTTTGATTGATTCCTCTACAGGTGAGGTCATTCATATTGATCTGGGGATTGCTTTCGATCAAGGTCGTTTGCTATCCATACCAGAATTAGTTCCATTTAGACTAACTAGAGATATGGTTGATGGTTTTGGTATTACGGGTGTAGATGGACTGTTTAGAGCTAATTGTGAAAAGGTGTATTCCGTGTTAAGAACCAATAGTGATAAACTAATGTGTGTTTTGAATATTTTGAAATGGGATCCATTGTATTCATGGGTAATGTCGCCAATTAAGAAACATAGACATCTTTTGGAATTTGATGACACCAGTGAGGGAATTACATATGCACAAATGACCAACTCTAACTATAGAACACCTTCCCCGGCACCAAAGAAGAGTAATGTTTTCAATAAAGGTATGATTGAAGATGATGAAAATGAAGAGGCCCAGAGGGCCTTAAAAACTGTCAAGGATAAGTTATTTGCACATGGGTTAAGTGTTGAAGCCACGGTGCAGGAATTGATTCAGCAAGCAACTGATGAAACGAATTTGGCTGTCATATTTTGCGGTTGGACCCCATTCTACTAAGGTGAAATTGAAAACATTGATTAAATCATTGCAAGTTAATGACTACATAAATAGATAAAGAATAGATAATAATATTATTAGAAAAGGTTGGATTGATTGTTTTTTTTTTAAATTTTGATTTCGTCTCTTGTACTCAATGAGATGGGCCAACAAGTAATGTGGCAACTAATGATGCTACCATTACAATTAAACCCCAAATGGATAAACATAGCCCAAGTATTTTAAATATCTTTGTTTTCCGAGGCATAACTTCTTCGTCATTGTCATTATATTCCGATCCTATCAATTTATAACCAAAGATACCAGGTAAAATAAATGAAATTGATGTTGAACCTGTAGCACCCACGATGGATAGCATGAATGCTAAAGAATGCACGGAGATGGCTAATAAGTAAGAGGCGATTAAAATACATGCAGTTATTATAACAAACCTTTTGCCTTTCAATGGTATAACTTCAGGTTGATTTGGGGAATTTTCTTCAATCAATTGCTCTGCTAATAATGTGTCATCTTCTGTGGCAGAAGTGTGTGTCTGCAAGGCAATCTGTGAATCACTGGCATTTATTTTGGCAACATTTGTAACATTATTGGACTCGACAGATGCATCTTCATTGGCGAATTTCTTTTCAATAAAATGGATGACATGATGTAAAGATGCTCTTGCTGGATGGCATTGCAATGGGAATGCAAACATAACTAGGAAGAGAATTGCAATTCTCCCAATGGTGCTTGACCAACTATTTGGATACAGCATGATGATGTTGCCTGTAATGTTATCACCAAAAGTCAAATAGCCTGAACAACCAATAATAATATATAAGATGTATGCTAATACAATTGAATAGATGGCAACAAATTTGGTACTGTGAAATCCGGACTTGGTTTGTTCATTGATAACAGAAAACATATTATGGTGACATGTATAAGCAAAGATGAAAATTGGTAAAGTGGTTAGTGGAGATGGTTCATTTTCAGGGAACCCATAAGATATCTTACCTTTCAATTCGGTGATTTCATCAGATGGGATAATGAAATGGATAATGACCAAAACACAAAGATATACAACAGATGATATGGCGACCATGGAAGCATACCTTAATGAATTTAATTTTTTCATAAAACATAAGGGTCCTATGATAAATAGCATAATTAAAGTGATATGAACATCTCTGTTCAACAGCCAACTATTATCGGTGAACACATCGAATATTTGTGGCATTAAATCACCAACAACAATCAAATAAGAGACGCCAACACCAAAACATTTTACTGCGATGGCAATATCGAACACGACACTTAAATTTGGATTGATTTCGTTGGCCAAGACGAAAAATGATGCATTGGAACCTTGTGGAATATATTTGGTCACTCTTGCTTGTAGAAGTAGCCCTAGAAACGCGCAAAGGCCACAAAACGTGATGATTAAAACACCAAATATTAAACCGAACGGTTTGAACGCAAATGGCATGGCGAGAATACCTGCACCACAGCATGTGTGAAGTAACGTTATAACACCTGACTTGATCGTGGCAGACATAACAGATAAAATTGATTGCTTGTTGTTTGTTATTATTTTCGTGTTGTCATAAAATTATGACTCGAGGATGGGGTTATAATATATTGATTTGGTTTGATGGATGTTTTCTTGACAGAATAAAGATAAAAAAGAACAGGAAACGCTGCTTAAAAACAAATCACAAATATCGTAACAGTTATTATTATTTGTTTTACAGCTTGTGATTACCTCGATAAGTAATGTCTGTGTTACTTTTATCAATATCAATATAATGGCAATACCTTTAAAAAGACGTAAGTAAGCATCAAAACGTCTAAAAAAAATTATTTGCACAAACGAAAACAAGAAAATGACAAAAAAATTGAAAATAAACAAAAAAGCAAAACCTGTTGTAATTGCCATAATTATATTAAACTTGTGATTAAGAACAGTTGTAAGAACAGTGGAGTGTTTTTTTTAATAATCAGATCAATCCCTGCCAAATACGTGAATCGTCCCACATCTACAACTGCTCACAAAATACACAACGCAAAATGTCAGTGATCATTGAACCAAACGTCTTAGAATATCATAGTATGTCAACCAGTTCCTTCAAGATAATGCCCACCCCTCCTCACAGCAAATCAGCTTACTAACATCTTATTTCTCATCTACATTATCAACAGCTCCGTTAACCGAAACATCTACAAGCTATATCACCCTTCATAACCAAACTGAGGATGTCAAAGCATTCAAGATAAAAACTACTGCTCCAAAACTGTATTGTGTCAGACCAAATGCCGCCATTTTGCAACCCGGTGAAACTGTTAAGGTCTCTATCATATTCCTAGGTTTGTCTGAAGAACCTGTAGACTATAAATGCAAGGACAAGTTCTTGGTTATCGTGTTGCCTGCTCCTTATGAAATCGAGTCAGGTCGTACCGTTTCTGATGTTTGGAACGATTTAGAAACTGAATTCAAAGCACGGGCCATTCAAAAGAAGATTAAGGTTATGTATAATCCTGTCCCAGCTGCTGAACCAGCTAAAGAACACAAGGAATCTACCCCAGTTCAAGAAAAACAACCTGAATCAACACAACAACAAATACCTCCACAACCAGTCGAATCTACTGCTGAATCAAAACAAGAAAAGAATGAAGTATATGAAAAGAAAGAAGAACAACCACGTAGCACTACACCAATTCCAGCTGCTTCGATGGAACCTCCATTATCATCTGAACAGCAAGATTTGAACTCCAAGATTTCTCCGTCCACTATGTTATTTATTGCTATTATTGTTCTTGCTCTTGGTTGGTTATACTATTAAAAATAGCATAAATAGATCTCTTCTCTACTAATGATTGAATCATATTAATAATCAACACATATACATATTTATGATACTCTGTGTTCTTTCTATAAAATCACTATATATTTAGGCAATTATCCTAATTTTTTATGAAATATTTCATTTGAAAAATTATTAAATGTAATCCTTAATTTAAAAGTTGCAACTTTTCACTACTCTTGTCGACCTAACAGTTTTACACCTGAAGACAAACTAACAGCCATAGTAAGATCACTATTAATATGTCCAGTTTTGCTAACATTGCTCAATCTCATTTCCAATCATTGGACCAAGTATGTACACATTTATGTCATTTATTGTTTAGGTTTAGTGTACAGCTAAAATACTAACAACCTTATAATTATTGCAGAACCTAGGTCAATTCAAACTATTCCAAAACTTAGAATCTAAAACAAATGTTCCAAGAAGCTATTGGACCTCTTCTTCTGTTTTCTTTTACCTACTATTAACCTTCTTAAATGTTGGTGGTATTGGTCAAATTTTGTCCAACTTCGTTGGTTTCATGATCCCAACAATCAATTCTGTCAAGGCTTTGAAGACCAAAGGTGATCATTCTGATGATCAATACTGGTTGTCTTATTGGATCATCTTTGGGTTCTTGAACATTATTGAATTCTGGTCCAGTGCTATTCTTTATTTAGTTCCATTTTACTGGGTTTTAAAACTTGTATTTTTATTATACATTAGTACCCCATCCACTGGTGGTTGTCAATGGGTTTACAACAAATTAATTGAACCAACTTATGATCAATTAGTTAAGAAGTTAGTTACTATTGGTAACAATGACAACAATGCCTCTAATGCCTCTACTTCTTCTTCTAAGCAAGACATGGGTGATGATATTAGACAAGCTGTTAAGAACACTGCTGCTAAAGCTACTGGTTCTTCCAGACATCATTGATTGATTGTTGTATGGCCATGACTTTGTCGTGTGTTTTTTTTTTATAGCTTTATGAGTATATATAGATATCTGTATCTATCACATATATTTGGACTTATATAGTATATATATTTATTCAAAAGTTTTCTCTATTTCTAAAGAATTGATCATATAGATTCATTAAATTTATGATCGAATTGAATTTGTTGAGTTTCGTTATTAGGAGTGATAATATTTAATTTAACTCTTAACTTTAACTTCCCAGTCCCTGTAATTTTCAATGATTGTTTTGTAATTTGGTTAACATCGATATTATCATGTCTTGGTTGAATTTGACCCAATGTTAATTTTTGTTGTTTTGGAACAGCACATAATGAATGTAATTCTTGGAACCTAGTAGACAATGGTTTGAAATATAATTCATAATGAGCGTTACCAGGTTGAACATCCACCACGTGAGAATATATTTCTAATAAGTCATTATTGAAGATCATTGTTGCATCATTTGGTAAGATTAAACTAGCCACTTCTTTCTTGGTAGGCAATGTAGTAGTATCGGAAACGTCACTTAACAAATCTAATAAGATACTGTTTTTATCTAAAGTTGGTTCAGGTGACTTGGTGACGACAGGTGTTTCCATCAAAGAGTCGCTAGCATTGGTTTCCATTTGTCTCACGAATTTTGGCATAGTTTCTAACATTAATTTCTTAACATTACTAGGTTGATTGAAGATCATTTCGTATTGGTTACTTTTCAATTGAAGCATTAAATTCGAATCCCTTTGGTGAGTGAGGATTATTTGTCTTAAGGATTCGATGTTACCTGTATCACTGATTTTAGCAGACAGTTTCAAACTACTAGTTAGGATATACTGTATCATGGTAATATGATCATTATGTGTAGTGGATGTAGTTGGGTTGCTGTTATTGCTGTTGGTGCTGTTGTTGTTTATGGATGATTTGGACGCGTTAGAATATAAAAGATTCAATTGAACTAGATAATGAACCAATTGAGTTTCTGTGATGTTCCCATTAGATTGTTGTATAATGGAATCACCATATTCACCAATGGACCAAATCATGATTAAATTCCAGCAAGTATTGTTAGTTAATATTTTGCCAGCTTGACTATTTGCAAAGATATTCTTGGCCAGACCGTCAATTTTGATGTTCCAATCATCAATGTTATTTATTGTGATTAAGAATTCGTTTAATTTATCGATGGAGATGATGTTGCCTGTTAATTTCAAAATTTCGAACAAATTGTTCAATTTAATTTGTTCTTGGTTTGGTTGATATAGATCGAATCTTTTCGTTAAGTTGTCGATGGTATAATTGATCAATTCTTTTGATTCGTCCATGTCGATGTATGCATACCCTGAATTTGCATTGTTGCAAGAGATCTCTTTCAAGAATTTAATCAATTCATCATTCAATTCTATTAAATTATTTTCATTTAAGATGGCAAAGGTCAATTCCAACGATCTAAATTTGATTGAAATATCTGGATCGTACAGACAATGAGAGATGAATTTTTTATGTTTGGCAATAGCGTTTGGTTCCTGAGGAACGACATGGATCAAAGTGTTCAACGCGACATATTTGATGTTGTTGTTGTTGTTACTGTTAGTCTTGCTTTTTTTAGTTTCTGCACCGGTAGCCGTTGATGTTGGTTTCAAGAAATTGGCTAGGATGTTGATACCTAGTAGCCTTAACGATTGGTTCATTTGCAGGTCGAAGATAGTTCTAGTCACTTCGTACAGGATAGCATTAGTTGGGTTTTTGTTCAATGTTAAGGAGGAATTGTTGGTCAGTTGTGTGAACAGATCGATCAGTTTCTGTTCGTAGTTGTTCACTATTGGGTTGAATAGTTGCGATTTGTGAGCCAGTTTAAAGATCCATTTCAACGTGATGATGATTTCACATTGTAAGAATGGGTCCCTGACCCCCTGGACGTCGTAGTTCGATTCATAATTTTTCACATTCAACGAGGATAGTTGGTCTAGTAGGTTTGGTAGGATATGCTTTTGCAAGTTGTCCTTGATGTTTAGTATGAACTCGTGTGCCATTGCTGTATCGATACTTGTACTATTAAAAAGTAGTATGACTATTGATTGGATGACTTTACAAATACTTAACCACACGGCATGGGTTAACAGAGAGGTATTTGTTGAATCCAAGAATTTAGTCTTGATGAGTTCGATGGGGAATATTTCCAAGATGGTCAATTCCGCGTCCTTAAAGATCAATTTTGCCAAACATTGGAACGATTTAGTCAAGATGAATGGATCTGACGACGATTCGATTAGATGGATGACGTCCGGGTAGAGGTCTCTGGCCAGTTCGTAACTGCTGAGGGAGCCCAACGTGGAGAGAGCCAAGGAGACGATATATTTGTTTGGATGGTGTAGATCGTTGTTTAGAAGGTTAGTCAATAGGGTCAAGAGGTCTTGTTTTTCGTCTAGGAGAAGCATGGTGGCTAGATACCCTAGTCTCTTGTCTGTGAATTGATCGGAGGCGATGAGGTTGATGCATTCCACTTGTGCGAAATGGGTTGGTTCCCCGAGGATGTATAGATATAGCAGTTTCTGTATATTGACACGTCTTTTGTTGAATGGTTGATGGTCATCTCTTAGTTTAGTTCTGATCTTTGCAGATTGTTTGGTGATGATAGTTCTTTGATCTGCCAGTGTTTTAGCATTTCTGATATCTTTAATGAAAGATCTTAAAGACGAGCCCATGTTGTGTGGTGCAATTGCAATTGCAGTATATACAGTTGTGTCTTGTGAGGTAGATATATATGTATGTGTATATATACTTAAATTAATACTTGTTATTTTGTAATGTAATGGATTTTTCAATATATTTTCAAACGAATATGATTGATGGCCGGGTAAGTTTCATTGTGAGTATGCCTATATATATATATATATATATATATAGTAGAGTAGCACAAGTATGTATGAGTATATATACTTACAGTATCACAAGTATGTATAAGTATATAAGTGTTTATACTTACCGTGGTATAAGTGTGTATAAGTATTATAAACACTTGAGCTGAGTGGTAGTGTCTTGTGTAACTGTATAGATATATATAGTAAATATATATATATAATTGCAATAATTATACAATAACAGATGCAATAGTGTATATATCCTGATAGGGTAGGAGTGGGATCCAGACAATGCCGAGACGGGATGGCCCACCGGATGATCGGAACACCGGAACACCGGCGACGGAGCGGGAGCGGAAGCGGAAGAGAAGACAATGGCCGGGTCCAGATTCCTGCCACGCCCCATTGTGTTGAGTGGGATACCCCATTGTCTGCGGCATGCACTCCTGCGGGGTTTTGTGGCAGCGGCATTGTACAATGATACTATACTATACTATACTATACTATAAACTATAACTACACCACAATCTAATTGCAGTGTGTTCCGTTATTGGCACGTTATAGTGTGCATAACTGTATGTATATATAACTGTATATATATATCTTATACACACTACAGTGTAATAACACAGGGATATGATCCAATGGGAGAGCAGATTATCTCCGGTGTGTTGTCCAGATATCTACACACTGTGTCTTCCCTTAAACGCTTCCATTCATTGTAATATGCCTTATACAATGATAATAATATATCAAATAATAATATGGCACTTCACCCTCTGATGAACAGAGGTCGGCGTCCTTTATTTCCTGTTTCCTCTTTCCTGTTTCCTGTTTCCTATTTCCGGATTGGTTCCATTCAATAACGTCTGTATCTTTGTATCTTTGTATCTTTGTATCTTTGTATCTTTGTATCTTTGTATCTTTGTATCTTTGTATCTTTATATATATATATATATACCTTGTAGTATCCTTAACAATTACATATACACCACAGCACACCACACTAAGCATGCTGAATAACATGATATCCTCAAAACAACATCAACCGTACAACATCAGCAACAGCAACTATAACATCACCCCAAGATCTCACAACACTTCAAGAGCCACTCTACAAAGAATCCCAAGACTGAAAATTAACGATGCCGATATCTTGGAGGAAACAGATATTTCCAACTACACCTCGTTGAACTACACATACAACACTAACCTGCCCGTGGTGCAATCCCGCCAGAGAAGAAATAGCAGCAACAGTGTCTTATCCCAATTCAACGGCTCCCCGGCCACAAGCAGGAGATCGTCTTTTTCAAGAAATTTTTTATCCCCTATAGAGTTTAACAATACCAATTTGTGCAATCTTAGCAATTTAAACAAAACGCTGTTGAACTCATTGGATGACTACTCTTCTTCTTCGTCCAATTGCAATGATAGCAACCATATCATAGAACAGTACCTACGCAATGCAGGGTTCTTACCTTCCCAAACGTTGCACCAGGGCAACAACGGCGAATGCACCATTAAACTCGCATTGACGTCAAACGATATATTGATACCAACTATTTCAAGCAATGAAGACGAATATCTCGCCAGAGTGAACAGATCACAGACGCCCGTTCAATCCGACTCGCAACTTGATCTGTCCTCTATGTCTATCTCAGACATGGAAAGTGTTAACAGGCAATCATCAACAACGCACACATCGCACACAGACAATAACAGTCTGTGCTATTTCAAGTTCGCAGTCATCGTGTCGCTAAGCAATACTACTTCTCTCGAATCTATTCAGTTGGAACTGTCCTCAAGAGCTAACATTAAATATTTGAATAATAACAACAGTAGCCAATCGATTAAAATAGGAGAATTGAATTGGAATCTAAATAAATACAACTTCAACCTCTTCCTACCAAAAGATATGAAATCGCTGAAATATGACGCGGTCGAAAATACAAACATACTACAATGGAAACTATTCAAAAATACAAACCACAAGAAAAGAACCACTTGGCAAGACGACAAAGAATCGGTATGGAAGGACTCTCTCTTCCAAAAATTAAAAAATAACAACAACAACGGTAACAGCAACCTGTCTCCGGGGGATTATGTGTTTATTGTCCCTGTCCTGTTCAATAACCATATTCCAGAGACACATTCGTTCCCCTCAGGGAATTTAGACTATTTTATCAGATTGGCAACATTGCAAAAAAATATCGATACAACCTTGTCTCCACAGGATGTCAATATACCAATGGCTCTCCCTGATATCACCACCACCACAGGCTCAATCAGCAGTGACAACTCCTTCATTTCAGACTTCAACCCCTCCTCGTATTCAAGGTATTCAGTCTCCACAAGAGATAGTGTCGATATCACAGACTTGAAATTCAACAACTGTGCGCCGTTATTACCACCACCCAAAAATAGTAACAGTGGCAACATACCATATGTGGTCAATGAATTATACTTGCAAAATAAATTGAGTGTCATTAGAACCCCTCCGCTAATATCCGTCTCTACAGCAAATAGACCAATTTATATCGATAAAGTATGGAACGATTCTTTAGCATACGAAATCATCTTGCCAAATAAATACATCCCGACAGATTCCACAATCCCAATCACAATCAAATTGTCCCCCCTCATTAAAAACATTTCATTGAAGAAAATCGCCATCGGGATCTCTGAACGCATCAATTACTCAAATCCTATCGACAAGAAACTGTCCTTCAAAGAAACAGACATTATCGCCAAGGATAGATCCAATCCATATTATCATATATTCAATTCCAAAAAGAAAAAGGAAAGATTGCTACTATTATACGAATTGAGATCAGAAGAACCAGGCCCAAGAGCTTTGAGAGAAGAAATCGTCTCGAACTGTATTAACAACAATCTTTTATCATATTATAGAGCAAAGCAAAGTAACAATACTAATATTGGCGGTGATAATTTTATAGAACCCATTGAAATTAAAACAAAATTAAAGATTCCAAATGAAAAGGGTGATTCATCTGTACCATTGACAAACAATCAATCAATCAAGAAAAAGAAAAAGGGGAGTGAAAATCCTTATGGTATTGATGGGTATACTCTGATTGATGAATTTAATAATTTGGATTCCTTTTACCCATCCACTACACCACATAAATCAACCCCCATTGTAGAGCCTCCTCCAGCAAAGGAAAAGACTTATCGTAAGAATTCATTTGTTAATTTCTTCTTTGGTGGTGGAAGTGCTACTACCTCCAACTATAATAATATTCATAATAAATCAATTAATGCTAATAAAAGAAACTCTTCTGTATCAAGTAATAAATCAGTGAACAAATCTCAACCAACAAATCATTTTAAGACCAAAATCGATCTATCAAATAAGAAAAACGTTGCCATGATTGACACCAAAATTTATAACGCAAAAAGAGGATTGTATATTGATAGTACACATTTTAGTACATTGAAATGTAAGCATAAACTGGAGATTATCATGAAATTGGAAAAATATGATTCAAATAATGTATTAAGACAATATGAAGTGGTCGTTAACACTCCAATTTACTTGATGTCTGATAAATGTACAAATGATACTTTAGAATTACCAATGTACGATATTGATGGGGATACTTATTACCAACCAACTCAAGATGGTGATACTTCATTACCGCCTCCCCCAACATTCAAAGAATCTTTATCTAACCCATTATTCCCTAATAGTAATATTAATACTGACTCTACTAGTAACATTACTAATAACAATAGCATCGACAGCAACCACTACACTTACCAAAAAATTAGCCAAAATATATCGTCCCACTTGAATACAGAATTTAGTAATCTAGACGGTTTATTGAATAGTGATATCATGTCACCCACTTATAGACGCATTAATAATATTAATAATAATGTCACTAATGCTTTCCCGCCAATGGGGAAGACATTTTCAAGTCCACCACCTGCATATTTAGATGTGGTTCCATCACAATCCTAAGGTGTTTTTCCCTTATCTTTAAAAATATACTGATAACAATACTCAATTGAAAGAAAAAGTAAAAAAAGAGTATGATTGTCAGTAATCATTACAGGTAATTGCATACATATATTATTTATTATATTATCTAACTAAAAATACACACATCTATATGATTTATATAAAATTAAGAGTGCTTTCAATTTTATGTTATAATAAAAATCCAGTTACTCATATGACTGAACTGTTAAAAAAAAAAAATAAACAAAGTGCAAAATTGAAAAACTAAAAAAAAAAAATGTAAACAATGGCAGTGTCTCATCTGATAATAGAAACACTCACAGGGAGTATAGCCTAGATATTTCATATTCAGTCTACATCACAACTGGTATATTCATTTACCTGTAGATAAAGCCAAACAGGATAATTGTGACTAATTGACTCATGGGGGGACGAGAATCAAACACAGATGAAGGTCCTAAATTGAGAGAAGAGGGAAATTATCAAGATTTTTATCCTACATTAGCAAAGGATGATCAAATACCCTTATTCATAAATGAACATAACAATAGTGTAGATGATATTTATATTAATGCAGATAATCAATCTCTTCAATCCAATCAAGGGATTCAAGTGAAACAATTAATATGTAACGGGAAGATCACCGTGGAACCCTTGGTGATAGAGTCGATGGAATCTGGTTGTCACAACTGTAACATTAAAATAGGGGCCTTAAGCGATGATCTGGATACTCAAATTAATCAAATACAGCATTTTCAGTCACATGATAAGACAATAATCTCTAATACGCCATTTCAAGAAGCTACCTATTTAACAAAACTCGATACAGATAATGAAATATCTTCAAATGATAATTTTAAAATAATACAAAATAATAGAAGTCACTATTTCGCACAATTAAAGGCACGATTATGTAAAATCACACCAAATTTGAACCATCTAAATCAGTATTATGATATGGATGAACAAGATGAATTATTTCTAAGACATCTGAAAGAACAATACGATGATTTAACCATGGATAATTTACAATTTGAGCTATTTTTCAGCATATTAGAATTAGAATATGCCTTACTACAGTCACATATACCGAGACCCCCACCACCACCAGCATATACTGATCAATTATGCTCCATATGTGAAGGAATAGAAACTGAGAATAACACAATTGTGTTTTGTGATTGTTGTAATATTGCTGTGCATCAAGACTGTTATGGTATTATATTCATTCCGCCAGGTCCATGGTTGTGTAGGGTATGTTCACAAAACAGCATGCTTTCACAGCGACCAAGATGTATAGTGTGCCCGGAAATAGATGGTCCTATGAAACAAACAACATCAGGAAACTGGGTCCATGTTACTTGTGCTGTATGGATTAGAGAATTAAATTTCGGTAATTGGCATTATTTGGAACCTGTTGAAGGTGTAGAAAGAATACCGAATTTAAGATGGAAATTGAACTGTTTTATATGTAGACAAAAAATTGGGGCTTGTATTCAATGTTCTAATAAAAACTGTTTTACTGCTTATCATGTAAGTTGTGCCAAAAGACTAGGATTGACAATGACGCCATTAAAGACTGGCTCTATAGCTGAAATGGCATTGGGTAATGAAAATGAATTAGAAAGTTTTTGTAATAAACATTCTCACCAAGTTGGAGAAACAAATCAAAATACAAACTTCGATACTAAGATTCAAGATTTGAGATATGAAATTGAAAGGGGTAATGAAATATACAGAGGAAATTTACAAAATGAGATCATTATCCCACCCCATATATTTGCAGATTATATATTCCAGTGCATCAAAGTTCTTGGATTATTGAATGATGAGAATAAGGCTCATGAATTAAGTTTTACAATCTGTAAGTATTGGTCCTTGAAAAGAGAATATAATAGAGGTGAGCCTTTATTTGATGTCAGTGATACGATTTTCCAATATTGTTATAATCTATTAGAAGAGAATGATATTAGGAATAAACTCTCTTTTATTGATGTTATCTTGAAAGATTTAACCAAGATCGAGCGCTTGGCTGTAATGGTGAATAAGAGATATGAGAAAGAAAATGAGTTAAGGGAAACTAATGAAAGGATACGAAACTTGTTAAGTAGCACTAATCTTTCTATTATAAAACAGAAATTCATTGAACATTTTGTTAGCATTGATCCATTTAAAGTAGTGGCAAAGTATCTTAAAGACAACAATTTGGATTACACATTTGTGGATAGATGCATAGAATTTGAATTTACAAATACATTTGAATTTGAAACAAGCGTGGATAACTTCTTTAAATACTTGAAGAGTCTCAATGTTATCTCGAGAATCATTTCGTCTTCTATAGATAAACTTGAAGCTGCTTATAATAACATTATGAGAAAGGTTAGAGAAATGGATATCAATAAACTGTTGCATCAAGATTTTGTTATCGATGATGATGACATTACTCGCGCAGTTGAAAGATCATGGCATGGTAAGATGTTGATGGATGATGAAGAGTTGAGTGATGTTGATGATTTAACTGCCACTGAATTGGAAATTATTAGAAGTATTTCTGAACCAGTTTCTCTAGAGTCAAAAAGCTCGATAGATGAAACAATTACACTGGAGAGAAGTCCTAAATATCACCAAAATATTAAGGCTCGTACTACTGGGACTAGAGGGAAGCCAGGTTCGAAGCAAAGAGGGAAGTTGGGTCCAAAGCCAAAGATACACCCTACCAGAGTCACTACTGTAACTTCAGAACAACCAGTGATTTTTAACAAAGATGGTAGTATCAGAAAAAAGTCAGGTCCCAAATCAAAAAGGAAACCAAAACTAACCCCCAAGCTTCACCCTATAGAGACTAGTATTCCAACGCCTGTGGTGTATAATATGGATGGTAGTATTAGAAAGAAGCCTGGTCCAAAGCCCAAAAGAAAATAGTGCTCGGTTGTAGTATTTATCGCAATCTTATAAAATTATTATTCGAAACTATCACATGTTTGCATACGTACAGAATGAATGCTATATAATGCTATCCATATAACTTCATAAAATACGTTGTAATATTAAACTGTAAGCCTTAAGCTCTAACAGATCTGCCCATTTTTTGCACTCTTTGACAAGATCTTATCCCACGTCAGAAAGTCGAGTGAAAAATTCAAAATTTCGGAGTCCGTAAAAGAACATCTGAGACCACTTTTATTTCTCAAAAACATAATAGAAATGCGAGATTTGTTAATTCTATATTTTTTGACATAAATTAGTAGAACCCCATGTGTCAGATCTTTCTTGGCACTGAAGTTGATGGCATTTGAGAAACATGTTTGATAAGTCTCTGTGATTCTTTAGAAAGGTATATATATATTTGGTTTGAGTATATTTGCTATCAAGTTTAGAAAAGTGAAGAAAAGTAAATATATTAACAGAGAAGAGTGTGAAATATCCCTTTATTTTTAAGTTATACATCTCGATAAAAGAAATAAGACTATAATAACACATATTTCAGCAGTTAAATTTTGGTTCGTAATTCAAACACTTTAATATTAAGCAGATCAGCACCCTGAACAATATAATAAAAAAGATATGTTCCACAAAAGACCATTTCATCCAATTTCAAAGGTTTTTAACACTGCTAAAATTCCAATGAAAAGTGTTGAAACCATTACAAAAACAATAGCAAAACCTTCAGATGGTATACCACATGATTTATTCAAAGTTACTATAAATAGAGGTTTGGGCTTATCAGGTAAGCCAGCCAAAGTTGCATATGATGGAATTCAAGGGTTGATGGCTGTAGCCACTGATGATGGTGAAATACATATTTACGGTCAAGGCCAGATTGATTTTGTTTTCAATTTGGAGAACAAGACTATAACAAGGCATATGACTTTCGTCATGGGTAAATATTTATTCTTAGTAGATGATTCGAATAGAATAATCACCATATCATTAGAATCCAGACAATTTCATAAAATGAGAACGCAACCATTTCAGGTAACGTGTATAGAAACTGATCCGGTTATACCTTGGGTATTGTTAGGTTTAGCCGATGGTTCAATCTTAGTGTACGATGTTGTGGAAGATATAGTTTCAACCTATATGATAAACGATTTACAAAAATTGAATTTTTTTAGAGGTACTAAGACTTCTGAAGTAGTTTCTATTCAGTGGAATCCACGAGATTTGGGTACTATTCTGATTTCATATAAATATGTTACGGTGCTATATTCGTTAGTAGAACAATCAATTAAGCGAAGTTTCATTTATGAGCTTCCACCATACGCCCCAGGTGGCGAATATTCATTCGACATTACAAAGAAGAGAAGCCCAAGAGTCATCCAATCGTTATTCCATCCCAACTCCTTGTTTATTCTTACAGTTCATAATGACAATTCATTGGTATTTTGGGATACAAATACTGGAAAACTTATACAAGCAAGGACCTTGTTTGATGAAGATATCAATATCCCAGTTTATGGATTGAAGAAGCAAGAACAGCCTGATTTACCCCATATCTTGAAAGCTTCGTGGATATGTCAGAGTAATTCCGAATACACTACTTTATTGATTGCAAATAGTTCATCTGGTATTGAATCAAGTGTACAAGGTATGGTTATGATTGATTTTGGAAGAACCCCATTATATTCGCTAAATTCGTATGAGAGCGTAAGCTCGTATTTTGCAAGGGCCACAAAACAGAAACTGTTACCTATTGAAAACAAATCTTCAATTAAAGATTTTGTGTCCATTGCCACAGAAACTCCATTTTTTGGCGGTGACCATAATCCCCAGATGATAGTGGTGTTATTACATAATGGTGAAATCGAAACAATATCATATCCAAAATTGCAGTTCATTAATAATGCTGCTCTGTTTCCTAGAAGTATTAATTGGATATGGCCCCAAACAACAAAAATTCAAGCTGTTGACGTAAATGACGAAGTCTGGCAACAATTAAATAATGTAAGTCAACAAGAAGCAGGTATTCTGGAAGGTGGTTATTTATCTGCCGATTTAAGTAATGAAAATTCAAGAACAAATACAACCAGTGGTCATACCTTATTGATAACAGGACACTCGAATGGAATGGTACGTGTATGGAATGCTAAAAATGATCAGCACATTGGCAATAAAGTATTTGAAGTTGACACTTCTCGTGTATTGAATATTGGTATAAGACAATCTGTTAGACATATCTCTTTTGAACCTGAGAATTTAGAAATATCTGTAGCTATTGATAATGGTGATGTTGTGTTTTCCAAGTTTGAAGCCAATCAAAGCTTCAAAGAACCAGGATTAGGTTTAAATCAAGAATTGGAAACGAAATTCAGAAGGTTTTCTCTTACTGATACAGATGCTATTCTAGTGAATGTGAAAGATAGAACACCCCCAAATATTAGATATGGATTTATGCCTCAATTTGCTATACGTTCTAGACACGGTCCTGTGACAGCATTGCATTTAAGCTGTACTGGGTTTCTAGTTGTTGCTTATGATGATAGTTTTATGTTGATTGTTGATTTAGCACATGAAGCTGTCATCTTTAGCAAAAGTGTCAAAGACATATTTTTATCGAAAAGTAGGTATGTCTCTTCCATAGATATATCTGTTATGAGATATGATGTTGAAGATTACTCAAGTATCATATTGACATGTGGTACTGATTTAGGTCAGATATTGAGTTTTAGGTTAGTACCAGATGGGGCTGAATCATTTACAGTAGAATTCCTAAATACAACTGGTTTGTTAATTAAAGGCGAAATATTAAACATACAGACATTTGACGAAAACACTATGGGCTTGTGTAAAGACATTTCTAAATTGGGGTTGAACAAGCAAATTGTTAAAGGAAGAATTGTTTTGATCGGAAGCAAAGAAGTTTGTATTTTTTACCCTGGTAAAGAAAGGAATCACTTATTCAGGAAAAGCTTTGACAGTCCTTTAACAACAGGTAGTATTTGTTTGAATGTCCAACATTCTTTGAGAGAGCGCATGGCAGTTTTTATATCTATTACATCCAACAGAGAAATCATGATATATCGATTATGTGACTTTTCAAAACTCTCTTCATTCATTTTACCAGCTAATATCTCACGTATCTTGGCTTCGACTATTAGCAATGGTGGAATTATGATTATCAAGGACAGTGTCTATCATTCTTTACTTATTTCATTATTGAAAGATTCTAATGTTTTGACCGAAAATAGAGAGATGATTTTGTATAATTCAGCCAATGAAGGGTTCAGTCGTCCACAAGTCAACTCTCTGCAATGGATGAGAGGCACTAGTTATGTTACCACAGCTCACCTTAACAGAGTATTTTCTACTGATTCGGATTATAATTACAATAATCCAACTTTATTAGCTAAGTTTGAGGAGACTAATTACAAAACTGGCAAGACAACAGTACAGCGATCAAAAACCGTTTCGGCATCAAATCAAAAACCAGGCAGTCCACATCTTTTCAGACATGCGTCAAAAAAGGTGGGGCGTAGATTTAGTTCAATTGAGGATAAATTCGATAATATGGCAATTGCAGTAGGTGATACAATGAATGATACCATGGAGGAGGCAGCCAGAGATACATTCAAGTCGCCTTTTAAGTTTTAGTATCTACGGCGTATACAGTAATTGTTGAATCAGAAAGTGTTACAATCTTTTTTTGAATTTTTAACACATATTTAACATTGATATATATATATATATGATTATTCTCTATTTTTTTTAAAAAAGATACTTTATCTCTATTTGAAGTATATAAATAAATCATTGATGCAGAATGGATTTATTCTCTTGAACTAGAATTATAAATCCTTTAATAAACGGAGAACATCATTGATACCATCCTTGTTGACTTCGCCTAACTTAGTTTGAACGGCTTCGACAATGCTACTGGCATCGACTAATTCACCATCATCGTCAGCAAATTCTGGGCCTAATCTCTTGATACGTAATTTGCCTTCTAAGTATTCTTCTTTACCTAGAATAACAGCTAATGGAGCACCACATTTTTCAGCAGCATCGAATTGTTTTCTTGGGTTAGCCTTAGCTTTATAAACGTATTCAGTTTCAATACCAGCATTCCATAATTGTTTGGCAACCTTCATTCTTTCTGGTAAATAACCAGTCCAGTCCTTACCACCACCAAAAGCCATAACAAACACTTGAGTAGCGGTAGGTTTGATCTTATCAGTTAAATGAGTTCTTTGTTTGATTAAAGAGAATAATCTTTCAACACCGAAGGAGACACCGACACATGGGATTTGAGCTGATTTCTTACCAGAGGCTTGAGCAAACATGTTGACTAAGTTATCGTAACGACCACCAGCAGCAATAGAACCAACACCAACGTATTCAGAGGCATCATCAGCAGACTTAGATTTCTTCTTTAATTCATTAGCATTTTCTGGTGGAGCAGAGGCTTCAGTGACAGCTTCGTAGATTAAACCAGTATAGTAATCTAGACCTCTAGCTAAAGAAAGATCAAAAGAGATGAATTTACTAATTTCAAAGGAATCAGCATAACTCATTAAAGTCTTGATGTCATCTAAACCTTGCATAGCTAATTCATTACCTAAAATAGCTTCATCCTTGGATAAGATGTCATAAACTTCCTGTAGAGAACCGTTTAACTTAACGTATTCACCAATCTTGTTGGCAGTTTCTTCAGTTTGACCCTTTTCAACAGTAATTTCCTTCTTAACAGCTTCCCATGGTTGTTTATCTAATTTATCGACAGCAGAAGAGATCTTTCTGACGTCTTCTTCAGAAACACCAGCAATGGCAAAGATACCATCTAAGATCTTTCTGTGATTCAATTTGATCTTGAAATCATGAATACCTAGAGAGGTTAAACCTTCAACAAGAACAGATAAGATTTCAGCATCTGGAACCATGGATTCGTAAGCACCAGCAAAATCAATATCACATTGGTAGAATTCTCTCATTCTACCTTTAGTCATAGCAGGTTGATCTCTTCTGTAAACTTTAGCAATATGGTATCTCTTGATATTTTGAATGTTATTCATGGCAACGTATCTAGCAAATGGGACAGTTAAATCATAACGTAGAGAGGTTAGTTCACCACCTTGATCTTCTAAATTATAAATCAATTTAGAGTCTTCACCGTACTTACCAGCAAGAATATCACGTAATTCAAAGACTGGGGTGTCGATGGTGACGGCACCATGACGTTTAAACAAGTTGGAAAGAGTAGAGAAAATGGCTTCTCTGATGACCATATCAGAGTCAGCCCAATCCTTAGTACCCTTTGGAGTCTTTAAAGAGACTTGTAACTTGGATTTCTTGGCATTTTTCTTGTTACTGTTTGGATGAGCGGCGGGGGCAGCTGGATCAATTGGATGTTGATTAGCTTCCTTTGGTTGAGTTTGTTCAGCAGACATTGTGAAAATTTTAGTAGGCCTAAAGAAGTATTTGGTGGGAACAGTTGATAGACAAGCTCTAGTGAGCATTTATGGAAAAGGAAAAGAATATATATAAAAGAAGATTATAAACAGGATTGCGTAGTGAATATTATTAATTGGTAATGATCAAAATGGATTCAACAATTCAATGTCATTGGCATCTGCTTAAAGTCTCGAGGATGTTTTTTTCCTCTCGAAATTTTAGTTGTGAATTTCAGTTGGGTGTCATTGTGAACGAGGTGGGTATTTTGCTTGACACAGAGGAAAAGAGAAGGTCAGTCCTAAGATCAGTCAGGTACTGTCAAATGGGAGAGACTGTTTGGTTGAGTGGTTGAGTTGAGTTGCCACAAACAACTGTTTTTTTTAAACTCAAAATGTACTGAAGTTGTTATGTAAAATTTCTTGATAATAAAATGTTCTCAGCGACACAAAAACAAGGTTTGTTAGATCTCCTTTGTTTAAATATCCGTACAATTTTGAGCTTCAACTAACGTGTAAAGTAATAATTCTAATAAGTAAGAAAAAAATTAATGATATGGAAGTTTCTTTTTGTAATCAGTCTTGAAACCTGGAAACCGCAACTTAATAACAAAATTTAAAAATATTTTACAAAATAAAACGTCAATTTCAAGATTTTGATAGTACTGTGAAATTATCATACAGGGAATAGGTTTTTGCATGTATATATATATATATATATGCTCTTTTACATTGGATTGATTCTGGATTACATAGTGAATTTACCATATTAATATGTAACAGCTATATATATATTTTTTGTTTATTCTTTTTCTTTTTGTTTTTTTTCGTTATTGAAAAATAAATCAAATAAAGAATTTAAAGAGTATAAAGAATTACGATCAACATAAGTTACATCTCTATATGAAAGCGTTTTGAGATAGGAGAGATACACCACAGCAAGAGAGAAATGTCGTACGAAAAGAAAAGCATAGTAATCAATGTTGGTGCTCACTCTACTATTGCTGGGTTTAGTAATACAGAGTTACCATCGTGCGTATTGCCGTCATCATATATGCAAAACAAGAAGCAACCTGATGAATATATCTTTGATAAATATGAGATGTTACAAGTTGCCTCGCCTAAACATGACGAATGGAATAAAACAGATTATGAGGTGTTTACCTTGGTGGATAACAATGGTCTTCCATACAATTGGACTGGGATTGGGAAACAGTGGGAATATATATTTGCACACAAATTGAAATGTTGCCCCGAAGAGTATCCTTTGACTATTGTGATCCCTATTATATCCAAGACCACGCAGTTAAGGGTTATAATGGAGAGATATATGGAGTTAGCTTTTGAGAAGTTCCATTCCCCGATAATACAATTTATCTTGGAGCCCTTAGCGACGACATTATCGATGGGTAAGAAGAATGCATTAGTCATTGACATTGGGTTTAACGGGTGCAAAGTGACTCCTGTGTACGATGGTATTGTGGTTAAGAATGGTATTACTCGGAATAAATTTGGTGGATCCTTTTTGGATTATATAGTCAATGATTTTATCGCGAAGAAGGTTGATGCCGAGGTAGAAGGGCAAGATGTTGATATGGATAAGGATGCCATTGATGCGTGGTGGTGTTCCAACACATGGATACAAGATTTCAAACAGTCGATGCTACAAGTGTGTGATAAGGATCTTTCTGAGTTGGAGAGATATTATCAGGAACAGGAGACGATGTACTTGAAGCAACAAGAACAGATGAAACAGTTGGGTGGTAGCGGTATTGTGACCGGTACAGTTCCTGCCTTTAACAGTAATGTTGTTAATATGACGAACAATCCGTTAACGCAGCAAAAGAATTATTTATATAAGCCGATGAAGAAGACGTTAAAGTTGAATCAAAGGGAGATATTAAATTTGACTGAATATTTGTTCAAACCGCATTTACTTTCTAGTAAATTCAGTAAAGATGAAGGGTTGAGTGAAATCATTAGTAAATCTATTAAGAAGACAGCTGCGACAATAGGTAGTGGTAAGGGTAAAGACATCGATGGGAAGGCTGATGAATTGGTCAATTCTGCTGATGCAACTACAAATAATAATAATAATAATAATACAAGTACCAATAATAGTAGTAGTAGTAACAATACGATTAGAACTGTAGGTGCTTCTGTTATAATCCCCCCCAAACTAACTGTCAACAGAGACGACTCGAAGACAGGTGGTAATGGTAGCAATAATAGGTATGATCATTACTTTGATGATTCCAGTTTCAGTTTACAAGGTAGTAACGATAGTGGCTCCAACACGCGTACCCCTGAATTGATATACTCTTCATTATTGACGAATGTGATCATCACAGGAGCTACATCGTTAATCTATGGTATGGAACAACGTATAATCCAAGAGTTGTCTATTAGATTCCCGCAGTACAAGTTGATTACATTTGCTAATCAGTATATGATGGATAGATCGTTGCAGAATTGGACAAGCGGTGTTACTATGTCTAATTTACCCACCTGGGAGTTAGGTAGATGGTATTCGCATGAAGAATGGGAAATGGCACAAACCCCTGTGTAAAGATAAAAAATATACATATACATATAAATATTAATAAGATTAATAATACTTTGTACTGTTCGACAGATTGCCGCTATGTAATCACATAGATAAGCCCGAAGGGGTAATATCAGATATGGAAGTTTGAGAATATATATATATATATGAAAACATATCAAAATATCGCTGTACAATCAGACATAGACAACTGTGACTCCTCTCTGTTTACTCGAGGGGAGGAGTCAATATTATCCTTATCGCCAGTTTGTTTTGAATTAAACAGTCTTATCTCGCTCTTTTCTTTTTCCCCGGGGGGGGGGCCACTTTTCTTATCGCAAAATGAAAACATTGATAGTTTTATTGTGTTCTGGCTGTTGGTTACTTTTTCTGTGAGCGATTAATTGCAGAAATTGCAGAAATTGCAAGAAAAGACAATATCGCTGCCTCTTTGGGACAACCCGCCGTTCTCCGAGAACAGCCAGTGGCAGAAATAGAGAGAGAGACTGCGTGGCCAGGCCCAGGCCGAGAACAATGGGCCGTCGCACTCTGGTCTCCGCCCGTGCGCCCCTGCAGCGTGGTGTCTGGGCGGGCCTGCCCAACGGGTGATGCCCGCCGACTGTTTTGTCTGTGTTTGTTTATTTTTCTGCCAATTTCAGATAACTGATGCTATTCTTAGTCTGTTGTGGCCACAGCGATAACGCTTCTTTCTTATCGCAGCGATGATTCATTTGGTGCTGGCAATAATGTGATAATAATATTACAGTGGTTGATGCTTCGAGAAACTCCCCCCGGGGCTATTGTTCCCGCGCGGATGACGGTAAACAGTATGGCACTGACTAATTTTGTTAGTGATGAGCCTGGTATTATCACCTTCATCCCTGCTGGAATATTTTTTCATCTAACGATCATCCACTGCTCAACAAGTACATTTATATATAAAGGTCGAGCTGCAAAGGATATATCCACTCTTACTTCTGTGTTAACATTACATCCCTCTCTTGCTATATTCCATACAGAGAACCAAGAAAGTTTATTCCGCCTTTACCCCTCCCCACTTTATAGAAAACATACAATGTCCTTCGACAACACTCACATTGAAAAGACCGCCATCTTACAGAAATATCTAGAACTAGACCAAAGAGGCGCCGTCATCGCAGAATACGTCTGGATAGACGGGACCGGCCATCTGCGTTCCAAAGGGAGAACTCTAAGAACCAAGATAGAATCCGTGGACCAACTGCCTGAATGGAACTTCGATGGGTCCTCCACCAACCAAGCTCCAGGTCACGACTCGGATATATATCTGAAACCAGTCGCGTTCTACCCGGATCCATTCAGAAGAGGGGACAACATCGTCGTCCTCGCGGAATGTTTCAACAACGACGGCACCCCTAACAAATACAACCACAGACACGAAGCAGCTAAATTGTTCAAAGCCCACAAGAGTGAAGAAATTTGGTTCGGGCTAGAACAAGAATACACCCTGTTCGACTCCTACGACAACGTCTACGGATGGCCAAAGGGTGGGTTCCCTGCTCCACAGGGGCCTTACTACTGTGGTGTCGGTGCCGGGAAAGTCTACGCCAGAGACGTCATCGAGGCTCACTACAGAGCCTGTCTATACGCTGGGATCAACCTATCCGGGATCAACGCCGAGGTCATGCCTTCTCAATGGGAATTCCAAGTCGGCCCATGCACGGGTATCGACATGGGTGATCAATTGTGGATGGCTAGATACTTCTTACATAGAACAGCTGAAGAATTCGGCGTCAAGATCTCCTTCCATCCAAAACCATTGAAGGGAGAATGGAATGGGGCAGGTTGCCATACAAACGTCTCCACCAAGAACATGAGATTGCCAGGTGGGATGAAGTATATCGATGAAGCCATCGAAAAATTATCCAAAAGACATCATGAACACATTAAACTATACGGTGCTGACAACGAACAAAGATTGACCGGTAGACACGAAACCGCCTCCATGTCCTCATTCTCCGCAGGGGTAGCAAACAGAGGCGCTTCCATCAGAATCCCAAGATCCGTCGCCAAGGAAGGGTACGGCTACTTTGAAGATCGTAGACCAGCCTCTAACATCGATCCTTACTTAGTCACTGGGATCATGTGTGAAACCGTCTGTGGTGCCATTGAAGATGCTAACATGAGTAAAGAATTTGAAAGAGAATCATCATAATGAATTGTTATGGCTCCCCTTTTGTCCATCTCACAACTCTTTAATGATTAATAATACAACCCACTAATGACTCTTTTTCCACTTTTAAACTTTAAACATACATCTATACATTGAAACTTTTTTTTTTTTGATTCAATTTTTTTTTATGTAATCTATTTCTTCTTCTGTATATTAATAAACTGATTACTCGAAATATCATCTGTTCTTTATGTCGCACTTTCTTAGTTAAATTATATATATTTGAATGAGGTTTGCGATTATTTGCCAGCATTACCCTACATGTCAGTTTATTTTAATGGTTTTTTTTTTTTTTTTTTTTTGGAATTTTTCACTTTTCTCTTTGTTTTATTATAATTTGAAATGAAAATACAAGTCTTATTGTCAAACAGACTCTTTTGACAGATACTTTATAATCCTTTAAGGTATACTCGAAATAGATAATTGTATATATATATATATATATAGTCACAAACATTCATCGAAAAGATACTCAACCAATGTCAGAACCTATCCAGATCCTTTTAGACAGCACGCACTTCAACGAAATCCGTAATGCGTTGCGTTCACGCTCCGTTGCATGGGATGCATTAACTAGATCATCAGAAATAAGTGAAATTGACGCTTCTGTTGCCAAAAAATTAGAAAACCTTCTAATCAAATACTCTGACGATTCTGAATTGAAAACTTTGAAAATTGACGAGACTTGGATCGATCCTTTGATTCATTTGTTATCCACATCAGAAAATAACGATTCTATCAAATCAGTGCAAAATTTAATCGCTGAATTGTTATCGTCTCAAAAATTTACACTGGCTCAAGACACTATCAAGTGTTTCCAAACTAAACCTGACCAATTGGTTAAATTATACGACGTTTCATTCAAAGAAGACGACGATTTACAAACTGTTTTAATCTCCTCATTCAACATTGTCTCCTTATTGAAACAAACCAATCTAGTTAACGTCCAATTAGTCGAAAAATTCATCAATAATGACCGTTTCCTCACTATCCTCACTAATACAAGTCAAATGGACTCTTGTTACGTTTGTATTAGACTTTTACAAGAATTGGCTGCCGTTAAAGAATACCGTAACGTTCTTTGGGCAAATAATAACAAATTCCTTTCCACTGTATTTAAAGTCGTGGCAAGAACTCTGACCAACGGTAAAGCTAATACTCAATATTCACAATCTCAAAATGAACAACCAGTGTTTGTTAACACCAATTCAAACAATTTAGGTATTCAACTACAATATTATTCCCTTCTATTGATTTGGTTACTAACTTTTGATAATAAGATTGCATCAGAAATCGGGAAACAATATCTAAATGATATCTTAAACTTATTCAAATTGGTGAAAGTGACAATAAAGGAAAAAATCTCAAGATTATGTATATCAATCATTTTACAATGTTGTTCCAGTGAAATTAAAGGTCATAAATCTTTTATCAAAAATTTGATCTTATTAGGTAATGGTATTCCAACTTTGAATTCTTTAAGTGAAAGAAAATACTCTGATGAAGAATTAAGATCAGACATCATCACTTTGAAAACTTTATTAGAAGATGAATATAAAGAATTGACATCATTTGATGAATATTTAGCTGAATTAGACTCAAAATTAATCTGTTGGTCACCACCACATGTGGATAACTCATTTTGGTCTGATAACATTGATCAATTTAAAAAAGATAACTGGAAGTTGTTTAAGACTCTTATTGAATTGTTGATCGAATTTAAAGATTCAAACGATAATAATGGCAAGATCGTCATCCAAGTCTTGCTAAACGATATCACTCATGTTATCGAATTATTACCAGATGAAAGTGTTCAGATGTTAAATAAATTAAATGGGAAAGTCGTCATAATGGAATTATTAAACCACAGTGATTCAAGAATCAAATTTGAAGCTTTGAAAGCTACTCAATCAATCATTGGTTACACTTATAAATGATCATAACTTTTCTTTCTCTCTTAAATACCATTTTACAAGATTGTTGTTGTTTTTAAATATTTTCTGAAAGAAACGAAATGATAAACATACAACTACATTAAATAGTAACTTAATATAATAAAACAAACAATATATAATTTACTTCATTTTTTTATACTTTATTTTAATACAGATAAGAATTGATTTCTTAGCATTATTTGAATAGTGAGTGAATTTGATTTTTCTTTTGTCTATTACTCTTTACAATGTGTGCCAAAGCATACTAAATATCACAATTGATGAGGTTGTATTTCATATGAAAAGTAACTGTTTTATATGCATATATATATTCAGTTTCTTTATATTCTTTTTCTTGCTTTTATTTTATGTCGTATGTTTAAATATATAGCAATTTCTTTAATATTTAATAGGAAAAATCTCATCGTGTTTATTCCTATTGTGATGATGTGCTCTCATGTGCTCTCCGATGTCTAACCATGTTACTCTTAACATTAAAAGTCTTACCACACTTGGGCCAACTGCATTTATAAGGGGCTTCGCCAGTATGAATAAAATAATGTGTCTTTAATATCGATGGTCTTGAGCATTTCTTACCACATATTGGGCATTGCTTACCCTTTAGTACCCTTGGATCTAATTTTTTTCTGATTAGCACATTGCCATTTGCATCTACTAATTTGATACTATCCTTGTCATTGAATGTTGCTGATTCATGATTTGTATTTCTTGATTTGTTTAAATGACTTTCGCTGTATGAATCGCTTAGCCACATAGATTCCTTGCCATTGCCAATTAATTTGCCATTGTAATTCCTGTTATTTTCAGTAGGTGAAATCTGTCCATCCAGGGATGATTTCTTCTTATTGGCTGTCTGATTAAAGCTGATTTGAGGATAAGACTGGAACCGTTGTCTTGGCTGTGATAGTTGAAATTGGTGTTCTTGTTTTACTAGCTGAATATTGGATGAAGAATATGAATTTTGACGAACGTGATTATTCATAAATACCTTTTGGTTCGTCGATTCTGGTGACCTTATATCTAGTTGTGATTGTGGAGGAGACATTTGAGTTGGTCTATTACCGCCAATGTTAGGTTGCATCGATGAGTTGGGTTGTAGATTGATTACTGGATACACTAATGGAGTTGGGATGGCGTGTGGAGCATAATATTCCATTTGTTGTTGTTGTTGTTGTTGTTGATTTTCAATGGACACTACTGACATGGGCTGTGGTTTAGATTGTTGTTGTTGACTTATAGGTGTCTGCATATTGAAGTTCATTGGTTGTTGAATAATATTATGGGACGGCACTACTGATGATGATACAATATAATATTGCTGCTGGTGGTTTGGGTGAAATTGTGGCTGTATCATAGAAGGAGACATTGGCGCAGCCCTACTTACCAATGTAGGGCTATTATTATAGTCCATTTGTTGAGTTAATATTATATTTTGTGGTTGCATTTGATGTGGATACACTTGATTATTGTTACTCATTACAGAAGTTACTACTTGTGGTTGTAACGTAACATTGCCATTTGCTGATGATTGTTGTGAGTTCATATTAGGTGGATAAGTGTCAATATACTGTGGGGAAAAGTTTTGATTAACTGTATATACTCTAGCCGGAACTGAGCCTGCTGGGGATTGTTGTGTATTTGAAGTTACAATAGTTTGATCATTATGTGGTTGATTTATAGGAGGAGGAGGAGCAGAGGTTGGTGAATTATCTGTTTGGCGTGGCACTATTTCTAAATGGTCAGTATTCCGTGGTAAGGTTGTTGGTGCGCCAGGCATATTTTGTGTTAACATAGTTGCAATAGAAGGTAACGATTGGCCATTAGTTTGTTGAATATTATTAAAATTGTTGTTATTGTTCTCCATGGTTCGAATAGGATCTGGATATGATTGTAGCTGATTCATTATATTAAATTTATAAAATTATTGTCGATCTTATGAATATAATTATGTTTCATTATTTGGAAATTAGATTTGTAAAAGTATTAAGTAAAAATTTTGGTTCAAATGGATAAATTAGCATACAATATATATGTATTAATTTGGGCAATTGAAATTGGTAAAAAGATTACTTGGAATATGGTATGGGCAATTTATTATGTTTGTACAATATAAAATTACCTTTGTTTTATTTTTCACTTTTATATTTTTTATAATTTATGTTTGTTTTTATTTTTGTTTAAGTCCCCTCTGTGGATCAAAATTAGTTTGACTCAGATTAACAGCAGATAACAGTGGGATATTGGAACCCTTGATTGAGTGTACAGTTGGTAATGCAAAATCGATGGAAATAATTAAAGAAAGCAGAAAAAAAAAAACACCTTGTTTAGATGTGTTATTTTTGAAATGTATGTGTTTGTTTGTTTTTAACCTGATTTTTGGTAACTTTCAAATCTTTAAATTGTACTTGAGATATATTTATAATGAAATACGTCTGGTTGAAGTACTTTTAAATGGAATATTGAAGTTGTGTATAAGTATAACGGACAAAGAAGAAAAAAAAAGGAGAGTGGTTCAAAATGGACAGGAGAAAACTTTATTTTTATAAACAAAAGTTGGGAATTGAAATATAACAGTGAGAAGCAGAAAGACGAATAATAAATAATAATGATTCTTGAGAGATAAGGATATTAGGAATTTGATAACTGAAAGTAAAAAAACAAACGCAAATCAGTTGCTAAGGTTTAGAGGATTGAATGTAGTTATTATTATCTAATCCGTGACAAAGATAAATCATAAAATAAAATAAAAATAAAAAAACAGATGGGGATAAGAGAAAGTGTGCGGAATAAATCACGATGTGTCCTTAATATCCCAAAGCAGGCAAATGTTTTCACTTCCTGAGAAAGCTATAATTTGAATGTCTTATAATATAACTGTTTTCCACTCCTTCTGAGAACTGATTGTTTTTTAAATACAAGGAAAATGCACACAATCGAGGACAATCTACCTGAGAAATTGAAGTGAAATACAAGATTAGATTTCATTTTGGGAAAAAAAAATTGCAAACAAAAAAAAAAAGATAGGCTGTACATTTTTGTGCATAATGACTGGGAGAATGTGGGAATACAATAGCAGATCTGGGAAAATAACCGTAACGAGATCGATCTGACAAAACCTCACCGTGTTTCTGTGTGAAATCTGTTTCGAACAGATACAATGGGAAACTGGAATAATGAATCAATTGAAAACAGCCAATAACAATGGCGGGGCCAACATGCTCGGCAATATAAACAGAATGGCAATCATAGACCTTTGGAAGCGAATTATGGCGCAAAAATTTGTCGACAAAAGAGAGGGGTAAAACATAATAAGAGAAAGAGAGAGACAGAGAGAGAAAATAAAAAAACACTCTCAAGAAATTGATATTCCCATATATTTCTCGGAACTTTCTACCTAATAGAGCCGACTAGCAGCCTCTCGAGGTGGGAAAAATTGATCCAGTTCCATTGCAGTTGCAGGGGGATCGGCAAATTGCGCATTCAATCCGTAGATAGTAATCTTGAATCTTGCATCAACCAGATATTGTTAGTTTCATGATGTGGAGATTCTATGGATATTACGTAAGATAATACAAGTTCAAGCCACTTCCAAATAGGTATTGCATTTACTAGCGGTATAATGGAGAAATAGAGCGAATTTTGTTTTCCAGTTGTTTTCTTTTGTTTTTTGTTTTATCCCCATGTAAATGAGAGTGATTTGCCCTAATATAATATAATTTTTTTATTTTATCAAATTTTTTTTAGCACTCACTTTCCCTTACCTAGTGTTTAAGATCTGCATATTTCCATTGAAACTGTATTGGGGTGGTTGGCCTTCGATTTTACTAGCTGGTGGTCCGATTTGAAACTGGTCGAGGATGTGGTTGGGAGATTATCACCAGTAGGTACAACTGAAATACATTGATTACTACTGATCGGTAACAAAGAATGCAAAATGGGTTTAGTAACCAAGATGTATTCCCACAATATGATCGTAACACTTACAAATCAACCTCCTAGTGATTTTCATCAAATATGCCAAATAAACTTTTGGCCACAAGCCCTCTAAAGCACGGCTCGTCCTCAAGCCAACCCCAATCAAAAGTCCTAATGCACCGGTCAGCGAGATTTTCCCACGTTTATTCGGGTCTCGCCGGGCTTGTGGTATCAGTTGCGGGGCAATTTTGTTCGTTGTTCCAGACCACCAGAGGGGGATCTTCCATTATATTGTTATGTACGGGACTGACCCAACATCAATCAATACACAAAAAACCAGAAATTCTTCAACTCATTTGCATTCTAATCAAGATTGTGAGGTTGAACAATGGACGCAGTCTGTTTTTTTGCAGGATAATAGAAAAGCTAGCCGTTTCATTGTTGTTTCTTTAACAAAGGAGAGAGAAAAACCTTTTTTCTGCTTCAAAAACCCGCACACACACAATGGAGAGCGCATATTCTGAGAAGGAATGGAACAAAGCCCATAACAACAGGTGCAGTGGTCTGTCCTATTGTGCTTTTGGAATAGATGATACGATCACAGATTGAAACCACATACATCACCAGAATTCAAACAAGTTTATGCAGAATCTTATGTTTTCTTGTTCTGCTTCTTCTCAAGTTTTGTGGCGCGGAGATAAACTCCCAAAAAATACAATTACAGGGAGAAAAGGATCATCTATCACATTCTCCCTGATATCGTAACGTTATTTTTCATAAAACATTATTTGCTTATTTAGCATTGTACTTTTATGCTGCATAATTATAATGTATAATTGGAATAATCCATAAGTATGCTGTGGACATGACTGGAGGCAAAGCACTGCATTGCTTCGGTATCAAGATATTAGCCAAAACAATGAAACAAATTATTCACCAAGCACCAAAGTATTTAGACTCCCTTTTTGTTGGTCATAGTAAAAGTAATATTAGAATGTAAAGAATATCCCTATCAAATCCAGCACTGTATTCCTTTATCATTGTCTTGTTTTATCCCTTGTACAGGTTGTATTATCTCTATTGAGGCCCCTTGTACTTGTTGGCCAAACTGAAACAATGCGATGAACGGTTTTGAGATAAATAACTAATCAGGAATGTATGTACTGTTGTCAATATGAGTTAAGATCATTTTTAGAAAGAGCGGAACATTAGCCCTTTTCGAATCATTTTTAAGTTTGTAGACAATTAAGCGAGTCGAAAATTCCTTTTGTTTCCACCGTTTTCATTGCCGGATTTAAGATTGAACAGCGGCTGAATGCAAGAAAAGAACAGTTTGAAAACAACAATTCCAGTTGCATACTAGTTCCAGTTGGAGTTGCTCTAGAACTTCTTTGCCGTGTTTCTTCGATTATAACCGTTATATGCTTTCTTTGTTTAAAGACTTTCACTCCTCTCTGTAACTGTAAAATGATACCATTCATAGGATAGACAAAAATGGCAATGAAAATGTTGATATTTTGTTGCGATTTTCCGATTTTCAAAATGGCGATCTCCACCTTCTTGACTTTGTATTGTGATGTCACTAATCTGCAGGAAGTGGACGCACAATTGGCCAAACTGTTGCCTCCCTGCCTTTTCCTTTGTTTGTTTTTTAATAGCACTAAAGCCGAAACAATTCATTGACAGCGAAAGGCAAACATTTTTAATAAGCAGAAAATGAAGCTATTGCTGGTGCAGATTCATATCACCCAGTATGTTCTTGCTAATATCGTCGAGATGCTTACCTTTGCAATTAGTTTTTTATTACTATAGAGACTAAAACTCTCTTTACAAACTGGCCCATTCCAAAATAGTAAAAGGATGAAGTCCCAATTCAAGCATCTTGATCCAGAAGCTTAGAATTCTGGCTAAATAACCCTCAAATTTAAAGTTTTCAATTAATGCGGTTACTTTATTCTCCAGTTAAAAAAAATTAAAAAAAACGAACGAAAAAAAAAAACACTCACGTACACACAAAAGAAAAAAATAATAACAATTTTCATGCCAATCAGACCATAAATAATACATTCTATTACCAATTTTTACCTAATATCCTTCTTGGGTAGTGCCTCTTTTTCGAAATGAAATTTCCTACTGCATAAGCCGTTTCATAAATTCTCCATTGGAGAGATCACATTTTATTAAAAAAAGTCAGAAAACAATAGAGCAAAGTTTGGGTTTGTAAAGTAATTTTGTGATTGGAGAAAAAAAAAATTATAGCAAGAATCTCTATCAAGCATTTGCTTTCAAAAGGGAAAGGTTGATTGTAAAGCAATGGAAGCAATCTTGTATTGATCTCGATAGTAAGATTAGTGCAAAGTAACGTGATTATTTATAATTGTGTGTGCATCACAAAGTTTTAAAGTTTTCTGTCGAATTGGATCAAATTCTGAATATTTTCCATTTTGCTACGTTTGAATACAAAGACAGATAATACGTAGAGACAGTACAACAGAATCCATGTGTAAGTTTATGGAAGAAGGAGTTCTGTAAGCAAGTTCCGCTACAAATTGATTGCCAATGAATTATTATCCTAGTAGCATATTTTCCTTCTTCGTATTGATAGGCATGTTGTCATATTATCTGTTTTTGAACAATTGTTTGATGTTAATTTGTTTTTTTCCAATTGGAAGTGAGGATTTTCTCATATAGCTAAGATGATATTTGGAGATCAAAATCATGTTATTTGGATGCCACAATGTACAGCAGTTAGACACCATGAGGTAAGATATAGTACGATATGGATACTAGCTAAGGCATAATTCATAACAAGGAAACTTTCCATAACCCTCGCAGACACGCCACCCTTACAGTCTCGACTGAGAAAGTCTATTCCCCGGTACACATAGATAAAAATCGTACCTATCAAAGAAGATTTGACGTGGATGGAATTGGTATCGTGACTCCAAATTGCAATAAAAAACTGAAAAAGCAAATCATTAAAACAAAACCCATTAGTAATAACTCGTCATTCGCATATCAAATTGAGTATGGCAGAAACATACTTCTATGGACGATATGTTACATAATCTCGTCTAAAAATATTGTACTAGATAAATTTATCGTAATATCTAACTAGTCAGATGATGCTTAAAGAAAATATCAGGATGAAATATTGGATATTACTATAGTAAACATAAATCTTACAATTACGGATGAGAGACATGTGGTTGGATTTATGAAAGTATTTTAGAGTATTACTTGGACGGTATTACCTGGGAACAAAGTCTCTCTGGTTAAGTAACCCTGTATTAGTAAATCCAAAGCTGAACACAAAATTTATGAGAGGACCATCATAAGGGACCAAAATATTACTAATTCTCAAAATAAGGATATTCAAAAAGATGCTAAAGTTCGATTAGTTGAGCAAACTAAGTCATTCAATATTATAACGTTATAGATGTTGAGCAAATTAAATTACTAGCAATATTTCCAATTCTGTTTACTAGTTTGCAAAGTAATTCCCTAACAGTATTGAATCTCATTTGGGCGGCAAGCATGATTAACACAATGTGATATTGCCCTTTTTCACCCGCTATATAGGTATCCCGGACATGCCCAATGCTAAGTCATGGAAGTATTGGTGGTTATGGCGGGTCAATCATCAAGTGGGGCTTTTCTGTTAATATAGCATCAATGAATTCATCCCTTAAATTGATTTGTTTAAATGGAGGAACACTATAGCTTATTGAATCAAAAAGTCAATGGTAGCAATAGTTGAATAGAGCTTAATAAAATTTAAGCCTTTGCTGTAAGAGTGATTCTCTAAAAACGACTGTTTTGGCAAAGAAGAAAGAGGAAATTCTCTCTTTTGGATGCGTTTGGTTATTGCTGTAGGAAAATTCTAAATTTCAATTAATCACCGCAATACAAAGGTAACATCAAATTTAAGTTCTACCATAACCCAAACTATTTTTAAACTGGTGCAACAGTTTCAACTTACAAAAAAAGCTTTCAGGTTTATTGTTTATTTGCTATTTTGCGACTACTTCAAAAATTGTTGTTGTTGTTTGCAAAACGTTTTATTATACATTTTTCACTGAGTCTTTTGTGAGAAATTTTATTCTTAGAGGACGACGACCTTTTACCACGAAATAACGAAAAAACCATAGTGTTTGTTGTTGGTTTCATTTTGTATGGTGGCGTTGTTGTGACGTTGCACTTGCAATGGAACAGCAAGGAGAGGGTATCTCCATTCTCCATTTAATATTATGAACTAAAAGAGATCCATAGAACAAAATAAAATAAAGTATGACATATTACTATGTTTTATAGCAAAACTGTGTACATACAATGGGGCTTGTCATGATGACTCTGAGTAAACTGGGGTATACGCTTGGAAAATAAAGAATGTATTTTGAATGGAAATAAAAAACAATAGCAGTAAAGTTAGAGGGGGGCAATTGCAGTCATTCTTTGTTTTGATGAGGGGTAGCAATGTTAGATAACCGGCCGGAAATAATGTTAGATACAACACTTTCAAATATTAATTGTGACTGAAAGTTGTAACAATTTACTCATCAGAGATAATTTTGTAAATCTTATTATTCTCACAAAGAAAAAAATGAAGAAAAAAAAATAAATAAAAAAAGAATTGAACCTTCTACTGTCTATGAGTAACCTGGTGTGGTATTATCTACTATATCTGCTACAGATATGTACTTCTGTCAATGAGTGGGGGGAGTGATACAAGATATATATTTTCTGTTACTCTGATGTAAAGCAATGTCTAATTTTTCAGGAATGTTTTACTATCGGTCATCCCAAATTACGTCATACGAGAAGTTTCTTTAGAGGTCTATTAGATTCAATTAAATATCGGAGGCATCAACATTATGTTAGTGGTTGAGATAATCAAAAAAACCTTAAAATTGGTCAGGGCTGAAAATCAAGAAGAGTTTAAAGGAAGAATAAAGTTACAGTCGTAATGGTGATCATGCCATTGTTAATCTTGAGAATATAACATCATCATTTTTCAATAAAGAAAATAGTGATATTCCTATATGTATAGAGAGAGAGAGAGAGTTAGAGGCAGTGTAAGAGGGGCTAGTGCATATCTTATCATCAATTTTGCATACAACAAAGCTGTTGATAACGGTTTGGGTTTTGTTGCATATGTATGACACTCCAGTCACGGAGGAGATATCGTTTACCGGATTGTGATAGGGGTCACACACTTATCAAGAGTCTACTTAGTAAAACCACCTGTATCTTTTCAACTTATCCACTCGTGTACCATTCTTCAAACGCTGAGAATCACCTTCAAGGGACGGTGAAGCGGCTTTAATACTTCCACTTTCCCATTTGAGGTGATTTAAACAGCACTTCCAATTCTAGCTCATCTCATGTTTTTTCAAGGGTAGGGGAAACTAGAAGCGATGGTTTCTTGTGGTTTTCTTACAAGCAAAACAACTATAGATCCGTCCATTCCGTCCCTTCCGCGGAATCAGTCTCAAGAGAAAGAAGAGCTTGTTATTGAAATCCAAAAAAGAATCATGAAAAACGTGTGTCCCATTGTTTGCAATCGGTCCGCGGACCAAAATCCTCAGGATCACGCTCCGGCGGCATTTAAACAGCGACGAGCACCGCATTTCCACACAATCTTTGGGATTTTGGCAGTAAGGAACTCGGGCTTAGAACCATTGTCCATTGTCCGTTGCCAGGTCATGCTGTCATTTCAAACAACACACAGATAAGCCGCTCTGTTGTTTTCTTGGTTTTCTTGGTTTTTTCTTCCAAATTATCATTACAAATCGAGATGACGGAATTTGCAACATGACTTTGAACTCAGTTTTTTCCCTCTTCGTTCTACGACCAGACACGTTATCTTTCTATTCCCTTCTTCCGGTTCTATTGGCTTATCTCACTCGAGAGCAGCGCCACAGCATCACGCTGAATCATGACAAATTCCGCCATTTAATCTACGCTCAACCCCCCATTTATACATCTTTTTCATTCATTCTTGTTTTTTTGCTTTATCATCTTGTGGATGACCAATTGCCCTTAATGACTTGTACGCAATTCAAAAAATGATAGATCCTAATGTTCAAACTTTATATATAAGAGGTTCAAGATTTAATCATTAAGCATTTTCTCTTATCTTTTTCAAATGTATCTTAATCATAACTTGTATCTAAAACATCAACCAAACACAAAACAACAACTACTACTACAGACAAATATAAAATGCAATTCTTATCTCTATTACCAGAACACACTGTCAACGAACCATTCGTCATTCCAAACTTATCTCCAGTCTCTCGTCCATCATCAAGAAAAAACTCTGACGCTAGTGTCACCGACTTAGACGTATTGGATAAGACTTTCCTATTAAATGCCGCTAGTGCCAAGAAGATAGATCTACAAAACACTCAAACTGAAAGAAGGTCATCTTTAACTCTACTATAAATCACCACTTTATAAAACTCCTTATAAAATGTAGTGATTTTTTATCCGCATTAACAAACAAACAATTACAAATAAAAAAAATAAAATAAAACTTTTAAATCAATATTCAATACCATGTATCCACTATCATTAGTGTAATATTATTATATTCCTCATTTGCCATTAGCTTCATTTTCTATTCTTTCATACCGTTTTCCTTATACAAGAAAAAATAATAGGTGTTACTCCATCATACAGTAAACAATTTTAGCATTTCAATAGTAATCCTTTAAAACTCATATACGTATACATACATACATCCTATACTATATAAAACTTTTAAAAAAAAGCATTAAAATACTTTATAATCTTCTTCCATTGTCACATCATACATATATATATGCACTACATAATTAACCCAGTTGAACTTCTTCTGTGTCTACTGTCACTTTATTAAATTTGACATCGTTTGATGATAATTCCTCTTCGGTAAACAGCTGAGAACATTCATACTCATCTTTACCCAACTCTGAATTCATCTTGTTATGTATATGACACCCCCACAATTTTAATATAAATCTATTGGAACAGGTCGGGATCGGATTATTTTCAAATATTTTATGGAATATATTAACATCATCATCACATAATGGATAAAGATCTCCAAACACTTTTATAAATTCATTCAATTTATAACATTGTTTATCATTGTGTTTGACTTTGTTGGTGACTGAAACATCAATGTTTTCTATTATTTCATGGAATTGTAACCATGCATGGTTACCAATCTCTTTCATCTTCGCATCCTCATGTACCGTGGCCCTCTTAAAGTCTTCATCGAATCGGAGATCACTATCTATAATCGTATTCTTATCTCTTATTAAAGCAAATGAATTAGAATATGACAGTTCAAGATTTGAATAGAAGATCCATAAACTTATCAATGAGATGATCGCTAATGCTCTGGCAAAGTTGCCTTTGTTGAATAGTTTGGACTCCATTCTTAGTGGTATATTCTTTTAAAGCAAGGAAAGATGGGGGGAATGTATCACAATCTTGTATTTCTTCTCCTTTTGGTATTTATCTAACTCTATTCATAGTTGATACTCTTCTGTCATAATAACAAGTTTTTTGCCGATCTCTAAGATTTTTTTCCTCTTTAAATCTGAAATTTATAATATAGAAATTACAAAGTTGATTACAATGGAATATAACTCGCAAAAACACTTTGATAATTCCGTACTAGCCTATATTGATGGCTTTATAAAGATATATATATATATATTCACTATCGATACCCACGTCTTCTATAAATGACTTTTGTAGTCAAATCACTGACTTTTGTGTATAATATTTGTGCACGATGATTAAAATGATCTGTGGTCCAGTACACATGCGGAGTGCCCATCTTATCTGCTTCAGAGTAAACAAATTCAATTAAACGTCTACCTAAGCCTTTGGCTCTTTCATTTTCGTCTACGTACAGATCATTCAAATAGATTATTTCTGTTAGGTCCCAAGTAGAATGACGGCTTAAGAAATTAACCATTCCAATAGCTTTATCTCTCTTTGTATCAACAGCTAACGCAGACCACATAGGAACATCGGGATTTAAAAACTTGGGGAAATTGATATCTTCAATCCCATCCGGTGCTTTTACTTCATAATGTGCTTGGAAACCCTTCCATAGTTTGGTCCAAGCGTCTTTATCCTCCTTTGTCACGTATCTAATAACAATATCATCTTTCACCTTTTCAACAGTTTCACTCATCTTGTTTTATCTGAACTGGCACTCTTGTCCTTGGAATCTGGTTTTGTTAAAAAGTGTCCTTATAAGTTTAAACAGATGTATATATATATGTGTGTGTGTGATATCTAGACAGAAGAGATTAAGGTAGACATCAAGGAGAGATATTTATATTTATACACTCTAACCGTCGTCATTGGAAAAAGCAACCACTCTTAATATATCCCATCGACCTTGATCCATCTGTATATTGTACTTTATTGTGTATATGTTGTTGTTTTTTCCGCTACCTTCTCATCGCATTCCTTGCCCTCTCTGCCTTATTATTAGAGGGTAATCCCGGTTTCCCTTTTCAATTAGCAGCGGTTAGTAAAAAAAATTAGGTCAAACTAGTATGAGTCACTAGTATATTCACATATTATTATCTACAAAGCATTGTAGCAATTGTAGAGGTTAGTATTAAACTGCTTATCTAAATGTAGAGGAGGTTACTAACGTGGTTGGTGAGGATAATGATAATGTGTCATATTTTCGCTCAAGATTAAATATCTCACTTGAATTCACTGATTCTCTATTTAGTTTTGGTGTACAGAAAGCACTAAATGCAACTGACGTTTTAGATGTTGTCGCACTAAATAGTTTAGTGCCTGTGGTATCAGTATATTCTTCAACAATTGTTTCAGCACTCTCTTCTTGTTTATGGATATCAATAGATGTATCCTCATTAATCTCTGGAGTACGTTTCATTTGATCTTCCCCATGCGAGATATGTTGAAATTGAAATGGGCCAGATATACTATCAACCTTTGGAGAATATATATTATGTCTTTCAATTACTTTTGATTTCATTCGGTTTATTATTTGACTTTTCGTTAACACTTTCAGTAATCTTTGTGGCAACGATACATTTTTATTCATATTGGACGAACTTTGGTTCGACAGTTGACTTTCTATATCTAGAAAATTGACTGTCTTTTCCAAAGAAATATTACTTTTATTACCGAGACGTGGTACAGCACTATTTACTATTAATATTCTTGCTTTTTTATCCTCCTCCTCTTCATCACCCTCCTCTTCCTCTATCATAACATTTTTGAAAAGTTTGATTGCATCATCATCAGGTTCAAGTAACTGATCTACTTGAAATCCATAAAATTTCTCCATAAACTGATCTTCTTCAATCCATATTGATTGTATGGGTGGTGAAAATGTACGTGATTCCATTCGTGAAAGTTTTTTGTTGTTGTTTGTATTTGATTTTGCTTACTAGGTGACTCTCATGATACAAAGAAAACAAATAAACCATGTAGAATCAAGAAAAGAGTATCTCCGGTATGAATCTCCAAATTTGGATTACATGAATACATCAATATATATATATATATACGTTTTTTGATACTAGAAACCACAGCACTGTAATAACATTGTCTTTCCTCGAGTTCTTGGGTTTTAGTTTTCATTTGATCTGAATGTAAACAAAAACAAATGAACGAAACACGAATTTCATTGAAAGATGTTATGGGGGGGGACAAACATAGCTATAATTCTCGCACATTATTCCACGTTTAATAAAATGTTAACTTTGTATGGGCATTCTTGTCGTTTTCCATCCTGTCACAGTCGGCGGCTCTTTGTATTTTTGATCTTTAGTATTGACAAAAACTATTCTTTTTGTCTTCTCGGCGCTCGAGAATAAAAGCAATTTTTCATGTACAGAATGAAAAGACTAATTAGACGATTTTTGCCCGTTTAGGTAAAATATTAACTGCTGAAGTCTCGAACCCATCACCACAGCAATGGTAAACTTTACGGATCTTTTATTGTAGTTTCTATGAACCAAGATCATCATCAGATTAGAAGCTTGGCCTGATCTTTTTGTTTTAGTCGCAGTTTCAAATTAAAATAATTGTCATTCTTTTATAACTATAATTGGTAATAGTATAGATTTTGTGGCGTATTTCCCCGTGTTAGTAATTGTATTGGCACAAAAGATCGATACCTCCAAGTGTGATAGATACTGGATTAGTACAGCCATAAAACGGGTCCGTTAATCCGTCGTTTTGCTTTGTTAAATACTATTATTTCTGAATTTATGAACAAAATATTGTATTGATACAATTTCGGCGTTAAAAATACTATATACGTATATACCACTATTCTTTGACGAAAAATGGCTCTGTTTCATCTGATAGACAATTTTATTATACTCAAACAAAAAGTAACATCAGGAGTCTAATGGTCTACTTTTGGTGCAACAACTTGCGATTGTTTGATTTCATTATTTAGAGTACCATCATCCAATAAGTCAAAGACTAATGCTCTATCGAGAACAGCATTGATATTATCAACTGTTATGGTGGACTTCGTGATTTCATCGTATCCACCTACCACTGGTAATGGCTTATCCTTTGGAAACATCCAATCTCTCCATTGAGTATCCACATTATCACATAAATCATAAAGAATCATTTTCAGAAGTGTGATATGGTTATAAAACCAGGACACGGATCTATTAATAAAAATACGATAGTTTTCCATTTCTTTTATAGCATGTAGCATGCTATAATTAGGGAAGTTTCGCTTTTCAATAGATTGATCTCTCCAAAAATCGAATAGTGTAAATAAGGCTTTTCTTCTTTGCCAAGTTCTCTTTGATTCGCGTAATTTCAAACCTATTGCTACTAATTTATTTTCCCATCTAAATTCCATAATGAAATATTCTAGCGAATTAACATAACTTTCAGTTAAAGTGGTCTTGGAAAGAACAGTAAATGCAAATTCAGTTTCTTGCTCAATATTAGTTTGAACAAAATGAACATTACTGGTTTTAGGTTTACCTCCACTACCCATCACATTAGTCAATGAAGAAAGATTATTTTCCTCTTCTTCATCCAGAGTATGACCTAATAACTCTTTTTCTTTGGCTCTGAATTTATATTGCAAATAAACACCACTTGTTATTGGTTCATTCGAACCTCTGTTATAGAAAAATCCATCTTTGCAAATCAATTCTATATCGTCATTGGATGATAAACCATCTTCAACATCATCATCAAGTGTTTTATCTGCATCTGATATGTTTTCACTTTTCTTATCTTTGATAACAAGATCCTTTTCCAACAGTAAATATCTGTTAGTAAGGAATCTTTTGGCATTTAGTTTGGCTTCTGCATCAGATATCTTTTCTGGTGGCGAAGACTTGGCTTTCTTAACCGGTTCCTTGTCAGTTGGCTCAAACGTTTGGGCATCACCTGTAGAATTTGGATCAACCAGTTTTCTCTTTGTCCTTAAATTATATGGACAATTCACTTCAACGTCAGTCGTTTTGGATCTTCCTCTTGTCACTCTTTTCGATTCATCTCGTTCAGTTTCACTCTCGACGCTACCTTCAGCCTCTGTGTCAACAACATTTGGGTTTTCTGGTGAAGTGATTTTAACTTGCTCAGTTGTTTGTCCTTCAGCTTTATCATCTTGAGATAAATGTTGGGAAGTACCTTTAGAGTAAGGTTCTGGGCTTAATATGCTAGATAAAAATTCTGTTTTGTCCTCGCCAAAAGGAGTCATATCATCATGACCCTCCGAAAAATTACTTTGTACAAGATCGGTTATCATTTCTTTAGAAAGTGGTTCAGTCATTATTTCTTTAGGGAGTGGTTCAGCTTCCTTTTCGGGTTTACCGTCATCTTTGACTTGAGTATCTTCACCTTCTTCACCATTGCCTGGGAATGGTAAAGTGTACTCATAATTTGATGATAGTCTTTTTCTTTTTTCTTCCAATTTCAATGCCATCAGTAATTCTTTATTTGAGTCCATAAAAGATTTGGCTCTGGCTCTATCGTTGTATTTCAAACTAGTTAGCATCTTTTCTCTCGAATCTCTTAGTTTGTCTAATTTCATTTGTTGGTTTTGATCTTCAAAAGGTTGTTTATCAAAACTATATTCATCCGGATTTTTATGTTTGTGATCTTTGGCTTGATCAGATTGTTTTTTATGTGGAAACGTTTTGGTAATAGGAATATTAATTTGATTATTTTGATCTTTTGCAGAGGATGTTCTTTCAGAATTATTTTTCTCTTCCTTAACGTCCATTGCTTTAGAATGTGATTCATCATTGATCAATGATGAGTCCTTTTCAAAATTATTACTGCTGGGGCCAGATAGAAGGCTCCTATTTTGAGAATGATCATTTCCATTTGTAGTAGGCCTAGTATTTGGTGAACTTGTTATAACTGTATCCACCGTTCTTAGTTTGGGAGGTCTTCCCCTTCTCCTTTGTTGTCTTCCCATGGTTCCAGACTCTTCAGATTTCACTTTACTTTTAGCTTTCTTTGAGGTTCTACTTTGTCTCTTAGCAGGCAAACTTGAGACAGGTTTTGGTTCTGGGTCAGAGTGTTCGCTTTCTGACTCATCACTTTTTTCACTGTTATTGTCTGAATCATCCTCTTCATCATCTTCATCATAACGTTTCGGTCTACCTCTGCCTTTAGATTTTCTGTCACTGGATGTAGAAGAAGGTAGACCTGGAGACATAGATTGATTGGCTGGATCAGTTGGGTCAACAAAATATCTTTTGGATTTAGATAATTGTACGGTACCAGTGGGTAAAGAAACTTTTACCGAAGATAACTCATTAGTTTGACTATTTTCTAAAGACTTGAAATCGTTATTTATAAATTTGCTAGAGTCCTTTCTGGGCCTACCTGGGCCCCTCTTAGAATAAGTGCCATTTCCATTTTCAGTATTAGTATCATTATCTTCAGAGATCGCCATTTTATTTGAACCATCTTTGGATACAGGAGGATAAGCAGTATTATTATTGTGTTTGGATGATGATTGTAGTTTTTTCCAGTTCTTGCCATTTAGAAGATCAGATAGAAAATTTAGTCTTTGATTCATATTATTAACTAAGATATCAGTATTCATTTGATTTTTCATTACATCTTCTAATTTATTTTCTAGTACCTCTTGATTATGTGAGATTGTCCTTAATGTTTTCAAAAATTCGGCTAAGGAAGCATTGTTACTTTTTAGTTGACTTTCAAGCAATGACTCTAGTTCACTGTAATGTTTTCTGACATTTGAAACTTCTTCCTTAATTGAGGATAAATTAGTTTGTGGCAGCATATCTGTGGAGTTATAGTATTGTTCGTTGTCCGAATCTGATGTGTTATCTCCATCGTTATTATTTTTATGCTCGTTAATACTTGTTTCGGTGGTTGCCTTATTATTATTTTTGGAGTTTAATAGAATTTCTAATTTATCATTAGCATGGATTTTACCCTCTGTGACACTCATGATTAATCGTTATTCTATTATATTGTGGTATAATAAATTAATTACAATATAATTAATTCCTTATATTTATAAAAGAGTAAATGTCACACCTATGTTATATGTCTAGTGACCCCTTTGAACTTAATGACAATGTTTCAATTCTTGATTATATTCTCTTTGATTTCTTAATTGCAATTCTGTTTTGTTTAGTTTTTCTCACCGCCAAAAATGAAAAAAGATGAAAAAGTAAGACGCTTTTTCGCAGAGACAGAAATGAAAAATGATTAAAAGTGAAAGAGAGAGAAAACAATAAGGAAATAAAATAGAAAATGTGTTGTATATAAACTGTTTGGTCCTTGGGAAAGTTACTATGCTATTAACAAATGTAGATTAGCAATGCTTTTACTTACTAAAGGGTATTGGTTTCGATATGTTTTGGTTCTCTAACCCTTACAAAACCTGTCTTTTACCAGAATCTTGTCTGAATTATTGCTGAAAAGTGACAGAAATTTTCAAAAACGAAACCAGAAAATATAAGGATTTGGAATTTACTTCAAATTTGGGAGAAAAAATTGGTGGTGTGAAAGAGGAGATCATGTGTTGGAAGAAGAAGTGGTTCCAATGTTCTAGCCAAGACTGACATGAATGTATTATTGGAGAGGTAATAGTAACTATATAGTTAATGTAAGTAAAAATGATCAACGTAGCCTAACTGCAGTAGCCGTCGTGATCTAAAAAGGATTTGTCGCCAGATACGATACGATCAAAAATTGAGCGACACAAATCGTAAGTGTCGCTCTTATAAGATGATAGCAAAAAATATAATATTGTTTTAACGTTTTGATATAGAAGCAAAAGATCAGGCCTGTAATAGTTGTCATACTTTCATTGAAGTCACCTCATCAATAGTGCCAATCAAGGTTGTATAGTTTCGGATAAATGTTGGTGGAGTCGATCACGTGCCTGGGATTACCCTTTTGGGACAGCCAGGTCCCATTCCTTTGTAGGTGGAAAATTTTTCAGATTTTTCAAATAGCAAAATTTGCAATGTGAGATGAGATGAGATGAGATGAGTTTAATTTAGTACTAGTTTGTTAGGCTAGTAGTACTAAAAGTAAAGCAAATTTAATACGTTCAAGTCCATTTACCATCAAAATAATAATATTCTTATATCTCAAGTTTGGTATTAGTTATTATCAATCCAGGATAAAGAATTAAAAGCATATACTTACAAAAATGGCTAAGAGAAGAACCAAGAAGAGAACTCATGTTCCAGTTGATCAAGAATTACTAAAGGGGATCCCAAAATCTATGGTTATTAGAGTGGGTCAAACCTCTATGGCTAACCACTCTTTGAACCAATTAGTGAAAGACTTCCGTCAAATTATGCAACCTTATACTGCTATTAAATTAAAGGAAAGAAAATCAAATAAATTAAAGGATTTCGTTATCATGTGTGGTCCATTAGATGTTTCTCATCTTTTCATTTTCACTCAATCTGAAAAGACTGGTAATGTGTCCTTAAAAGTTGCTAGAACTCCAAAGGGTCCAACTATCACTTTCAATGTGTTGGATTACTCTTTAGGTAAAGATATTAAGAAATTTTTGAAAAGACCTAAATCTTTGAACAAAGAAGATGTCTTGAATCCACCATTATTAGTTTTAAATGGGTTTAATACCAAAGGTACCAATGCTGATGATGAAAATGTCGAAAAGATTATAATTTCAATGTTTCAAAATATTTTCCCTCCATTAAATCCACATAAGACACAATTAAATTCTATTAAGAGAGTCTTAATGTTACATAAGGACTCAAAGACTAAGGAAATATCCTTACGTCACTATTTCATTGATGTTAAAGATGTTGAATTATCAAGAAATTTGAAGAAATTATACAATGCTAAGAGTCATTTGAATAAAACTTTACCAAATCTGCATAGAAAGAAAGATATTTCTTCATTAATCCTTGATCATGATCTTAATGCATACACTTCAGAATCCGAAATGGAAGATGATGAAGACGCCATTGTGAAAATTGCTGAACAAAATGACAATAAAATCAATGTTAGCAAGCAACAGCAACAACCAAAGAAACCAACTCTTGATCTTGAGACTGGGTTAGAAAAGGAAGAAGATGATGAAAACATGGACATTGAAGATGATTCGAATACTAATAATACACCAGATGTTGCCCCAAGAAAGAAGGCTATTAGATTAACCGAAGTTGGTCCAAGATTAAACTTAAGATTAGTCAAGATTGAAGAAGGTATCTGTTCCGGTAAGATCTTGCATCATGAATTTGTCCGTAAAACTGATGATGAAGTTAGATTATTGGAAAAGAAGCATGCTGCTAAGATGAGATTAAAGGAACAGAGAAGAAAAGAACAAGAAGCTAACATTTCTAAAAAGAAGGCTACAAAGGATGCTAAGAAACAAAGAAAGCTAGAAAGAAGACAGGCCAGAAAAGAACAAGAAGCAAAAGAAAATGGTGAAGAAAATGCATCTAGTCAAAGTGACAGTAGTAGTGATAGTGAAAGTGATAATGATCATTATAGTGATGTTCCAGAAGATATTGACAGTGATTTATTCAGTGAAGTGGAAGACGCTATGTAATCGCATTATATTTGTACCATATATTAAAATGTTATCCCTCACTATAATGGGGTCTATAAATATAAATAACTAATTCATTTACTAAATTTGTTAAGGTGTCATGTTGAAGTGATCATACGTTTATAGCATTTATGTATCATAAGTATCTATTAATCTATTCCGAATTTGCAACTTCTTCAATAGAATACTCCAATCATTCAAAGAAATGATTTCAAGTTCATCACATATTAACTTTTGAGCTCTCTCAAAATCTTGGTCACTTAAGAGGATGGAATTTATTCTTGGAATGGCAAATCCAGGCCTTTCTTTAAAATCAAACCCACTAACAATGTCTAAATATTCAATCTTCTCTCTGTGCGTCCGGTTATATTTATTTAACAGTTGTTTGGGTTTGATATTAAGGTTACCCAATTGAAGAATTTTAAACCCTGGAGGCTTCATATAATCTAGGTATATTTCAACATTCCCAAACTTGTTCTTGTAACTAAAAACACTTTTTATTTTAACTTGTTGGCCATACTCATTGATAATATATTCGGGAAGGCTAGGGGTTTTTTCAGTTTGATCCATTGAGTATAATTCTCTTATCTCATAGTCAGCCTTGTATTGTACATGTTTTTTATTTTTCATTGGAACATACTTTTTAGTTTTTAATGGTTGACTTCCAGGAACCACTGTTCTACCAAGAATATTCCAATGCTGCTTGCTCTTTAGCACAATTACATCTTTCTTCCAATACAACGGATAGACTTTATGTGCTACTTTCCACGTACAGACTGCTTTAGCATTAGGGTTTATTATCTCAAATGCTTTTAAATTAGTGGCAATCACAAAATTATCAGATCTAGCCAATTCTTTGAATGTTGTTGGATAAGTGACGTTTTTATAAGATAATATAGAGCAAAGTTTGAAGTTGTTGAACACAGGTTTGATTGTTGCATGTTTGCAATTGATTTTGTCAATTGATGCCATATAATATTGATATAGTCTATAGCGTGCTGATATTGGATTTAGATTATAGTGTGGTTTATGCTGGAAATATCTGAATGTAATATTCCGAATATACCTTGGTGAAATATCGCTAATCTGGAATGTTTTCAGATTGACTCTACTCACAAAACTATATTTCTGATTTGAAATATTGATGGGTTCAAAACACTTCACAGGTGTGTCTGGTTTATTAACACTCACAACATCCTCATCTTTTAAATGAACCAATGGATCGACAACAATTATTTTACCATAATGGTTGAGTTCCAACCAAAAATAAGGATGAATTAAATCGGAATCAAATCTGTTAGGTACTTCTGGTAAATTCTTTTCGATTGAAGTCTGTTGTATATCGTAATCTAGCAATGGTAATGCAAAGCAAATCGAAATTTCATAATCATCTTTGTTCAGTAGGTTTTGTAGAATTATAGCAAAAAATATTACCAGTATATCCCGATTCGACATTTTATTTCTTGCCATTTGTCTAACACTTTCTAATGGATCTTCTAAATTAATATCAGGTCTAATTCCATAGAAATGATTTGGGTGGTCTAAGATATAACCATATTTCTTTGAAACATGCTTCTTTGTTGATAGGTATCGTAGTCTTGAGAAATGTTGCCGGAACCCATTACTGTTTATTTGGTAATGGGTTCTAAACCATTGAACTAAACCCAACAACAAAGTGACTAGTGCATTTTCTTGTTTCTGGGTCACAATCCTTCTATATTTAAATGTTTGAAATTTCTGTTGGATCAGTTTGGGTACAGATCTCTTTAATCTGCGGTTTAGTCTGGCATCCTTCGTCCATTCACCCCTTTGCACCAAAGTTTTAAGTAGAAACGGAATAAGCACAATGTTAATATTAAAAGCTAATTTCTTAGATTCATGGATTAACCGTCTCTTTTCAATACTAATAGCAAGTTTCTTTTTCTTGTCACTTGCATGATCATTTGTGTTGACTGTAATTTGCACATCTACAATATCCCTATCGTTGTTCTTACTTTGTTTGAGAGGTACTTCCTCCCATTCGATATCAGACAGTTCTTCTTCGTTATCTGTGAATTCATCGGAGTGTGGTTCAAAGGCTACGTCCGAATCTGAATCCGATGAAAGAATAAACAAATTATTATCTGAGTTGTTATTCAATATATCTTCATCTGAATCATATTTCCTTTTCATTGCTCATCTCTTGTGGTTCTTCTACTCTGTGTGGTCTTGTTCAAAATATTGTAGAATATTTCAAGATGCTTAATGAAAAAGAAAAGCTTTAAATAGAATGATGCTAGTATAAATTTTAGATACACATATAAGGGTAAGAGTACTTCTTGTTTTACTGTCTAGTGAAAAACTCTTTCATCAAAGTTTTTCAGAATGTTTTCCATTCTTACCCAATGTTGTTTCTTTTCTAATGGTTTTGAATCAACATCAATGATTGATGCTTTCACTTTTGAACCTAACTGTGACTCTTCCAAATTTGCAAAGAAATTCCATCTAATGAAGCAAGTTACATCTCTTAAAGTCATTAATAATGGTAGTTGATCTTGGTTACCTTTTTGTATTTCTTCATATGTGTTTAGTTGCTCATTATGTAATTTTTGTAACACATTATCCTCCTTACAGAAATATTGGATCATAAGATTCAATTTCTCATTTGGGAGATTGCTTAAGTTTAGTATATCTTTGAGGTAGTCTCCATTACCAAATAAGAGGTTTCTATAGCAGTAATTAATCTTTCTACCTTTATATTTATTATGGGTGCAATTCCTACAGTATTCCAAAGGGTTGTGTAACCATTTTGGTTTAATTTCCATGATATAAGAATCTTGGGAAGAATTTGTATAGAGTACAGTTTGGTGGTCCTTATAAATACAGTTAGTAAAATCAGGACTAGGTTTAAGATTAGGTAGTTTGAACGATAGTATCGTATCGGTCTTTCCAGAGCCGACAGTCACATAAGATGCATAAATATGAGCTAGTTCTGCAATCAACTGTAATTTAATGAGTTCCATAGAGCATAAGTAGGCTCCCAGTCTAGGGACAATCTCCCGCTGTATAAACTTCCAATTCATTAAAGTATATTCATTATTCGCTTTCAAAGATTCATCATATCTTATACTCAATCGGTAAAGAACGTTGTAATCATCTCCAAATGATACGACAATATTCGCATTCCCCTTCCCCACTAGACTGGCCTCCCTGACGTTTCCAATTGACATATCCGAATATATATATATATATTTTCCAGTTTTTAATTGTTAGCCATACCTAACGGTTATTATTACCTCCTCTGTTAGCATCACTTCCCTTGAGCATAGGTTCAAGATTGCTACTAGTTCAGATCAAATGAGCCAAGAAGGACCCAGACACGATACTTGAAGAACAATAGCTGATCTTAAATGCTCGATGAACTTTTCATGTTTTTTTATAATTTTTTCAGGCCATTTTTATGTTTATTTTTTTCAATTACAAAGGAAGTGAAAATTATACAAAGTTTTCATTATATAATACTATTCCTTACTCAGATGCATTCTAACATATGCCTTTTCTGCTCTAATATGTACCTTGGTTATTCAATTCTTGTTCATTTGTAAATAGTGTTAAAAAAACGTATAAGAAATTAGCTACAAGTAACACGATGTCTGCTGAATTACATGAAAAATTACCTGAAATCTTGCAAGAAGCTGTTCTTGTCAAGTCTGTCCCAGTCCCAGAAGACTTCGTCGTCGTTAAGGGTATTGATTATTCCGACCCAAAGGCCACTAATATGCGTGCCACTGACTTAATTGATGCTATGAAGAACATGGGTTTCCAAGCTAGTGGTGTTTCTAAGGCCTGTGATATCATCAACCATATGAGAGAATGGAGAGGTAAGCATCGTGATGAGTTACCAGATCATAAGAGAAAGGGTTCTTTTGATGACGAAGGTTACCAAAAGACCACCATCTTCATGGGTTACACGTCTAACTTAATCTCTTCTGGGTTAAGAGACACTTTAAGATACCTAGTTCAACATAAGATGGTTGACGCTATTGTCACTACTGCCGGTGGTGTTGAAGAAGATATCATCAAGTGTTTAGCTCCAACTTACATGGGGGATTTCACTTTAAAGGGTAAGACTCTTCGTGATGAAGGTATGAACAGAATTGGTAACTTATTAGTTCCAAATGACAACTACTGTAAATTCGAAGAATGGATGGTTCCAATTTTAGATACCATGTTAGAAGAGCAAAATGAACACATCAAGAAGCATGGTTCTGCTTGTTTAGAAGCCAGTAACGATTTAGATACTCCAATCTGGACCCCATCCAAATTATGTAACAGAATGGGTAAGGAAATTAACGATGAAAGTTCTGTCTTATACTGGGCTCACAAGAACAACATCCCAGTCTTCTGTCCATCCATTACTGATGGTTCCATTGGTGATATGTTATTCTTCCATACCTTCAAGGCTTCTCCAGATCAATTAAGATTAGATATTGTTGCTGATATTCGTAAGATCAATTCCATGTCCATGGAAGCTTCCAGAGCTGGTATGTTAATCTTAGGTGGTGGTTTAGTTAAGCATCATATTGCTAACGCTTGTTTAATGAGAAACGGTGCTGACTGGGCTGTCTACATTAACACTGCTCAAGAATTCGATGGTTCTGATGCCGGTGCTAGACCAGATGAAGCCGTCTCTTGGGGTAAGATCAAGGCTGAAGCTGAATCTGTCAAGCTTTACTCCGAAGTTACCACTGTCTTCCCATTGATTGTTGCTGCTACTTTTGCTAATGGTAAACCATTAGTCAAGAACTTTGAAGCTGATGAAGAAGAAGAAGAAGACACTAATTAGAGTAAAACAGTTTACTAATCCTCTTTCTCTATGAACTTTAAAAGCACGCCTTCAATGAACCATTTAAGAAGGAAATGCCGTCAAACATATATTATGGTTTGCAAAGCGTTTCTTCATGACTTAATTTGAATTTTATATAATGATCGTCTCGTATATACACTTTGTCAGTTTTTAGATTGATATATGTAATAATACATCCTTTCAATTTACTTATAGAATCTCTCTAACTAGAGCCTTACGCCTTTACAATTTCTGGTTTAAAACTCAATTGTCATTTCTCGAAAATCTTATAATTTTGGAATCTCCGAAACCAACTAACATAAGTTGAATGTACAGCTGGTAAACATCGCAAGAAAATAGCAAGTTGTCAAGCCATAAGACAATCAGTTAGTGATGAAATTGCGGGGAATAGGTACCATATCTCAAAATCTAGGGTCAGCGTTGTTTGCCAAGCAAGTGTTGCGACACCAAACCAAAAATATAAACTTCATTGTGAAGAGATCCTTTATTCCAACGACAGTTAGTTATGGCAGCTTCCACAAGGGTACGCCAAGTCCTCAACATGTTGTGAATAAAGTTAAAAGTAAAGAAGAGCTTGCTAAAGAAAGGTTTGAGAAGCAACTAAATTCGCCAAACAGATTTATAAGATGGGGTGCTATTGCTAGATCTGAAGAATTTACCAAAGGTATGACCAAATACTTGATTATTGCATACATTGTGTTTTTAGTGTATGGTATTTCCGTTATGAAGAAGCAATATATGAAGGAAAAGGAACTAGAGAAACTTGAAGAGAAACTGGAAACAGGCGATATTAATGAGTATGAAACTTTAAGAATTAAGGAATTGAAAGGGAAGTTGAGAACAAGAGATGAATTGAAGTTGAAAGAATATGACCGATTGAAGAAGGAGGAAGGGGTGGAGAATCTCGACGGAATAACTTTACCCAACAATGACCAAAATAAAATAAATAAGGACATCTTGCCTCCAAGAGATACAACTGCGTTTTATGATTCTAAAGCTGAACAATACGATAAGGACATCAATTTTGAAGAAAAAGTCATTAGAATGGGTAGTAAAAGAAAGTGGTTGATGAAACATTGTAAAGGTGATGTTCTTGAAGTTTCTTGTGGTACAGGGAGAAATATCCCATACTTAAATACTGAAAATATTAATTCTGTCACATTTTTGGATTCCTCAAAGGCCATGATTGAAATTACAAACAAGAAGTTTAGACAAAAATTCCCAACATTTAATAAAGTTGCCTTTGTACAAGGGAGGGTTGAAAATTTAACGGATATAACCAGTGACAAAGAAAAGGTCAAATACGATACTATTGTACAAGCCTTTGGTTTATGTTCTCATGAGGATCCTGTAAGTGCGCTAAAAAAATTCTCTTCTTTGTTAAAGCCACATGGTAGAATTGTGTTATTAGAACATGGTCGTGGTAGATACAATATAATTAACAAAATCCTGGATAAGAGATCTGTTAAGAGACTAGAAACATGGGGTTGTCGATGGAATTTGGACATTGGTGAAATCTTGGATGATTCAGGGTTGGAAATTGTGGAGGAAAAAAGAGTACACTGGGGTACAACATGGTGTATTGTTGCCAAACAAAAAGGTGATATCAAAAAACAAGATGAGATCGGCTTCTTTGAGAAATACATTGGTTCATCTATCAAGAACAAGTATGAAAATTCAAAGGAATAAGATATTCTAGTGGATTGAATAGAGACTTAGTGCGTATCTTGTTTTTATGTATGTATATATATGTGTGTCTGATACATAACAAAGGTTGTGCATATCTGTAAATATTATAAAGCCATTCTTTACAAAAAGCTCATCGAGAGACTCTTCAACAGGAAAAAAAAAAATTGAAAATACTAAAATGAAAGACATCAAATTTTAAATGCTCTCTATATAAAGAAACATTAGAACAAGAGTTTGCATTGGTACATAACTTTTTGTATGTTCCAAAGTGTATCACTAATAGGAAAAGTTATTGGATCATTAAAGAGTGCAAACAGTATATATAAAATGTCAACTTTACAAGCTGGTAAATATGATCCACCAATTAATCGTGATATGAAAGTTCTAGACAGATCTTTTTTTGTTAAGAAAATATCATTATGTGCGATTAAGTTCCCCAATCCAAGACATATTAGTGAATTTGCCAAGCAATATAAAGCTTTTATTCTTCGTGTTCCAAGAATTCCACATGTTATTAAATTAGATTCCACCCAGTCTATTGGTGAAAAACCTCTGGCCTGTGACAATGGTATTGTTTCTAAATGTGTTTTGCTTACTGATACAGTAACTTCCCCAGCTGAAGTACCTACTAAATTGTCATCAGAAGCTTTGGAATTTTTGAAAGAAACTGAAGCTGGAATCATTCCATATGAATATGTTTTAAATTATGACTATTGGAAAGCTGAAGATATCTTGAGAAGTGTTCTTCCAGAAGAATATTTGGATGAAGTTCCAAGTGGTTTCACTATTACCGGTCATATTGCTCATTTAAACTTGAGAAAGGAATTCAAGCCATACGATTCATTAATTGGACAAGTCATCTTGGACAAAAACAACAAGATTGAATGTGTTGTTGATAAAGTCAGTTCAATTGCCACTAAATTCAGAACATTTCCCATGAAGGTTATTGCTGGTAAGGCTGACAATTTAGTTGTGGAACAAAAGGAGTCCAATTGTGTGTTTAAATTTGATTTCAGTAAAGTCTATTGGAATTCTAGATTGCATACTGAACATGAAAGATTAGTGACTCAATATTTCCAGCCAGGTGAGATTGTTTGCGATGTGTTTGCCGGTGTGGGTCCCTTTGCTGTTCCTGCTGGTAAGAAGGAGACTATTGTTCTTGCGAATGATTTAAATCCAGAAAGTTTCAAATATTTACAAGAGAACATTAAGAATAATAAAGTTGCTCTAACTGTTAAACCATTCAATCTTGACGGTGCCCAATTTATAAAGGAGTCGCCTCAATTGTTGATAGATTTCATTAAATCACATGAAAACGGTGAGATTTCATTACCTGTTAAGACAGGTAACCATCATAGAAAGAGACAAAGAAAAGGTGAGTCAATTAATGAGCCAGTGGAATATAAACAGGTGGAACCAAAGAAAAAAATTGTGAAAATACCGAATGAGATTAGTCATTTTGTGATGAATTTACCTGATAGTGCTATCGATTTCCTTGGTAATTTTGTTGGATTGTATTCAAATGTGCCAGAATTCCAGAATGTTTCTAAGATGCCATGGATTCATGTTCATTGTTTTGAAAAGTATGGTAATGATGAAGATTTGACTATGGAAGAAATTCAAGAGAGGGTTTACCAAAGAATCTTATCATCTATGAAAACCACATCATCTGTTTTACCAATGAGTGAGCTGTCGTTTCATTTAGTACGTAAAGTGTCTCCAACAAAGCCAATGTTCTGTGTAAGTTACAAATTACCAAAGGAGTTGGCCTTTTCTGATTGAGAAAATAAATGTGTATATATATATATATATGAAAAAGATAAGCTCAGCGGTTAAGTAATTATTTTGTAAAATATAGATGTACATAAAGAAAGACTAAAATCTGCATAGATCTCATTTAGTGGAAGTGTTTGTCCTGTTGCGGTGGGTCCCAAACAACTAGCCACATATGTATGTGTAAGGGAGAGTACAATTCGCCCACAGCAAACTTATCAAACAAATATAGTAGATATCTTTTTGAGTGACCTGCTCCTCTGATGGAAATGGATGTGTCCCCATTGCATCTCCAGCAATTGCTCACTTCCTTACACACACCCCTCCCGCCATCACTTGTTCCCACTGCCAGTTCCATTCACCTCTTTCTGCTGATGAAAAGTGACTCATTACGATATTTCTTTTTGATAGAAGGAAAAAAGGTGGCGGTGGTGCAGCCAAACAATAGGAGAGCTACCACTTCCATTGTCTGAATGCATTGTTCAGCGGAGTCGAAGGAAGAAGGTGACAATAGAAATGATCAAAGAACATTTCAAAGCCATTGTTTCCCCTCTGCGGATTCATGCAGCCTCCATTGTTTGCCCCTTTTGATCTCAACGTTCTTTTCTTTATTTAGGCCGCCCCCTCAAAACAAAAGAAGAAAATATTTTTATGACCCATAAATTTTGCCTCTTTTTCGCAAGATCACTTTTGCGAAAAACTGACTAATAATTCATGAAAAATTCAATTCAATTCAGTCACATTTCGTCATTGGAATACTTATTTATATATATATATATATATGAGTTATGTTGTAAGTCTTGAACAGCCACAGATATTCCACACTCCTGTTTGTTTTCAGTGGTTGCTCTTTACTTACAACAGTATCCATAAAAATTTGTGGTTGGTGTGTCTAATATATTATACTTTAGTCCTTGACTATTTTTTAATTTAATAGATACAACATCTTTTATTTTTATTGAATAACCTTTTGCTTCTTTTTTACTATATACCCCACCCTCTCATTTCATTTTCCAAAGAAAGTTAGATTCACCACAAACTTTCATTCTACATTTACTCATCCATTTATACCCCATTTTGCCAGTCAACACTTCCACCTTTTCTTTTGTATCGCATACATAATAAGAAAACCAATTTTTTAAACTAATTCATAGTAATATTATTAATAATCAACAAGAAAACATAGCATTTATCAGAATATCGTATCCAAAAATGGCTTACTCTATTCACTAAGTATACGTTAACTCTTTTCTACCCAAAAAATAAAAATAAAAAGAATAAGAACAAATAGTGTTAGCAATTATACTATAGTAATATATTATATTTGGTGAAATATAAAATTAAAAAATAATAAAAAAACAATACAGCATATCAAATTCAAACTTTTCCTCTACTCTCTGGAAACATGCAACAAGTTACTCCAGAATCTAGTCTATTAAGATTAGATATTACTAAAACACTTCCTATTAATATTCATCATTGCGTTTATCAAACTCCGCCTCGGGAAAATGTTAAACAAATTCAAAAACAACATGAACTAACTCATTCTAAGACTATAAATATAGTCGACCCATCAAAGGCTTCTACCGCTCTGATCATTCATAACACTTCTCTTCTATTATCTAGCATTACCAAAGATTTACAAGTAGGTAAGATCAACAATTCAGTAGAAACTATAAGACCATTCATCATCGAAATTTTGAAAAGATCCAAATGTAATAAGATGACTACCGTTTCAGCATCTTTTTATATCAAGAAATTGTATCAAAATCAAACTGATCTAACCAAATTACCAGAATTTGCTAAATGTTCTAAGAGAATGTTTTTAATTTGTTTAATTATCAGTCATAAATTTTTAGTCGATAACACTTATAACATGAAAACTTGGTCTCATATCACCGGCTTACCTGTTAAGATGCTTAACGATATGGAGCGCTGGTGTTTAAATAAACTAAATTTTGAACTCTTTATTGAAAAAGATATCTTACAAAATTGGACACTTAAACTATCTCAAGATACTTTAATCATCACCAACTCTATTCATGAAAAGAGAAAACTTAATAATGATCGTGAACAAGAAATCTCCCCTTCTTCTTCTCCTTTACATAAGTCACCCTTAGGTAAACGGACCAAAGTGTTAATAAATTAATGAAATTTTATCCCAACACTTTCTTCAATATATTCATATCATCCCGGTAGTAATGTTTTTTTATTCTTTATTGAAAAGAAAAGTATGTAATATATTATTTTATATCACATAAGCATTTTATAGAATTTTTTTTTTATATCTACCATTTATTTTTTTTAATGAACTAATCTTTTACTATTATAGTTTTTTCATGTATGATTATCTGTTATTATGTACGTTTTATTAATTCATGGATATATTCATGTAAAAAAGGATATGAAACGGTAGCATACAGTGACCTTTGCAATTATTTAAAGGGGAATTTGCATTTAGAGGTGCCAAGTTTGACTTTTTTGTGGAGGTAAATTCAATTGCTGTAGAGAGGACTGAGAATGTTCAAGTCGAGAGTACTTGTAAAGTAACAAGAAATGAGATGTATAGGTTCATCACAATTAAATATTTTATTAAAAAATAAGAAAAGAAATACCGTCTCACTACATTCCCATCATTAATGTCAAGATTTTGGTGACCTTACGATAAATCAGTGATTTCCATAGGAAGTGTAAGAGAGAGACACTTACAAAAAAAACTAAAAAAAGAAATGCGAATTCTGTGGATCGAACACAGGACCTCCAGATAACTTGACCGAAGTCTTAAATTCTTCAGTCTGGCGCTCTCCCAACTGAGCTAAATCCGCTTGAATATTTTTTTTTGAATAACCGCTCCTTTTTCATTTCCTATTTAGGAAACTCAGCAGTATCTTTGTTCACTAAAGCCAAACACTAACTTTAAAGGTACGTTGCTATTATCGATACCCTACATCAACAGCTACCAAGCATATGTCACATTGCTGTAAGTCAAATATGCTGTCCCACAGGGTATACATAAATGATTATCTAAAATAATGTGGCTAAGATTTTTTTTGTTTGTGTGACCCATCAAGAAATATCAGTTACATATCCTCTTAAATATTGCCAATTACTATTATAGAAGGTTTCAAATTACTATTATCGCTAGTCTCTTTACATTCACATATAAAACATCTCAAATGATGATAATTAGATTTGCTAAGAAGACTTAATCATAGATAATAATAACAGAACAACTATTTTTAGTTGATTAATGTATACTAAAGTTTGAGCTTCCGGACCTGTAACAGGTTTAGCTTCTTATAATCAACAATACTTGCTAGTTTCCAAGGCTCGATTATGATGGTTACCGTATCTACAATACCCCCTAAAATGGTAGCAAAAAAAAGTGGATGTATTAAGCCTCCAGCTCTCCTATTTTTGGGCTGTAAAACACTGGAAGAAAAGAGGTGGAGTACAGGTACCTTTAGGAATCAAGGAAAATAAGTAGAAGTGTTTGACATTGTAGCTATCGAAACCAATGTTAATTACTGTAATATTTGGAAAAACGTTTAGGACATAATGAAGATCGATCCCTTTAGTGGACGTTCCCTTAAACTTCTGAATGAGATGGCTGAAAATGTGTGGTTGAGCTGTGTTTCAGGACAGTTCACCAACAAGTCAGCAACAAAGAAAGTTAGAATACAAGTAACGAAAAGCCATTTGGTTGAATTCAGTAGTTAACTTTCTGCCCTAAAATTAAACCAATTTATAATTCAAAGACAGTCGGGCAATTTGCAGAAGTTGAGAGAGCCCAAAAATAAAAGTGGAGCCATACGGTTATAATTTACACCCAAAGCAATAGCATCATGTGTAGTAGACAAATAGCTAGCTGTAGTGCAATTGATCTAGTTGGCCGCTAAGTTATCTAAAAAGTCATGAGTATTAACCATTATAAGGAAAAAAATAAAAATAAAAATAATAAAGGAAATAAATGTAAGCATTTAAAGTCCCAAAACTATCAAATATTGTATAAAAAATTATAGTGGTAAAGCACTACAATTTGTTTACTTCTATTATATATATTTACTATTCCGTTTTAACCTGATTCCTTCAGTGTGCCTCTCTCAATACAGGAAGTAAGTACGGTATTAACTTATAGAAAAATTAGAAAGAAATACCAGCTCACAATTATTTAATATATTGAACCAATTTGAAATCAATATGTGATAGATAGGGCAAATAGACTGAAATTTGCATGCCTTTGGGCCTTACAGATATATACAAATACTCCTAACTATCACTTATATAGCTCCGGGAAAAAAGCTATATATAGCATCTTTGATAAAAGATATGTGGCACAATGGATGACATATATTCTTAACCCATAATTGATAACATGATATATAACTTGAATTATAAATTTTAAAACCAAAATTCCCTTATTTATAATTTTTAATGAAGAAAGATGATTGTTTGTCTTTTTTCACACAATATATTGAAGTGTTTAAATGTTTTACTGTGCATTAGATAACTATAAAAGTACTAGATCTTCACCATGATATATAGTGTTATTTGAGTCATCAACTTCAGAACTACCAGGTAGTAATGCAATGATATGTTGAAGCTTCATTTTGGTTAATATTAAAATAATAGGACTCGAGTAGGAACAGATCTGACTGCAAGAATTTTTCTTTATTTATTGATCTAAGAATATTTATCACCGAAGGGCGGTTAGTTATTATATGATTAATTTTAATTTTAACTTTATATTCATTCGATGACAGAAGAACATCAGGAAAATAAAAAAACAGCCATGTGATTTGTATCTATGTTACCCAAAATATTCCATTAAGTTTACACCGGAAGCTAGTAAAGCTTTACAATAGAATCATGAGTAAATTATTTCGTGATACTTCCAGAAGATATTTTTAAGAAAAGTTGATTTACAATAAATGTCATTGGCTAAACTATAGTTTACTACACATATACAATTATACTTCTTGACTTACCTCTTAAGTATTCCTTTTTAATTTAGGTAAGCGTTTTATTGTTTTTTGGAGTTTATTTACTGTTCATTGAAAAGAGAATATGGTTTCTTGGCCTCTCAAAAGCACTAATCATTAGTTTTAAAATGGGTAAATTATGTTGAATAAGTTGTTATTTTTTTAAACTCAAGCTTTTAGATCATGTTATAGGTTTATAATATGAAACTTAACATAAGAGAAGGACTGTTTATGAAAAGGATGGAATTCACCCACTATCAGCCATTTTGAAATAAAAAGCTTGAGTCATATCCATAATTTATGTCAGTATGTATCTATTAGTTCACTGCTTATAGAGTGGATCAAGTGTAACCCAACTTCAAAGCAGAGGAATCAAGCAATAAATTCAGGAGAATGCTTCGTCTTCTTCATTTTCTTGCTTTATTTTTTACCACATCTCTAAATTACATAATAAACCACCATTTCAAGTAATATAATATTTTATATACCTTCAAAACTAGTTCCCAACAAGGAGTGGGATGAAAAATAATATTTTATTTTGCAGTATAAACAACCGGTTGTTAAATCATTTGACTAAGATTTTTGACAAATCTTCATATTCAAGCAACTAAGTCTATCCTATATGTCATAAAAACATTAGAAAGACACAGTATCTTTCCTTATATAGAAGAGGCATGTCCACATGTGCTCGGTGTTTCTTTACAGTATACCTATCTTGGGCCAATTTTTTAATCTTAAGACAGTCGGTCAGAAAAAAACTAAAAAAGAAATGCGAATTCTGTGGATCGAACACAGGACCTCCAGATAACTTGACCGAAGTCTTAAATTCTTCAGTCTGGCGCTCTCCCAACTGAGCTAAATCCGCTTGTATATTTTTTGTTGAAAGTCACGTAAACTATAATCAGTGAACTTTAAAACTTGATTAAAGAGTAAATCCTTAATAACAGACCATTTTAGTGGCTGTGAATAACTATAAGGGTGCAGTGGCCCCTGCGTTAAAAGTTGAAATAAGTATTCATGGAAATTTTCATATAAAAAGAGCCATCATTGACCAAATATGTGTGAAAAACAAAATTTTGGGTTATTCTAAAAGATCGAGAAGCAAACATGGAAGCAGACATATATTTATAGGTCGAACTAGAGTTTATATATAATAATTAAGCCAAAGTATGTAAATTGACTGAAGAAAATAAGGGATATATATTTTTGTAAGAATGTTGAAACTGAAATGTAAAGTGAGGGTAGAAAACATTATTTGTCGTGGAATATCTCCATCTCTTTGAGGATTCATTATGAAAGAGTAGTAGAATATAAGATTTACCAGCCAGTTCTTAGCACATATTGGATAAATATAAAAAGGAAGAAAATAGCCAATCATCAAATTATTTCGGTCTTTCTCTCCTTCATTTGTCATGGTAAGAAGGACTCCTATCTAATAGCACTGCTTTCTGAAAAACCCCTAAATACTGGTAAAGTGATTGCTTATCATAATTGAGCAAGAGAAATCCCAGAGAATCCACAACACCAAAGTAAAAGGTCACGAGCAAGTCACCTGTTTGCTTATTTTTCATTGGCGGTACACACTTCTTGGTACCTTACCGAACGGGTATAGGCCGACATAACTTGGAGTTGAACAACTAATAGAAATAGGATTATCTATCAGTTCTGGGAGGGTGGGCAATTCTATTGCCAGATCAGGAGATATATCCCCACTTCTTGAGGCACCTACAAGTTTGGATAAACGTTTGGATAAATTTTTGGACAGGAGATTACGACCGAAGTGATGTTCCTTAATCCTATAATAATATGACTCATCATGATTGTAGTCAGCAAGTCCTGCATTGTGGATGTCTTTCAAGGGGCAAACAATATAATCCGAACGAGTGATTATTGAGGTAGGTTCCACCCAAACCCAAGGAAGGATAGTTTCATGTTTCGCATGTCTTTCTTTGATGGCGAGAGCTGATGCAGCAAAAATTTCAATCATCATGTCAGATGGTCCACGAGAATACCCCAAAGCATGAACAATATTCTCAATCCAATTCTTGAAGAACTGAACAGATACACGTGCAATGTTATCACGCTGGGTGGTGGCAAGCGATTCGCTGTTGCGGGCTACATTATCCCGAACGATAGTTGGGTAGAGCTTATTATCTTCACCGATGCATCCGGGATCAGAAACAGCAACAAGTCCGCCGGTTATAAGGACTAAGGAGTCAATAACAGCACCTAATTGTTTACGACTTTTAGGGTGGAATAAAAGATGGTTCTTAAATCTAGATGTCCCCCAAGTAGAGAAACCTGTTGCTTTGGAGACTGAGGAGCCACGCAACATATCAAAGACTAATGACCCCTCATCAGTATTAGCCGCCAAAGTGTTCACGGAATGGATACCACGAACCATTGCTTATGCAAATTCTGCCATGTACCCCCCCCCCCCCCCCCCCCAGAGGCATACTGGATACCAATAGCGTGAACAATATCTTTTAGAGCTGATACCAAATCACTCCCATGGGCATCTCGAACCTTTAAAGAACCAGTGTCCAGCGAAGGGATATTAACAATTATTAATTTCCCACCAGTTGAGTGGATTAATCTAATACGTACATCATTGAAAAAGGTTTTTCTTGATGAATAGACACTAGGGTCAATGAAGACGGCATCACCATTGTAGTTGAACGGTTTATTGGTGTCTATGTACTGAACAGATTCAGGCAATAAACGGGAAAGCGATCCATTCAGCTGAGATGCACATAAGGTTATGTCCCAGGATAGAGCAGATAGCCACATGTATGCATGAGTAATCACTCCATCTATATTGAAGGTTGGATTTTCAGGTGGAACAAAGTTTTCCAACACTGACTGAATTTTGGCTAGAGGCATATCATACAATCCTTTCATTGGAAACTGAGTGAGATCTTTTTCGCTCCAATTCTTTTCAATTGCCTGGATAAACTTGAAGTTAGGGTAGATGTTTGAAACTTCCTTTTTGTGGTGATCAGCAGATTTGAAGGATTGCGTCCCCTTAGTACGGGGAGTAATTCGATACACATTGTGCTCAACAATAGTAGTAGTAGACTGATTTTCAACTTTAACCGTTGCCTTAACCTTACTGACATAGGTACGGCCTAGAGGTTTTTTCGTGAATAAGCAGCATTATCCGTTTTAGGACCCTGAAGTCCTGGATAAACCACATTTTGGAAAGGGGACCTCTCCAAAATATTCGTGTCAACTTGGGAAGCTTTTGCCTGGGACTGTGTAAAAGCTTGAGTGTTTGGTTCACTGGCTTGGTCATTTTCTAAATGTGACATAATTTAAATGTTGTGCAATTTCCAGATATATTATGGGGGACAGTGATATACTGTATACATAAAAGTTTCAATTATTCCACTATCATTTCTTATAATTGTGTGATGATTACTCTCTTTATATATAAAAGAATTAAGTATATATGCCTTAAATTTTAAAGGTGTATATTTTAATGTTTTGAGTATTTTGCTTTATTGCAAGATTATACACAACATGCAGTATGAGTGAACATATATCACAACAAGAAGCATTGTAATTTACGTGAACTTACATTAAATTGAGTGAAACTAGTAATATATACCAATGACTGTGTGCATATATTTATAATTGATTATTTGTTTATTTTAAGAGTTGTTGGAATAAAAGGGAAGATATCACTGAAAATCAAGAATTTAAAACCAATTAATAAAATCAATAAAATTAATAAAATCGAGTAGTCTAGAGGGAACTGGATAAAACATTCACACTTAACTATTCAACTGTGACAATAAATAAATATGTATGCACTGGTCTAATAGATATAAGTTATGGTATAATTTTAGGTTTTATGTGAGATATTCAGAATGTTGATTAGATAGCGTGAATTCAAAGAAAGTGTATAGATATTCGGATTTGTTAATGTATAGATTCAGTTGATGATTGTATACAATTATTGGAACATGGGTATGCTCAACACATACTTTTGCATGCGATATAAACGAGAATATTTGTCTTACAGTAATATTCTACTTCGTTCATTGTATGCTCATCATCCTTTCAATAACACCATTCCAAATGGGAGAGATAACTATACGATAATAACTTGGTATAGCCGTTCAACTTTAAGCAATCAATCATACCTGCCATCATCTGTCAAATGAATGCTATACGAAAGACAAAAGCCACACTCCGAATGTCGCTCATCGATTAATAAATCTAATCTAATCTAGTGGACACAGGATATGTCACTTATCTCATCAAGATGGAGTACGAACAAAGTGTACATTGTCAAACCGTTCTCGATCCATATCGTATAGTGAAAATCTTTCACAATGGGCCTCTTTCAGATAAGAAATTGCATAAAGTGCATAAATTGCACAATTTTTGCAAGAACAAAAGGCGAAAGAAAAGCGAGATCAAAATCACATCAAAACGGCTTTACCCAATGCGGAAAAAAGCCATTAGAACCACGCATTACCGCATTGGGTAAATAGCTCTCCACCCGGTGCTGGTTGCAACTTTTCCTAAAGAGGAAGCCTAATTGCGGGTTTCAATTGTCCGCGCTCTTTTGTCAATAAACGACGCTGTGATTTTCACAGAAAAAGTCGTCTTTTTCTCGTTTGCCTGCGGGATCGAGCCGGGATCTTTCCCCTTCTGGGCCCAAAAAGGACTTGCTGCGTCCCAAACGGGAAACCGATCTTTCACCGGAGGGGGAGAGGGGGGTTGCTGCATTGTCGGGGTTTGGTACGGCCCTCTCTCTCCCCAGTAGTAGTTCTGAGTGTTCTGAGTGTTCTGAGTGTTCTGAGTGTTCTGAGTGTTCTGAGTGGATGGGCCACTGTTTTCTGCTGTGGCTGCCCCCAATGCAGTAACGTAAGTGTTGACAAATGTACTCTCTTAACTGATCTGTTCCCCCTTTGGGACTCATCTTTGCCGTTTGCGGACAGCCGGAAGACGAGAATGAAAACAAATATGTTCAGATTCCCGCACTTTTCTTTCCAGAGCTGTCCTTTGTATTGTTTTCGGATTCGAAAACAAACAGTAAGAACACAATCACCAGGTGGACAATAGGAATTGCAGATGATTAATACTGGTCTGTGATATATAAACCAGATGAATACAAGCTACTTTTGCATTTTCTTGGTGGGGCCTCATTCCATGTCTTATCACTTGCTTTATCTCCAATAAATACCTTATCCTTGAAGCAAATATACTCCATTCATTATCTTACAGCTAAGGAAACCTTAACATACACGCTCCTTTACATATATAACTTTCTAGTTCGATCACTCTTTTTTCATTCCAACTATAACTACAAAGTCTCTCTTTCCACAATCCTTTAAAATCCAAAAATATGCAATTCTCTAAGAAATCTCTATTAGCTGCTACTTTAGCCTCCTCCACAGTCTTAGCTGCTCCAGCAGCCGTCACCGTCACCGAACATGTTCACCAAGTCGCTACTGTTACTGTTCACGGTGTCGAATATGTCTCTGATGGTGTCACCCAAACCTCTTACGTTACCGTCGGAGGTCAAGCCAAACCAACCGTCTCTGCCGTGGCTCAAAATATCGTGGATGCTGCTCCAACTACCACTGCTGCTCCAAAGGCTCCAACCACTAAAGCTCAAGGTAAAATCGAATCTATCAAGTCTCTTTACAGTAAATTCAAGAAGGGTGAATACCAAGCTACCGTCGATAAAGCCACTCAAGCTAAAGCCACTGTCGCTAAAGCCACTCAAGCTGTTCAAACTACTCAAGCTGTTGAAAAAACTACCGAAGCTGCTCAAACTACTTTAACCCCAACCACTACCACTCCAAAGGTTACTCCAACCACTACCACTCCAAAGGCTACCCCAACTGAAAAGGCTGACTCTAACTTATCTGATTTTGCCTCCACCATGTTAAATGCTCACAACAGTAAGAGAGCTTTACATAAGGACACCCCTTCATTATCTTGGTCCGATGAATTGGCCTCATACGCTCAAAACTATGCGGACAACTTCGACTGTTCTGGTAACTTACAACATTCTGGTGGTCCATACGGTGAAAACTTAGCCCTTGGCTACGATGCCTCTGGCGCCGTTGATGCTTGGTATGGTGAAATTTCCGATTACGATTTTGCCAACCCAGGTTTCTCTTCAAATTCTGGTCACTTCTCCCAATTAGTCTGGAAAGGTACCTCTAAACTTGGTTGTGGTATCAAGACTTGTGACAACTCTTGGGGTCATTACGTTATTTGTTCATACCAAGGTGCCGGTAATGTTGGCGGTCAATATGCTGACAATGTTATGCCATTATTATAATTTTTATTTTTCCCTTAAACTTCACTTTAACACATTCAAATTACAGATACCACGGATAATAAACTCTCACAATCCATGTAACTTTATTAATATCTTATCAAATGAAGAAATGAGTCACAAAACCTTTTCTTTATTTGATTTAGTTCGTTTTCAACAATAAAAAACATTTTATATACTTTTCTTAATACTATAATTATATACTTATCAGTTTTACCAATATATGGTGCTTTTACCATTTATTTTAATGTAATATTGATACAATCCACTCCGAATCCATCATACTAATAATGCTACATTCTTAAACATTCCTTTCCATGGGACATCACCTCATACGGCGATTCGCTGTTCTTTTGATTTTGGAAAGTTCAAGATTATAACTTAATATCAATAGAACCACTTTTGGATGAAAAAATAAATAAATAAATATAAGTGTGTGCATACCATCTTTTGAAAAGGAAGGTTTTTAACCATTGAAACCCACAAGATCAACACTCTATCTCAATTGTTTATCTAGATTTATAGATTATTTTCTTTTCTCTCCTTTCTACTGTTATTTTTTTTTAGTTAATTTCAACAGGTGTAATCTTACTATATTTTTTTATTCGTGATTTTACAATTATAATACAATTTGATATATTAGAATCATCATTTTAATACTATCCAATTTACTCGGTCAATTTCCCTTTGGTTTACTACTATTTTTTTACCTTATTTACCTCACTCCCCCACGTCCCATTTAATTCCCATTTAAATAATGTCTTTAGAATCTGAACAAATTCAACAAACTGAACAAACTCCACAATTGGAATCTCTTGAAACCTCCAACACTGATCTTTCTGCTAACAACACCACAATTGGTGCTACAGATGAAACAAATCCAACTGATGTGAGCGAATCCGAACCTTCTGCTACCCCTAAGCCACTTCCATCTCTAAAGGATTTACCATCTCTAGTCTCCAAGGATGCTTTTGCTAAGTCCAAGGTCAATTGGGGTCCAAACATGAAACCTGTTCCATTCTCTTCCTCGTCCTACAATGCTAACTCCTCCTCTATTTCCGGTGCTAAGCGTATGAAATCTAAGAATATTCAAGAATCCTTTACTTTAGATTTACAATCTCAATTAGCTATCAGTAAACAAGAATTATCAAAGATTGTTTTGAACCTAAAACAAAATTTGAGTGTTTCCATTGAATCAACTTTGTCCAAGAGCTCTCGTACCTTTTTAATCTCTGGTAGTACTGCCAATGTCCGTGCCGCTAAGAGAGAATTAGTCAAGAAACTAACCAAACCTATCGAAGTTACCATGGTCGTCCCATCCAAATGTAAGGCTGCCATTATTGGTTCCGGTGGTAAGACTATTATTGCCATTTCCAAAGAATTTGATGTTAAGATCAATGTCTCTAAGGAAAACAACGAAGACTCTTTCGATGAAGACTTGAATGATTACACTTCCAATGTCACTCTGTTTGCTGATTTTGAATCTGTTAACCAAGCCAAGGAAAGAATTGCCAGTATTGTCAGAGAAGAGACTAAGAATGCCGTTATCAAGATCAATGTTGCTGATGAATTATTAACTCCATTCATGAACTTAGACAAGATCGAAGGTATCCCTGAATCCATTAAGACCCAATTCTACCCAGCCTCCGGTGATATAGTTATTTCTGGTTTACGTGAAGAAGCTCAAGCTGCCAAGGCCACTATTCAATCTTACATCGACAAATTAACTTTGGAATTAACCGAACAAAAGATTAAGATTCCAAAGAAATTCCAATTTTTAATTAATGCTGATGAAATTAAGGAAAAATACAACGTTATTGTTAAATTCCCAGCTGATCTTAAGGATGAATTTGTTACCTTTGCTGGTGAAGAAGGTATGGTCAAGGAAGCCATTGATTTTGCTAGAAGCTCTTCCAAGGCTTACATTGTCGACACTTTGGATATCTCCAAGGCTCATTCTAAGAACATCGAACATGCTAAGGCTTTAGCATTATACTTCACCAAGTACTCTGTTCTATCCAAGATTCAACAAGAATATCCAGCTGTTATTGTTACTTTGCCAACCCCAGAAGAATTAGCTGCTGATGACAGCTCTGTCAATATTAAGGTCAGTGCTAAATCTGAGGATGCTGATACTATTAAGGTTGTCCGTAGGGAATTGATTACTTTAGTTAACTCTATCACTCCACAAGATACCTTAGTTATCGACGACTTAGACTACGATTTATTCCACAAGTCTATCAAACACACCCTATTATCTACTGAAGCTGAATACCCATTCATTCAATTAGGTGACTACTATCCAAATGTTGATACTGTTGTTATAATTGCTGCTGCTTCTTACGAAGATTTCAAGCCATCTGTTGAAGAAATTAAAGCTAACTTGAATACAGTTTCCGCTGCTTTAAATCCATTGCGTGCTACTCAAGAAAACATGACTACTCAAGTGTTTGAAGTTGATAGTAAGACTCAAGAAGCTTTCTTCTCCAAGGATAGTATCACTCTAGGTTTGATCTTAGACCACATCAGTAAGGACCAAGGTCATGTTCAATTCAAATTAAGAACTCCATCTGAAAACGAATTGACCATCAGGGGTGATGAAAAGGCTACCAAGGCTGCCGCCAAAATTGTCAAGGACATTGTTGCCAATCCATCAACCAAGAGCAAGGTATCCTTTGAAATCCCATCCAATTCTGTATCCAGACTTATCGGTAACAAAGGTTCCAACCTTCAATCCATTATTGAAAAATTCGAAATACATATTGACGTTGGTGAACAAAGCGATGATAAAGCTCCTGTTGAAGTCACCTTAACCGGTCTAGGGTACAACCTAGCCTGTGCCAAGGAATTTATCTCTGCTGAAGTTAAAAAGTGGGCTGATATCATCACCAAAGAATTGGTTGTTCCATTAAAACTTCACCGTAACTTAATCGGTCCAAACGGTTCCTACCGTACTAGATTACAAGACAAATACAGTGTCTTTATTCACTTCCCAAGAGATAACGAAGTTGTTACTATCAGAGGTCCATCTCGTGGTGTTAAACAAGCTCACGAAGAATTAAGCTCTTTGCTTGACTTTGAAAGAGAAAACGGTCACAAGGCTGTTATTAAAGTTCCAAGCGGACACGTTCCAAGAGTCATTGGTAAGAATGGTGATGTCATTAATGACATTAGAGCTGAGTTTGGTGTTGAAATGGATTTCTTACAGAAGAGCACAGACGAGGAAGTTAAGGAATCTGGTGAAGTTGAATTAGAAATCACCGGTACCAGAACTGCTATCAAGGAAGCTTCTGCTAGAGTTGAACAAATTGTCAAGGATGCTGCTGATTTTACTAAGGAAACTATCGAAGTTGATCATTCTTACCACAGAAGTATTGTTGGTTCCGGTGGTAATGTGTTAAAAGAAATTATTTCCAAGGCTGGTGGTGACGATATCAAGAACAAGAATGTCGATATTCCAAACTCTAATGAAGAAAGTAACACCATTACCATTCAAGGTCCAAAATCCTTTGTTTCCAAGGTTATCAAATCTATTAACGAAATTGTTGAAAAAGCTAAGAACAATGAAACCAAGGAAATTAGTGTTCCAAAGGAAAGACAAGGTGCTTTGATCGGTCCAGGTGGTTCTGTTCGTCGTCAATTAGAAACCGAATTCAATGTTTCCTTACAGGTCCCACACAAGGGTGAAACTGGTCCAATTACCATCACTGGTTTACCGGCTGACATCGAAAAGGCTGAAAAAAAGATTTTCTCCCAAATCTTAAAGGAAGACTTTGATGTTGAATTAGAAATTCCAGCTGCTATTCATGAATTTGTTTCTGAACGTGGTGCCTTCATCCAGAAATTAAGAATGGATGAATTCATTAATGTTAGACATGGTCCAGCTACTAGAAGAGCCAACCGTTTGAACCGTCATCCATTAGATATACCAGTTGAAAAGGTCCGCCCAGCTGAAGGTGAAGATGTCAAGACTAAGGTCACCATCGAAGAGGCTGGTGAACCAACTGCTACCGAAGAAGGTAACATTCCATGGAGATTGACTTACGAACCAATCGATTTATCTGGTATCTTAGATGATGAAGCCAAGGAAGAAAAACCAGCCGAACCAGTCAAAGATTCTGGCAAGAAACAGGCTGCTTTAGATAAGGCTACTAAGTTCATCGAAGAAAGAGTTCAAGCTGCTTCTCAAAGTAATTATGTTGGTTTTGTTTGGGCTGCCGATACCAGAAAATTCAACAAGATTGTTGGCCCAGGTGGTTCCAATGTAAAGAAGATTAGAACTGCTACTGGTGTTTTGATTAATGTTCCAAGAAAGAATGATACTGTCAACGATGTTATCTACATCAGAGGTACCAAGGAAGGTGTCGAAAAGGCTGCTGAAATGGTTATCAAATCTTTAAAGAATTGAGATCTGCATTATTCAAATTGAAACTTTATACAAGTATATGTAAATGAAGGTAAGTATGCCATAATTAATGTAATGTAAATTATTGTTATCGTAGATATATTATTCTTCTCTTCTTCAATATAGTTGAGGTATGCTTTTTGTATAGACCTCATGGTGTCTTCACAAGTTCAAGTTCTACCTAAATTTTCAAAATTATTAAAAACTACAAATATAACTAATTGATGAAAAGAGCTACATATAATGACAAAACAAGACATCAAGAAGGCGTGATAAGCAACCATGTCGAATTCTGCGTTACAAGTATACGGTGGTGATGAAATATCTGCTGTTGTTATAGATCCAGGCTCCTACAGAACAAATATAGGTTATGCCGGGACAGATTGCCCACAGTCTATTTTGCCATCTGCATATGGGTCATTTTCAAGTGATGATTCAGACTCCAATAAGGACAACAATATAAACGGTAATGAAAAGAAGAATAATATATTTCATGATCAAGCAATTGGTATTCCAAGAGAAGGTTATGAGATCAAGCCAATTGTTGAGAATGGGGTTGTAACAGATTGGGATGCTGCTCAAGAGCAATGGTCATGGGCACTGGAAAATGAACTTTATTTGAAGTCACGTAGTGGTATCCCTGCATTTTTAACCGAACCTGTATGGAATTCTATTCCAAACAGAAAGAAATCCTTAGAAGTGTTACTGGAAGCTATGGAATTTGAAGCTTGCTATCTGGCTCCAACATCAACTTGTGTTTCTTTCGCAACTGGTAGATCCAACTGTTTAGTTGTCGATATGGGTCATGATACATGCTCAGTCAGTCCTGTCTTAGATGGGATGACTTTGTCCAAGAGTACGAGGAGAAACTCCTTTGCCGGTAAATATCTAAACCATTTACTTGAAGAATACTTAAAACCAAGAGATATTATTCCATTATTTGCAATTGAAAAAAGAAGACCTGAGTTCAAGAAGAGATCATTTGATTATACTGTTGATGCATCACTATTCAGGTATGCAAATTCGAGAGGATTCTATCAGGAATGTAAGGAAACTTTGTTAAACGTTAGCCCACAGACTACCTTAGAAAAGATGAAACCTGAACTTGAAAACATGAGTAAAAGATCCATTGAATCCCCATGGGTAGAATCTATTGAATTTGATAATGCCACAAGATATGGCTTTGCTGAACAACTATTCATTCCAAGAAAAGAAGATATTCCAGAAGATTGGGCTGTCTCCACAGATGGTGTTGTCGAAACATTCCGTAATGACTATGTGCCATTAAAGAGAACAAAACCAAGTGGTTCTAACAAACAAGACACAGCCACTCCAGGTCAATCAGTTGAACCAAGCACTCTAGCAGAACCTTCCAATGATACAAATGACAATGGCAAGAGGACTTTAGAAGAAGACGTATCCCCAGATACAGAAGCCCCACACGATATTTTAGGTATCGTAGATTTGATATACTCCTCTATGATGGAAAGTGATGTTGATATTCGCGCATCCCTGGCTCACAATGTTGTTCTTACAGGTGGTACATCCTTAATACCTGGTATTAGTGACAGAATCATGTCTGAGTTAAATAGGAAACTACCAGCCTTAAAATTTAGAATCTTGTCAATTGGCCAAGCCAGAGAAAGGCAATACCAGTCATGGCTCGGTGGAAGCATATTGACCAGTCTTGGGACATTCCACCAACTTTGGGTCGGGAAAGAGGAGTATGACGAGGTCGGTGCAGACAGATTATTGCACGATAGATTCAGATAGATTTAAAATAAATGAATATGTAATATATACTGAGATTATTCTTATACATAAAGGGATAGGCACAATCACATTTAAGAACACACTGTTAATGCCAACAATTTTAGTCTCAGCTTCAATCTAGGCTGAGTTTTAATACTACAAATGAACGTGTTTCATACCGTGTTTTATGTGCTTAAGTTCTCGTTTCATTAATGTTCTTTTACTCTTTTTCTTCTTTTGAAGAGACTCCATTTCTATTCTAGTCTGGATTAGATTCATCGTGTAACTGTCTACACTATCCCAGACCATAGAAGGGACCTCATCTGGTAGCTTACGACCATATAAACATTGATCTACTAACCACATCCCAACAATAAACGATCTCCTATCTAGCGTGTTATCATGACGAGTATCCACTAGGTTGTATATCTGACATAAAATTTCGTTTGGAAGGTTTGATCTTTCCCAAATTGCTCTCACCACTATATTCAAAATCAACCCATCTTTAGGTAGTTCAATTAGCGATTTAGTACTATCTGTCACATCAGTAGTAGGTATTTCTGTAGGATCTTCCTGACCGCCATCAACCGAATCACGAGGCCACCATGATAGTAAATTCAAATAAGAAAATCTGTTTGTTACCCAGACACCCTCATACCTCTTTCTGTCAGGCTCCTCTATGTATCTGACGTCTCTATGTCTTTTCCAAGGTTTATCTTCATTGAATGCCTTCTTTGCATCATATCTCATCGTTTCTTTTAGTTTAACTGGCCCATTAACTGGCCTTTTATCTCTATGGTGACTTGGTTCAGGAGAGTATACTTTATTTTTAGTCGCTTTCAAGATTTTACCTAATCTTCTAACCTTTTTCTTTTTACCCTTGGACTTAGAAGGGCTTTGATTGACCCCATCTTGATTATATAAATCATCGTCCTCATCATCAGAGTAAAAGGATAAAGGGACGTTATTCTCGTCTACCGACTCCAGTGTAAAAAGATCATCTTCACAGCTATCCTCATCATCTTCGTCCTCCATTTCGGGACCATTGTAATATGCATTTACCTCACTTTTCTCTTCATCGGATGAGTCACTATCCTCTCTATGATATTTATCGTGCAAACTTTGAAGATTACTTTCACCAGATTCGTTATTAATACTGTCGTAACCATTTATGTAATAACTATTCGCGCCATCGTCATCCCCTTCTGTATCATTTTTAGCACCCCCTTGACGATCATCCCATGAAACATTGCTTTTGTCATCAGTGTCATATTCTATCATTGAGCTGTTCATATCATCCATGATACTACCACCATCTATAGCCTTTGAGTTTTGATTTAATGAATTCTGACTATGTGATGTAAACGACTCCACATCCTCTGAACTAATCAAGATTGGTGGAGGTATACGATGATGCTTTGCAGTATGTGAGTGTAAGCTCGTTGTTTCAGAGTCTTGCTTAGAATGGGCCACTGGGTTGAAATCCTTATTGACTTTCGACTCCAAAGGTGGATGTTTGGGAGACGGGGATGCTGATACCTTTTCTTTTAGTGTCTTTCGTTGAGTGGGAATATTATGTAACAAAAGATCTCTGGGATCGTAATTCTTATTCACACTATCTCGCCTTTGATGTTCAAGCTTAGATTTCTCTAAAAGTGCGTCAACTAGCTCAATATTCTCTTTCAAAGAGTGTTTGTATAATTGTTTCTTTTTAGATCCATGGCCCACCATCCCTGATATTATGCTAGATGGCTTCTTTGGCTCAATGTGTGAATCAATATGCTTTTGTGCCAAAGATGCTGCAATATTTGCGATTTCATTATTTTCTTTATATGTTTTTGACTTTTGGACCTCTTTCTCAGGACCCTTTTGAGAGTTATTTAATGTATCAATATGATCGGTACTATAATACAGCGATCCACTAGCAGACCTACTACTACTGCTACTCCCACTACTAGGTGACGGCGAACGACTTGTTCGCGAGGATACAGGTAACGGACTAGGTTGACGAAGTCTATCTCTTTCAGGAAACTCTTGAAGATGCTTGTTCGTTTGTCTAGATGTTGGCCGACTTATCTCACCATCACTCTGTTGCCTTTTATTAGTTTGTTTATGAATATTATTATTATTATTATTATTATTATTATTATTATTGGTATTATTATTATTAGTATTATTAGTATTAGTATTATTTGTGGAGCTTTTATTTTTGGTTGAAACAGCAAGAGATGGACGTGGCTGAACTCTTGGTAGCTGTTTCTTTATCACAGGTCCTTCTTTAGATATATGTGCTGCAGCGGGTATAGTGTTGGCATCATTGCTATGTCTTTGGAAAATTACTTGTGCTGCTTTTAAAGAGTCTTGTATTCCCTTTTCACCTAGCCCGACTGTAGTGTTCTTATTCTGGTTACTTCCTGCAATAACATAGGATCTTCTTCTGTGTTTTGAGAACATTATCCACTCATTAAACTTGCAATTATCAAATTGGATATATTATATGTGTATATTTATGTATATGCTGAGATGAGCACAGATATTGGTTTTATAAATATTTTAAACAGGATTCTATCAGCTAGTTGGGGTGGAATCAAACAATTATGGTTCCACTGGTTCAATGCAGTCTTCTTTAAATGTTTTTAATATATCGAAGTAGATTATTAACTGTCAGTTACCAACAATATAAAGTACTTGATTTGATTATTCAAAAGTGAGTAAACGTTAATTGATCAAAGCCTTCTTAACATTTTAAAAACAAATTAAAATTTCAAAATTTCAAAGACAAAAAAATATTGGCAATCCTAGAAAGCATTGAAAAAAAACACAAGAACAAACCGTTAGGTAACGAGTGACCATCATTATACGATGCATTGTATGATTTGTCAATCAAGATATCATCACAGATAGTGTTATTAGATACTAATCGATTAATATAGTTTCAGCTAAAACTTCTGGTTCTGTTAAAAGCTCTTCAATATCTTTATTTAAGTCGATTTTATTATCTAGGAATTTCGAATTTTCAACAAAGTATTGCTTGCTAAGTTTACGGTTTATCCTTTTGATTATGATTTGGTATTTGTTAGGTTCGTTATACTTGCCATTCTCCCAATTCTTCATGATTTGTAGAGCTATCTTTGGATGACTGAATATCAAATTTATTATAGTTTCATTTGGTTTATGCACGCATTCATCATCACCAACATTCAAGTATCCTACAATATCTTCTTTCGCAATCTGTAAAATATCAATTAAAATTTGTATTAAATCATTGACCTGTGGTGTAGAACCTTCCACTTTAATTGTCAGACTTGAAGAATCAACCCAGTTGTTCGTACCATCCTGAGTAGTGGTATTATCTTTGGATTTATTAGGTGCTGATACTTTACCATCCCAATTTCCATATGGCAAGTGGAATTGTTTCAATTTACGTAATTGCTCACCGTTCTTTTGTAAAGCATATAAATCGACTGTGGAAGTATTGTAAGTACTATTATTATGTTGCGTTTGTAACTTGGCTATATTTTCATTTTTATCTAAGTTATTAATTAGTTGAGCTCTCTTATTATTTTTATCTTGTAAGGCAATTTGCTTCACTCTATAGGTTTCATACCAATGGTCATAACTGTATCTGAGTGTATGGCTGGACAGGATTTGACTGGCAATGGAAATCTTGTGGAATCGTCCTATTATACTTTCATCATTATTGACATTTTTATCAGGATGATACTTGAGTGCCAGAGATCTATACATTCTCTTAATATCTTCATCTTTGATTGATTCCAGTGGGAACGCTGTATCTGTGCATTGGTCAAATCCCAAAATGGAATAGAGATCTTCGTTATTTTCAACAGCTTCTTTAAGTATATCTGACATCGTGAGGAAGACACTGTAATGGGTTAGACGAGTGATAGCCTAACGATAATTCAACGGTTCCCAAATAGTCTATCTACACACACACACATATACATGTATGTATAAAGGCTGTATTGACGACGTGACCATCTCAATGACTAGTTGCACTGGCTGAAAGTTGGTATTATCTTTCCAGAATCACCACTAGAAAGGACCAAAAAGACCGGGTGATGCCATACTGCCAGCGGCTAATTACAATGAAGGAGACTACTCGTGTGTGGGCAAACCGAGACGAACCTTCCATCCCACAACACTGTTAGAACACAGACTTCTGTTGTCGACAGTGGATGGGGCACGTAAGGCACCGTTTGATGCTAACGTTTATTTTCTACACTCCTTGTTTGGGAAAGATCCGTAAACTGCTCTGTTTGTATTCCCCAACACCGAAACTTCCGCAAAGTCCACAATACAAACTTGCCATCAACCGAACTCCATCCATCGTTCAATCAATAATCAATCAATCAATCAATAATCAATCAATAATCAATCAGTACTCTGTGCCAGCTCCAACTACCAGCAAGAACAGTAATATCTTATCAATAATACTCTCAACAATCTCCAAATAATAATAATCATCTCCGCGTTATCTTCAAAAATTATGTTCGAATTTGCCGCAATTCTGGATTTCGCAAAGATTTACAATTTGGAAGAATCTGAAAAATCTCAAATTGAAATATTTGATCCCAATGGCTCATTTCATGGCAAAAAGGGACTGGATGCAGAACCATATATATATATTCTAACCCACACCAACTGTGCCATATTCAAGTCAGCTAACTGTTGCCATCAAAGTTAAGTACTCCACAAGAACTAGCTTTTCTTTCCCACCATTTTCCATCTCGTTTCATATATTCGCTCACACCTTTTCCCCTGACTTCCCTTGGACCAGCCTACATTTTAGATAGCTACACATTTCCACTAATCATACCACACTCCATACTGTTATTGTAACATTACCATACCATAGCTGTTATCCATATACACAAACTCAACAAAAAACAAACGACAGGAGCAACATGTCGGAGATGGACAGCTTACACACAGTACTCTCGCCGATCTTCCCACCGGAGAAAGATATCGATGTCCCAGCAGATTATACACCGTTGACACACAGTGGCTCGGTACAAGTGTTCATCAAACTAGTCGAACCAGTAATCTTCCTACAAGGGTTCGAGTCATTAAAACACTCACATCATCAAAATGAAAATTTACAATCATCAATATTAAGAGGGTCTCTTATCGTGAGAGTCACTAAACCCACAAAATTGAAATCTATTAATTTGAATTTCAAAGGCCACTGTAGAACCGAATGGCCAGAGGGGATCCCTCCAAAGAGAAATGAATTTGTCGAGATTAATGATGTTGTTAATCATACTTGGCCCTTCTACACACATGACCATCAAAAATATATCCCTGTTACATCGGATGGCAATAACAACGAGACAGCTCACATTGATTATCTTTTGAAAAATAGTGGTGCTGCCATTTATAAACCATTACCTAAAAATGAAGCATCATCATCACATACAAATCATAGTGCACCGCACGGATTCAGTTTATCCCCTTCTTCATCAATTGCTAATATTCCAACACCAACCTCACCAACATTAACAAGTCATAGAGAACCTAGACAGACTAGAGCAAGAACTTCTTCAGTGACATCTGGCTCATCTCCAAAGACTACTCCCATTAGATCTTTGTCCCCGTTAAGTTTGTTTAGGAAAAAACCATCATCGTATAACGATTTCTCTAACAAATCACAGACCACTAATAGACTACATCCAAGTAACAACAATACAACAAATATTCCATCTGCAAACACAATAGATTCTAATTTAACTAATAATAAGAAATTAAATCATCCACCAACATCAAATTCAATATTCTCTGACTTGTTTGGTCTTTCAATACCGGCCACTACCACTGCTCAAACTAATAATATTGATATCTCAACTAGTACAAGGCGCGAACTCTCCAATGCAAGATCTCGTGGTGCTAGTATTACATCCACTATAAACAATAACCATATCTTTTCTGGGGTTAATTCCGAAACAGCAACATTGTCGAGTAATATTGATCCATCATCAGATGCAAATAGTGTAGAGGAAAGTTCAAGAACTGTAACCACATCATCAACAAGTTTAAGTGAAACACAATTCGTGAAGAGTTCAGCTCCACATGATTCATTTATCTTCGAGACAGGTGATTACATTTATATGTTCGAACAAGCCATCTCACAAAGTTATCCCGAATCTTTCAAGTCAGAATATGGACTTGTGGAATATTTCCTCTTATCCACTATTGAAAGATTCGGTGCTTTTAAAAGTGATTTAACTGCAAGATTACCTGTCACACTGGTAAGGACACCTTCTAATAATTCGGTAGAAGAAAGTGAACCTATTATCATTTCAAGAGACTGGGAAAATCATTTATTTTATGATATATTGATTGCATCCAAAGATATCATCCTGGACGCTTTCTTACCGATCCATTTCACATTCTCACCATTGGATAAGGTTACATTACATAGAGTCCGTGTCTACGTGACAGAAACCATGGAATCGTATTGTAAAAACAAGAAGGTTCATAGAATGGAACCCACCAAAAAATTCTTATTGGCTGAATATTGCGGTCCAAAATTACCCAATGCACCAAATAATAAAAGCTCTTTAAAGGCTAAATATATGGGTAATTTGTTAGAAGAAGATGGATATTTGGTTAATAAGGATTTTGAATTGCAAGTGTTTATTCCAAGTAAATTTGGTAACAGTCAACAATTACATCCAGATACGGGGTTTGACACTATTAAATCAAGCCATTGGATCAAAATTTGTCTACGTCTTTCCAAAATGGTGAATAATAAGAGGAAACATTACGAAATATCAATTGATTCTCCAATTCATGTCTTAAATAAACTTTGCAGCCATGCAAACACTTTATTACCAACTTATGAAGCTAATCTATTAGCAAACAATAACAACTTACATTCCATCTCAACACAAGGCAATAATAATGATTTTTCTTCGAATGAAGGCATATATCATAATTCTAACATATTCTTCCCTAAGGAAATCATGATGTCACCTTTGGTTTCTCCAGAAGTGAAACCATTGGATATAAATTCAAACTCTCCTCCAACATCACCATTACCAAGATCAGTAAAATCAATGGTGGTTAGTAACAAGGGGGCATCATCCGTACTGAATAATAGAACCAGTTCAAGAAGTCTGCAAGGAAGCACAGGTAACAACTCAAATATTTTCAAATCTCCCAAATTAAGATCAAACATCTATCGACCTGAAAGTTTACAAAGAGAATTAGCATCACCACAAGCTGTCCCGTTATCACCAGTAACATCCCCCAGATTACATCCAACGAACATGCTAGCTTTTGATGATAATATCTCTTTATTAGTTGCTGACAATGGGGATCCCCCACCTTCATTTGACTCAGTATGCAAGGAAAGAGGCAAAAATAAAAATGGCTTACCATTTAATCCACCTAGTTATTCTGATATTATGCACTCTGATGGTATAGAAAGTTCCAATACTATGCCACAAAGTAACAGATATTCTAGCCTAGTTCCGAAGATAGTATTAAATAAATCTCAAGAATCATTATTTAGTCACGTTGCAAATGAAGCCAATATTGATAGTGAATTAGAAAATTCTTCTATCCATAATGATGATGATACAGATGTTAGCGATATGGCCTCAGGTTTTAGTTTTCAAGGTTCTTTATCCCAAAGTTTGTCCTCCAGTGTAAACCCCACATCTAACAGGAATAAACTCTTAGACTCTCCGAGGTTTGCAAGAAGAGGCAGTATTCAAGATAATCTTCCATCCACAATAAGAACAGATAATGGAATGTTTGCTGATATAAGTCAAATTTTAAGTGACAATTCAGAAGATGACTGCAATGCACAGACAGAAAAAACAGTCCAGTCTGTAAGATCACCCGAATCCCCAAATTCCAGGTCTAGAAACATCCAAGATGTAGCAAACACTTTAGAAACAAATTCAGATAACAATTTGAGACCTTCTACTTCAATTCATTCTTCTTGTGGCAACCCCTCTGCAAGATCATCATTTGATGCGTCTGCTATTTCTCTAACAAGGAATACATCTACAATGGAGCCTTTATTACACCCCAAAAGCTCCGGCAATATGACAAACAGAAGCCTTGACGAATCGTTTCTCCAGTCGGTTGACTCGATAAATGAATACATCGAAGAACCAATTATTGACACCTCTGTTGATCTTACCGCCTTGTATGATCGCAATTCTGTGGGTTGGTTACCACTGCAGTTAACGAATAATCTTCACTCTGATACACCGCCAAGCCAATCAAAGCTAGCCAATGATAATGATACAAGGGCATCTTTGTCACCAACAGAATCTACAGCCCCTGGTGATGAAATGGATTTCACTCATGTGTCACGGACAAATGAAAACAACGAACCGAAACTTGTTTTAGATATTGATAGTGGAGAAAGTCATCTTCCAAAAATAATTAATGAAACATTTGAATAACTAACGTCACAAAGCAATTCAGAACAAATGCTAGCGTTAACTAATTTGATGCTTTTATAGACTAAATACATTAATCTCATAAATGAACTTTTATATATAAATGACAACATATCTCATTACTAGCTGACCATCAAGCTAGATGATAAGTGCCTCTGCATACTATAATTTATATATATTCAGAAATGTCCGCCTTTTTTATTTAAGCATTTGGTTTATTGAGTTAGTTAATTCACCAGGTGTGTATCTAATATGCTTTCTAGGATTCTTGAAGGAATCTTTGTATCTACCCCAGAATCTTTCATACATAGGTATTAGAAGAGAAATGATCTCTGCTTTCAACGTACGTTTAAGGGCAGGACTGTTGAGTTTATAGTGAGATGTTTTGGCAACCAGGGCATCGTAGCCTTCATTAAACTTATGGAACTTTTCTTTAATTTGATCTTTATCTTTTAGCTTCTTACCAGTACTATCAATGTGGACGGAATCCATTAAGATAGCAGTTAATGATCTCCAATCATCAACCATATAGTTAATATATCTTTTCTTAAGTTTTTCAAGTCTTGATACTCCTTCAATTCCTAGAATTGAGTCTATTTCAGATTTCTCTAGAATCTCTTCAATCATAGTCATATTACTTAAGACAAAAAACCCAACACGTAGTTTATGTTTATTTGCAGACCCACCTTCTGTTTCAGATAATAATTTGTTAGCCCTTTTATCCAGTGACACAACTAATATGTCAATACAGTCACTGAAGAAACAAGATAACAGTGACTCATTACTACCGTTATTTAGAGAACCTTTGATAAATGTCGATTCTTTGTCCTGCAAATGAACTACCAACCATTCAGATCTTGTCATACCAGTCATCGCTTTCACACAACCTTGCTTATATTTCCCAAATTTCCTTAAAATAGATACCGAACTAACCGTCGCCTCAGTAACACCATTATCATTTGGTATCTTGCTGATATTGCCAACCTTTGTACTAATCTGTTGAACTGCATCTTTGAATAACAGTTTACTTAAAGTATGTATTTGACTCAAGCATGAGGATAAAGTATCATTCTTTTGTAAATCTGAATCAAAACGAAGTGTTCTTATTACACTCTGAATAGATTCAACTAACTCAAAACTATAGAAACCAATATTTTCTATATTAGATTCAACTGTTTTGATATTACCTTGAACCAATTTTGCATATGAGTTCAAGACTGGGGTTAAAATTGCTCTTAATACGTTTTGTTTCAAATTTGGATATTGAGAATACAAATCATCGACCAAACCTTGCTCGCTGACAATGAACCCAATCAATGCTTCTGTATAATTGGAGATCCCATTAGTCCCTTGTTCATATGGTGCATTTTTACTATCAGTTATTTTTTGTACAAAAGGTTTCAAAAATGCCATACAGGTTATTATCTTAGCACTTCTATTTTGTGTAAATGCACTTTCAATTAAGTTCCCCTCGCTGTTATTATAGAAATAATCTAAAATCCAGGTCAATTCAGTCAAATGCTCATCTTCATAGTAAGGGAAGGGAATCTTCCTTTCTATGTTTCTTTGAGGATCGAAAGCTGGAATGATATTTAATATAGAGACAAAATATTCTCTGAGTTCATTTTCACTTTGTATAATCAAATTACCTAGATGTGTCATAATACCGTGGAATTCAGCATTCTTTTCATTGCCTGATTTAATATCGTCTAACATATCATCCACTCTATGCATTGTTTGTGTGTATTGCTTTAAACCAACTTTTCCCACTCCCTTCTTTAAAATAATTTCATATTTGGAGGCTTCATTTGCTAAATCCTTCACGGAAGCCACAGAGTTTAAGGTACTTTCAATATTTCTTTGTAATGTTATCAACATATTATTTCTGGAAAGAATTGGAGCAAACAGTCTACTTGATTGACTTGATGTTTGAGCTATGCTCTTCAAAGACTTGTTCGTATTCAGCGTTAGCTTATTACATTTCTCTAAATTTTGGGAAAACACAAAAATATCAGCTTCATCTATATCTACAGACATATTTTGTTTCATTAAAGTTAATTTCTCGATTCAATCAAAGTCACCGTGTGTTCTTTCATTAAGTTGAACTGTTTAAAAGGGTCTTTCAAAGATTTGTACCTCTTAAAGCTTTCTTGAAATCGTAAAAATTAGAAATAAAATAAAATCTTTGAAAATATCAAAAAGTTTGATGATGAAAAATTAATTCCACTGTGAAATCTTAAACAGCGATGACTACAATAAACCACCATTAGGAAAAGATTTACGAAGGTCAATTCAAGTCAACAAACTGTTATAATTAGTCATGACCTCAGTTAAGGAATTATGCCAAAAGTTGGACGATGCATCCAAATTAAGTACGTCGAAAGGTCGAGCACAAAAGATTGTATGTAGATTATCCCATAGTGACGAGACTGTGAATAGTTGGAAGTTTAACGAATGGGATTATGGTAAGAGCAATATCACTTTACCATGTAATGCAAGAGGTTTATTCATCTCTAATGATGCGAATGATCCAAGAATAATTGCTAGAGGCTATGATAAATTTTTCAATATAGGTGAAGTGGCATCTACTAAATGGGATTGGATCAAGAACAATACAGTTGGTCCATATGAAGTATCTGTCAAAGCTAACGGGTGTATTATTTTTATTTCTGGGTTAGAGGATGGTTCCTTAGTTGTGTGTTCCAAACATTCCACTGGTCCCAGAGAAGATGTTAATAAAAACCACGCCGAGGCAGGTGAAGAATTCTTAATGCAACAATTGAAGAAACTTGGTGTTGATTCTAAAGAATTGGGTAAAGATCTTTACGCGCATAATGTTACTGCAGTCGCTGAATATTGTGATGACTCCTTTGAAGAACATATCCTAGAGTACACTGGTGACATGCGTGGACTATATTTACATGGTATCAATGAGAACAAACCTGAATTTTATACTTGGCCATTAGATAAAGTCACTTCTTTTGCCAATAAATTTGGCTTTAAAACTGTCCATTTCATGATCAAGGACAATATCTCTGATTTGCAAAAGTTTTTGGAGGCTTGTTCTGAACAAGGGTCTTTTGAAGGCAAAGAAATTGAAGGTTTTGTCATTCGTAGTAAACTTAAAGAGGATACATCTAAACCATTTTTCTTCAAATATAAGTTCGAGGAACCATACTTAATGTATAGACAATGGAGAGAGGTCACCAGGGATTATATTAGCAAAAGAAAACGTGTCTTCAATCATAGGAAGCATGGCTTTATTACTAATAAATACTTAGACTTTATCATTCCATTATTAGACAGTGACCCCAAGTTATGTGAACAATATATGCTTGGATTTGGTATTATCAAGTTAAGAAATATGTTTTTGGAAAGTTATGGTTTAACAGGTTTAGAAATCTTAAACCATGAAATGGTTGAAGATCTGGAAACACAAAATGCCATTAATTATGATAAAGTAGATGAATTTACCAAATTCTTAATATTCCCTATCTCAGTCATTGGGTGTGGTAAGACCACCACTGCTGTAACATTAACCAATTTATTCCCAGAGTCATGGGGCCACATTCAAAATGATGATATTCATGGTAAGGACAAATCCATGTTGATGAAGAAATCATTAGAATTATTATCTCAACCAGGTATGAAGTGTGTCTTCGTTGATAGAAATAACCATCAATTCAGAGAGAGAAAACAACTATTTGAATGGGTTGATGAATTGAAAGAATCACATCTACCATATGATCAAAATATAAAGATCATTGGTTTATCATTTGCTCCATACGATAAGCTTGATACCATTAAGAAAGTCACTACAGAAAGGGTTATTGCCAGAGGAGATAATCACCAAACTATTAAGCTAGAAAAATATGGTGAAAAGAAAGTCATAGGTATTATGAGTGGGTTCTGGAAAAGATACCAGCCCTTGAATATCAATAGATCACCGGATAATATGTTTGATTTAACTATAAATCTTGATTTTGAAGCCAATAAAAATTCCACTTTAACCAACGTGCAAACTATTCTAAAGAAAATCCATGAAAACTACCCAATCCTTTTACCTGAACTTCCAGATTCTGGTAAAGTCAATGAAGCATTTAAAAAGAGTTTAGAATACAAACCCCCACAGACCATGAAACCCAATCAACATAATACCAATAATAATAAAAAAAATAAACCACCAAAGCAAACCACTGTGAAAAAGATAAAACCAGCATATTTTTCATTACACATGGAATCAGACCCAATTAAAGCAGCCATTGATAAATTGGTGTTACAAAATTTAGGTAAAATTTCTCCTGAAGCCACGCAGATGCTAAACTTGTTGTTCTCTCAAAACAGATTCTTGGGTGAATTCCATGTAACATTATGTCATTTCACACATAAAAAGAGTCAGATTGTGAAACAACAAGATATTTGGAAGCAATATATGAAACATTATGAACCATGTATCAAATTATTTGAGAAAGATGCAAAGAAAGATATTGGTAAATTTTTAAAGACTGGTGAAACCATTAAGATCAAGTTGGTCAAATTAATTTGGGATAGTAAAATTGTTACCCTTGTGGTTGAATTCTTATTAGATAAGAATGAAACATTTTATATCGAAACTTCAGATGGGATTGTAGAAGGCTTTCAATGTGCCAACACGACACCACATATCACCATTGGATTGTTGGATGATAAAACGAGGCCATACTATTCCAATTCCCTGTGTGAAGTGGCCAGAACCAGTGGTGTTGTGGAGAAAGATTATTATGAATTAGAGTTTAAAAATAGTCAAGAATATTCCGGTGAAGTTTATATCAATTTATAGAGAAGTTGTATGCATATATTAGAGATAGAATAATTATATTTTATTATTATTAAAAAGGGACGATATTATATAATTAATGTATAGTTGTGGTAGATGTACTTATACAAAGATGTGGACTAAAGACAAGATAAATGTGAAAAACGAAATGACTAATTAATGCTCTTTTTATTTTTTTATATACATATATTTTTTTCCTAACATGGTAGAGCATTAAAGTCACCTTTGTTGTTTACAAAAATATCAATAGCTGCCATAGCAGCATATAGTCTATTTTCAGCTTCATCAAAGACAATTGAATGTTCACCATAGAACACATCGTCGGTGACTTCTTCATGATGTCTTGGTAAACAATGCATGAATTTAAAATTTGGATCAGCTAAGCCAGCTAATTCTTTATTAATTTGGAAACCTTCAAATTGTTTTAGTTTATCATTTTTAGCAGATTCTTCACCCATGGAGACAAAGGTATCAGTGACCAAGACATTTGCTCCCTGAGAGGCTTTCTTGGAGTCATGTGTATATTCAATAGAAGTACCGTTTTGTTTTGTAATTTGCGCAGCAGCATCGACAATCTTTGGATCCATTTCAATACCAGTTGGAGTGGCAATAGAGACATCAATGCCTAACTTCAAAGCGGCAATGGCCATGTCATTAATGACGTTGTTAGCATCACCGATCCAAGTGATCTTCAATTTGTTATTCTCATAGTCTAATTTCTCTTTGATTGTTAGCATATCACAAATTGCCTGTAATGGATGATACCCATCACACAAGGAATTAATAATAGGCACCGAGGAATGTTTACATAAGTTTTGAATATCTTCATGCTTATCAACACGGGCAAAGATACATGAGACCATGGAAGAGACAACTTTAGTAGTATCGTAGAAGGATTCATTGACACCCAATTGGATATCGTCTTTACCCAAAAACATAGGTTGAGCACCGAAAAAAGTGGCAGCACCTTCAGAGGAGATTCTAGTTCTGGTAGATCTCTTTGTGAAAATCAAGGCCACGGTCTTACCTAAAAGTTTCAAGTGATTCTTTTGAAACTCCGCGGAGTCGTTACGCTTGAAAATATTTTTAAAATATTGTGCTCTGTTGACTAGGGCAACAAGTTCATCGTTGGTAAGATCTTTAATGGAAATTAAATGACGGACAGCAGACATAATTGATTGGAAGGAAGGGAAGGATTGGAAGGATTGATTAAGTATCTATTTGATGGGAAGGGTCTTCAAATGCTTTAAAGTGGATTTGCGATTACTCGAAAGGGAAATGCGCGATGGGTCGTTGTTACCTGTACTTAAAGGACATGTTTGCAAATGACATTTAATGGAAACTGTCGCCTTATATAGGGTGATCGTTAAGTGATAAAACAAGCGAGTGTGACTCAGCGCGAGCGCGGCGACGATTTCACTTAAGGACAACCCACACACCGCACTGTGGGGGCGCCGCCCGCCTGCCATTCGCGGGAAATTGCCACAAGTAAACCGAGATTTCGACAAAATATGACTCTAAACCCGCTGTTGGCAGCGTGACAGAAAATAGAGTGGTCATCAGCTGGGAATGTTGTGTGCCCTTCCGGTTTTAGCACCATCAGGTGATTCCATGACAAGAGTAGTACGGATGTTAATTGATACCGAATATTATTATTATTAATCCTATTATTATATACTGACTATCCCAAGGCTTTACTTTATTTCAACCATCATGTAGACTTGGTTTTAAGGTTCTTATTGTTATCAGTATTCCCGTTGCTACTGGGGCCACTGGGGCCACTGTTGCCGTTATTTCTAGTGCTTCTAACACAATTGTCATTGTTTGTGTTGCTACCATTATTATTATTATTATTATTATTATTATTATTATTATTATTATTATTATTATTATTATTATTATTATTAGTTGTAGTGGTAGTGGTAGTAGCAGTGCTATTGTTATTCTTTCTTTTCCCAGTTAACATAATGTTCATAAATGATCTTGGTGTCAGTTCCCTGGAGAACAACTGGGATATATTGTTTTGTGGCTGTGAATGTTGATGAAATTGGTTCAATAACGAATCATTATATTTGCCGGTATCTGAAAATCCGGTGGTCTTGATTTGAGCAGTGCCATTACTACCTTCTTGAAGAAACAATGTCGAGGCAAAGGGTGATTTGATTAATGTTTTACTTAGGGTGTCCGCTTCCATAGGCATATTGGGTATTAACAACTGTTGCCTTGGAGATGTTGTTACTGTGGCTATATTTGTAGTTCCACCGTTATTTGTAGCCCCATGACCTATAGCCTGATCATCGGAATTTAGTTTAGGTGAATTGGCTGGAATTGCCATATTACTCGACTGTCTAGACTCTGTGGGAGTCCCTTCAACACCACTTTGATCGAAGCCTGGAATATGTGGTCTTTTTGGCGTCATATTATTACCCAATAATGATAATTCTTTAGCTGTTCTCTTCAATGGATTTTCTTTTATTGGCAGGAAATTATTACTACTGTTATTATTATTATTATTATTAAGTTGAGTGGTATGTTCCAGGCTATTAGGAAACCTGGATATCGGTAACTGCATGTTTCTTTGAGCAAACAGTGAACCGCTTCTCTTGTTTATAAAAGGGATCTCCAATGGCTTGTTATAATCCTCATCTTCCTCATCATCGTCTTCTGCGTAACCATCATCTGTATCATCTTGCGGCTTCATGTACGAGGAGACAAGGTTCATCGAGCTGTTTTGATAATTGGCAATTTTACTACTGGCGTCAGTACTGTTGTCAGGTGGTAGAATATTGCTATTTTTAACATCTTTTTTAGACTTACTGTCTTGCAAATAGGAGAAGTCTCTAGGTGCGGAAACCATTCCTGCCGTCTCGTTATTATAGTTTGTACCGTCCACAAAGGTTCTCATCGTATGTGGCAATAATGATGAAAGATTGTTTATACTTGATTCGAATATATTAAATTGATCCATTATAGCCTTGGAATCCGTCTTCAACAATATGTTATTCGAATAACCCAAACTGTTAAATTCATCTAATTCTTTCAAATAATCAATCTTCTTTATACGAGTTTCATTATTACTCCCGGCCTCTTGGTTCAATTCAAATCCATATGTTGTCTTAATCTTATCAAACAAAGAATCTTCCATATCATCAGAGTCAAACCAATTAGTGCACCATTCTTTTAACATTACTTTATACTTCTTAAATCTCCAAAGTTCCTCTCTCTTGATATTTTTCTTCTGAGACTTTGTATTGATTTTCTTCTTTTGTTGAACCCCCCATTCAACAAGTATATCAAGACACATGTTTATTATATCTTCACTGGCACACGGTAAAATATGTGATATGGCAAATTGAATTGGTTGATGTAGTTCTTGTTCATATTCATTATCTTGCTCTTTACCATGTTGTTTCATAAGCAAATAATACAGACACAGAATTTCATATGATACACTATCTGAACTCTGTAATTGGGTTTTCCTTTCTATGTTATCCTTTGAAAATTTATATTTTTGGTTTAATAACAATGTCATTATCAAATAATATAACGTTAATTGGATTTCAATAATTTCTGATTTTTCTAATAATATTATATTAGTATTTTCAAAGTCATTGTTTAATTTGTTTTCATCTTGATCGACAAACATTTCTTGATCATTCTCAAATGGAATATTTTTTTCATTAGAATGGAAATATAGATTCTTAGATTTTAATTTATCTCTATACCATTCATTTTCCAAAATCAACTGTGATTTAGATTCATTTTTCAAACAGTAAAGCAAGTCACATCCATTCACTTTATCAACAATATATTCAAGTAATATTGAAAATGGAATTAACCCACTTTGGTTTGAATATCTTATCTTTTTGGGTTTAAATTCTGATGATATAAAGTTAGTCTTTGGTAAACCCTGGATTAACCCCCACCAAGAGTTTAAAAATTCAAAACACCAATATGCAACCATAGAAATATTGTTATCATTATAGGTTGGGTGATTTGATTTTCTATTACCCACCTCCTCCAATGTGGTTAATGGTTTCAAGTTTTTCAAGTTGATATAACAACCCACATCATTAATTAAAGATAAGTTTAAATTCAACAACTCATTAACCAATGTAGATGTCCAAATATTTTCACCAGTAGATTTTTGTCCATGACCCATGAAGAAAAATGAAGCCAAATTTAGTACTTGTATTCTCTCAATATCTTTGAAAAATGAGTTAAGGCAAATGGATCTAATTACTTGTAAAAGTCTTAAATTATCTAAACAGGACCAATTGATTTGAATAATAATTAGTAAACACAGCAAATGATGAGGTTTAATATCAGAATTTAATTTTTGGGAATAATTTCTGTTTTCGAAGTTTTCAACCAAATCTATCAAAGATTGTTGCCAATATTCAGTTGGGTATAATAATGGAAATAAAGAGTTTTGTACCTTAAAGAATTCAGTTAGTGAACTTAGTAGGATTTTCTTTAATATTTTTTCATCATTTTTAAATTTTTGTACTAAGAATTGGGGTAAATAAAACTGCTTTGGATTTAAATTCAATAAATTTACCATTAAAGATATGTGTTGCTCATACAATGCTTTTTCTTCTTTCTCTAAGGTAGTATTAAAGTTGAAACTATCTTTATTTTTAACATTGGAAGTCATTAGTTTATTCCAAAGATTGTTCCCCATGTAAAGACGATTTTGTTGAGAATATATGATATTTTTTTGTTTATAGAATGTATCGTTAATAAATGGAAGCTGCATTCCATTTGCAGATTTGGAGTATGAACGTTGTTGCACTGGTGTTTGACATAACGTTGCTGGATTGGTTGATATTGGTTGAGACCAAAGTGAATCCTTGGCCATAGACTCATGGGGGGACCCATTCTTTCCAAATGATTCATTCGGTTGTATATTATTTCCAACTGCTTGAACTTCTTTCTCTGTATTACTCATAGCTACAGCTTTACCGAAGTGTATACTATTATTTTTCAAAAGGTTTTTCAATCTGATCACTTCTTGTTCTAAGGCTTCAGTATAACCTTTAGGTAAGCCTCTTCTGGAAAGCTTATCAGAGGTAGCACAATTGAAATTAGCCTTTATACAATTCTCACACGAAGGTTTATTGCCATCACATTTAATCTTTTTCAATCTACATCTATCACAAGCCTGGGTCTTCCTGAATTTTTTACCCTTTATCTCTATCAAACTTTCATTTTGCACTGAAGTTCTGGAAGTGGCCGGTGCATTTTTGTCAGTTCCTGTTTCTGTTTTTAATGGATGTAAGATTGTCTTTTCATTTCCCTGTGTTTGTGTCTCATCTTTCGGTGTGTGGTTTTGTAGATTCTTCATTTGTTTCTTTCTCACCTCTATGGTTATAGCGACTATCTCTCCGTCTCTTATTTTTTTCCTTTGCTTTTCTTCTTCTCTTGGATAAGATTTGTTGTTGTAGTTGAAGTTACTTAGCAATAGTTTAATAGTTCAAGATCAGCAGTGTCTTATTTATTTAAACTTCCAATGACTTAGCATAATCTCCAAATGACTCGAATCACCTGTTGCGGGGGGGAAACTGTTGATAAAAGGTCTTCTTTTCTTCCCTTATGATCTTAGTCAAGAATATTTCCAGAAGTAGTCCCAAACAAAAATCACCGAGTAATTTCAATTCCCGAAATTTCATCTAATAAATTAGCCGCCCAAATAAAATACCGATATTTGAGCTCGGATTAACGGAGAGGGCATCCGCACCAATTAAAAATGCGTTAAAAAAATGTTGGAAATATTTGTTTTCAACCCTAAATACAACGCGTCAGGGTTTAGAAATTTGGTGCCACAACCCTAACAAAAATATGAAAAATATGGCAAAACTATTAGGGCTGGATTGTTTTTTTTTTTTTTTTTTTGTGTAAATTTGAAATTTCAAGTTAAAGATCAAAAGATTTCATTGTTTTTATTTACATTTTATAGATGAGATGCATACTGACATTTGAGAGTATCGCGATATCAAAACAGACACATAGTGAGTGATCGTATCGATAACAGGACAACAGACTTCAGAAGAATCTACCAGATACAGTGACGGCATGTCTTCTTCAAAGAAACCTTTCAGAGGCATCTCTTTCTCTACTACGGGTTTTGCTAACGAAAATGATAGAACAGCAATATCAAATTATATAATCAAACTAGGTGGTAACGTTACATCCGAGTTAATAAAAGAGAATCATGTACTGGTAAGTGGGCAGTACGATCGAAGAAATACAAGGAAGTATGTCTTTTCTGTGAGGCATAGACCAGACATTATATTTGTGGATTCAAAAATTATCATCGAATTATATGAACTATGGAAATCTGGTGAGGATATTACAGAAAGAAATCGATTGAAAGAGTTCTCTGACACTAAGCTGAGAATGTTGTATATCTTGAAAAATCAATACGCAGATCTGCCTTTATCAAATTGTTATATCTTTATTGGTAGGTTATCATCCTCATCAGGACATACAATACCTGAATTAGAAGGCATATGTGCCACATTAGGTTGTAAAAATGTAGATTCAAAAACGTTGAATACAAATGTGTTATCAGAAAGAGAACAATACAATATTATTTTCATATCAGATGGATCGACTCCGGGGGCAAGACAGAAAGCTGCTGCCAAATTTCGTATTCCTATAGTACATTATAAATGGTTACTAGATTGTAAGAAAAGGTATGCTATGCTAAGTTATAATCCATACTATCTTATTGATAATGTGGCAGATTCCTCTTATGAAGACATTGGAATCGATGCATGTGATTGTTGGGATACATTGGATAAAATACAGAAATTTGAAATGGAAGAAGAAGAAGAAGAAGATCAGAAACAGATACAACCATCTTTAATATTGAATAAATTCAAACCACAAGGAGGGAAAATATGGGATAAAGTCATGTCTAAACCATCCATTATTACAGAAAGAAGAACCAGCCAAGATACAAATCTACCGACAACAAATAATGACCTGCATCATTCAACATCATTTCACGATACTAAACCATCACATCCAGGGTTAATCTTTAATGGCTGCTCATTCATAATCAATGAGAAATTTCCTCCAAGGCATCAAAGAATACTACTCAGTGTTATAAAGAAAAATGGTGGGACAATAATCACATCAATGCATACAGAACCGGATTATCTCATATTACCGAGTAATATACCAGTAGATACTTTGGATATCCCACCTATGAAAACAAATTCAAATACACTAGTAGTCACAGAATTTTTTATTGAAAGATGTTTACATTATAAGACCCTAATAAGTCCACCTGACAGCTGGTCAAAACCATTTTATTATACCGACAATTTCCATCTAATACCAGATCCCAAGATTATACACGATAGAAATGAAAACCCACATAGTTTGACAGTGGCCATAACAGGGTTCCAAGGTGTAGAACTATTACATATGACAAAGATATTAAAACTTTTAGAGAACAAAGGGATAAAATATACAGAATACGTTAATAAAAGTATTGATTTATTGTTGCTAAATATTGCTGCTCTGGCATCTATTAGCGAGAACTATATCCTATGGACCAACATATACAGTGATTTGTTTCAATTGAATAAAGAATATTTTCGAAAGGATACAGAAACACAGGCTACTGTCTTTAAAAATTCTTTGAAAAGGAAACTAGGGTTTGTAAAACAAGTGGGTACCATTCCTGTAGCAACACCTGGCTTTATAATGGATATTTTCAGAAAGACCAAACACTTTGTTTACTCCCAGGATCAATCAAATAGATCAATCCAGATCAATGATACCGATTGGTGTATTATCTGTCCAAGAAGTGATTCAGGCAATTATGAAATCAAAATTATGAAAGGTATCCACTCCATGCATGAAAAGGCGATAACCAGCCCAGTTAAAGAGGAAACAAAGAAAACAAGATCTGTATCCTCGGAATCACGAAGTGTAAATATTGCAAAGGCCATATATAATGATATTAACCAATCCAAACATTCCTCAACACACTCATCGCAACGTTCAGCCAAAATTAATTTTAGAGAAACTGCTAAGGAAGTAATGGCTAAATTCCAAGAACCTAGGAGAGTATCTCATACCAAGAGGAATATACAGGCAGAATCCCCACTTTTAGACAATGTACCGGATTTATCCCGATCTTCTTCCAAGTTAGACAGTAATATTGAAGTTTCCAACATCAACATCAAGAGGCCTAAGCTGGAGAATGCAGCTGTAAATCCAGTTGAAAGATCTTCAAGTTGGGGGACAATCATGTCCAGTAGTCAACATAAACAGTACACAAAAGATGATCCTTCAGACACATCTATTTCTATGTCCGATAAAGAGGAAACCACAGCCATGCTTACACAAATTGTATACGGGAATGAATCGGATAGATTGCGAAAAGATGACGGTAAGCATAAGGCACTGACAAGACACAGAAGTAAACAATTAGAATTATAGATTCCTTGCATATATAAAATTATTTTTCATTTTTATTATAACACACGGTATTCACTAAATAGTGGTTATTTGATGATCCACTAGCTCAACACCCGTCCACCATTCATGGTGTTTACTGTTTTATTTAGTGACACGACAACCTTTAATCTTTTAATTTGTCGTTTCTTTATAGCATATGAAAATAAAATAAGTGAAAAAAAATAAAAAACTTACAATATGAGATCACAACACATGTTATATAAATCTGTCGACAGTGAAACCAGAATAAATTAAAAGTTTGGTAGCATATCTAATACCTCAATAAAATCTCAATTGATCGAATCACAAACATGCCCACTCTAAAACAAAGAAAAGAAGATTTTGTTACCGGTTTACATGGTGGGACCATCGAAGAGATCAATTTGGTATCATCTGTAGCGATCTTTGCTTATATTTGCCTGAACTTAGTTAGCCAAGTATCCCCCAATAGCCATATAAGCCCAATTATCGATTTCTCATTAAACTGGGTTTGTATGCTGTTTGCGACCACTCTTTACTCCAGTGAAGTGGGTTTATTAATATCGTTAATGATCATACCTTGCATTGCCATCTATATTTTCGGTACGACGTATTTTGCTGTCAAGATGAAAGGTAAGAAACAACCAACCGAGAAGCCAAAGAAATATGAAACTGCCTTTACATTAGTCAAGAAACCGTTTATCACTGCCTACAGATCTCATATGCTAATTTTAACCTGTCTTTCTATTATTGCTGTGGATTTTCCCATTTTCCCTCGTAGATTTGCCAAAGTTGAGACTTGGGGCACTTCTCTGATGGATTTAGGTGTTGGGTCATTTGTTTTCAGTAATGGTTTGGTTTCTGCACGTTCCCTATTGAAATCAACCAAGAGAGTACCATTCCATAAGAGAGTACTTAGTGCTTTAAGATCATGCCATACCCTTTTAGTCTTAGGTTTATTAAGGTTATATTTTGTCAAGAACTTGGAATATCAAGAACATGTAACTGAATATGGTGTTCATTGGAACTTCTTCATAACATTATCTATGTTGCCAATTGTCTTGGTCATTGTCGACCCTATCGCTGACTACATCCCTCGATTCATTATCGCTCTAGTTATTTCTGGTGTTTATGAATGGTTCTTGGTGAAAGATGATGTACTGTTGAATTTCCTGATTTTAAGCCCAAGGAATAACATTATCAGTTCTAATAGAGAAGGTATTGCCTCTTTTATTGGGTACTGTGCTATCTTTATCTGGGGTCAAAGCACTGGTTTCTATTTATTAGGGAATATACCAACAAAAAATAATTTATACAAAGCTTCTATTGTTCCTTTGAAGACAAAGAACAACAAGAAGCCATGCTTGTGGGACAGATTAACAACAGTTACGCCATTGAAGGGTCTATTGGTTTGGTTCACTATTACCTTTGTTATTGCAAGATCTATTCTTTCAGTCCACCCACAAAGTATTTCTAGAAGGTTTGCAAATCTACCTTACACATTTTGGATTGTTAGTTTCAACACTGGCTTCTTAGCCGTTTATTGTGCTGTCGATAAAATTTTCAATCGTAGGGACGGTAAAGAACAAACGGCATCTATCTGTTTGGAGGCCATGAACACCAATGGTCTTGTTTTATTTCTTTTAGCAAATATCACAACCGGGCTGATCAATATGTCCGTCTCTACTATCGATATGTCCGATATGTTAGCAATTACTACACTGTTGGGATATGCAGCTTTTATTGCTCTTGTTTCCTCATTGTTATATGTCAATAAAATATTTATTAGATTATAGATTGTTTATTTATGAATTAATGAAACTTACTTTAATCTAATAGATGACTCTTACAGAAGGAATATTTTATTCGTATCGAATGTGCATTCTGGAGTTATGAATATTAGTAAAAATGGTGTTGGTATATAGTCTAATCAATAATGATAATTTCGTTATCGTCAGTTTTAGGTTTTCGCCTAGCTCTCGACAATTGGGAAAAGATATCAAATTGACTGGATGTAATTTCTTTCTTAATACTTGCCTTTGCCAAGGCTTCTTCCTTATCGCTAGAGTTGCGTTTTGGTTCTGATTTTGGTTTAGCTTTCTTCTTTGTTACCTTCTTCTGAGTCGATAGTTGTGTATTCTCTGGAGATTCTGCCTTCACTTTAGTCGTTCTTGCTTCCTCCTTCGTCTTCTTCTTATTAATTGCATCCACCAGGGTTTTGGCACTAGCCATAATCGGTCTATCATCAACTATTAGATCTTCGGGATTATGTAAAATCTCAGATGCTGTTGTATCTTCAATTTTAACAGTTTTAACAAATTCAAAAGATGCCTCTTTTCGAAGTAGGTGCGAAGGTCTGCTATCATCCATAGAGTTTCTTTCCCCAGCTCCATCTATGCTACTATTATTAGTCTGTGCAGGGAATGAAAGCGTCTTCCCTTTTATGGGTGAAACATGGTTAGATACTGGTGGGGCAAATAGTTTCTTTGGACTTGGTGACCGTTTCCTATTTGAAATTGGAGCGTACGATCTTTGTGGACTCCTTAGGGTATTGGTTGTTGTTGATGCTTTGCTTGATGGGTATGATGGGGCGTATTGTTTTACCGGCTGTTTAAATTGGGTATCCATTTTCAATTGATCAGCAGCCGTACTAAAATCAGACAAAAGAGATGAGGAAGTTCCTGCTTTGTTTCTTAATAAGTTAACTACCTGAACATTGGAAATTTGTCTACCACCCCATACCAGTTTTTCTCTTCTATTAGCAATGAAGTCTGCATAATCTTTGAGTAAAACTTTGAATGAAAATCTATCACTAATATCTCTTCCTGGAAGTGGCTTTTTCATTGCATTGTAAAGTGATTTAATATTTTTAACATCGGCAAACACCTTTTGATCATCTACCATTGTGGCGAGCAAAGCAGATGTTAAGAAACGACTTGGACCACCAGACATTGAGTTATTCTCATTTTCTTTAACAGAGGAAAGATATAACAAGACTTTGGCTCTAGTCTGAGCAACAAAGAACATTCTACGTTCTTCATCCAATGTCACATCTACATTCTTTGGACGTTTTGTCGTATTCTTTGAGGAATTTTGAGAGTCGCTGGTATCTTCATCTTCATCATCATCATTTTCATTTGCTTCCTCTTCTTCTCTGGAGAATATACTTGGTATGATACCTTCACAACAACCCGGGACAAAAACTGCTGGCCATTCCAAACCCTTAGCCCCATGAATGGTAGATATCGTAACCTGCCCTTGAGAACTTTTAGCTTCTTTATCTAGGTCATCACTATCTGTACTAAATATGGATAACGAGTTGAAAAAGTTTGAAATATACTCATTGACGGAAACATTCTCAATTAGTGACCCACTTTTATTATTATCTTCTGAATCTCCATTCAAATCTGGGTTAACTTCTTCTATCTCCTTCACACCAAGAAAATGCTTTTTTAAAGTCCCAACGTTCTTATGCCTAGCATTCTCATAATTGGGTTCACTGGTGGCCACAGCAGATGTATCCTGTTTCTTACCACCATCTTCATAAAGATATGCTTGTTCTAATCCGGAATCTTTATAAAGTTTGTCAAATAAATCAGTTAATATTGTCTCAGTTGCTCTAACATCTTTGTTGACCCTACAATAATCGATAACTTCAACAAATGATGAAATTACTGAGCGTATTTTGGCGTTCATTTTAAAAGTGATTTCATTGGAAAGAATCTTTCTCAATACATCGAATGCTGTACCTTTACCCTTTTCAGATGATTCATCCATTAGAATCTTGATTTTTTCCAACGTTGTTTGACCCAACCCTCTCGATGGGTATATCAAACTCTGTAAAATTGCTGTTGTATCTTTATCAGATATTATGCAACGAAATAAGTTCAGCATGGCGGTAATTTCTTTCAATTCCCAGAACGCTCTACCACGAATAATCTTATAAGGAATTCTGTGTTCAATCAATGCAGTTTCGATACTTTTTATTTGCCTTCTTTGTCTAACCAAGATGGCAAAATCGTTCCAAGTGAACAAATTTGGTAATGCCTTTAAATATAGTATTTCTTTTGCAAAAGAAGGAGCTTGCAAGAAAAGTACAGGAAATTCCACATAAACTGGCGGGACATTACAATCGAACTGCGCACGTAACGGTGCTCTTGGAGTTCTACCTTTCTGTTGCTGTTGTATCAAAGCTTCACTTGTATCCAAAATCTTTTGTGTAGATCTATAATTCTGTATTAACACGATTTGAGAACATGGGAGCGGCGATTTATTTATCATTTCTTGGAAGTTTTGATCCAATGCATTTCTGAAGGCATAGATACTTTGATCAGGATCACCGACCACAGTAATACCTCTTGAAATATGATGATCACCTTTAGCCATCAAAAACATTAAATCCATTTGAATGCTATTTGTATCTTGAAATTCATCCACAAAGACATGTTTGACATTCGGCAGACATCTTTCTTTGGTCAATAAACGGAAACAGTACATTAATAGATCATCAAAATCTAATGTATTCAATTCGTTTAATTTCTCCTGATATTTATGGTAGAAATAAGCTAAAGCAGTGTCATGAACAGGTTCTTTTTCATACTCTTCTGGTAATAAAGCATTCGACTTCAACTTGGAAATTTCTTTTTTTATCATTTTGGCATTTATTTCCCAGACGTCCCCATTCCTTGAAGGTCTACAAAGATTTGTCACTCTTTGGAACGAGTTTGCATAATCTCTAATCTGGTCTGGAACCTTTTTTATCATTTCATTAACGATATTATCAATTTCTCTTTCTTCCACTATTCTCCAACCGGCAGTCAATCCAATTTTATGACCAAACTTATTTAATATTCTCAAACATATCCCATGGAATGTACCAATTAACAAATTATTCAGCGGTATACCTGTATCTTTTAATATTAAATTTAATCTTTCCACCATTTCTTTCGCAGCTTTGTTGGTGAAAGTGGTCACAATGATATCACTAGGGTTGATCCGGTGCCTTAATAGCATATATGCAACTCTAGACGTCAACACTTTGGTCTTCCCAGTCCCTGGACCAGCAATCACTTGTAAAGCCTGGGTGGGATCAAATTTGGTGGCCAACAATTGTTGCTCATTTAAAGACGATAAAATCGTGTGCAATGTCTTATCCCACGGATTAGAATTATCGAGTGTGCCCATAGTTTAGCATCAAATGATGGATTGATAATGCTTTGTATGTGGACAGATACTGTTTGCGATGTGTTTAGCTGCCACTTGAGGTTCAGATCAACTTTTCGATATATCTGGTGTTTTTGTTTACTTTTCAAATTTAGGAAAATGTTATACACTTTACGCGACTCTTTCAGTAATGACACAATCAGACACTGAACAGAAGGAAGTATGAGAGCAATGAGACTGTTATTGATGCAAGTTGAACTTTAAATAAGGAGTGGAATGAAGAGATAAAACTTACTGTAACAAGAATATCATCTTTTGGAATATTGTGTCATTATGTTTAATGCTGACCATTCCCAAGAACTGTATCTAAGGGAAGGCTGCATCTAGAATGAGATGATTTGAGAGTATCATCGAGTTTACTAATTACCTAATAGCTACTGTTTCTTTCGTTCTCAGTGGGATGTTCTTTCTTCCGAATACTTCCATCATCCATCTAGGCAATAGTGTTTATGTTTCACTAGCAACATCTTTCTAATTGTGAAGTAAAAAAGACAAGGAAAGGGAGCACCTTCTTCGGAGTCAAAGAAGTCGTTCCAAACAAGTTCAAGCAACCCCAACATTCATGCCATTGCTCATATCTACCGTCTTCATCCTCTGATGAAAGTGTTCCATTTGATGACATTTGCTCCAAAGATCACGTATTCAACGATTTGTGCACTATAGAAAAAAAAATCATGAAAACATGAAGATCACTTTAAAGACTTTAAAGAAAGGGACATTACAGAGATAGTGCTTTTATAATATTACACTTATATTCAACGCCAACTGGAGAGAGGGTATCCGTGTTAAGGGCTTAAAGTTGCATTACTGCGGTAGGAAAAAATATGGTAACATGAAGGAAACTGAAACTGAACAACGAAGCCACAACAACAAGAAGATCGAGGCTATCAATTTTGCACTCAAAGATTCTCTGAAGTTTAAGCACAACAGAACTAGTATCATTCATTCTGATCCAACAAAGAAGTCATTTTTGTTTTGGTTCTTTGTATCCTGTTATTTTCCTGTCATTACAGCGTGCTTAGGACCTATCGCTAATACCATTTCAATCGCTTGTGTCGTTGAGAAATGGAGAGAGTATGGTACACCATCACCTCAATTACATAATGGTGATATAAATAGTCATCAAATCCAGGATCCCGCTGGGATCTTTGCAGTCAATATTATTTCACTGGTCCTGGGATTTATTTCTAATATTGTTTTGTTCTGCCATTTTGCCAGAAAATTGAGTTACCATACGGCGCAATTAATCAACATTACAGGATGGACTGTGGCAGGCATTCTTTTAATGGTCGATGTTATTGTCTGTAGTGCAAGAGAGATGCATCCAGGCCAACAGAAGACTATTGGATTCTGGTATGCCTGTATCACATCTGGACTATACTTAGGCTGTACAATCACATTAACTCTTCATTTCATTGGTTACAAACTGTCCAAATATCCTGCAACTTTCAACCTACTACCAAATGAAAGAAGTATTATGGTGTTTACCGTATTCTTGTCCTTATGGTTAATTTGGGGCGCAGGTCTATTTTCAGGTTTATTACATATATCATTTGGAAACGCACTATACTATTGTTGTGTATCCCTGTTGACAGTTGGGTTTGGTGATATCCTACCAGTAAACGTTTCATCAAAGATTATGATTTTGATCTTTTCCTTATCAGGAATTATTATCCTAGGTTTAATCGTCTATACTACTAGATCCATTATTCATAAATCTTCCGGCCCAGTTTGGTATTTCCATAGATTAGAAACTTCTAGATCAAAGATATGGCAGAAAGTTGTTGAGGGTGATTTGACTGTTACTGACGAGGAAGCCTTCTCATTAATGACTAAAATGAAATATAGGGCTGTATTAAGAGGTAGGATCTCTTCAATTGCAAGTACAATGCTAACTTTCATTATTTTTTGGTTATTTGGAGCATTAGTCTTTCATTATGCAGAAGGTTGGTCATATTTCAATGCCATGTATTTCTGTTTTCTGTGTCTTTTAACCGTAGGATATGGTAGTGACTTTGCTCCAAGTACAGGTGCTGGGAGAGCATTTTTTGTCATATGGGGGATTGGTGCTATTCCCTTAATGGGTGCCATTATTTCCACCATTGGTGATGTATTATTTGGTCTATCTGATAAATTGGATTTCCAACTAGCTCAAAAATTTAATATTGGATTTGATACTATTAAACTATTAAATAAATCTTATGAGGCATCATTTAAACTTTCTACAGATGAAGCTGCAGATAACGAAGAATATCATGGAGATGATAGTAATGATGATAACAAGGATACAGATTCCCATTCTTTAGGGTTATTAGAAAATATTACCGAGAAAGGTACGGTACCGAAAGAAAATAGTAAAAATCCATTTCTTGATTGGGAATCTATCCCTGATGAAGATAAAGATTTTGATATCATTCCTCCGTTAATAGATGCTGAAATGGCGTCGAATTTATCTTTGGAGAAATTCATTACTAACAGATCATCAATGGAGCACCCCAAATTCGAAAGATTAAAACATCTACTAAAATCATTAAGACTCTTACACAAGATTTCGTTAGAAAACAAGGATTTCAAATTAAGCTATCAGCAATGGACAAATATTCATAGTATATACCCTGCAAAAGATTTGCTACTAGATGAGATAGAATTACAAAACTTCTGGATATCAGAGAGGACCCCACTGAAATTTCCATTGAATGAATCTCATTTTGCATTTTTGAGAGTTTCAGAAGCTGTTGATAGACTTGTGGAAGAGATTATCGAAGAGCAAGAAAATACTTACAGCATGCTACTGAAGAGACGACCCAGTATATCCAGCAACAGAGTTGGATCTTCTCAACCAGGAAAAGTCACTTCCGGTTCCCACCTAGCTGTACCCACAAATAACGCATGCAGTCATAAAAGTGCCGAATAATCAATTTTAAGTCCCATTCTCTTATTTTTCTTTAAAAATATTTATATAATTAGCATAGTTCAATGATAGACTTCCATTAACATAGTTGTATTCACTTTGTTTCCTCTCTTTTGATCTACTACCATTTCTGTCATTTCACTCCAACTATTTTACTTTTTAGTCCAGTGACTACCTCTATTTTTGAATGTATATATATATATATTTGCTTTTTCATTATTTTAAAGAAGGCTTTTAGCAAATTTACACCTTCAATTAAAAGAGTTATCTATGCTATCCCAAGGACCACTCAAGAAACCATAATCATATTCATATTCATACTAACCTTTATACTTCAAAATCACCAATAAACAATCAAATATAACCTATCAACATGGCAGCTACAATCGGCGGTGTTCTTTCAGGGGTAAACCCGTTTGTCTATAATACAGAATCTCCGATCACATTGTTTCTGTTCCAAGTTTGTTTAATACTGGCGACATGTAACCTTTTACATTTACTTTTTGCTAAAATACGTCAACCAAAAGTCATATCAGAAGTTATTGCTGGTGTCATACTGGGTCCAACCGTTTTTGGTCAAATCCCAGGCTATACAAAAACTATTTTTCCAGATTCCTCTATTGCTGGGTTAAATCTAACAGCAAATCTAGGTATAATCTTATTCATGTTCTTCTTGGGGCTAGAAGTTGATCTTCTGTTTATCAAGAAGAATATTAGAATTGCATTGACCATTGGATTAGCCACACTAATGGCTCCATTCGGATGCGGGTGCCTGTTAGCTATCCCACTATTTCACAATTATGCAAACAAAGACCCTAATGGTAGAATGATCAAGTTCACTGTGTTCATGATCTTCATAGCTGTCTCTATGTCAGTGACAGCATTTCCTGTTCTTTGCAGAATCCTAAACGAATTAAGATTAATCAAAGATAGAGCAGGTATTGTTGTTTTGGGTGCTGGTATTATTAATGATATTCTAGGCTGGATTTTATTAGCTCTGAGTATCATTCTTTCCAACTCAGAGTCAAACCCAGTCAATACAGTTTACATTCTTTTATGTACTTTTGGTTGGTTCCTGCTGTATTTTTATCCAGTGAAGTTTATATTAAAGTGGGGCCTTATCAAGAGTCATGAACTGGATAGATCAAAACCATCTCCATTCGCCACTATGTGCATATTATTTCTTATGTTTATATCTGCCTATTTCACTGATATTATTGGCGTCCACGCTATTTTCGGGGCCTTTATTGCTGGGCTAATTGTACCAAGAGATAATAACTATGTTGTAAAACTAGCTGAACGTATGGAAGATATTCCGAATATTGTTTTAATTCCTATTTATTTTGCCGTATCCGGACTTAACGTTGATTTAACATTATTAAATGAACGAAAGGATTGGGGATATGTTTTTGCCAGTATTGGTATTGCTATTACAAGTAAGGTATGTTCAGGTACTATAATGGCCAAAATAAATAAGTTATTTTGGAGAGAGTCCTTAGCTGTTGGTATTTTAATGTCATGTAAGGGTATTGTAGAAATAGTGGTTTTGACAGTCGGTTTAAATTCTGGTATTATTACTGAGAAAATATACGCCATTTTCATCTTAATGGCTTTAGTTTCTACATTTGTAACTACCCCTTTGACAATGCTTGCTTATCCAGACAGCTACAGAAAGGAAATCAATAAAATACTAGAAGATAAAGATGCCGAAAGTGATGTTTCTTCAATCGCATCCCTATCCATTTCTTCAAGTTGCAGAGATAATGAGTTAAGCACATTCAATGATTTGAAGACATTTCAAATTTCTGAGGTCACTACTATCATTAATAATTCTGAAGAAATATCTGCATCTTTGGAAATCCTAAACTATTTCACGTTAGGCAATCATCAAAATTTTAAAGAACAAAGAAATACCCGTGATGAATTAGAAAAGAAGTATAGCTTTTCTAGTTTAAAAACTAACCCAAGAATTAAGAAACTAGCCAAACATCTGACTCACGGCACTGACGACACAACTTCTGCTTTGACTGTTATTGAAGAGGATAATTCAGTTTTTGAGGAATGTTTACCTCTAAGGGTTATCCATTTAAGGCTATTAACAGAAAGAACTACAGATCTTTTGCAATCATCGACCTTACACAGTGACGACCCCCATTTTACTGCTAATTCAGATTCTTTACTTCAGATATTCTTTATATTTGCAAGATTAGGAAAAGTTCCTTTTTCTAGTGAGGTGATATTCTCTACAATGAAAGAGAAGGCAATCAATATCAATTCGCTTACCATTCCATCTTCGGCTTTGGTTTTCATTCCATTGAAGGGTGCATCATACCAATCCAGGGAGTCGGCTGTGCTTGTTGATGATAGATATAAATCATTTGATCATATCTACTCCCATATTTTAGGCTCTAATGAGTTGTCTTCTAACTTCTTTTCACAGCTAACAGAACTGAAATCCAATATCCTGTTTTTAATTTCAAATAACAGTGACCGACTTAATGTAGACAGATATAAGACTAAAAACTTTTATCTGCTTTTACCTAACCCAAACATAACTTCATCAGACCTATATTCCATTTATCTTTTATTGCTAATTAATTTTAGAGCGCAAAAGAACAGTTACAATATCAAAACGTCAGTATTTATCAACGAGAAGAATAATCAATTTACTGAAAAGTTATATTCTCAATTCGAGGGTCAATCCTGGTTCCGTAAATCCTCTCTCGACATAATTCCTATAAATGCGGAGATCAAGAATGAAAACGATATTTCCAAATCCTCATTCATAAAGGCCGTGCTAGCGAATAACAGCTCTGGTGACGTGGAAAGTACATTAGAGGATACCACATTTATCATAGCTGAGAGCTACTTTATAGGGGAGAATCCATTCTCAGATGAGGTAAAGGAAACGATATTGGAAGGTTCTAATAAAAAATTCAATATTCTTGTTGCACATCATTATAATTCTACAGAAACAACTTTTAATAAGTAATATATATATGTATACAGATTTAGATTGACTGTTTCCATAATAATGACATAATAAAGCTTATCGCATAACCTATCACACACTTGAAAGCCAAAGTAACCTACACATAATCAGGCTACAAAGTTTTAAGTATGATTAAGGTATTCAATTTAATCACTATAAATCTTGGGAGTCCATTTTGGAGCTCTCCTGAGAGGTGACTCTCAACTTTGAGGAATTAGTTTTGTCATTAGATTTAATAAACTTAGATAACTCTGTCTTCTTGAAGTCAAATGATTGATACTCTTGACTAAATGGATGAGATAAGAGTTTGTCTGCAGTAGGACGTGATTCTGGGTCAATTTCAAAGCATGCATCAAGAAAGTTTCTACCATCTTGTGATATCAGAGGCAATGTATCTTCAGGGATGGGTGGAGAAGTTTTAGATTTACCGATCTTAAACATGGCAGCAACAACTTCTAAATTAGACCATGGACGTTTCCCAGCAAACATCTCAAGGACCACACAGCCCAAAGACCAAATATCAACTTTAGCACTGTATCCTTGCTTGGTATCCACCATCTCTGGTGCCATCCAGAATACAGTTCCTCTCATTGTCATATCAGAATTGGAATAAACATCCTTAGATCTTCTGGAAATACCAAAATCACTAATCTTACAGACACCGTCTTGATCCAAAAGTAAGTTGTCAGCCTTCATGTCCCTATGCAAAATCCCTCTTGAGTGGAGGTACGATAAGCCTCTCAGAACCTGGGCAGTTAGATGCCTAATTAAGCCTTCATCAAATCTCCCATATAATCTAATCAAAGAACCTACAGAACCACCAGCAACATATTCAAGAAATAAACTGTATATGCTGCTTTTCTCTTCAAAGCCTAGATATTGGACAATATTCAAATGATCTAAATCTTTCAAGGTGTTGACTTCTAATTTCAAAGCTTGTACCATATCTAGCGTGTTTTGATCTTGTGCACTATATCTTGGAACTTCGACCTGTTTAACTGCCATCATTTCACCAGTAGTTAAATTCAAACATAAATAAACAGCACCAAAAGAGCCTTTCCCGATCATTTCACCCTTCATCCAAGCAAATTCCTTATACTGGCCTCTTGAATTTTTGGACTTGTTAATAGAAACCTGCTGCTTCTCTGTAACTTCCACCATTCTGGTGCCCCACATCTTTGTGTTTTGTCTTTTAAGTCTCATAGTACTCTTTCTGGCTTGGTTTGCTTCATGTGCAATTGTTCTAATAGTTCTTGTTCTCTTTGGTAAATGAAGACCACCAGGAGGGACGGCTGGAATAATCGCATCGTCTTGAATCTCCTTTGTAGGTTTCTTTGGTACATTGTTTTGTTTTAGTTTAGGTGAGCTTGGTGTCATTAAGTTTTCTACAATAGGTTTGTCTAGATAGGCGTGAGGAAAGAACCTTTCTAGATTCTCATAAACCTCTTCTGGTGATGGTCTTAAAGTCATTTTACGTGTCAAGTTAGTTTCCTTTTCAGAACTAGAGTTTTTTGAAGGCAAATCATTATCTTTCTTATTCTGATCTGCTACAGTTGGTGCATCCTTCTCCTTTATATTATCATCAAATTCCGATATGTTAGTTTTTTCATCTATAGCGCCTGACTTCGTAGACCAGATAATGTCGTCTGAGGAACTATCATCACTGTCTTCATCCTCTCCAGAAAGGGGTGGTGCATCTGCAAATGTAATGTCATTTTCCTCAAATATATCAGCAGCCGAAGCTGAAGACACAATTCTTCTAGAAGCACCTCTTTTGAGGAAAGGCGATGTACCACTAAAAATAGAATGATTTTGAGAAGAATTTGAGTTGGATCTACTAACCCTTTGTTTTAACATAAAATTAGATACTGGGTTTAAAATAATATCATCGTCATCGGATTTCGACTTTCTTTCAACTTCAGGCGCACCTTTATAAGGTTGCGGAACCATAACTTGGGTGGAGCCTGGTGTATATGAGCCAACTAGTTTCCCTGAGGATGGGGGAGGGGGCTTTCTGTGAATTTTACTTGTAGTTCTTCTTAAATGTGGAGCTGACTTATAATGAGATAACCCTCTAGGAGGAGAAATATTTGTGGGTGGTTTAGGAGCTTCTCTCTTGGGTGCTAACTCAGGAATGACATATGGCGATTCTCTTCTTTTATTGAAATCAATTTCTTTGGTGTCATCCTTCATGAACACTTGAAATGTACTCTTCGAATTCTTCCTTGGAAGGGTGCCTTGAGAATGGACAGAACTCGAGTTCCTTCTTTCTTGTCCAGACTGTAAAGCATTTTGAACTATTTGCTTTTGGACGTCTTCTGGTGGAAGATGCTCTTTTACATTCCAGTAGTTGAGTTCTTCATCAGTATTTTTGTTTGTACTAACAGTGTCATAATAGATGCTTGGAGTTTGGGGATAACGCCTTCCTGCTCCTCCAGCGTGATCTTCTGAGGAGGTGACATCAGAAGATGATGTGATAATGGAAACATCATCTGTGACAAGGCTACTTGCAACTGATTTAACAGAGTTTCTACTTTTTACAGATTTCAATTGGTGATGTGTTTCGTTCGGTAGTATAGAATCTCTGGTTCTATTAGTACTTTTCATAGGCTCCCTGATGTAAAACTTCATCGTGGTATCTTCAAAGCCATTAAGCATTATAGTTTCAAGAATATTATCTGGAATGGAGGGGCCAATGTTGTGATGAAAGTCAGTCATATGGATTAATATGTTATGATCAGCAGGAATTGCAAGTTTGTCCATTATACGTGTTCGTAGTTTTTGAACATCACTCATTCCTCCTACATTCACCGGAACAAAGGAAATGTTATTCTTGGATATCCATATAAATTTATCCTTGGAGGAAAGTTTTGCAGTAGCCTTAGAAATTGGATAATAATCGTTGATTGGGTTCTTCTTGGTTGCTGGAGGTGTAGTAGGCCTTGCAGGATTTTTCGCAGCAGACTCTACTTTGTGTCTGTCTTGTTTCAAGTGAGTCTTTGGCTCAGGCCTTTCTACTGTAGTCTTCTTCAATGGTATATCAGTAGTTGGGTTTAATTTTGGAGTTGCCTTAGAAGCACTCTTGTGCGTGGCATTGTCGACTTTGCTTGGCGTTAAGGTCACTAAGCTCGAATTAGATTTGTTTGCTGTGGTCAATGTAGAGACTGCATTACCTGTATTTGGTGTCAAAGTGGGATTGGAATAACCTATCCCAATTTGACTCCTTCTTTTCAATTTAACCCATAAAGTTTCCTTCTCTTCATTTTTAGTAGGTCTTAACATACTAGTGGCCGATTCTGAATGATGAGAGCCCGAAGTAACAGTTGATCGGGGGTGTACTAAATTATCATTCGAGATACTATGTCTCTTGTTGTAATCAGCATTCTTATCAGGTAACACAGGGGGTTGATATGTGACACCATGACTAGCGGTGTGGTGATGACTGGGGGTTTTATTGCCGTTGTGAGAAGGAAGAAATGATTTATGTGTTGGTGTCTTGTCATTATCAGTATGAGAACTGTGCTTTGAATGGTTTGATGTCGGGGTGTTGGAAGATTGATTTGTTGGTGTACTTAAGGTCGAGCCAAAAATAACATTTAAAAGGGAGGACTCAGATGAACTACTTTTATGGTGTCTTCTGAAGATACCAGGAGATAATGGGGATGTATTTGATTTGCTAGGGGTTAAATTATTGTGATTGGCACCAGAGCTATTTGCATTAGTCTCTAGAGATGATAAAGGTCTAGTTGGAATATTCAATTTAATTGTATTGCCCATACCTGGACTTTTAGGATGGGTCCCAGAACTACTGTTATGATTCGTGTTAGCATTATTTCCATTGTTATTCGATGATGTAGATGAAGAAGATGGTCCTCTTAATGAAATAAAACTCCTTCTGTATAGAGTGCTTGCACTTTTGGTTTTTTGATGTGATCTTGAAGACGCTGACTTAGCTTTATCATCATGGGATGATTTGGTTTGATGAGATCTTGCAGAGGCAGAGTCAGTTGGGGAATACACGTAGTCTGATGCAGACCTAACATTTGAATGATTTTCATCGTTAATGAATGATCTAACCTTTTTCTTTGAAAGACTATCACTTGAACTTCTTGCACTTCCATTAGATAATTTATTATTAACTGAATTCTTGTCCTGACTCTTTTGTCTTCGATGATTATTATTAACGTTTTTGGTCATAGTTTTTTTTAAGAGATCTTGGAACCTTGAATAGGATCCCATCTTTGTGATTGTTAATTGGCGCTCATAAGCTTGAAAATTATCATAAGCCAGTAATCTAATGAAGTTGTGGCCATACAATCGATTGTTTTTAAAGAACGATACCCATAGATCAGGAAATTCGTGAAATTTCAGCCATGAAATGACTCTGTGTAGTGTCCATTCTTCTGGATCAGTTGGGTCCCATGACAAAATCAGTTTATCAAAGGATAAAGTGTTTGTACTATTTCCACCTGACGACTTTCTTGAATTAGAACTTGATGATAGTGAGCCAATTGGTGTACCATAACTATCAGGGTATGAAACATTGGCATTATAAGACAATTCAGGGACTTTATTTGGAGTATTACTTGGATGATTATCATCATCGTCTAATGTATATAGCGCCATATTGTCTGCTGGAGTAGAAGAGCTGGCATTTGAAGTTCTCTTTGATGCTGCAAACGAAGTCAAAGGTGTATTGGCAGCGGAATAACCTTGACTATGCAAAGTTGGTGTGCCACTTGTTCCGATGGTTGATGATGCGTCTGTATAAAAAGTGTTGGCCTCGTCTTCTTTTAAGTTAGATAAACCAGACATATTGGATGCAATTGAATTTCTCGCACTATTCTTGGAATGATCAAGTGATAGCTGAGGTTTTTTCTTTCCTTTAATGTTTAAGTTGCTGACCTTTGACGAATAAACATCGCTACTATTACTACTTACACCAGTACCTGACATACCAGTATTATCAACTTGAGCAAAATCACCAGAACTTTTATGAGATGAATGGGTATGGAAATGCATACTTTTACTAGATGTTGGTGATACCTCTGAGTACGGCTGGTGGGATGAAACCCCATATTGGTCTTGTGGCGGGAATGACGGGATCTGTGAACCAAATTTCAAAGATGAGCTTGATTCTGATCTACTTTGGCCATGACGATTACCACTGATTTTCTTACGAAATGGCATCTAAATTTAGCAGTAACTATACACACAAACGTACTCTACAAACCTGAACAGCTCTTTGATGTCAGTAGAGTGGAGTAATACCGTTACCTTGTGTGTAGATGTCTGGAATCTTTTGTTGATTTGACATAATTTCAATATTTCACTGTTTATTTCAGATCAAGAAAACATAGAGGGCTTTCTCGAGGAATATACAATTAAACACTATAAATAGACAAAGCTGCCAGATAACTATTTACTTACTCGGTTATATATTTACATGTATTTGAAAATAGTAGTATACATCAAACAACTTCTAGCATATTGATTCTTAGTATTGTCAAATCACCTTTACTCTTAGCGTGACGAACTCTTCTGTTACGTCTCTTGGTTACTTCTCTGATTTCAAATTTACGCTTCGTCTTTTCGATGACAGTAGCCTTCAGATTGTACAGTTTTGGGTCAATTGGATCTCCCTTCAGTGTGAAGTTACGGGACCCAAGAGTAGTTACGTCTGATAATTTCAATATATCCCCCACTTCAGCTTGGTTCATCTTGAAAGGTAATATCACTTTATCACCTTCTGTGACTAGGTAAGGACGGTTGTGTATTCTGAACACCGCATACAGGTCTGTAGCTAACTTTAAAGGCGTTATGTCCATAGGTGAATGTGTCTTCTCTGTTTCTGAAGGTTCTTGTTCAGTTGTATACCTTCTCATGCATCCCATATTAGCATTCATAAAGAAGGCTGACCCCATGCAGTGTTGTTTCCACGTTGCCTTTTGTAAGGTATTAAGAGTACCTGTTCGGTATAAAGGTCTTAGATAATTCATATTGTTTCCAGGAGGGTCCCTATCTTTATGGTTATTCTTGCCAGTTTGTTCTTATGATTCCCCTGTTAACATAACATAATCTTCAAATTTGCATTTTGAAATAATATTTCTCGTTAGATTTAAATAGCCATCAATGAAATGTTAAAGTATAAATATAAATATATATCAAATACATAAAAGGTATCAATGTATGCAGAAACCGTGGAGATTTTCAATAAGTCGATCAGATCATTCTTGTTTCTTAGATTCCTCTCTTAGACTCTTCATAACCTTCTTTCTTTGAGCGACCATGTGTAAGAATAGCATTGGTAAACCTGGGATGTATGTTAGCATCGAGCCAATAAGAGCCCATTGTAACCATGAACCATACTTAATCTGAGCCCATGATAAAGAAGAGTATATAATTAACAGCTCACTAGCAACACCGGTTGGGTATAGGACCCAGAATAAATTGTATCTTAAGTATAATAATAGTTTTGGAGCACCTGTAGCTGATGTTAAAGTGTAGAAATAGAATAAATAACGGACTATTTCAGTGATAGACCAAGCAAATAACAACGTAATATATGGAATGCCTTGGGCATTTTCACTTTCTGGTAACAGTTGGAAAATACCGACAACAACCAATAGCCTGGATAGGACTTGAGCAGCAGTGGTGACGATTGGAGATCTCACGATACCTAATACTGAGTTTAGGATTTCAATAATGGCACCACATTGAATTAGAGTGACCATGTTCTTGGTTTCTTCAAAAAAGGCTGGTTGACCTAGAAGTGGATACTTGGCAATCACATTCCAAAGAATATATCCCCAACCACATGCTGACACTGCATTGTATAATGCCAATGGAGAGAAAATAGAAACAACTTTTTTGGCCATTATCTAATTGATGATCAATGTTATTCAAGTGTTTTGTTCGGGCTCTAATTAAATTGATCCATCTAAGATTTATCTTATAGACCTACTCAACATATGTCTTGTCTATTTTTTTTTTTAAGCTTGATTTTTTGTCAATCTTATACAGTCCAGGTTATTTATGAAAAAGATATAAAGAATATAATACAATATTGCAAAGTTAAAATACATTTCTGTTTATCAATTTGACTGTCTGGTAAGAATAGAATAAAGTAGATATATAGGTATACAATGTAAAAGGGGAAATGCTATGAAAAGTCAATTGGATATGCAAAGGGCTAAGTAGAATATTTAAAGAGAAGCAGTAACATCAATCCCATGCCTCTTTTCCTTTACTGGTGGATCTGTATAAAATAAAGGATTCTTCCATAGGATGTTCGTTATTGTCATCATTCAATTTACTCTCCATTACATCTTCATCACTATTCTCACTTAATTCTTCCTCTGAATCACTCCCAGCGTGTGGATTTTCCTCAGTGGGATAATAAATGTTTCTAGAATAATATGAAGTAACTCCCTTTAAAACATCACCGTACAATGGGTTGTTAGGCTTTGCATACGATTGGCCATCATCGTTTGGGTCTAAATAATTATCATCCTCATCATCTCCAAGGACATTAGTTCCAATAATATTTTCTTGGTCTAAATTATGGATACCGCTACCCATTCGACTTAAACCTGGACCAGCTGTAGCGTCTACCTCATCGAGTTCAAATTGATGTTGAAAAATGTCTTCATCTTGCAGTTCAGCTAATGTAGACCCTTTACTGTCTGGCTTATTAGATAGTACAAATGATGGAGATGGGGAGGATTCTTGATGCCAAACCACAGTTTCACCGGCAGTGGAATCATCTAGTGGGTCTTCATTATCATCATCACTATAACTGCCACGTTTACTTAATTTCCTTCTTTTGTCGTTTTCTTCAATATAATCTTGACCTTGTTCCAGTTGATCTTCATCTTCAGATGAGGTTAAATCATAATCGAATAACCCAGCAGGTGAAGTCGGTATCAGATTCTTGGTTTTGACTTGTCCAAAATTGCTGGGGCTATATGGTTGTTGATGATCCCCATCACTATCATCATCAGAATCACTCTTAGTGTCAGGTTCCGTTGTGGCTGTGTAAAGAACATTCTTGGTACCGTTATGATCAATATACTCGTAATAGTTCTTATTCTCCCTTTCTGAGTATTCTGCATATTCTTCCTCATCATCATCATCATCATCATCATCTGAGTGTTGTCTCTGGTTGCTGTCTTCTTCAAAATCATTATCATGGAAACTTATGGGAGTCGAAGGAGATGAAGACATGTGTTCATCTATAAGGTCTTCTTCATCATCATCTTCATTGTCATCCATTTCCCCAGGAATACGATTGGTAGCATCTTCGTATGGGTCCTCGTTATTGTCATCAGCATCTTCATCTTCATCTAATTCATTTGTGAAAATAATATGTTCAGTACCATATACATGATTATTGTAATTATCTGCTTCAGCCTCGTCCTCGTTATATTCGTCAGTCTCCTCTTCATCATTTGGTGGGATATCGCCGAGAACAATATCATATTTCTCTCTTCTTTCAGCTAGGGTAGTTTCCACGTATGACTTCCAAGAAGGATCATTTAAGCTATTTGTGATAGATTCGGTAGAGAAACTAATATTCATTTCATCAATATATGCACTAAACTTCACAATTTCTTCCGCAATTAAAGTAAGATGGCCCATATAACCAGTTCTTGGCTTTTTATCTTCTTCTTGTTTAAGACAATCTTTGTCACCTTCAGTAATTAATTTAGTGATTTCAGCATTAGTTAAAAGATCCTTCAATAGGAAACGGTTGAATCCAGATTTTAGTGGACCATTGAAAATTTGTTGAATAATATCAAACACCACATTGTGTAAGAAATTATTCCATGAGAAATGGAAAAACATTTCAACGATAGTTGTGATGATTTGAGTATCTAATAGAGAAATTTTTAATAAATCACCTACAACAGCTTTCTCCCTTAATTGTTGTGCCACTGAATCATCATCAGGAATATTTTCAGCAAAGGCTTCATCTTGATCTTCTGCAACATCTGCAGTACTATCAGTGACAACAATGGAATCATCACCTTCATGAGGTGGTTCAGTTTCTATGGTTAAGGAATTGAGTTTTTCAGTGACTTCACTATGTTCAGCTGGACTGTTCTTGTCGCCATCTCCATCCTTAGTTTCTTTATCTTCATCGGCTAAAATTTTAGCCCTAACTGTATCACGTTCAAGAGCAATTTCCTCACCTTTCTTTTCATTGAGTAACCCCATATTGGAACAATGCAATAGTTCTGCAACCAATTCACAAATCTTAAATCTTTCAAATCCTAATGGTTCGATTTTACCAAATGAAGTATTTAAAAAGGGCATAGAGGTATTCACAAGAATTTCATTGAACTTAGGCATGTATTGATGAAACAATTTTAGCATATGGCCCAAATAAATTGCATCCCTGTCATTTGGAGGATGAGTTTCTAATGATGTGAACATGATTTGGACATAATCATAATCGGAGTTATTTTTCCTTATTAATTCGATGATTATTCCAACACCGTTACTCAACGAAGTGCCCCCATTTAGCATGATTTGTATAAGTCTTTCCATTACATCTGGAGATGTTAATTGTCTAGTTAATTCATTAGGCCCAATCGAAGATGAAATTTCATCGACACAATTGCCACTAATGGCTAATAAAGCCTTTAAGAAATCTGCAGCAGCAGATTGGGTATTGTTATCATACTGTGGAGTTAACAATTCTATAAGTTTAGGTATAAGTCCCTGTTCTTTTAGTTTCTTGATAACCCCGTTATTGATATCTGGTTTGTCTGTGGATATGACTTTCAAAAAGAAATCAATCAGTGGTGGATCATCAATATGTTTCAAAAATCTATCAACAATATCATCTTGAGCTAAAATAAAATCAATCATACTGGACATATTCATATCTAATAATCTTTCGTTAATTTTCATGAAATACGTGGATGCCTCAATAGGTAAATCACCTATTAGATCTGTAATTGACCATAATTTATCTAATAGTTCTTGATGTTCAATGATTGCGGCAGAAATTGGCCATACATCCGCGGACAGGATTTCTGCAGCCATGTGAGCTCTTTGGGATTCAATATCTTCATCGGAATCGTGAGATTCATACTCCATATTTTCTTCCTCTTCTTCTTCCGCCGCCTCTTCTTCGTGAGTTTCAGGTGTATCAAGCTTTTCATTCTCTACTTGTTCTTGTTCATTCTTTTGGTTTAATAGATCTTCTCTTCTTTCATCTTTAGCTAGAATATTATCAACCATGACATAATCCATTAATTTAGATAAAACTTCAGGATATTTCAAGTAAACTAACAGTTTGAAATTAGAGCACATTAATTCGGTGTATAATTCTTCTTCATCCAATAGATGGCTCAGTACATCTAAATTTGGCTCATAATCCTTAAATCCAGCTTCAGTGTCAGGAAGTTCTTCCTCAGTTTGATCAGTCCCAGCACTTTTCCTCTTTTCGTTCTTTGTAAGTGTATTATTTTCGTTGGGGGTAGAATCTTGGTCTTTTTTCACTATCTCCTCATCGATTTCATTTTCAGTTTGGATCTTAGTGAAAGCATTATTCAGAAGTTTAGCTAATGAGGATTCAGTGGAATAATCTTGTCCAAACTTCCAAAAGGAGCCTGACATGATATTTTGTCGTTATGGTGATGTAATGTGGGGAATATAAATGGCAGCCAATAAAAAAAATTGTATAATACAAGAGAGACAGCGTATTGAGATATGGGATAAAAATCACTGTCAATCCAAGTCGGTGGTTTGTAAAAAAGAAAAAAGATGTATTTTTTGCTTTTGCAATGGTATGTACAGATATGGATCAGACCAATATACTCACCTCTGTGATATGTTCCTAGTGATATTTGTAATCAATCTTTTTTCCCAAAAAGTTTCAGCAAATTGTTTTTTTGCTTTTGGTTGTTTTTTTTTAATTCTTGTTTGTCTTTTAGAAACTTTTCAAAGTTCTTTCTTATAAAACTTATCTAATCTATAAACTGATCAATATTGCTAAAACGATACCTATAAAATATTGTTACAAATCAGTGTGCAAATGCGAGTTACCAAAGGGGGGGTTACAAATGACTACCAAGCGATGCCCATTCCCATATGCTCTTCTCGACTCACAAACTGGAAATTATTTTGAAAATTTTGGGATAATCACTACTCCATCGCTGTTGAATTTTTTCTACTGCCAAATTTTCGCTGCAATCGGGTGCTCGAGAAAGGAAAAATCACACTATAAGGAAGAAAGAAGAAAAAAATATGTAAGAGCGGTTACCCTCCCATCTCCCGTATGTCAAAGTGCAGTGAGATGAGAACCTCAATTCATGGCAGCGGCTTGCTCAGATTCCAGGGGGGCTAGCATCTGGAGGACCCAGTCTATTAGTCGCTCCATGCGTGTCAGCATGTGGTCGTTGATGCATGGTAGATTTTGGATACGGCTTCTCACGGCAGTGACCCCCATTTGGGAGCATAATTTGTATAGCACCTGGACATTGGTCACTTGGAAGTTGTCGTAGAATCTGCTGGTATACGACACGTTTTGCACTAGCAATTCGATGATGATATCGTAGTCCAGTGGGATTGGGTCATTCAATTTTTCCACTCTCAAGTAAAGCTCCAGTAACTTCAACACACTGATCGGGTCGAATCTCGCCTTGATACTGGTTCTCAGGCAGACAATAGCATTGTCCCATTGCCACGTTCTTAGCATGGTTAATCCTAGCAGTTCCCATTCAAGACCACTACGTTTCACATCATGCTCTTCGAATGTGTGTCTGCTAATCTCCAGATCATCATAAATATCTAAAAACAGTTGATCTAACCATCTTTCGCAAAGACGCTTCTTTCTGATCTTCAAAGGGATATCTTTAGTTCTACCATATCCCCTCAATGTTTGATCCATGGTGGTCTTATTTGTTGGAGAGTATTCATTTTCCATCACAAACACTTTGGATCTTAATTGCAGTAACTCATTCCAACCAAGGGTTAACACCAACTCGATTAACAAATCGTAAACTTTTGTTTGAGACCAATTATATTGTTTGGACATACTGTTCCTACTCAATAATTTCATATCACTAATAGACTCAACTTCTTTCAAGGGAACAAAATTTATCGAATTGACAGATTGAGGACCATAGATTGGGCCCAATCTCATGCAAACGTTATCCCATAAATCTTCAATGTACCCATTTTGTGATTCATTGGGCATAACAATCCTGCCAAATAATATCTTTCTAATCTTACTATCATTCAAATGTTTTATTGATTCACTAATAATGTCGAATTCACTTGATAATAGTTTCTTTGTGCGACCACCATGATTTATGTCACCTAATGGTCTTGTGTAATAGTCGGTCAAAGCAGATTCATTGAAATAACTCTTGAGAATCTTATCATGTTGTGGTAAATTAGGCATGGAATTCAGTGTTATCAACGCTTTATCATATTGTTTCAATTGAATATAACATTTCGTTAATAAAAACCAGGAATCAAATGAATCCAATGCTAGCTCGGTAGATTTTTGAGCTGTAACTAAAGCTAATTCATAATCACGATTCTGTAAAAGGAAATCCGTTTGTAAATTCAATAAATCAGACATACAATTCAATAATTGGAATGAATTTACATCCTTTGGTTGCAATGAACTTAATAATGGAAATAATGGGTCCAGTGTTTCATTTAACAAAGTGATAAACTCGATATCTCGTTCGCCGTGTTGCTTCAATAACGCAATTAGTGCACACTTGTAAAATAATCCATTATCTTCATCTTCTATACTTAATCTTTTCAATAAGTCAATCGTAAATTCAATTAAATGTGGCGTTAACGAGATGAAAATCAACAATGCATCCATTAAGTAATTGTTGAATATGGTTGGATGCATGGATTTGGTACTGTCCCACCCGATATCCAATGTTCTTGGTAAATATTTGCAAAGTAAACCAATCACTCTTTCACAAACAGGTTTACCACCAATATCTATTCCTAATGGATACTCTACCAGGCCCGGTAATTTTCTAATTGGATCCTTGTTGGTTATTAAACTTCTTAAACACCCACTAACAAACAGTTCTTCCCAAATCTGTTTAGTCAATGGAACTTGAGTGACACCATCAGAACATTTCACTGCATAGGAATGGAATGAAGACTTGTTGTCGTACTCGTATCGTATTCTCAAATCTACCTGACTGAAAATGTTTAAGGAACAAAAAGTGGCTATATTGTTATGATCTAAATTTCCTGTGCCTTTTTGGTCGATTTTCAGCATCTTCATTAATGCAATAGGCATAGATTCATTAGAGACATCCACCCCAGTGACATAAAAGTATTGACCAACTTCTTCTTCGTGGAATCTATCATATATGGTGAAATGAATCAAATCTGGTGGGCCTAACCCCAGTCTATCCATCTTACTGAATTTTTTGAGAAGATTAGTTCTAAATCCTAAACTTTCACCATATCTATGTTCTAAGATCCTAGGAATATCCATAATATTATGTGCCGCTTGGTTTAATTTAGATTTCTTTATGCTGGCCTCTGGTACCCCTTTTGCTTGAGCATTGGCAACGGGAATGTTACCTTCCTGTACTGATGGAATTTTAGGTAACGATTTGTTTGATTTCGAAAACTTACCATTCCAAAAGTAACTCATCTTCTTTTTCTGTTTGATCTGGTTTAATTTATCTTTAGTTTAAAGGACGGAGATCTAGTTGCTCGAGGTCAATTGCTTTAAATATACTGCCTATGAAATCTGTATTTTGATCTTTAATGAAACGATATCATTAAAATCGTTTTTCACATTTCTTAATTTTTCAGTTTATCTTTGACGTTAGAGTGAAATGATTCATAAACCACATGCCATCAAATGGTTTCCTCATACAGCATTCACATATGGATACTTCTCGAGTGTTGATTCTATAGTTATGTGTTATTATTTACAGATGAATATTTGTTTACAGATTGTATATATATGAATATTTATTATTATTATGTGTAACAATAGATTGCCTACTTTTATGCTTTGCTAGGATAAAATAGAGTGACGCTTATATATCCTTTAATATATCAGTCAACCTGGTATGATTTATCTTTTTCATGCAGTTATATTCCATATGGAATTCACCTCTCCCCTGTGTCAAGCTTCTTAGTGTTTTATTGTATGCTATCATATTTTGTAGTGGTACTTCAGCTTTGATGACTTTGATATTTGAACTTTGTGACAAACCATTTGATGAGACGGATAAGTCACTCTTAGGTAAGTGCATGTTGTCTGCATAGTTTGAAAATTCAATCATATCCTTAATTGCTTCGCTTGTAGTAGATGAATCTTCAATTGAAAGGATGTTGGCATTCCTTGCAGACGTTAAATCTTGCGAAACTTTACCCATATCACTTGCAGTAACAGTGACATTCAAATCCATTATTGGTTCTAACATCTTGAAATTCTCCTTGGATGTTTGTTTCAAAACTCTCTGAACCAATGTTCTGATGATGTTCAACACTTCAGTGGGCTTATCTTCATCTAAGGGTACTTTCCAATCACCTTTCACTCTCACTGCACAACCAAATAAAGGTAGGTTGGATATTTTACCACCTCTTTGTAATTCAACCAGGGAGCTTGATGTTATGGCATTAACAATTGACTCGAAGGGCAAAACAGGTTTCCAATCAGATGAATTTGGATCAAAGTCCTTATTCTTTTCCATGATCACGTAATTGTTTTCATTTCTCAATGGGATAATTAGATCGTGGGGCTCCTTTTTATTTTGTTGATCTTTCACTATATCTTCTTGGTTCAATGGCTCTACTCTAATATTAAAGCGATAACCATTGGATTCTACATCAGCAGAATTTGTTTCCCATGATGTAGGAGATTCCAGGGACTCTTTATATGAAACACTGATCTTCCCCAGATGAATCTTAGCACCCATCTCATTGATTAACTTGTCACTAGCAATCTCTAAGTGTAATTCACCCATACCACTCAAAATAGTTTGACCAGTTTCGTTATCTTTAGATAGTTGAAGACTTGGGTCTTCAGTGATTAACCTGTTTAAGCATTCATCTATATGGTTTTTGTTACCCAATGTTTGTGGTTCTACCACGACACTAAATACTGGTGGTGGGATAATAATTGGATCTATTTGCAAAGATAATTCTTTCTTACTCTTCAAATATTTTAACCCATCTTTCTTTGCAGAATGAGATATTAACGTATCACCAGTGGTGATATTTTCACCAATAGTAGACCCAGTTAGGACGCCAATGTCACCGGTAGATAAATGATCAATCTCCTGGGGTTTATCTGCATTCATTCTGACAAGTTTCCCGATCCTTATTTTCTCGCCATTCGTTGAATTGTAAACGGTACTACCACTTCTTATTACACCTGAATAGACTCTAATGAAAATCATGGTACCCCTGATTGGATCGGTAATGATTTTGAAAGCTAATGCCATACATAGATTCTTGTCATTATTGATAATCAACCCTGCCTTTGGATCTACAATGGCAGGGACAATTTTGGTTAAATTTGAATTATCTTTTAAATCTGGTGGGGTTATGTCCAATGGAGATGGTAAATAATCTTTAATGGCATCCAATAATGGTTGAACACCAATATTTTTGAATGAAGAACCAGATAGGACTGGGGTCACTTTATGATTTAGCGTGGAGGTTCTAATCGACTTGTTTAACCTTTGTGGTGAAAGTTTCAAACAATCACCATCCGCGACATCGATATATTCAGCTAATAAATCTTCATCGAATTCAGTTAAAGTATCTATTAGAGATTCTCTACATTTGACCATATCGTCGAAATAGGGTGATTGAGAGTCAATAGGTATTACTTTAATGTTTTCCCTAGAGATATTTTCTGTGGAATTATTCCATTGTAATAAAACTTGATTGATCACGTCAACGACACCGGTTAATTTAGGTTCATCAAAAGAGTTGTTATTATTACTAGGTTTGGTAAAGATAGGGAAATTGATGATAATGGGCCTAGTGTGTAATTTAGTGGCAATATTTTTCACTGTATTGTTGAAATTGGCACCAATTCTATCCATCTTGTTGATGAAACAAATCTTGGGTAAGAAGTGACTCAATTTCCAAACTTTTTCAGTTTGTGATTCTACACCAGCGACACCGTCAAGGATGGTGACACAGCCATCCAGGATCTTCAAAGTTCTCATCACTTCAAAGCAAAAATCTGCATGACCCGGTGTGTCGATCAAATTAATCTGGCAATCTTTCCCCCAGGGGAAGGAAATGGCAGCACTTTGGATGGTGATACCTCTTGATCTCTCTTGCGGTAAGAAGTCAGTGATTGTGTCCCCCGTGTCGACATCGCCCATCCTCCCAATTTTCCCAGAATAATACAACAGTCTCTCTGTAGTGGTGGTCTTGCCTGCATCGATATGAGCCACAATGCCTATATTTCTGATTTTAGACAGTTGACCATTCCATCTTCTGCCTTGTTTTCTGCTGGCGTTTAGACACAGTCTTTTCCCAGTTAGAAAGGGGCCAAAACAGCAAGCCCCACCCTTTCTTCCAATCACATTGATTATCATTGCAAGATCAAACAGCTGTGTGGGGGAGATGTTCCTTTCTCAGATATTCTTTCCATTGAAGGATCTGCTCGACCTCTATTTGCCCTGTGTTTAAATCCGAATCTGTATAGCCTGAAAATACTGAAATGGCTCTTTCGTGGAAACACACGCCTCCCCCAGGGATCGAACAGGGGACGCAAATGCCCCATGTTCGGACTTTTTCACTTTTCTTTGCAAAAAACACATCGTAATACATAATACATGAAATTGCCACGGAAAGGAGGGGAAACTGAACGGTTGCACAAATAAATGTCAAAATGTCAAAATTACAACGACAAACAGCACAGTTTTGGCCAAACAAAGTAATAAGAACATATTTTTAGAGAAGAGATCTGCTGTCATTGTTGTTGCTGTTGTTGCTGTTGTTTGGCGGGAGCGACAATGGCAGACACATTCTTGTAAGCCACTCTGTGTGGGATTAGCCAGTCAGGATGTTTCGTTGGTTGCATTGGCAACGTTTGCCCTGGGGACGGTGAGGGTAAAGGTTGGGGGCAGTAATGATGATGCTCACTGACACAACATGTTTATAAGGTACCACTGCAGCTCGTTTCTTTTGGATCGTGATTATAGGGAAACTGCTTATAATAATAGTACACACAACTCTAACTAGCACAACCACATAATAAATTATAATACACAGAGCAAAGAACCACAACCAAAAAAAAACTATATATATATATCTATATATATAGTAAAAGAAAAGTTTCGATAGTGGTATGGTATTTGCATAATGCCAGAAAGAAAGAATTATTTTATATCACAAACTGGCAAGGCTCAGAAGAGAATATATGTTCCAAGGGCCTGTGAGTTTTGTAATATTAAACATATTCAATGTGACAGAGGCAGGCCCTGTCAGAATTGTTTGAAGAGAGATAGAGCAACGTTATGTAAAGATGTGGCCACTATAAGGAAAAGACAATCAAGAACAACAAAACTTTCACCAAATATGGCTACGACAGGTTTTAATGATAATAACAATACAATAGTAACAAGACCATTTGAGTTTCTATCAACAGCTAACTTTCATACACATAATTATAATATTAATAATAATAGTGGGGCAGATAATTTTTGCAATACAAACAGCTTCTCACTGAATCAACCGCACAATAATAGTAACTATGATGTTTCAAATATTATTAAGAATCCTAATATTTTTATTCACAATAACATGACACTGATAAAAAATAGTGCAATGCCAATGATGAATACCAGCAATATAGTAACTAAAAATAATAGTGATATGAACACCAGGAATAACAGCTACATATGGTCGAATAGACCAAATATTAACCAGAGGAGAAGGTCTTCAGATGAAAACACAATGAGTGATATCACCACATACACAACCCCTAAAGAAGGTGATTATCTCAATGTAATGAAAAACACCAATATCAACAATAATGATTCAGATGAAATATACTCCACTGTTATTGATGATAACAGTAAAAGAAACCAAAATCATAGACAATGTTTAGACGATATCAGTGTTATGAACATCTTAGAAAATTGGGATATGAATGGACCCAGAAGGAATGAGTGTAACCAACTACCTGTCAAACAAAATCAATTAAGGTTGCAATCTGCGTCTCCAATGTTTACAGGTGTGAGCAGGGTTATGACATCTACTAAGCCTGCACAATTCCAATTTGGCCAAAATAATAATCCAATTGAAATAACTGATCAGTTGTTTAATCAATTAAAGCATCCAGAAGGTGTCTTTCTGAACAATCAAAAATCACTTGATATCCCCCATGTGGCAACACCACCTCCAACAGATTTTGAGGATATAGAAAATGACCAAATCACCCCATTAGAGTTAAGAAAACACATCAAAACCGTTGAAGATCTATTTAACAAAAGTTATCTTATAAAGTCTCATAATTATAAAAAAGCATTCCAAGCATTACAAGATATTTTTTCACAGAAGAGGAGCTTAATGATCAGAGATTCCTTAAGTAATAATACGTCCAATGACTTTGACAACTACAGAAATACTAGTGAATCAAAATTACTTCTAATCAAAAGTATTCAGTTTTTTATAACGCAATTTACATGTTTTGCTCCAACCATGAATAACAAAAAACTTATAGAACATGAGATGATGTTTACCAAAGCATTAATAGAGCAAGAACAAGAATTACACAGTGTTGACAACCTTATTGTAGCCATATGGAGGAGATCTGGTGAGATAAATTTTGTTAATGAAAAATTCTTAGACTTCTTTGAATGTACATACGAAGAAGTATTAGGACAAACGAGATTTATCTTTGAGTTTTGGGATGATGAAACAACAAATAGATATATGTCCAGATACAGTGACACAATGGATTTTACCCGTGACGATTCAATTCAAAGCACACTGACTGGCAACCCTGAAAGCACCAAATCTTCTGCCGAGTTAGAGTATTATGATTTGATCAAGAAGGATGGCACCATTGTGCGAAGTTTAGCATCTGTCACTATTGAAAAGGACGATAGCATGATACCGATACTAATTATTGGCCAATTGTTACCTGTCAAAAATCAATCAACACCAAAATAAAATCCTTCCAAAATCAATGCAATTATTCTTCCTTACACTACATAATTTGATCATATTCCCATTTTGCTTTTCACTAAAACATACTATGTTTCCAATTAATTAATTTATAATATCATATATGTATTACTACTTTAAAAGTCCTTTATCTTCTCAAAGCTCTGATAAACCCTAACAGTTTGTGTCAGTTCATAGTAGAACCCTCACATAATTAATAATTTTTCATAGACAATGAGGGTAACAGTGCCTTTCAAATAATTTTTCATGAAATTTTTGAAAAACTAAAATTTATATAAAAGGCCAACTGATGTCGAAATATTGAAACAACTAATTCCTCTCTTTAACTTGTTTCTAAATTATCTATTTTTCTTTTTGATTATTTTTAAATCTCCATCATCAGTAGTGGTTAATACTATCTCAAGATAATATTAATTACCAATTTTTATAGAAACCTAAGGTTTGATTATTTGGATTCTTATGTTATTGAAGGAATTTGAGGAATCCATTCTGATTTTTTCATCTTTAACTAGTTAATACTGGAATTTGAATTTTTAAAGCCAAGATACAACCCATAGCTGAATGATTATTGACTGAGTCCAAACAACTTAGCAACAATTTTCATTTCGTTTCCGGTTTCTTAGAACAACTTTTATTGTGAGAGAGTTCTCTTTGTCAGGAATATTTACGAATATTTCGGGAGGGAAAGGTGCATGTATTCAGAGGATAATATAATGTTATCTGAGAGTTTGAATTCTACAGTGCCCTCTTTCACGTTAATACATATTTCTTATTTTTGTAAACCTTTTTGTCTTGTTGCTGTAAAGCTTCTTTGTGTAACTTATGCTAACTTTTAATTCGAATTGAAGATAATTGCTGTTATTACCAAAAATGACTTCATATATTATTTGACTATTAACAGGATTTATATTTATATGTTTCTTATGTATTTGCCTATGGATAAGACACTGAGCAAAAAAACTGTCTCATTATGCTATGCGTTTTGAATATAAGATGTTCACTTATTGGTATAAAATAAACCATTTAATATCATCACTTGCATTATTCAGATGATTTGTCCTTGGGCGCGGCTGCATTGCTTGCAGTGGCCTCATCTTTATTATTCGCTTTGGTAGCCTTTTCTTGAAGCTCTCGTTGTTTTATCTCCCATTTTAACCTTTCAGCAGCTCTATAAATCTTACTTTGCAAGTAGAAACTACCACCTTTCTCCTTATTATTGACATCAAATAAATAAGTGAATCTTTTATTGATATTATCTATATTGAATGCATCTTCTTTCTTTGGCTCGATGTTTAGAATCTTACAACTTTCATCTAATGTTATACCACCATATTCTTCTTTAGCAGAACGGCGTCCACGTTTATTCACTTCGTTGGCACCTTGTTTGACTGACTGGGCAGCAGCCTGTTTATACGCAGCAGAGAAGGCTTTCCCAAACACTTGGGCACCTGTAATAACAACTTGAACAATAGCCCTGTGAGCCATATTTATATGTGTGTGTGTGTGATTTTGAGCTTAGTATATATACGTGTGTGTATATATCCTTTACTTTGGGATGGATAGTAGCTGTGATTAAAAAGACTGTAGGGTTCAAGTAATCATCCTATAGATGATTAGACTGGATCTTTAAAACTGGACTTTAATTTTTCCAAAATATTTTTGAGCTCCCTGAGGGTAACATTTTAATATCTGTTTTTGATAGTGCGATAAGATAGAACACTAATATGATATAAATACTGGTTAGAATAATATATATATAAATAGGTTATGTACTGGTTGTATATACATCTGTTTAATTAGTATAAATATGGGCCTTTTCCTGTTTTTTTACTTGTGAATTTTATCAATGGTTTGTTTGTTCTTGTGCATCTTTAAATCTTCATGAAACTTTTCCGCATATAGTTTAACTTTTAATAAAGCACAAGAATCTTCTTTGTTGTTAGACTGGCACGCACATGGTGATGTTTGCCAAATGTTGTCGATGGAATGAATTAACCAAAATTTATCCATATCGTTCAATCTGTTAAGTGTTTGATTATCATTAATGGTTTGACAAATTGGATGTCTTAAATCCCATTGCCATTTGATTAATAATTCTTCCCCTTGCTTGATGTCCTTGGTTGCACAGATAACATAACGAATATCCAATTCATCTTTGGAAGTGAATGGAACTCTTATTGTTTTCAATTCGACATTAGGTTCGCATGATCTTCTTAATTGCTTAATCATCATTGGCGAACCATTGTCAGAAGTACAAATTTTTCTACTGTCAACATAAATGGGCCAATGTGGATGGAAAAATACACTTGGTTGGGTAGTACCTAAGATACGGTATTGATTGTCTGGATTCATGGTATAATTCTTTTGGAAATCAATTTCACCTGAAACCTCACTAATCATACCACCTTGAGGGATATGTTTGTTGGCGAATACACCTTTGAAAGTGGTATTTCCGATAGACTGACAATATATGATATCTTGTTCAGGCGGTAGGGTCAATGGTTTATTCATTTGAACTACCCAATCATCATTATTATGATTTTTGATGAACCCTTCCACATACTTGTCTGCATAGATTGATTTTCCTCTTTGGGTGTTGTTGACTCTCATGTTGTTTTCAGAAGATCCATTTGATAGAAGACTAGCAATGGAACTTGACCTGCTGTCAAACCTTTCAACAGGTTTATTAACGGGGTTGCTGATTGGGTATGACTCGTTTTGCTGCTGTTGGTTTGATAGATTGTTTCGTATCTTTGTCAGTTGAGTGGCGACATCGAGTTCAGCTTGCGAAGAAACGTTGGAGTCGTAAAGTAGTCTATTTTGTTGTTGTTGTTTCAAAGTATTATTAGTGTTGTTGTTATTACTCATCATCTTCTTCTTCTTCTTCTTGTCAATCATTTTTTTGGATATCTTATAATTCTTCATGGTCAACTCAGGTTGGCAAACGTTACAATAGAATTTGATTGGTAATATCTCCAATTTATTTTTCAGTCCATAACATTTCATATGTTGCCATCTATTACAATGATGACATTGAATTAATAGTTTTTTAGAATGTGCTAAATCTAATATAGTATCATTTATGCCACATTGACAAGTTAATATGTTAGTTTGTTTTGGAAGAATATATGAATTAGGAATCTTATTAAAGTTGTGGTTGTTGTGGTTGTTGTTGTGAGAGGCGTCTGAGTCTGGTTTGTTTGATAGTTGATTTTGTTTAGGAGGGAAAGGTTTAGTCACTGCTAAAGATAGTGCAGCAGCAGCCACCAGTCCTTTTCTACTATTTTCAACGTTATTATTATTTGCAACTCGTATTGGTTGAGTTATATTTGAGTTTGAAGTCATAGAAGAAGTTGAAGAAGAAGAGTTCGTTCTTGTTATAGAGTTTGACGGAGTTATCGATACATCTTGAATTTTAGGTTTTGAATCCGTGTGAGTATACTCTGTGTGGTCATTATCACCTCGTTGGTTGGATTGCAATAGGGTGATAGAGGCTGGACCAGGAGATATTAACGGATTAAACAGACTTGTCTCCACCATAGACGAATTTAATTGGCTCTGGATTTGATTTCTGACTTCTAACAGTTTCATCGCTATCGGATCGGTTGAGCCTGTCATGTTTGTATTGCTTTTCGTTATGTGTGCGTGTGAGTGGCTTGGTATGAGGCGTGGTGGGAAGGTATGTGTGTGTATGCGAAAGTATGAATTCAGCTCTGTTTAAATAGTAACTGTAGCAATGAAATGTTAACTTCGGAGAAAAGAGGATTAAATCGTTTGAATCGTTTATTCAGTGATTTGAAATATTATGAATTTACACGTCACCAAGGGTCTGGTTGTTGCAGTGGGAAATGAAGAAAAGATAATAATAGGATAAGCAAAAGGTTGAGAATATATGTCCGCAGTTCTACGCAGTTGTTGTTGTTGCTGTTTGTTCTCAAATGCTTTTATGGACTTAATGGATATTTGGAACCTCGGGTGTTTTGCACTGTAATCACCGTTTAAACGCTTAATGGTGGGTTGATTTGAGAATAATATTTGGAAAAACACAAAAGAGGCGGGCGGAAAACTTGAGAAATTTTAATGGAAAGCGACGGCCAACAATTTTTTGTAGTCGAATTGGTATTGGTAGTGGTAGTGCGATATTGATACCGGATAAATCGTTCAATGGCGAATGGCAGTGGGTATATAGCGAGGATGAGGAGGATGTAAAATACGCAAAGCAAAGATGGGTTCAACGTGTATCGTCACTGTGTTTAGCTTCACTGTAGTTTGTGCTTGGTGTATATTATGAAGAAGCAGTGGACTCAAGTGGAAGTGGAAGGCAGACCTGATCTAATCTTGGCTGGAACAACAATGGTAGGAACTACCAGGATATATAAGCAAAAAAAAAAAAGCTTGGAATGGAAATGGTTGAAGGCAAAGACTGGCGGCCATACCCTCTATTATTAAGCGAACAAAGCACAATGTCTGCTACGGTGTTCACAGAAGCATGAAGGGTTTGTGTGTGCATTTGTTGTCAGTAAATGTAGATGCCATCGTTTCTCCTTTCGTTTCTACTTTCTCACACAATGCATAAATTCAGTTAGGTGTAGGAAGAAAGCCCATCGCTCAATCCCTCTCTGATACCTTGTTTATACAGAGACGGCCCCAAAACGAGAAGAGCAAAATGCAAGATTTGCTGGCATATAATACCGGATCTTTGTGTACAGTTTGAAATCGATCGCTGTTCATTGTCTTTTCTCCACCGTTTCTTTTCTTTTTCTTCTTTGATTCACTCGTGTTCTCTACAGAACTGGTACTGTTCGCTGATTGTTTTGTGCCATTCTGCCCCAGACTGTAGGAATCGGGCCAGTGGGCTCGTGTAGGATTGCCCTGTGTGTGGATTATTATTCTTCTTCTTCTTCTTCTTCTTCTTTGGGTGGATCTCGTTTATCAATTCGAGAATGGGCCTCGAGAAAAAAACGAAAGAATAAAAAAATGACAAAAAAAAATAAGCTGAAAATTTACAGTATGCGAGATTGTAAACGATGAGATTAACTTCTCTGGACAATGGAGCACACAATGAAGCACTAGATGCATTATTCTCGGAATGGCTGCTTTGATACTTTGAGCCTTTGAGCCTGTGATACAAAGAACGATTGCAATGGAGTGGTCACAATAGGGCGGGCCACAGATCAGGTAAACGAGACAGTGACTAGAAACTCATCTTCTCTTGAAGTGGGCTCACTATTACAGGCTGTCTTTTTCTTTTTTTAGCGTGTGTGTGCGTGCTACCTTTGCAGACAAGCTAGTTCAATTACACGAGAAGCTCGGTCGTTTAGTTAGAAAAGTATAGAACAATTCTCATAGTATACAGGCATGGAAGAGTGATTCTGGCAGCTTGGTTGAATCATATCTCTGGTGCAAATACGATCTTGCAACAATGGAATGAAGAAAAGAAGAAAAAAGTATCTTTTTAACGATTTTAAGACATTCACTACTCAAATGTTCTAGAGTTTCATAACTTCAAGTTAAAATGTTGATTTGTTGAATATGGGTGCTTTTACGTCTATACGATAATATTAACTATCGTTTTATCGATATAATTTTAATCTTTACTTGTTTCTTGTAAAGCAGTACGTGGTCACTGCACCTTCAAAAAACCGCTGTAGTTAAAACTCTTGCAAATAGCTAGATGGCTTTCATTTATCTCACCCTGCAAAAAAAACACTTAAATGATTGTAGTATATGTCAATATGGTAGTAACATAACATTCCACCTCCCTCTACCAATACTCAATCTTTTCTTGGTAAAGTGGTGTAGCAAGAGAAAGAGTGTCATAATTTGTTGATATCAAAATAGAATAAACAATTTTTGATGTTTTGTTGAAAATCAAAAAGTTAACTTTTTGTACTAATAATAAAATATTAACAAAGAAGTAATATTATTTTTTTGAATACTTTATAAAATTTAAACATATTCTTTTTTTGTATTAATTCTGTATCTATAGCATATCTTTTGTCACATCACCAATGATTTAGCAAAATTTACATCGCTCTTAACCCTCCCTTTTCTGAAATTAAAATGTAATATTACCCATATATTGACTATCTGTTCTCTTCTTTGAGCATCTTTGTGGTAAGGTTTGTAAATTATCATCAATTTCATCTTTGCCCATATTGAAAAATGATTCCTGGATTTGAAGTTCAGGTAAAAAACTCCTTGGAGTAAAATTTAAACTTGTTTCAAAACTACTATCCAACAAATTGTTATGTTTTGGTTGAATTTCTCGTTGAATATTATCTGATAGCATGCATGAACCAGTATCTTTATAAGTTGACTTGTGATTATTATTATTATTATTATTTGTATGGTTATTATTAGTAATGTTATTATTGTCATCATCATCATACGGTTGTGAATTTTGTACTTCATTTGTACTTGGGAAATTAATCCCAATTGAAAAATCACCAGAGAAATCTTTAAATACATCTTGATGTATGGTGACATCGATGATTCCCGGCTCTTTATTCGTTAAATTTGCCTTATTACCAGATTTATATTCATAAATCGAACTCTTTATTGGTGATGATATATCGTCAATGGGTACTTCTCTAGGAATATAACAATTCTTAAGGTTTCTTTCAATTTCTCTTGATAGCTCATTATCAATTTGATCACCTTCTGTGTCACATTCATCATCTTCTCCAATGTCAATGTCTTCATCAAACCCAACTTCACATTGGCTCTCAGGAAGGTCTTCCAGAACCATATTTAAACTTCCTGGAGTATAATTTCCGTTATTTTTGATCGATTCATTGGTTATATTTGCAAAATGATATGAAGGTGCATTCTCTTGAATAAATTCAAAATGATTATTAATATCAGTGGTTTCCCTTTGATATTCATGTAAAAATTCTTGAACTGTTAATTTTTCATCTAATAAGTGATTTAAAGTATCATGCGCAGAAACCTCTATTTGGTTGGATTGTGTGTAACTGTTCAAATTTCCTGGCAAATACGATATACATTGTCTTTTAGTTGGGGTTTGATGTGTTTCCTTTGACCTTAAATCTTCAATTCTACCATCGATTCTTAAATTCTTATTAATCACATTAAAAGGTGCTGGATTGATGCCAGCAAATAGCATTGCTTGTTGCATAGTACTGATTTCTTTGGACCCCTTATAAACTTCTTTTTGAACAATTGAATCATTGAAGTATTTAAATTGTGACAATTCTAAGGCACTTGGTCTCTTATTGGGATCCCATCTTATACATTTATTAATTACATCTGCAAGATCTTTTAAACGAGGATTTGAAACCAAAGTAGTAATTTCAATACCATCGGAAAACGGTAACTTAAGGTTTAATTTGTTTAGAAGTAATAATGAATCCTTCCAAAATCCGCCACAAGGGCCTGAATTAATATTGCTAAACTCGGGACTCTTATATGGTGTCCCTAAAACTTCCAATATCTTCCAAACTTGATCTAACTCATCATTACCTGGAAATAAAGGTTGAAAAGTGACCATTTCAAAAGCAACACATCCAAAGGCCCAAATATCTAAGGGTGTAGAATAGTATCCATTTCTTAGCAGAATTTCTGGTGATCTATACCATCTTGTTGACACATAAGGTGTATATGTTTTTTTATTATAGACATCTCTGGCTAATCCAAAATCAGCTAACTTTATAACATAACTATCAGGATAACCATCACTATTTTCATAGTACATAGAAGTTGGAGTGATAAGGATATTTTCGGGCTTGATATCTCTATGATAAAAACCATACGAATGAATATGCAAGATACCAGCTAAGAGTTGAGCCAAAATAGATTTTAGAGAAGGGTATGAAAAAACTTTATTTTTTCTATGCTTCATCATTTGATACAAGTTTTGTTCCATATATTCCATCACAATATGTAATTGAAAATTTGTGTTATCTATAAATACTTCAAAAATTTGAATCAAATGAGGGTTTGGTGCCATTCTTAATATAAATTTAAGCTCCCTAACTCTCTTGTATTCATGTAATGTTTTCAATCTCGTTACCATAGTTTTGATTGCTACCAATTTTTGATTTTTGGTCATTTTGTTTTGGGGTAAATACTTATCTTGATACATTAATGTTGAATTACAACCATCCTTTGACAACGATTCTAAATCAAACTGGGCCTTTGCTAGAGTCACTGTCCCAAAGGAACCATGTCCTAATGATCTAATAAGTAAGTAGCGTGTTTCAATCGGCTTTAATGGAATAGAACTTGGTGGAAAATGTAAATCTGGTGGGACAAACCCAGTGTTATGCAAACCAGTTAAGTCTGTAAATCCCATTATATCCTATTACACTCCTCTGACCCAATTTTTGGATACTATAGTTTGTCTTATCAAAACTCTTTTAGAAACCTTTCTGGAAAGTAATAAATTGATCTTGAAAGAGGGATAATAATTATAGGTGGGGATTTCAAATGTTCACTCGTCTAAAAAATATTAGAAGTTGCTACTTACCAAAACCAATTCTCTACTATTTACTAGGTGGTGGGTGGAACTGTTTCTTTGTGCCTTTTTTGATTCTCCATATAAATCAAAAAGCGGCACAATCCCTTTGTTTCTTTATTTAAAAACCGAAAATTAAAATCACAATGTCACTTTAGCCGCCCAGGGAGTAAATTTGGGTGATACAAATTACAGCAGGTGAGTAAGTAAACAAGATGAACTTTCTCCTCAGGACATGTTATGTACTTGAACCTTTTCTATACTCTATAATGATGCACTTTTAAAGTTTTTTTCTAATACCCTCTACCAGTATATATTCCCAGCTTTAAATGCAGCAAATGAAAATTAGATGGCTTATAAAAACAGAACTTATATGCTAGTGCAATGGTAAATTTGTCTAATGGATACTTTTCATCATTTTTCCTTTTGATATATGCATTATATCTGGTTTGAAATCATAAACAGACGTGACTTTCCAATTTAGGAAATACATTCCCAAAGAGGAAATTGAAAAATTTTAAAGATGAAAAACTTTCGAATAATAAAAGATGCGATGAGCTTTTATTACAAGTTGGGAGAACTTTGAAGAGTGGTTACACTTTAGTTTACTATTCACAATAAGACCAAACACAACCTAGCATTAATGTCTTCTTTAAGTGCCCAATTAGCACAAGTTGCCACTAACAATGCCACTGTGGCTTTGGATAGAAAGAAGAGACAAAAGCTTCATTCTACTTCATTGATATATAATCCAAAGACTGCAGCTACTCAAGATTATGAACTAATCTTTGATAATGCTACCAAGGCTTTAGATGATTTGATTGATATCGAACCAAAATTTGCTGTCTTCACCAAATCCTTATTCTCAGAAGCTTCATTATCCATCGATAGAAATGTACAAACTGCAGAAGAAAATAAAGATTTAGACAATGCTGTTAATGCTTACTTAATGCTAGCATCCTCAAAATGGCATTTAGCTCCTACTTTACATGCCACTGAATGGTTGGTTCGTCGTTTCCAAATCAATATTGTCAACGCTGAGATGTTATTATTATCAACTTTAAATTATTATCAAACCCCAGTGTTTAGCAGAATTTTAAACATTGTCAAATTACCTCCTCTATTTGCTCCACTTTCTAACTTCATTAGAAGTGAAAAATCACCTACCAACTTGACTATCATTAAGCTATTCAATGACATGGCCTTCTTAAAATTTTATGTCAACTTTATTAGCAGATGTGTAAAGCAAAATGTTACATACACCAATCAATTATTGTTCACCACATGTTGTTTTATTAATTTAATTGCTTTCAACTCTAACAACGAAGACAAATTAAACTCTTTAGTTCCAATTTTATTGGAAGTCTCTGCTAAGCTTTTAGGGTCAAATTCGACTGATTGTCAAATTGCTGCTCATACTATCTTAGTAGTTTTTGCTACTGCTTTGCCATTAAAGAAGGTCATCATCTTAGCTGCCACTGAAACCATTTTATCTAATTTAAACTCTGATGAAGCCAAGAAATCTGCCTTAACAACCATTTGTAAGTTATTCCAAACACTAAGAGGTCAAGGTAATATTGATCAATTACCTATCAAATTATACAAGATTATTGATAAGAGATTCCCATTGGAATATTTAGTAGATTTCCTAAAAGAAAATGATACTATTCCAGCCGATAAATTCATTACTACCTATATTAGAGCTATTGCCAGATACGACCACGAAAAACTAACTTCCATTGTCAAGGTGCTAAAGGCTATCAAACTAGAAAAGTTTGAAGTCAGATATTTAATTAACGATTTAATCAACTTATCTGAAATTTTGGAGAGTAAAACTCAATTGGCTGAAGTGTTCGAATACTTCATCTCCATCAATGAAAAGCTAGTATTAAGTTGTTTGAAATCTTTAAATATCACTCCTGAAATTTTTGAAATCAGACTTACAACTGCATTATTTACTAAGCATGATGACTCTGCTGATGCCCTAAAAGATTTTGAAGTTGAAAAGGTTGTTGGGAAGGCTAGTGATATTCCATCATTCAAAGAATTCCTAGATAAAAATTCAGCTCATATTTACACTGAAAACAAATCTTTATTGGCTGAAGCCGATGAGACATTCATCAAATTATTGTCACTATTTGTTGAAGCTGTCGGTAGAAAATATTCTCCAGGACAATTCTTGACAACTTTCTTAACCACTTTGGAAGCAAGAATAACATTCCTTACCAGAATTACCATCTCTCCATCTGCTCCAACTGCACTAAAATTAATTGCCCTAAACAGTATTGGCAAATATCTTCATAACATTGATAAGGAGTCTAATGTTTTCACTTTAGTTCCATGTTTAATAGTCGCTTTAAGTGATGTATCTCAAAATGTTAGGGCTAGTGTGAGACAACTTCTATCTCAAATCTCTAACAGACCAGCATCCAAGCACTACTTTTTATCCAAGAAGATTTATGGTGATGATATCACATTGCCATTATTAAGTCCAAAGGATTCTGCCCATTGGTTAAAGAAATTCCTTGAAGAATACGTGGTAGATAACTATGAGATTTCTGGTTTATTAATCCCAAAAAAGAACTCGAAGGTATACATTCTATTCTGGGCTAACCAAACTTTACAAATTCCTCTTCCATACGCTAAATTAGTTTTATTGAATAATCTAGAAAAGGCCAAAATTTCTCAAGGCTCATTTACCCAAATCTTCGAACCATTAATCTCCAAATATATTGAGAATAGATCCACATGGGAACAAAGATGCAAACTCAACAAAACTAATTTTGTCTCCTTTGAAAAGGCTCTTGTTAATTTAATTTCCACTAAGGAAAAGAGTCAATTTATGTTAGATTTTATACTAAACGGTTTGAAATCTGAATTCGAGGCTCTTGCTGATACTATATCTGAAAGGTTAATTACTGTTTTTGACTCCCTAAAGGCCTCTCAACAATTACAAATTGTTCAATCTGTTTTGGATGCCACTGTTGAATCAGAACCATCTTATGACTCTATTGGTTTATTGCAATCATTGCCTTTATCTTCTGATATTTTCAATGTTATTTTATCTCAAAACAGGATTAATTCAGATGATGGTGCAAAGGCTTTACCAAAGAAAAGAAGAAGACTTTCTTCAGCCTCTAAATCTGCATTCCAAAAAGAAGAGGTTACTGTGCTTGCTGAAGTTCATTTACGTAAGATTACCATTATCTTAGAGACGTTAGACAAATCTTCCATAAGCTGCACAACTGAACTGTTATCATCCTTGTTTGTTTTATTGTCTGACCTTGAGACCTTGGATCAGGACGGTGGCTTACCTGTTTTATATGCCCAAGAAACGCTAACTTCTTGTTTATTGAATGCCATAGAATCCATGAAGAAATCAGGTACCACTGAATTGAAGAACATTAGGGCTGATATTTTGGTATCTGCTATTCGTAACTCGTCATCACCACAATTACAAAACAAACTGTTGCTAGTGGTTGGTGCTTTAGCTTCTCTGAACTCGGAAATCATTTTACATTCCATTATGCCTATTTTCACGTTTATGGGTGCTCATAGTATTCGTCAAGATGATTCTTACACCATCCAAGTTGTTGAAAAAACAATCAAGACTGTTGTTCCTGCTTTGCTAAATAATCAAGGCACCAATACTGCTGATGAAGCTGAAATTCTATTAATGAGTTTTACTACTGCTCTACAACATGTTCCAAAACATAGAAGAGTTACGCTATTCTCAACATTATTAGAGGCCCTAGGTTCTTCTACTTCTATTGGTCCATTTTTATTTTTAGTATCCCAACAATATTCTGGTTGTTTAGATGGCTTCAAATTGGGTGAAGCTAAAAGTTTAATTGAATTTACTAAATCTCTATTAACCCACTTTGAAGTTGCTGATCAATTATCTGGTATAAGAGATCTTCTTCAATTAATCTCTAAGCTGTTGAAGACTACTCGCGACAACGAATTGAAAAGTGAATTAAGCTCTACTACACTTTTCTCCAATGACATTATTGCTAAACCATTAGCTGAATTAATTGTTTTCGTCCAACATACTTTAGCATACATCAACAAGGTCATTAAGGATGATGATACTGATTACTTCAACATCAATGGTACTTTCAGCTTGAGAGTTCACACTGCCTTACTTGATAAGAACAGCAAAAGTGAAGTATCTGATCTCGTTAAGAACAACTTCAGCGCCATCTTAGAACAAATTTTGACTTTCATTAAAGATGCTAAATCATATAATCTTACTGGGAAAGTCAACAATGATATCTCAAGTGATCAAACTTCAGATGTGAACAGTAATTTGTTCGCTATGCTAAACACTGTCCTAACAATGCTACCAATCAATGATTTCATTGAAAGTACTCTTCCGTTATTGGCAAACAGTCCAAACAAGGACATTAGATATCAAATCAGTTTAGTTATTGGTGATAAATTTGAAGCCGAGTCTTCTGATTCCGCTGCTGCTGCCACTAAGGTTATTAAGGCATTATTGACTAAAATTCCAGAAGAATTAAGCACCCCAGATTTAGCTCAAGTTATGCTTAACACATTATCTGGCTTGATTAATAAATTTAACTCTTCATTAGATGACAAGTTAGTTGCTAGAACTGTCACTTTAGCAATCGGTCTATTAAAGTCCGAATTCAATGAAGTTGTTGTGTCTTCCTTAACTGTTATTAACAACTGTATACAAGTTATGGGTGTCAAGTCTATTGCTTATTACTCTAAGATCGTCCCAACTTCTATCCAACTGTTCAACAAATTAAAGAACTCTACTGACTCTATGAAGCATGCTATGCAAATCTCCATCTTATTGCTAATGGCTACTTTATTGAGAGTTATTCCAAGTTTCATTACCTCTAACTTATCCGATGTATTTGACATCATCTTATTTTCTGATGAAGTGGATGTCCCAACCAGATTATCAGTGATTGAATTAGTTGTCAAGCATATTGATTTAAAGGAAGTGTTGAAGGTGTTATACAAGAAATGGTCAGAAATTTCTACTACTAGTGATTCTATTAGCATTTCTCTATTCTTAAGCAGTTTAGAAGCTACTGTAGAAGCCATTGATAAGAAGTCTGCCACTTCTCAATCCCCAATTTTTTTCAGATTACTTTTGGCTTTATTTGAATACAGATCTATTAGTGAATTTGATAACAATACTATTAGTAGAATCGAAGCCACTGTCTACCAAACTGCCAATGCTTATGTACTAAAAATGAACGATAAGGTATTCAGACCATTATTCGTTATTCTAGTGAAATGGGCTTTTGATGGTGAGGGTTCTAACAATACCAAGATGACTGAAGTTGAAAGACTAATCGCTTTCTTTAAGTTCTTCAACAAACTGCAAGAAAATTTAAGAGGTATCATAACTTCTTATTTCACCTACTTATTGGAACCAACTAATACTTTACTACGTAAATTTATCAACAAGGATATTACAGACATTAACTTACACCGTTTATTATTAAACTCATTAGTGTCTTCATTCAAATATGACAAGGATGAATACTGGAAGTCTACCTCAAGATTCGAATTAATTTGTGAACCATTAGTCAACCAGTTAACTGTTATCGAAAACCCAATTGGGAAATACTTAGTCAAGGCGATCAGTTCTCTTGCTTCAAATAACAATGGTGTCGAAGAACATAATCAAACAATGAACAAATTACTAGCTGGTCATATGAAGGCAACTTGTTCATCAAAAGAAAAATTATGGGCTGTAAGAAGTGTCAAATTAATTTACTCCAAGGTTGGTGAAAGTTGGTTGTTACTATTACCACAATTGGTTCCAACTATTGCTGAATTATTGGAAGATGAAGATGAAGAAGTTGAATACGAAGTTAGAACTGGGTTGGTCAGAGTGGTCGAAAATGTGTTGGGTGAACCATTTGACAGATACTTAGATTGATAAGTCACACATATATAAAGCAATCAATAATAGTAAAATTTGTACAATATAATGCATGTATTATACCGTTTATAAAAGAATAAAAACAAATATTATCAAAAAACATTAAATATTGCAATTTTGCAAGACCCTTCAAGTCTGACATACATCTGGATAGATTGTAACAACTGATTGCTACTTCCTTCTCTTTTTGCTTCTTGTCATGGGAAGATTATCTAATAAATTGACATAGAACGTCAAAAAACTGAAACCGTTAAACGTGATAATACTACAAAAAAATCGGAACGTAATTAATCAGGAACATAATGAATAAGCTAGTCAAATCTAATATGATTAGCCTTTAATTTAGAGATCCAATAAGTGCCAATAGAGGTTAGTGATTTAGTGAATGCAGTGACAACATAATATATTTCTAAATCAAAAAAAAATATACCAAAGTGTGAAAACTGTGTTATCAACCTTTAGCGAAAAATCTCGTTTTGTATTTAAAGTATTCAAGTGTGCTCTTTTTAGTAAGCTGGCTTCTTAATTGACCAATATTGGACACAAAGAATCTAACTAAAGTTGACAATATGGAACACCACTCAACATCTGCAATTATTAATGATGAAGAGTCTAAAATACGAAATACTCAGGCATATTCCCCTCCAGAGAAGATAGAAACACTGGCACCAATAAATGATGAAAATAATCCTAATCCCGAAAACAAGAATACGAATAATAGTAACACACACACCGAAGACAGATTGAATAATGAAGATAGTACTAAAGAAATTGATGACGGCGACTCTCCTATCTCACCTACTTCTGCCTCTTCAAATGGAAAAATTGTCTTTAGAAACACTGGACCCAACGGATTGGTGAGTGTAGTGAATGTTCCTGTTTGCCGAAATTGTTTAACGTCGACAACTCCGCTATGGAGACGTGATGAGAACGGAGCTGTGCTATGTAATGCTTGTGGATTATTTTTAAAATTACATGGTAGGCCTAGACCCATTAGTTTGAAGACAAATGTCATTAAACCCAGAAATCGAAAGACTAATTCCAATTCAGAGAATATTGGAACTGAATTCCATAAAATCAAGAAGGATAACGGCCCAGCCCATGAAAAAAAGAGGAAAAGCACCTCACTTATAGGATCCTTCCATTTAAACAGTCATGATGACAATCACAAAAGGATGAAATCTTTAAGTCCACGCATATCTGAATCAAATATGTACCATAATGGGGAACATGTTCTAAATTTAAATGATTCACAAATTGTAAAAAGTAATGACAGTAGTAACAACAATAACAATACCACGAACTCGCATATACCACAAAGTCAAACTCCCATACCCTATAATATGTCAACTACTGTAATGGGAGATAATTCAGGAAGTCGTAACAGCTCTATATCAAATCCTGGTATTGTAAATGTTTCATCCCAACTTCCAGGGCTATCCTCTCTACTGACTAACATTGATTCCGATGGAAAATCTAACGAAAACTCAAATAGTACGATACATAACAGTAATAACGATTATAATAATTCAAACACTGGTAACATTCAACAATCAGTTTCGCCTTCACTGGGGATGAACAATGGCGTAAAACCTACCCTAGGCTCATTCTTATCTAATGACCATAAATCTGTTCCTATGAAGCAACAGCAACAACAAAATACCCCTTCTGTTAATACCATGCGACAATTTAGTACGAGAAGCTCTTCTGCCGTAGCATCTCCTTTACAAAACGCGCAGCAAATGACATCCAATGTTCCAATCGAACCACTGAATAAAGATTCTCTATCTGCACCTGCAATAGGGAGCCCAAAAAATAGTAATATCATAATTAATAATGGCGCTTATCGATCAGATGAATCATCAGGCGATTTAGAACATAGATCTGATCAATTTCATCAAAAGGATATACAGACGCAACAACACTCTAGGATACAGAGTATATCTCAAGCGTTACTAAATCCCGGACAACTTGACAGTAATAATTCTACTACAAACAATCATAATGAAAATAACTCTGGAAAAAATAATAAACCTAAATACAAAAGAAAATCGTCAACGGATTCAACTGACGATATGACAAACAGCTACTCTCTAGAGGAAAGATTAGAACATGAGGAAGAAATTATAAGGTTAAAGACAAAGATTACTGAGCTGGAATCCGTTACAGATTTGTACAGAAATCATATTTTCAACTTAAATCAGAAATGCCAGAAATTAGAACAACGATTGAATAAATCTGATCAATAATTCAATACGCTTATTTCTCATAATGTAATTCTTAATATATTCACCTATTAATTTCATCTATGTATATACATCTGGAGGTGAGACACGAATTAAATAGTTGAATATCATTTAAAATTTTATATAATGCTATGTGGAATATGAACTATTTTGTAATATAGATGTGTTGCATATACTACTCAGATGCTAAGTTTTGGCGAGGAATCACAAAAGTGTATTAGACTGCCCATGTGTGTACACTCCCATCCAGCCTACTTCCAACTAGATAGTTATCAGTGTATTGAACTAAATTAATATTTGCTAGAGTATCGTCATCGACTCCACACTTTCTGTGTTTATCTTTAACGCGATCATAAATTTGAACTTGTGGTGAACCATCGGCAATAACAATATTTTTGGAATCAAAATCTAGTGATAAAATTGGTGCATCATATTCTAACAGGTTGACGGATGATCCCATTCTCAAATCCCAAGTTCTGACAGTTTGATCCAATGATCCTGTAATGATATTTTGAAGATCAAATTTTAGACATGATATGGCGCCGGAATGACCAGTTAAGGATCTTACAATTTCACCACTTCTCAGATCCCACAATCTTACAATCCCATCGTTAGTACCTGTAGCTAATGCAACATCAAAACTTTGCAACCCACCAATTTTTGGAACTTCGATATTATTTACAGTGTGAGTTGAATTACTTGTTTGACTAAATAAATTAATAGTATCAATGGACATCAAATCTAGTATTTGAATACATTTCCCGGAATGAAGGTCCCATTGTCTTATTGTAGAATCCTCAGATCCACTTACCATATAGTTAGAATTTATACTAACATTGGTCACTGTGTCCATATGCTCATTGAAACTATAAATGCATGAGCTGGAATCAGAAGATGAGGTGTTTTTGAATGTATGGATTGCCTTATTCAAATCCCACATCTTTAGAGTTGAGTCTTTACTTCCTGATATTAACATATTATAAGATTTATCTAATTCCAGACAGCACACAGTATCGGTATGACCTAATAAACCACTCATTTGGGTATCTTTAGACAAATCCCATATTTTGATCTCTGGATTATCAAAACTAGATGAACAAAAATGCCCAAAGGGTAAATCAAATTGGAAAGTAGAGATTGGGGTTGTATGAATGGTATCGAATGAAGAAATATCACTACCAGAATCAAAATATTGATGTAATGTGGGGGCGATCTTAATAATCTTTTTATTTCTTTCTTGGAAGAATTTGTTTAGATTTTTAGAGGAATTGATATCTTTATAGTCTATTACATTTGACATATTTTCCATATCAAGAGTTGAAGTGGCATTATTGAAATCATTACTAATTGTGGAAATTCTTGTTGTAGTCTTTTCCAAATCATGTGAAGCTATCTCTGTTTTATCATTGGATACTGAGTTATCAATATATTCATCATAACTATTACCAATATTATTATTATTGTTTGAAAGTATACTGGTGTCATTTCCATCATGATATGATTCATCGTTTATGTCATTCAATGACAAAATTCTATCTTTCACTAATGCCAAATCATTTTCAATTGTCAATTCTTTCTCCTCAATGGATGCAATACTATTAAACAGTAAATTTCTTCTAAAATTCAATGTTTTAATCTTATTATCAATATTTTCAATATCTGATATTGTTATATTCTTCTGTATTTCATATTTGTTCAATTGTTCGATCATATTTAATTCCAACTGTTTTAAGAATGGGATTGAATAAGATTTTTCAATTACGTTTGGATCATTAATGGTATCTTGTGATAACGGTTTTTGATCATTTAATAATTTTGTATCTTGATCATTCCCACCGGATAAAGTTAAAGTTTGAAACCCTTGGTATAATGAAGGTAGTTTATTTTCTGAAGTATCAGTGGAGGCGGGTTCTTCACCAGTAATCAATGATCTACCGTTGTTATTATTATTAACTTTGGAATTTGAATAGTTAATATCATTTAAAAGATAATCGTTAATATGTGATAACAGTTGGAAAGTTTTCCTTTCATTAATGAAATCATTTTTAAAATATTGATTACTTGGTTGAATAATTCCTTGTTGTTGATCATTGTTTTCAACTGTATTAAGATGAGTTGGATATAAACCTTTATCCCTTGAATTTTTCAGAGTTGTGGACATGACTTTATTGTATGGACCCTTTGAAGAGAAGATAGTATCATTTAAATCTGGATTACTTACCAGAGCATGGGCAGTTAACGAGATTGATCTTCCGATATTGGACAAGGTGGAAACTGCATCTGTTTTAATTCTATTATTCGATGATTTTGGTGTATAGTTTGACTCATTATTTGACATTGCGATGACTTTAATAATGTGTCAAGTGGGTTCATGGGAAGCTGCTAAGAAAAACCAAAGTTATTTAAAAAAACCAACAACTAAATGTTTTAAGGAAGGGGATATTAATATATATATATATTTATACTGCTTGTTGGATATATATATATACTATTGAATAGATTGTATTAATAGTCCTTATATCCTTCAGAAAATAGTTTTTACAACAGATTTCCTTTAAAAAAGAGCTGAAATTCAAATCGATGAGATTTCTCAAAATTCAAAATTCAAAAATTCAAAATTCAAAATTGAAACAACAACATTGGTGAAATGTTTGATCCAATAATAAGGCAGAGCAATATGACAATTAGTATAAAGTATGTATATGTATATGTGAAGTGTTAAATATATATATATTATGAGATTAATGAGATGGTGATTATAGAGTGGTAGATTCGTCCTTTGGTGTTAGCGGCATATCTTGTTGATCTATTATATCTGGTTTGTCTGAATCTGTTTTTTGTTTCTTTGTGGATTGATCGTTGTTGGTTGTTGGTTGTATACTATGCTTTGATGATTGTTTTGTTTCAGCGTTTTCTTCAGCTGCTTCAACGTCTTCTTCCGCTTCATCTTCATCGTCTTCTATATCTTCCTCATCGTCTTCTGCTTCTAAATCGATTTCACCGTTCTCATCTTCTTCACCTTCGTCATCATCTTCTTCGTCTTCAACCTCTTCTACTTCATCATCTTCTGCTAAAGCAGGCTCATTCCCATCTTCCAACTCTTCATCATCATCATCATCATCATCATCATCTTCTTCTTCTTCTTCCTCTTCCTCCTCATCTTCCTCTTCCTCTTCTTCTTCTTGGTCAGCATTTGGTTGTTCAGGGGGATACATTTCACTTTCATTATCATTATCCCAGACAATATTAAACCTGGTGACTCTTGGTTTTTCAGCCAAGATATTTCTTACGATATGATCGACTTGCACTTTCACCGGTGGGTTTTCTCTCAATTCTTCTGAATCGTATTCATTATTGACATAATACCCGACTCTGACGAATTCCTTGCCATCGTAGGAACAACTCAACAATATGACAGTGACAGAGATCAGTTCACTAGCGGGGATCAATTCAGCACTAGGCGGGTCTGCGGAGAAGACGAATTTGTTGACCCCGACAGGGACGGGACCTACGAGGATGGAGTCTAGTTCTTGATCATGTTCTAACGACCTTGACGACCCGACGTAGGTGAGTTTCCATTCTAGATCATTCTGCAAAGGTTCCAGACATTCGAAAGTGATTTCGAATTCGTACGAGTCTGTGAATTTTGCAGGGTTGTTTAATACTTTGATACCTAGTAGTGATACGATAGACATGCTTGAGTGTGATGTGTCTTTGTAGTTTGTGTGTGTGTGTGTGTATTAATGGTTTAATGTCTATATGTTCTTTATTATTTCAGAATGGGTTACTTTTAAGAATAATGAATATGATGAAACGCGTAAAAAAGCAAGATTCAAAGAGATGAAAAATTTCAAATTTCAAAAGTCATGAAAAAAAATAAAATAATTCAAAGAGACAAAACGCGTCAGTGTAAAAACAGGGGATTCCACTGTTGTTATGTTGTAAGATTGCAATATTTGCAATATCTTGTAGGAGTATGTTATGGCAATACGAGTAGAGTTGTGATTGAGAGCGATACTTACAGTGATGCATCGATACATTGATACAGACACACAATCTAGTATTCAAACAAGGATTAAGCGGCAATGGCAACATGGCAGTATGCCAATGTAATAAGCCGGTTACTCCAGACTTGTATCAGTTATCCAATTTAATATGTATATGTATATATGAATATATGTATATTGGAAAGAGCGGATCTACACTTGTTACCGTATACAGCGGGGAAAGCACAAAACATGAAACCCCGTTCCCAATGCGGCAATCGGGGGGGCTGGATGTCCGGAAATATATAGAGAGAGAGACGGGGGTTGATTGCAACAAAACGAGGCGGTGTCCGGGTGCGGGTTCGAGAACCCTGCGTTACCCCTTTGGGACAGATCTCGCCAGGATCTTTTAACACCGTCTGATTGTTCCTCTCTGTAATTAATTGATTCATTAGCTATTTATTTATTTGTTCATTGACAGAGGCACACATATTGTAATATAATATGGTATAACACACCACAATACAATATATGATGGGCAGTTCTGGCCTCTCTCTCTCTCTCTTTTCTTCTTAGAGCATTGTCACTCTCCATATAAAACATGCAATAAGAAACGACCACTCTGCGGGAAATGCTCGGAAATGCTATAAAATCCGCATTATCTGTTAGGCTTCTCTATTGTCTGTCGGCCAAGAGTGGGAAATTGCCACATCGGGAACTAATTGCACTCTACAGGCGGGCTGGAACTGCCGCTGGAACTGCCGCTGGACACTACGTAGCGATGGCAGTATTGGCATCTGGTCATTATGGGGCCCATGAAGTGGTAGAGACACTATGTTTCAATCCAATCACTAAGTGAACAAGTTAACAAGTGGCAAATGGGCCCCAAACGCGTAAAAAACACACACATGAAAACTATATAAGAACATGCTTCTCTTGCCCTCTTACATCAATTCTCTTTACTCTCTTGCCACATTTTCTCCATCAACTACTTCAGTACAATAACACAACACAACCCACCCTTTCATTCATTCATTCATTCATTTGTTATAACCTTTAACTGTATTCTATCGTTTTTTTATCATAGAATCCATCTACACTCATTAATAAATATATACATATTACAAATAAACTAACTTTTTATTCTCTCTCTTTTACTCCCCTGCCCCGACTTTTTTCCCAACTAGCAATGAAATTATCAACTCTATTACTTTCAACTTCTGTCTCTTTCTTACCAACTGTTCTAGCGGTTCCAAACGACATCTCTCATCTAGACCAACATCCAAGAGATAAAAGAGACGTCGTAGTAGTCACAGAATACGTCAACCAAGACGGTAACGTCGTCATGCCCCCAGACACAGCGGCCACAGCTGCCACCGCTGCTTCTCAGCATCGGGTCGCTACTGCCACTCTACCAGGCGGCGGTAAGGATGCCACCACCACTCTATCTCCAGCTGCCACTGCCTCTTCTTCCTCTTCTTCCTCGGACAACAACGGCGTTTTCAAAGACGGGACGATCAAATGTTCAGATTTCGTCGGTTCGATCGCCGGCGTCCTCGATCTAGACTGGATCGGACTAGGCGGCTGGTCTTCGATCCAAGACTCAATGGGACAAAGTGTCACCGCCTGTGAAGACGGGATGTACTGTTCGTATGCCTGTGATGCAGGGCAAGTGAAGACCCAATGGCCGGCTTCTCAACCAGGCAGTGGTGCTTCTCTAGGTGGGCTCCTGTGCAAAGATGGGTATCTTTACAGAACTAACAAAGATACAAACAACCTCTGTGAGGCCACCGACAGTGACGTCTCCGTCGTCAACAACGGCTCGAAGGGTCAAATCGCCCTTTGTAGAACAGACTACCCAGGCTCCGAGAATATGAATATCCCCACCGTCATTACTCCAAACGGTGGTTCCAAACCACTAGCCGTAGTCGATGAAGACTCCTACTACAAATGGATGGGCAAATCCACCTCCGCCCAATATTACGTCAACAACGCAGGTGTATCCATGGAAGATGGCTGTATCTGGGGGGACTCCTCCTCGCAAGTCGGAAACTGGGCCCCATTGGTCATCGGCGCCGGTAAATCTAACGGTCAAACGTATCTATCTTTGATTCCAAACCCAAATAATCATCACTCTGCAAACTTTAACGTTAAATTCAAAGGTGATAACTTAGTAGGCGGCGATTGCTCTTATGAAAATGGCCAATTCTCTTCCTCTGATGGATGCACTGTCTCTGTCATCTCAGGTTCTTTAGAAATTATCTTCTATTAAACTGTGTGTTATATACATATATACTTATAGTTCGTTTTAACTCTATCTATTTCTTTTTGCCCTTGATATGGAATTGAACCCCCCATAACTCTTTCTTAATACCAAACAACCCGCCAAGAATTCTATTAGTGTCCAATCTAGTTCGGGAAAAACACTTGAACCCCTTCGAAACAAGCACAGATCTCAACACTGTATCCACCGACTCAATCTCAATGATCAACTTACAATGAGGTTTCTTGCCCTTATTCAACGTCTCAGTACGGATCATCGCCCAATCGATTAAATCACCCAAGAGACCCGATTTCAGATACACCTTTCTGCAACCTAATGTCGTGATTGTCATGGTGATAGATTCCTCATTCGATAAAATACTAGACTCGTTGATCGAAATTAAGGCAATCGGGGTGTTTCTATAGACAATAATGTTTGTATTCTCCAAATCTTGCCTTTGGTTCGATTCAACTTTGTCTTGTGCTAAAGTATTCAATTCAATGTTGAAAAGAGTTTCACCATTCTGCTTGATGATTGATGTGATCTGCGATTTATATGTGGTTTCCACTAATCTGGCCAAACTAGTGAAAACTAATGAAATTAACATCGAGGCAGTGATGATAATGGTGACGATTTGCGTCTTGTTTAAAAGAAATAAATGATAGAACCATTGAGTTAACGAGTGGAACCCATGAGGGAACGTTAATCGTGGGATCCAGATGATACTGATGAGCAACATAATAGACGATAGCACAAAGGGGTGCCACAAGACATACTTGTTCGCCAACGATTGTCTTTGCTTGATGAAATCCACCGATAAATTCAAGGCGGCAGTGGCATATTCTGGTTTCAAAGTGGTCTGGAAAATCGTTGGTGGTGCATCAGAATCGATTGGTTTGGAGAGATTGGCATCCACTTGTGGAATACTTGGAATCTTCACTTGATCTTGTACTTTTGCCATTCTTTTTTCTTTCTTTCTAGCTTTCCCTGAGAGTCCTTTTGATCTGTTTATACAATGAATACTTTTTATTTTTAAATATACGTTAACTGATAGTCTTCACTTAATCTTTGTATATTTAGGTGTTATTGATATTTTTCACTTTATTTATGTATGATTTGGGAAACCTTGAAAAAAATAACGAAATATCAAATCGAAACCGATATGACAGACTGCCAGGAACGAACACATTTCATGTCTTAAGTACAGGTTGCTTCAAGCAGCAACCGAACTACAACCAAACGTATTACTAAGGAATACAGGTCCCATGTGCACCTCTTTGCTGGATTGGAAATATATCAAATCAAGATTGAACCCTGGTATACACGTGGCTCCATTGCGGTTTTCCAAATACTTACTTGTATATATATATATATGTGTGTATAAATCCTATCGGTTACAAATATATCTTATGCAATGTCAATGTCTCCAACCCACAAACTCTCTCTCTCTCTGTCGCCATTGCTAATGGGAAACGTCTGTGATCGATTGCTCATCTCTCTTTAATTGCGTATGACTCTTCGTGAAAGAGAAAAAAAATGAGTGAAATATTTTTTTTTTACCAGCGCTCGAGGCAGCTTTTTTTTCTTCATGACACTATGACACGCTTGTAAGAAGTCAATGTTTGGCATTAATCAAAGAACCACAAACAATTGTCGAACAGATGTATATATATTTCATAAAGGGAGGTTATGCTTCAATTGTAATGTCTTGGTAGTTACATGTCTTGACCGACATTCCACTCCCCCGTTAAACACCACTCAAAAACACACACCGATATACACTCGCTCACTCACGCAATCGAATATGACTAAGGCAGGCCCTTTGATCACTCCAGAAAATTTAGACACGTTCCAATCGTCTACTTCTGACTTGGTTTATAACAAGAATAAATCTTCTCCCTTAAGAATCGCTAAGGATATCTTGGCTGGTACATCCGGTGGTATTGCACAAGTTCTTGTCGGACAGCCCTTTGACACTACCAAAGTCAGATTGCAAACCTCCAAGTCAGGCACTACTTTACTCGACACTGTTCGCTCACTGGTGAAGAATGAGGGCCCATTGGCGTTCTACAAGGGGACCTTAACACCTTTAGTCGGGGTTGGGGTTTGTGTCTCTGTACAATTTGGTGTCAATGAAGCCATGAAACGATTTTTCCATAATCAAAACCACGGGTTACCACTATCGTTATCACAATATTATGTATGTGGTATGACCGGTGGGCTAGTAAATTCATTCCTATCATCCCCCATTGAACATGTCAGGATCAGATTACAAACCCAAAAATCTACAGGTGTCAGCAGGGAATTTAAAGGCCCCATCGATTGTATAACGAAATTAGTGAAACAACGTAGTTTAATGAGAGGTTTACCTGTCATGATGTTAAGAGCGGGACATGGGCTGGGGTGTTATTTCCTTGTATATGAAGTCATGGTTCAACATGAATTGAAACAAAAGGGTCTCTTACGAGCAGACCTACCTGCGTGGAAACTTTGCTCCTTTGGTGCCATTGCAGGGACAGTGTTATGGATCAGTATTTATCCATTGGACGTGATCAAGTCTGTGATCCAAACTGATAGTTTACATAATCCTGTTTTCAAGAATTCGATGGTAAAAGTGGCCAAGAATCTTTATGCTAAAGAAGGTGCCAGTGCCTTTTTCAAAGGGTTTATACCAACGTTATTGAGAGCGTCTCCTGCTAATGCTGCCACTTTTGTGACATTTGAATTTGCATTGAGATTAATGGGATGATGATACCCATCTTTGCATTATTGTAAATAAGTTTTTCTTAACTGAACATATATTATAAATTTTGATAGAGAGACATGGTATGATGTCTATATAATATGTTTAGTAGTTACTATTTATTTATTTATAAAAAAAAAAAGATTTGTCTATTAGAGAGATGCACATGCATGTATATAATGTATAGAATATAGAGGGGGGGGGGAATGAAAGGAAGATGGAAGATGTGATTTATTTATGCGAAATCGAATGAAGAATTACCTGGAATTTTTGCATATGGTAACAATTCCAATTGTTGGAATATTTCTGCGTCTTTATGATAGTAGAACCCTTGGATGTTTCCTGTGAATTGATCGTGCACGATATAATAGTATCCGTCGAACGAAGCGCCTTCGATGGCATTGACTTCTGGGTCATCTATTAAGAACTTCTCCTTCCATCTCATAAAGATGTATCTTTCATTTAAATAGTCTTTGATGTAGTTTGGAGTCTTTACTTGTGAAAGGGTGTTGAAATGATCGATTTGGAACATTTCTTTGAACGCGGGGAAGTTCAACCAATGCTGCATATCGTTGACGTCATTCGAAGTCAAGTTCAAAAGATCGTGACCGTGATCGTGGTGATGATTCTTAAATGAAGAAGATAAAAAGCCGTAATTATTATCAGTCACTGCGAATGATTCGAAAAAAGTGGAAATTTCCTCTTGATGGTATGTCAACCCTTTGATGGAGAGGACCCCCGTCATGTGTGGGATAGAGGCGATATTAGGGTTTGTATTATGGAGAGGGAAATCGACGGTGTTCAACGTTACTGTCACTTGATATCTTTTATACCCTGAGACTTGATAGCCCGTGAATACCATTGACGGTTTCAAGAAATTAGTTTGTTTAGAGTATTGCGTGTTGTTGTTATTATTATTATAGTGTTCATGCTTATGTCTTTTATTAGTTGCGGGGAGGAGGGTAGGAGAATATGAAGAAGTGTCGTTGAGAATGAAATGTTTCTTGTTGATAGTTGGTAGTAAGTGAGCAGCCCCGAGAGAAGCCAGGGAATCTCTTGAATTGCAAGCCGATAACCCTTCAGCTGGGGAAGATGGCCCGGATGGGGACCCGTTATTCTGTTGTTCGTAGTTTCTGATGATTCTTTCCAGTAGGATATTTCTATCCTTATCATTTGAGATTTCGTTCTGGAAGTATTGTTGTTGTTGTACTGGTTCCGATGCTGTGATGTTGTCATTAGAGTCTCTGTTCTGTTGTTTCAGATATTGAATATGAATATTATTGGGTTGCGATGACGATTGTATTGAGTCACTCCTTATAGAGGATGATTGATCGATCATTATATGGCGTGTTGTGGTGGGTTAGTGTCTACGATATGTATATATATCTAAGATGAATAGAGGTTTGTGTAGAATACTATGATATGTCTATATATATATATAGAGAGATATATATATAAGTGCAAAGAGTGAATAGTTTGGTGTGTCCATAGGATGAAAAATAAAATTTCCATCCAATTTATACAGTGGATGACTATTAATTAGATGATCTCTGGGTGCCTGTAGGTATATAAGTCTTTTTGGGATATTTCACGATGAAAAGAATACAAAATAGTGTGATAATAGAACAAAGGGCATCTCGGAATATCAGCCTGCCGTGTTATTATAACGGTTTATTGCGGCAGAGACAATAGCCGTGGGAAGGGCGTTACGATAAGAGAAAAAAGCAATTCTTCTCTGCAGAATCCGTGGGGGGCCGGGTAGCGGCGGATGGGTTTGGCAGGCAGCCCGGAAGGCAAAGGCCGGGTGAGAGTGAGAGTGAGGGCTGGGCAGAACACACGCTGTACATTACACAGGTAAACAGCGCAGTGCAGCTAGGGCCTGGTGGGGGGAACCAGAGGATACCAGAGGATACCGCCGTGAAGTGTGTGTAGTGGGTGCGGGTCCACTGCCGGGAGGGTAGGGCTACGTGGATGGTGACCGTGAAATGAAAAGAGCGGTACTTTTGCAGATCTGAACTAGATAATTAATAAAAAAGTAACTTGCCTGGCTCTGCCCCAGGCACCGGAACAACGACAACCGAGAGACATTTTTCCAATTGCAGCAATATCCTTAGCAGTATAGTATTATTATCACTCACTACACAACAGAGTAACGTGATCTGGGGGCTGTCATTGTTGCTATTGTTGTTCATTGCCAGCTTGATATGCCATTATCAAGAATCCCTTTGTGAGTGTCTCGGAACAAATCGGGAAATTGCAAAGACAAATCTTTAGGCATGTTTTCAAAACACCCGGATCCGGCAATTTGACGACAGACACACGTGCCACATTCATTTTTCATAAAGTACAAGACAGTGTTACCCGCACAAGTACATTGGAGAAAGCCGGGTAACGTGAGTCGCTTGCAATTTTCATTTTGAAGTCGACCCCACATCACCTCTCACGGACCGTGTGTCTCTTTTGGGCCATCTGGTTTTCCGCGGATATTCGGCTGGTGGCCCCACCATCCGAAATAGGAAAGCACGAACAAAGACAACATTTATAATTCAAACGTGTCAATTACGTGTCAAAACTTTGGAAACGTTGAAAAATTTATAATTCATTCTTCGAGTTTCTTTTCCTTCAACAACGGTGTAAATTTCGCTTCCACTTGTTTATTTTATTTTATTTTATTTTATTTGCTTTTGCCAAATAACTAATCAATATTGGGTTGACCAAGTTTTTATTATCCACTCAGCGGTGGCTTTCAAAGTTTAATCTTTAATAAATTAATATATATAATCTCTTTATCAACATTACATTCTTATACACTTGTACTTCTATATCTTACAATCTTATATTCTATATCATTTCAAACACACCACACACACACACATCCACACAATCCAATATGTTGAGTCCTGCTGTTACTAACATCATTTTCATGCTTGTCATGATGCAACTATCTAGACGTATCGATCTAGAAAATGAACAAAATATCATGTATGTCAGAACAGCCTACGTCATCTCAGTCGTCTCTGCTTATCTAGTCTACCAATACGTCAAACAAAAAATCGTCGCCAAGAATGACTTGACCAAGATTAAAGTAGTCTCTCCAAAGAACCCAATGAAACCAGAAGAATCCGAAAAAGTCACCTACATGACCGTCAAGGACTACGATCTAGACCAAATAAACCAAGCCGTCAAGAGTATTTGGACCGGGGTCGCCATGATGGGGGTCATGCATTTCTACATGAAATTCACCAACCCGCTTTTCATGCAATGTTTAAACCCAATCAAGGGCGCTCTAGAACACAACGTCACTAGACTTAACGTCTGGGGCGCTAAAGCTGAAGGCGATCTACAAAGACCATTCAAGACTGCAGGTTTCTTAGACGCCTTCACAAAGAAACCAGAAGATGCCACCGCCACCACCACCGCTACCGCCGCTTCTGCCTCTTCTAACGAACCAAAAATTGTCGAATTAAACGATGAAAAGACTACTGCTACCGTGGCCGCTGAATAGTTTACTATCACATATCTACATCTATCCATATGTATATATGCTGTTTGCTTCTTTTATCTATATTATATCTATACATACAATAATTGATAAATTTTTCTATTATATTTTCCTTGAATCCCTATCCACTTGACTATCTTGAATAATATTAACATTACTAATCTATAAAAAAAATACACAATACATGCATATTGGCATGACTCAAATAAATTGCAACTATGTTACCTATATATATATAAAGTTACCTTCAAGCAAAAGATATATATATATATATATGCAGTCTTGGTAAACAGCGGCACAATATACCATATGGCCATGTTCCGCTCTATATTCTTGCCATCTCGAGTTATAAGGTTCTATTCGACACAATTGGCGAAAGGTAACCTTATTAAACCAGCTTCAATCATTAATGAAATACCAGATTTGAAATTGAATATCACAGAAAGGGCAGCAATAAAGTTAAATGAAATTTATACTTCATCAAATGAAATATTACGTATTGAAGTAGAAAATGGCGGTTGCCATGGTTATCAATACAATTTCCAACTTATGAAAGACAATATCAAACAACAACAACAACAACAACAACATATTGATGATGAGTTCAAAGATACTAATGTAAAACAAGTCACCATCGTCACCCAACCAGGGAAAGTAATTATCGATTCAAACTCATTGAAAATATTGAATAATGGTGTATTGAATTATACCACAGAATTGATTGGTTCAAGTTTCAAAATTGAAAGTGATACATTGAAAAATAGTTGTGGATGTGGCACCAGTTTTGATCTTGCTTGAATGGGTTGGTTAATCTTTGACATTTCTATCGAAAATTTCTGGCAAACATTCATTCATACTATCCACTAGATCTTCATCGTTGACCATTATAATCATATTATGTTCCATTGTCATATAATTTCTAATGAAAATATGTTTTATTGGTAATCTTAAAATATGCATTCCTGTCTTCTCATGTATATAAGAGACAATCACCCGACTAAACAATTTATCCCTTTTTCCGTCTTCATTCATGTTAATATCCTTTTCATTCTTATATTTGTTATATAATTGCAAACAACTGTTTGCAGAAATATCAATAGAATATCTATCCAATAATGCATCCTTATCTTGACACTCAAATATTATCTTGACACTATAGAATTGTTCTCTGTGCGGACTAGGTATCAATGTATCCAATATAGCAAACATTTCTTCATTCTTGTAAGTAACAAGCCATGTAATTACACCACGTTCATCGCTTAACCAATGAGAAAACTTCCTCCACATTGTATCATTATCATCGGGATTGTTGTTGCATACACATACAATCATCTTCCCAACAGACTGTAACCCATAGAAATGGAATTCATATTGGCCATCTTTGATGTAACATCTATATTTATCGTTAGCATCAATGGTGTTATATTCGTGAAATTCCAAAACAGTGTGAAATAATTCTTCTAATTCGTATATAATAGAAGAATCAAATGTAAGGAATTGGTTTAATCCATAGAATTTACAATCAGATGGCATTCGGGACTGTCTATTTCTTGTTTAGAATGTAGAACCATCATTCTTTTCATTTTTTTGTTTATACATATATGTTTTTTTGCAATTATCTTATAATGTGATCTGCGCTTTTTTTTTGATATTCGTTATTTATTTAACTTAATCATACTATAAGGGCAATTGAAACAAAAGCAAGGGAGAAAGCATGATAAAAGAGCCAGCCACAATTAGCTGCTAAGATGTCACTGATGGTTTAATTGATATATGTGTAATACTTACCTTTCAAATATAAGCACTTGCCCTCAATGTAGAATAAAACTTGACGTTCCTGGAATTATTACTTGCCTTAGATATATAGCTTTTGCCAATTGCACACCAAAAACTTTAGATTAAATTTACACCCACAACCCAGAGATGTGGTTTTCCAGCTCGTACATAAACATCACTTGAATATCTTGCTGTTGAATGATATATTTAATGTAGAAGACTAACAAACTTTTCAAAATATAATCTTACTAGGACAACAACTGGCAAACACCTTACTTTATACTCTTCCACTTTACTGTCAACACTTTTTCTCAACTGTCTAGTGGCCTGGAATAAATTATAAAATCAAAGGCAAAGTGTTGGACAACCGTTTACTTTCACTGATAGTCGAAATAGTAAAATATGAGGTGTTATTTGTTTTTTAAATAGTTACAAATAATTTCTAACTTCTCAAAAGTAATATATACCCCAATAGAAGCTCTCGGTGGTTTAAAACAGACAAAACATAAGCTCGGCAGGTGTACATCCTCTAGTCATTTCTTGTTGTGCAATTTTTCAAAAAAATGTTGTAATGTGAAATTACAGTCGTAGGTAAATTAATCTAAAACGGGAAGCGCGTGTGTAATCGTAATAATTAAGTTCAATCCAAAGACTTAATTATTATATCGGTTAATAATAAACAACTAGTTTAAATCGTATTAACGTATATTAAAGGTTCGAGCTATAAACGGATTATCGAATCAAATAGCTTGGTCGGCTTAGTCTGTAAGCTTGGTTATAAGCGTCGTTTTGCGCAGTTAGCGTGGTTGATACTTTTATATAACATATATAATTAAATACATAAGAGATCGGGACAGATCAGATTCTTTGATGAAATACGAGTCCTTTATATATGTTTGCTGGATGGACGAGATCAAGAACTATTCTCAAACTCTAGTTGAATTCATAGTAAGTATGTGGAATCGTAGAACATTCTGGAATAGTTCTTATCTGGATCTTAGTTGACACGTAATCAATTATTCCTTAAACAGTAATAGTAAACATAACAACAAGTATCATGGGTTATTGTGTAATCAGTAATTTGATAGACTGCAAGCGGCATTATGGTGTATCAGGTGACGTGGCATATATTCGGTCATAATCGATGGGTGGCGTTGCATTAATATTATCGCGAGCTATTGTTTCAATTCAGTTACTAAAAATATCAAAGGGATTTCCTATTTAGGAAAGAGCCTGGAATCATTATACAACAAAAAACAGAAACAAATGGAGGGTTGGCCGAGTGGTCTAAGGCGGCAGACTTAAGATCTGTTGGACGGTGTCCGCGCGAGTTCGAACCTCGCATCCTTCATTATTTTTGCTGATTGTTTTATTTGTTTTTTTAATTCGGAGGTTGGATAAACTAGTCGATATTCATTTCATTAAAATTGCATAATAGTTAGTGTTGTGAAATTGTTTAACTTGAAATGGACAGTTTTGTTTATCTTAATTTTACTAGTATGTAAGAAAACAAATAAGTGAAAACTAAAATAAAATTATATTTTGATTCACCACCCAATAATCCCGTATCAATGAATTTATTTAGACCAGTAGATCGGTAGTTTAGCCAGATCTACTTGGGATTAAAGTTATTTTCTTTTCCCTTCTCTGTTGTATATTTCATATCAGCGCTTTTGTGACATTCAAATAATTTCAAAATTACAGATTAACTGACTATTTTTTTTTTTAACTTCAAGAAAGAGTGAAATAAAATAATAATTTGGTTCGAAGCTGAATCATTTCAGGGCCAGGGGCAACGAATCCTAACAGTTAACCCAACAGAGCTATTTACTTTCTTTCTCGGGACTATACAGATCAATTGTTTAGATAATAAAAAGAATATCCTAATTTCTAGGGAAGTAATTATAAGATGAGTGATTTTTGGGACAAGAATAAAGGTTCGATTAAATCAGGTTTGTTAACTGCTGGTAAGTACAGTTACCAGGGTACGAAATACGTAGCTAAGACAGGTTATCAAGCTGGTAAAAGTCAGTATCAAACAAATAAAAAGAACAGGAAAAATGGTGGAGCTAAAGGTAATGGCAATGATGACGAAGAAGAATTTGACAGAGGTGAACCTGCACCTATTACCAGATTAAATGATCCAAAGAGTTTTCCTGCTCCTCCATTAAGACAGGGTCAAAATCAGTATGCAGGTAATGGCCAATATGTTAGTGCGGATACTGCTCCTCTCTCAAATACCCCTACTGCCATGCAAACCCCGAATCAGCAAATGAATCAATATCAAGGTCAACCACAACAAGGTTATTTTGATCCACAATATTCAAATAATGGAACTCCAAGCACGCTCTCTAATGTGCAGCAGCAGCCAATACAACAGCAACCAGGCTATCAGCAAACAATACCACAACAATCAGGCTTTCAACCTTCGGGACAGCAAGTGATACAACAACAACTAATCCAACCTCAGACATTACCTCAGCAAGGATATCAGCAGACTCAGCAGCAACCGACTCAACTGACAAATGAGATCTATCAACAGCAACAGCAACAGCCAATTCAACAGCATTCGATACCACAGCAACCTATTGAATTGACTGAGCAAGGCTATCAACGACCAAATCAACAACAATTAATGCAACAGCAGCCTGCTCAATCAACAGAACAAGGATATCAGCAACCAATACAACAGCAGCCAATGCAGCAGCAGCCAGTGCAACAGCAACCTGTTCCACAACAACAAGACTATCAGCAGCCAATTCCACAACTATCAATGCAGCAGCAGCCAATTCAACTGACAGGACAAGGATATCAACAGCCTGTACAACAGCAAGGCTATCAACTACCACCCCAGCAGCCAACTCAACAGCAGCCAACTCAACAGCAGCCAATGCAGCAGCCTGTTCCACAACAGCAAGAATATCAGCAGCAGCCAATGCAATCGTCAGAGTCAGCCTATCCACAGCCAATGCAACAGCAAATAACTCAACAACAACATTTGCAACAGCAACCAATATCATTAACAGATCAAGGGTATCAACAGCAACAGATGCAGCAACCACCAAGATTACAGCCAGCCATTCCAGGGCGTGTTCAACCTCAAATCCCATCTAGGCCTGAAATCCCATCCAGAACTCAACCTAATATTCCTGAAAATACGATGAGTTCAGGATCATTTGAATCGGTGCCAGCCCCATCTAATGTTGGTCCTCATTTTGAAGTAAAACCTTTCAATAGAGAAGAATATGAAGAAGCTAAGAAGCATAAGGCAACAATAGTACCTGAAATCGATCCAAGTTCAATAGCACCGCCACCGAAACATAGAGATAGGAGTAATGAGTCTTCCAAGAGCAATTCTCCACGTGTTAATCCTTCGTATCCACGTAACACTTCTGTTTCATCTATGCCTAAAAGAGCTGTTCCCACGCCTTCAGGTGCAACCCCGTCTAACAATACAGATTCCGGAGCCAACAAGGATGTATCATCATCTGTTGTTGTTGGTGACGACCTAAATCAAGAAGAACAGAGTGAAAAGCCTGAAGAAGAAGCCGGATCGTCAATTAATGGGTTATATCAAGAGCCAACTACTAGTTTTGCCCCACCTCCAAAACCACATAGAAATGTTGACACAAATGGAAACGCTCCAAGAACTAGCAACTATCCCCATAACTCTTCCGCTGGTAGCAATATTAATATACCACCAAGAGGAAATCAACCTCCTCCTGTTCTTCCAAAAAGAGGTACAGGTGGTTCTTTAGGAGCAGGTGGGTCCAATGTGGAACTGGAACAAACCACTACAACACCAGATCAAGTTAATGGCAAAGCTAACGAAATATCGAACAATAATTCTATCTCAGGAGCATATGCAGAGCATACTGTTAATTTTCAGCCTCCACCAAAACCGTTTAGAAGACCTGGGGAAGGGCCTCAAGACAGAAATCTAAGTAAAAAATCCACTTCAACCTCTTATTCCTCTAATCATAGTCCTGGATTACCAACAAGAGGCAATAATACTGAAATTCCACCACAAAGTGGTACTGGAAATGGAGATGTCAAGACTGGCACTAATACTGAACTACCAGGAACATCTGGACAGCCAGTTGACCAACTAATGACACATTTCCCTCCTCCTCCAAAACCATTTAAATTAAAAACTGAAGAATTACCAACCAAATTAAATGCAGACATTCAAAATGATGAATTTAGAGGGAAGCCAGAAGCGGAAGGTGTGGGCTATAAACAAGGATTGGCACCTCAACTTCCACCCCATTCTGATGCTTCTAACGCACCTGACTACGATGAATTGGAGGGTGCAACTAGATCCATAGATTATTTAACGTCCCAATCAAAGGCTTCGTCTAATGAAAGTGTTCCCAACACTAACAATTTCTTTCAAGATCTGAATGCTTCTGTCTCCTCTCTATCTCTTCAAGATAGTAGAAAAAGTAAAGCAGCTCCACCGCCAGTTGTCAAACCTAAACCAAAATCTTTGAGTCACATTTCACTTGATAACACATCAAGCCCTTCGAGTTTTAATGATATTACTAAAAAGAATAAGAAGCCACCTCCAGTAGTTAAACCTAAACCTAAAAACATTAATAACATCTACAATGGATATGGCAGTTCTACTTCTACAGCATCTAATACACCAAACACTGGGGCATCCACAAAATCGCCTGGGATGGTACCAATACAGCCTCCATCAAGGGGATCCTCAAGGACTCAAATTCCAATTCACAGAGCAAAACCCCCAGTTCCACCCCCACTTGGTAATATTCAAATACCTACAAATAGAAGAAGTAAAATGCCGTTGCCGCATGAAACCAATAAAAATAAAGATAGTGCTGGTTACAATGATAATGAAGATGATGTAAACCCTTTCTTGATATATAAGAAAGATGCTGTTCCGTCATCTAATGATAGAATGCACAATAAGACTTAATTTCAAACAAAATCGAGCTATTCATCTTTTTCGAATGTCTACATACGCATGTATATATGTATTTAAAGTGTAATTTACATATAAATATAAGCACTTTCAGTAACTTTGGCTAATTTAAATAGATATTCCAATATAACTTAGGTATAGAATAACTAAGAGGAGAGCAACATACACTCAAATTTTTGTAACGTTATTTGTATTTTATTTTTTTAGTTATTATTTAAATTTTTATATGATATTGAATGTACATTAATGAGTTCCCATATGATGTGTTGTTGTTTTTATCTTGATTTGTTATTATTAGCAATAGTACTAATAAATAAATAAAAAGAAAGGAGAATGATCTCCTTATTTAGATAATAAAGCAGCGAATTGTTGGATATCAATTTCACCAGAGCCATCACTAACTTCTTTTAACATATCGTCGACTTCAGCATCAGTTAATTTTTCACCAATGGAGGTTAAGACATGTTTCAATTCAGCAGCAGAAATTAAACCATCGCCATTCTTGTCGAAGACCTTAAAAGCCTCAAGTAATTCTTGTTCAGAATCGGTAGATTTTAATTGACGAGACATAAGTGCTAAGAATTCACTGAATTCAATCTTGTGGTTACCGTCAACATCAATTTCATTCATTAAGTCAGCGACTTCGGCTTCACTTGGAGATAAACCTAATGATCTCATAACAGTGGCTAATTCACTGGAGGAAATGTAACCATTGTTATCTTTGTCGAAAAGGGCAAAAGCTTCTTTGAATTCAGCAATTTGTTCTTCAGTTAAATTGGAGGACATCTTATATATTGGTATTTAGTTTAATTGTGGCAGTTGTATATCACAATGGTTTTAAGACAGAAACTGTAAAACTTATTCTTTGAATTGCAATAAACCAGATCATGTCTTATTGCCTCTCTGTTATTTATTATTTAATTAAATTCCAGAGTTCATGATTTTGCGAAATCTTCAAAATTGGTACTCACTTAAGACGAAGGGCGGTTTTTAGCAAGAAAGTTAAAGTTGAAATTTCACAACTTGAGATGAGTCTGAATCATTAAGAAAGTGACAGTTTCATTGAAAAGATTGGTTAGATTAATAGCAATAAGGTTTTATTTTGAAGCATCGGTTACACCAGTTCCCTTAGAATAAACATAATTGAAAAAAAATGGACTCAATTTGGGATATTTCGCTACCTAGATGGTTAGTAAGCCTTTTAATTGTGTATTTAACCATGCCATTGGTAGTTTATTATATTGTTCCTTATTTAGTTGTGGGGTCTGGTTCGGTGAAGAAGTCAATTATAATATATGTCCTTGGTGATTTGGGCCATTCGCCACGTATTTGTTACCATGCAAGAAGTTTTAGCAGTAAAGGGTTTCAAGTAGAATTATGTGGGTATGTCGACAGTGATTTACCCGAGTTTATTATAAACGATCACAACATTACCGTGCATGCTTTACAAAGGAGATATGCTGCTAAGGGTGGTATTGTCAATATGGTTAAGAAAGTAGTATGTCAATTCGTTGGAATAATAAACCATCTCTGGGAATTAAGAGGTAGTGATTATATTTTAATTCAAAACCCGCCAAGTATTCCAATCTTACCAATTGTGGCCATTTATAGATTATTAACTGGTACAAAGTTAATCATTGACTGGCACAATTTGGCATATTCAATTTTGAGATTGAGATACCATGGTAATACGTTCCATCCATTAGTTATAATTTCAATCTTAGTTGAATTAATATTCTCACATATGGCGGATTATAATTTAACTGTAACAAAAGCCATGAAGGAATTCTTAGTTAATAGATTTTTAGTGAGATCGAAAAGATGTTATGTTTTATACGATAGACCAGCAACCCAGTTTAGACCATTTAATTTTAGTAAGACTGAAAAGACAACACCAGAACAGGATTTGGAAGATAGACAAGAATTCCTTCGTACCGAGCCATTTATAAAAGATTTTATCCCAGAAGGGTTTGATTTGACTAAAGGTGACAAGATTATTGTGACTTCTACTTCGTTCACACCAGATGAAGATATTGGTATCTTATTAGGTGCATTAAAGATATACGAAAATTCATTTGATAAATTTGATAAATCATTGCCAAAAATACTTTGTTTTATCACAGGTAAAGGTCCATTAAAATCAAAATATCTAAAAGATGTCAAATCATTTAAAGATTGGAATCGTGTTCAAATTGAATTTGTTTGGTTAAGTTCAGAAGATTATCCAAAATTATTACAATTATGTGATTATGGTATTTCCTTACACACTTCAAGTTCCGGCTTGGATTTACCAATGAAAATTCTAGATATGTTTGGTTCTGGTTTACCTGTCATTGCCTTAAATTACCCTGTGTTAGATGAATTAGTCGAGCATGATGTTAACGGGTTGAAATTCGGTGACAGAAGAGAACTTCATGAATCCCTGATATTTGCCGTGAAGGATGAAAAGATTGCCAAGACTTTAAAGGAAGGTGCTTTAAAAGAATCTAGATATAGATGGCAATCAAGTTGGGAATCTTGTATTAAGGAGACTAAAATTGTTCATTAAAAGAATGGCATAAAGAATAAATTGATTTTTGATATTTAAAAGATGAGTAAGTACAATTGATATATAAATGAACTTTATCTATCTATGTATTAATGGTAAAAGAACAATAATGATGGAAAAACAAATCAAATCAAAACAATCTATGATACTATTTATTGTAATTCCTTAGCAACCCAAGTTGGAAGAACAAAGGAAGCTTCGTGGATAGCCTTACTGTAGTATCTGTATCTCTTTTCTTCTTCTTCTGGAGCGATAGAACGTAATGGTTTCTTTAAGTTTGCGTTCTTGTCCTTGGAACAAACCATGAAACCGATCATACCACTTGGATAAGTTGGAATAGAGGTCCAGGCGTAGTCAACGACTGGGAAGACGTCACGACAACTTTGCTTGACCTTCTTGATGATTGGTAAGTGACACCAGAAACTTTCACCTTGGGTGGTGATGACACCCTTTTCAGTTAAAGCATCATTTAATAATTCGAAGTATGGTTTTTGGAATAAACTTTCAGCTGGACCTTCTGGATCAGAGGAATCAGTGATAATGACATCAAAAGTGTTTTGGTAATCTCTTAAGAATTGGAAACCATCACCAATATGAACCTTAACCTTTGGATGGTTGTAAGAAGCAGACATTTCTGGTAAATATTGTTTGGAAAGTCTAATAACAGATTCATCAATATCACATAAGATGGCTTCTTCAACAGATTCATGCTTAACAATTTCTCTAAGAACACCACCGTCACCACCACCGATGACTAAAACTTTCTTTGGGTTTGGGTGAGAGTTCAAAGCTAAATGAGCAATCATTTCTTGGTAAGAGAATTCATCACGTTCGGTGACTTGAATAGCATTGTCTAGGACTAAGACATTACCGTAATCAGTGGATTTGAAAATAAGAACATCTTGGTACTTGGATTTTTCGTGGTGTAAAACCTTTTCGACCTTTAAAGTCATGGCTTGACCTGGCCACATAGTATCAGAGATTTCTCTGAACCAGCCGTCGACAATAGTTGGGTGAGTGATTTCTTCAGACATTGTTAATTGTGTTAATGATTTGTGTTTATCTGCTTCTTAAACGTCGTTACGATCCGAAACAAATCTTTAAAGTAATCCTGTGGTGTCAACTCGAGTGATGCTTTTATACATTTTACCAAGTGGCACTCGAGAAAACATCGAAAATTTTTTTTCGACACATCGCAAAATTTCAAAATAAGAAAAATGAAAATAAAAAATAGAACTTTCAAAATGTGCCATCCTTTTTACTGGGCATTTATAGGTTGTGCTGCAGGGACATGTTCGCTATAGTACAATTTGTAACTATATTTTCCATTAACAGGTATGCTATGTGAAAAAGCCTACTAAATTGCGAAGAAAATAGACTGTGATCTAGAATTTTCCGCATCGACAAATGATATATCAAGATTTAGATTATAGAGATTACCGCCTTTTTCCACTCACTCCAAAGGCACTCGAATGATATACAATCTTACCACAATTTGATTGTACACCTCATAGATTAATTTGAACACTGTGGGCTCTGAAATCACACCAAATACGTTGATTTTGTGATTTTTTCTGATTTAACCTGTCGAAATTGTTAAAAAATAAATTTTTATATGTATAATGGCACTTTGGCCGAGTGGTTAAGGCGACAGACTTGAAATCTGTTGGGCTCTGCCCGCGCTGGTTCAAATCCTGCAGGTGTCGGCATTATTTTTTTGTCTACACAATTCCAATACCAAAGCTCCTCATCATGTGCTGCTATCCTGACAAGGTGGTAATGATTGTCTTACCAGGTCATTTGTTTTTAAATATTATCGCAATACAACTGTTTTTTTAAATATATTGGTTTATCCATTAGTTATAGAAATCTCATATATAGCTAAATAGATCATGAGTTCACATGTTAGCCACCTCATTCAGCCGCAAAGCTTTGTTTAAAGATTTAATTTTTTGGCTAAGTAGATACCATGAGCGACATTGTGAAGACGAGCATCTAGTTTATAGCCTTGCTGTTCTAACTTAACCAATTCTTCATGGAGATCTGTCAAGCGAACTTTAAAACACTCAATGAATTCATTATCTTCTAATTGGGTGACTGGTTTTTGATTTTCTGGTAAAGTCATATCAACTTCAACAGCAACAAGAGACATGTTGGTGTTGGTGAAACCTGGATCGTTGAAGATAATTGGGCCTTGTTCAATGATTTTACCAATGTACCCTGTTTCTTCCCTTAATTCTCTTAAAGCAGCAGTTGGAATATCTTCATCTGCGTCGATTAGTCCAGCTGGGACTTCAATGCAGACACCTTCCACTGGTGGTCTGAATTGTTTTTGTAAAAGGACATGATCTGGAGTGCCATCTTTATATTTCAAGATAGTGAACATTCCAATGCCGTCCACAGCACCTTTGTTTCTAGTGGTTCTGACAGCACTATCCCAAATCCTTTCTTGACCATTCGGATCTTGGTAAGTGATCTTCTCTAGACCGATCCATTTACAATCGGAGGTGTCTTTGACTTTTTCAACTTTCAATATCTTGGCATTCTCTGGTTTACCTTTAGCCAAACTCATTTTGGTCAAGTGTCTTGTGGTGGGTATAAATGATCTGGATATATGTTTTAACATAAAAATTTAATAAACCATATCATAACCAAATATGGCACGCCATTGAGAATAAACATTCACCATTAACAATGTAGCAACTAGCATTGTTTCAACTCCTTTGACTCTCAATAGTGCCTTATTTTCGTTTTCGTTGTTGTTTTTTCTGAGAAAAACTTTGGAGGGTAAATTTTCAGTATTTGTAGCAAGTAAAACTTTTTATGGACTTTAACCTTTTGATTCAAGAGACTCTTCTTACTCAGCGGATAGTAATAGTATCATATATCCAGTAAGGGAGTCTTCCACATCTATCAAATAAATAAAATTACCAGGCAATAGTTTAATATGGACGCGAATGTTAAAGCTCAAATTCAAAGATATTTAGTGGAATCCGGTAATTACGAAAAGTATGATTCAATTGTTGGTAGAGACGTCGCAGATTAGGCCATTGGGTCTTTTAGTGGCAAAGAGGAATCGAATTATTGTTTACTAACCACTTTTAATTTGTTATTATGATTGTACTGATCTGTGTTTTCTTTTTTTTATGTCTAAAGAATATCGAATGCCCTAACTGAAAAATTATTACAAGAAGGATGGGTCGATAAGGTAAAGTCTCTGACCATGGAAGAGATCAGTAAAAACGATAAGGCGGGATACACTGATATACTGTCCAAGATTGAGCCAACGGCAATGAGTATGTTTTCTTTTTTTTTTTGCCTTTTAATATAGTTTATATCGCTGTATGCACTGTTGTTAAGCAAGGCATTATAACACGAAGAATACAAAATACTAACAGAACATTGTTTGTTTTATTTTTCTTTTTTTGATGGGATATAAAATATTTCTACTTCTCAATTGTATATGACAGATATGGTGAATACTGAGACAAAAGAAGCTGTGATGCAACAGATCAAAGGTTTTCTGGATGATATAATTGAAACGCAGTAGAAGGATACAAAAATAGCCTACATGCTTCATTAAACTGGGAGTTATGAGCGCTTGTAATCTAATCTGACATACATAGCCAGCTCACAGAAAATTGGAGGAATGTGGTAGTCAAACAATCAACGACCATATGTTCTATGGTAACATACCCAGATGTATACTCCTTCTTTATTTAAATGTATATTACTATATTGTAACTTAATATAATCAATTACCTCCGCAACGGCATCAATTGCCTCTGCAATAGCTTCAAAATCGGTATTACTCTCAAATATGCGTCGCCATGGCAACCGCAGATCTGGCCGAATTTCCCTTTTGGGCCACCCAAAAGGCAACAAAAAGCAACTAACTTCCAGGAACTGCGGATTCGATGTGTTTTTGCTGAAAAATTCCATATATAAGAATTAAAAGCTGCGATGAGTCTTGAAATGGGTGTGTGGTTGACTAACATGCCAGACAGGCTGTTGCAAACGTTGTTGAACAGTAAACTGAGGTTAAGGATAGATGTTGGAAGAAGGTGGCTTTATTCGTAGGCCAAGAACAAGAGCTAGAGCTGCTAGAAAAGCGAAGGCTAAAGTAAGCTATGTAGAAATTTCAGATAACAGTGATGATGACGCCACGTTGAAGATGGAGCAAACTCCAGACCAGTTGTCGAAAATAACTGAGGTTAAAAGTGATGATGACGATGAGGAGTATGTAGAAGACCTTACTCCGCCAGCGGTAAAAAATGAAGGTTCTGATGAAGAGTATAGGGATGCGGAAAGTAAAATAGTTGATCTTGATGTGTTTGGGAAGGATATTGCTGAACAAGGCAAACAGTCGACTCCATTCCAAGTCTCTGATGTTAAAGATGAAAGTGATGATGATGATGAACCTTTGGCTAAGAAAAGAAAAGCTCCAGTCAAAAAGAGGAAAGCTCCGGCCAAGAAAAGAAAGGGACCTAAAATTACTCCATACCAGAGAAATACCCAAAGATTATTTGATAACCATCCAGAATTGAAAGATGTGTTCCCAACTCTTCAAAATGCTCCAAAATATGTACCACAAAGGTCAGAACAACCCAGCGGTCTAAGTATCAAACTTTTACCCTTCCAACTGGAAGGTTTGCATTGGTTGTTATCTCAAGAAAATAGTAAGTATAATGGTGGTGTATTGGCAGATGAAATGGGTATGGGTAAGACTATTCAAACTATTGCTCTATTGATGAATGATACCACCAAGAGACCTTCACTGGTGGTGGCACCCACTGTGGCTTTGATGCAATGGAAAAATGAAATCGAGCAACATACAAATGGTAAATTAAAAGTTTATATTTTCCATGGTGGGAATAAAACTAACAATATTGCCAAACTGGCTGATTATGATGTTATTTTAACCACGTATGCAGTTATTGAATCTGTATTCAGAAAACAAAACTATGGATTTAAAAGAAAGTCAGGTCTAGTGAAAGAAAAATCAGTACTTCATAATATGGATTTTTACAGAGTCATCTTAGATGAAGCACATAATATTAAGGATAGACAAAGTAATACTGCAAGAGCAGTGAACATGATTAAGACTCAAAAAAGATGGTGTTTAAGTGGTACACCGTTACAAAACAGAATTGGTGAAATGTACTCTTTGATTAGATTCTTAAACATCGAACCATTTTCCAAGTATTTCTGTACTAAATGTGATTGTGCTTCAAAAGAATGGAAATTTTCTGATAATATGCACTGTGATCATTGTAACCATGTTATCATGCAACATACAAATTTCTTCAATCATTTCATGTTGAAAAATATTCAAAAATTTGGTGTAGAAGGTCCTGGTTTAGAATCATTTCAAAATATCCAAATCTTATTGAAAAATATCATGTTACGAAGAACTAAAGTGGAGCGTGCAGATGATTTAGGTTTACCGCCAAGAATTGTTACGGTGAGGCGCGATCATTTCAATGAGGAAGAAAAGGATTTATACAGAAGTTTATACTCTGACGTGAAGAGAAAGTATAACTCCTTTGTAGAAGAAGGTGTGGTATTAAACAATTATGCTAATATTTTTTCATTGATTACAAGAATGAGACAAATTGCAGATCATCCTGATTTGGTACTAAAAAAATATCGAAATCAATCAGGTGAGGATGGTGTGATAATTTGTCAATTATGTGATGATGAAGCTGAAGAGCCCATTGAATCTAGGTGTCATCATAAGTTTTGTCGGTTATGTATCAAAGAATACATTGAATCATTCATGGAAACAAAGGATAATCGTCTCACTTGTCCGGTGTGTCATATTGGTTTAAGTATTGATCTTTCCCAGCCAGCGTTAGAAGTCAATATGGATGCATTCAAGAGACAAAGTATCGTCAGTAGATTGAATCTTGATGGTTCATGGAGATCGTCAACAAAAATTGAAGCGTTAGTGGAAGAATTATACAAGTCAAGATCCAAAGTGAAAACCATTAAATCTATTGTATTCTCACAATTCACTAGTATGTTGGATTTAGTGGAATGGAGATTAAAAAGAGCCGGATTTCAAACTGTTAAATTACAAGGTAGCATGTCACCGACACAGAGAGATGAGACTATCAAATATTTTATGAATAACATTCGTTGTGAAGTGTTTTTGGTCAGTTTGAAAGCTGGTGGTGTTGCTTTAAATTTATGTGAGGCCTCTCAAGTTTTTCTTTTAGATCCATGGTGGAATCCAAGTGTTGAATGGCAGAGTGGTGATAGAGTGCATAGAATTGGTCAATTTAGGCCTGTCAAGATTACAAGATTTTGTATTGAAGACAGTATTGAATCAAGAATTATTGAATTACAAGAGAAAAAGGCAAATATGATCCATGCCACGATTAATCAAGATGAAGCTGCAATTAGTAGATTAACACCCGCAGATTTACAGTTCTTGTTCAATAATTGAGATGCTTTTATTTACAATTATATAGAGGTTTTATATTCTTAATACAACAAAGGATGGATATTCTTAAGCAGCAGCAGAACTAGAACGAACACCAGCACCAGAAACGATAAGGTCAATCTGTTCTTGAGGAACAGTAATGGCTGGTAAGGCTAAGGTACCAGAACCGGTTGGGGCTGGAAGATAGCCAACTTTATTTAAAAATGCAATATAAATACCAATTTGCTCTGGAGTAGCGCCGGCGCCGACAGCCCTGTCAATGCCAAACCATGTAGCATCTTTCTTTAGTGATATAACAGCATTTGAATCATCTAGTTCTGGAGCCCTTGTGTTACCTGGTAAGTCATCAAGTACCATGTGTAATAGTGGGTATAATGCGTTGTCTTGGTTTTGATCAATAACGGCAGTTTCTAAACTTTTTTTCCAACTACTGTAATCTTCGATTTCAACATCGTAACCATAGTGCTTCAAAGAATAAAGGTAGTCCCTGAATGATATACGTGGATGAGCAGTAACATGAGCAACGGCTAATTCATTCTCTTTTGGTGGGCTCAAAGAAGTAGAGACGACAACTTGAGCAACCTGATCAACGGGAACCATATTGACACTGTTACTAATATCAGGTATCTTGCCTAATTGAACAGCACTCTTCAAACATCTCAATAAGAAATCATCAGTGTTGCAAGAACCATTGCCAGAGAACCCAGTGACATATCCCGGTCTAACAATAGTACCACGAAGACCTCTTTCGCCAGCACGTCTTATAATGTATTCAGCAGCCCATTTCGATTGACCATAGCCACCACTTAAACCACTAGATGAGCCATGTAAGTCATCTGATTCTGAAATACCTAACTTACTTTTAGACGATAGTTTGTCAGATAAATTGAAGAAATAGTCAGTGTCCAAAGTAGAGGTGGAAGAAACGAAGTCGAAGAGCTTAGGTTTTCCTTCAGCAGCAAGGTTCATTACATTGATAGTGGATATGACATTAGAATCTCTCAATTTTGAGTATGGGAAAACCCAGTGGACTAGAGCACCATTGTGAATGATAACATCGATACTGTTAGTTAGGCAAGACCATTCGTCAGTTGAAAGACCGAATTGAGATTTGGATAGATCACCTAGCACAACTTCAATACTACCAGCAAACTTGGTATTCCAAGTCCCATACGTTGTACCAGCTCTAATCAATCTTTCAACACCAGCCTTTTTATCTTTAGCACGGACGTGTGCAAAAACCCTGAAAGTTGTTTCAGTACTGGAACGGTTTAAAAGATTGGCAAGAATATAGGAGCCAAGGAAACCAGTTGCACCAGTAATGAAAACATTAATGTTCTTGGTTTTAGATGGCTTAAATCCAGTGTGAGATGGGTAAGAAGCAGGTAAAGTTTCCACTAATTTCCTGGCATCAGCGGCATAGTCAAAAATATGAACAGGTTCTTTGGCTAGCCTGGCTTGGCCAGACTCTCTGATTCTAGAAATTTCCCTCGCAAATGCCTTAACAGTAGGATATTTAAAGATGGTACCTAAAGGTAAATCAATATTTAACTGTTTCTTCAAAGTAAAAATCATTCTAGTAGCTAAAATAGAATGCCCACCTAAATCGAAGAAAGAGTCATCAATGGACACTGAAGCAGGTTTGGTTGGTAGTACACTTAGCCATAAGTCACGGATTTCACGTTCAGTGTTACTAAATTCTGATTCATCAATTTCTGAAGAGAGTTGAGCGGCGACTAAATTTAATTGATGGTTGGTTGGAAATTGTAATTTTGGTTTATCAACTTTACCATTTGGATTTAATGGTAGTTTATCCCACACAACTATCAAGGATGGAATAGCATAACTTGCTAATCTTTTCTTTAAGAAAGCTTTAATATCATTTGCTAGCAAGTGGTAACCAACTAAACCTTTGACTGTTTGATCAGATTGTAACTCTTCGGGAACTGGAGTCTGAAATCTAGTCAATTCTTTATTATCGTTGTTTGGAACCACAAAAGTGATCAAAGTCTTTTCATTGTCCGCATTACTGCGCACTAATGTAATGTTCTCTCTAACTAATGGATGTTGAGATATATGAGTATCAATTTCACCTAATTCAATTCTGAAGCCTCTGATCTTTACTTGATCATCAGCTCTACCGCAACATTCACAATCACCATTTGGTAAATAACGACCTAAATCACCAGTTCTATACATTCTATCTCTTGGACCTTGCCAGAATTCTCTCCATTCTTCGTTGCTACTTTTGTTTAAATAATCCCAATGACCATCCTCAACAAACCAATTGTTAATGAATTTCTCTTTGTTCAAGTCTGGTAAACCTCTGTAACCTTCTGCCAACCCACCAGCACGAACATAAATTTCACCAACTTCCCCCACACCACAAATTTGGCTGCGATCATTTCTGTTAACGACCAATAACTGGACATTGAACATACCTCTACCAGCGGGCATAACATCCTTTAACTTCTTCAAGAAATTTGGATTATCTCTCTTGGATTTCACTTCAAAGAATGAAACAGCACGTTGGGTTTCAGTGGTACCATACATATTTACAATTCGACAATTTTCAGCTAAAGTTTGTAAACGTAAACAGTCACGTTTGGTCAAGATATCACCAACAAAGAAGGCATGGTGCAATTGTGGGAATGGAGTGGTAGCTTGAGCGGTTAAAAGTTGGCCCATGGCAGGAGTTAAATGGGTGACAGTACAACGGTGGAGACCCATCCATTCAGCTAATTTGCCTGGAGTACCGATATCATCTTCAGTGGGAACATATAACTGTGCACCTAGAAATAATGGAGTAAATATATCTCTTTGGATCGGATCGTGAGCAATGCCACTAAGCATCGTGAATCTATCATCGGATGAAAGGTTGAATTGTTTTGACATCCATTTAAAATAATAAGCTAAAGAGAAATGTCTGCCTAAGACACCCTTGGGAATCCCTTCAGAGCCAGATGTAAAAGATAAAGTTGGGTTAGAATCTGGACCGACAACAATCCCGGTTCTAGTATCTTTAAACTGTTCGTAGGGAGCCAATACATCCTTTTCAGTGGGTAATGAACCTTGAATAGAGGCATCATCTTGTATAGCAATGGATGGAATACAAGTAATGACGTCTAGTTCCTTTTCAATGTAGTATTCAACCAATTGATCTAATGTGCCAGCAGCTCGAATTACAATTAAACCCTTTGGTTCAGCAACGCCTAAGTAAATGGTTTGCCTGGCTGGAGGATAAGCGGGATCGATAACAGAAAATGTTGCACCAGCTTTCAAGACACCCAAAACACAAACCATTAAGTCAACACCTCTTGAAGAGTAAATCATAACGACATCGCCAATTTTGATGCCGGTGCTGATTAAATAATGAGCCACAATGTTGGATGCCCGATTGATATCTTGGTATGAAAAGATACGTGGTTGAATGTTGGGTGAGACTGGCCCTGTTTCAACTACACATCTTCTCTCTGGAAATTTATCAGCATTATCTTGGAATATATCTTGGATACAGCCGGCAAAATCACACCAGCCAAGGTTTTCAGTTGGATCAGGAAGAAAACTTGCAGAAGATTTGGTCATTAGTGTAGCTTGGGTAATAATTTTAGTAGGTTGGCTTAAGATACAAGTTAAGAATTGGATGTATTGATCAATTAATATTTGAATTCTTTCATCAGAATATAATAACTGGTTATACTTAATGGTAAATAAATGGGAATTATTTTCAGTATGTAGATTTAAAGATAAATCTAATAAATGATGGTTGAAATGATCTAATTCTATATCTTGGTTGTATGTTAAAGCTAAACGAAACAATTGAGGACATTTATCTAAGTCTTGTTCTGTTTTAATGTTTTCAGAAAGAGTATCAAAGCAAATATCACCTAAATCATTCAGTTTAGCAATTTGATCTTCAATTACATTGTACAAATCTTGGAAAGTCCAAGTGGGCTGAATGGTGAATCTTAACACTTTATTGTCGGAAATATAAAGAACAATATCATCATCACCAGAAAGTCTATAACCTAATGGAACCCAAGCACTCAGGGCTAAAATATATTTATCTGAAAATGTGTTGGTTGGTAAATCTAATTGAGGAATTTGGAAAGAATAATTATTTGATTTAGTGAAGGGTTCTTCTTGGGGACGTAAATAGTCATGTGGTAAAACAGTTAAGGTTGGGTTATCTAGTACTTGTGCCCAGGCTTGTTGGGAAGTCATCTTTTTTTGCCTTTTCTTGTAGTATGATTGTTTTAAGCACGCTCACTTAATGATATTTATTTTAGGCTGGCTATTCAGTACCATCTTAACAGTGCAATCCATGAATGTATTAAAGATTTATGTCTTATATATTCGAGTTATTTGTTTGGATACACGGGTAATTGGATGACCATGGCCTATAATCTTCAATTGGCCTGACTCATTTAGTTGGCCTCTTTTCGCCCATTGTCATTGCCATTCCTCGAGCGCCATTTGAGAATCAGCGGAATTTCATAATTTTTCATTTTGGGAGTCATCTTTCAGTTTCCGTTGCAAAAAAATGAAAAGTCAAATCCTGCGGAATTTCGGCATTTCAAGCACTGCCAAATGACAGCTCGCCATAGGAATTCTGGTGTTGGACTGAGTAAGAGATCTGTTGGGAGAAGTCTGTGACTGTGATTAATGGTTGGAAAGGGGAATGTTTCTTCTATGGAATGGTCAGTAACACTCTAAATTAGTGTTTAGTCATACTTGGATGGTAATATGGTCTCCACTTGGCCTTTGGCATTATGTGATAGAAAATATTGATGCATACATGGTTTCTGGTTCTTTATCATCTTGAAGAGTAGTGAGATGCAAATATTGGGAGATATTCTTGCTATTAAAGAAAAAAATAGGACTGAGTTATTTTTAGAGACAAATGAGAGTGGGATGAAAACTTTACAGGATATTTAAAGTATCACAGAGTGGTCGATGAAAGTTTGAATGGGGGGGTGGGGTAATAATTGTAGGGTTCCTAGTACTTGTAAGCTAAGAATTTAGTCTGTCGAGTAGAAATAACAAGATACACGTCTAAATTTACCAACATTATATAAAATTATTGCAGTTTTTTTTTCAACTTTCGGCTTTAGTGTTTGAGCAATTGAGTTCTTCTAGAGAGCCAATATTTCAATAGCACTAGCTAAACTAAAACGGGATCAATTATCCTTCTTTTATGATTAATTGGATGTATTATTAAGCTATATCACGCTGTTTTTGTAATCCCGAAACTTTTACAGCTCCCAGAAATCAATCCCAGGCACACCTCTTATTAACGTGTTCAATTAACAACTAGTTTCACATAACAAATATAATATGAATTTTTCCTTCTTGTAGATGAACTTATACCCAAACGTTCCGTAATTCTCGTGATACTTTCTTTTATATATAAATGACCACGAAAAAAAACCAAATGTAAAACACACGGGCGTGTGGTCTAGTGGTATGATTCTCGCTTTGGGTAATTTAATTACACAAATATGCGAGAGGCCCTGGGTTCAATTCCCAGCTCGCCCCATTTTTTTTTTGTTTTTTTGACTCAAAATCTGTATCCATAAGAAAGAAGAAATGCAATTTAATATCTGGAATTGTGTCATCATTTAAATATGTCGGTTTCCAGAGCCTTAGGCTTCTGGTGTGGTACTATAGATGCTTACGTGATATATCTCTCGTTGTATTTAGGACAAAAGTGTCTTATATAATGTTCTATATGTTTATATACCTTTGGTCTTAAATACAAAATTATGTTTTTGAAGATTTTCACAAATCTGAAAAACTAAAACCTATCACAATATACGGTAAAACCATACATTATGAAGTTCAGATAGAAATACTGAATTAGCTTATAGTGAATCTGTGATTATTCTCATCTCAGATTCCAACAAAATACGTTCCTTTTTGTGTTTGTTTATTCGCAATTACCATGGTCTTCCCAATATTCAACCACCTACCTTTCTTAATGATGTACAGCTAGTAAGTGGCTCAATCAATTTAGATAAAAAAATAATAATAAAAAAAATAATTAATATAAAGAGCTAACTGAAAAAATCACACAAAGCTGAAGATAGATATATAGATAGATATATAGATAGATATATGTATTGATTGAATATAAAAAGGAAAAATATCATAGTTTCTTGGTCACACAACTTATAATGGTAAGATTTTATTAACAGGTGAATAAACAGTCTTTCCCTCGTAAGCCTTTATGACGGTTTCGGCCCTCTTGGCGATACCTTCAGGAACGAAATCAAAATACTTGTAGACATCATCACCTTTACCAGAACAACCAAATCTATTGATACCAAAACTTTCATGAGCATAACGTCCCCAAATATAGGAGGCACCGACTTCCACTGACATTACTGGAACACCATCTGGATAAATTGATAATTGGTATTCTTTTGATTGTAAATTGAAAGAATGGAAATCTGGTTGAGAGATAACACGTACTTTAACCGGATCACTCTTGGCAGCTAGTAATTTGGCAGCCTCGATACATAAATGAACTTCTGAACCAGTAGAGGTCAAGATGATATCTGGGTTTTCCACATCGTGAATAATATAAGCACCATGTAACGATTTCTTATTGCATGAACCTTCCAATTGAGGTAAATTTTGTCTTGATAAGGCAATCACACTTGGAGTTCCCTTTGAATTGATGGCACATTTATAGGCTGCCACAGTTTCATTACCATCAGCTGGTCTCCATACATGTAAGTTTGGAATGGCTCTCAAATGAGTTAAAGTTTCAATAGGTTGATGAGTTGGACCATCTTCACCTAACCCAATTGAATCATGGGTTGCCACCCAGATAACAGGTTCATCGGATAAAGCAGCTAATCTTAAGGCACCACATGCATAAGAAACAAAATTTAAGAAAGTACCACCATAAGGTTTGTAATTTGCACCAAAAGCAGAGATACCATTCATGATGGCACCCATCCCATGTTCTCTAATCCCATATCTAATATATCTACCTGCGTAGTTACCAATCCCACTTGCTGGAGGTTGGAAATCAATACTACCCTTTGATTTGGTTAAGTTTGATGGAGTTAAATCTGCTGATCCACCAATGACTTCAGGTAATTCATTAACGATTTTGGTTAAAATCATCTCTGATAACTTTCTTGTTGCCATTGCAGAATCCTCTGGGGAAAAAGCTGGTAATACTGATTCCCAATTTGGTGGTAAATCTTTATTTAATCTTCTGGCCAGTTCTTTCCCTTCTTCAGGATATTTGGTCAAGTATTTTTGGTAAACTTGATTCCATTTTTCATTGGCTTCGATACCAGGTTGAATGATATTAGTCTTATAAAAATCATAAACTTCTTGTGGGACAATGAATGATTCATTTGGATCAAAACCGAATTTCTTCTTCAATTGTTTAACATCATCTTCTTTTAAAGCAGAACCATGAACGACTTCTTTCCCTTGATTTAAAGAGCCAAAACCAATTGTAGTGGTGACTTTAATAAGAGTTGGTTGTTCTTTATTTTGTTTTGCCTTCTCTAAAGCCTCGGAGATTGCTTCTAAATCATCATTACCATTTGGAACAGTTAAAGTTTCCCAGCCATAAGCTTCAAACCTTTTCAAAACATCTTCGTCGAATGATAGTTTGGTATCCCCATCGATGGTAATGTGATTATCATCATAGAAAGCAATAAGATTACCTAGTTTCAAATGACCAGCTAAAGAACAAGATTCTGATGCAACCCCTTCTTGTAAACAACCGTCACCTAAAAACACATAAGTATAAGAATCGGATAAGATCATATTATCATCTGGTTTATTGTAAGTAGCGGCGAAATTTGCTTGAGCAATGGCTAACCCGACAGCGTTGGAAATACCTTGACCCAAAGGACCAGTGGTGGTTTCCACACCAGGCAATTCCGCTTCTGGATGGCCTGGTGTCTTTGAATCGATGTGACGGAACTGTTTCAAATCCTCGATGGAGAAATCGTAACCGGACAAATGTAACATCGAGTATAGAAGAGCACAAGCATGACCATTTGATAGAACGAATCTATCTTTATTAATCCAATCGACATTATGTGGATTAAGGTTCATGTGTCTCCATAGAACATGAGCAGTGGGTGCCAGCCCTAGTGGAGCACCTGGATGGCCTGACTGGGCACTTGACACTTGGTCAACAGATAATAATCTGATGGTAGAGATTGCTAATTTATCGATATCTTCGAATTTCATTCTTATTCTTATTCTTATTCTTATTGTCTTGGTGAAAGAAGGTTACAGTTATAGTGCTATTTTTCAGTAAGAAAAGGATAAACTGTTATAAGCAGGGAGTGGTGTGTAATTATACGATTCCGTTGTATTTATATGATTGAATGTTTTGAACAACTGTTGCAACCTGGGGGGGTGGAAGGGGCGAATAGGGGAGTCCAGCAACAATGCACGCTGCTAATAATGAAAGGACAACAACGCAGTGTAATTACTCAATGGTCCCGTCGATAAAGGAATATACGCATTGACATATTAATAGATACACGGTGGTATGTTCGGAGGGGGACTAGCTGATAGGGAACCATGTGGTGGAAGGGGGGGGTGGAGTTGTTATCTTAGCCTTGAAAAGTTACAACCTTCGCAAAGTTACAACGGTTTCCAATCTTTGACGTTGTTTTGCAACTTGTTTGAAATTTATGTTTAAACTCCGCGATTTGAAAGTTGTCGCCATACGACAATTGTAGTCTTACAGGTTGTAGTGTGGTTATGTGTTGCTGTGGGAGGTGGATGGGTTATTGATTCTTGCTTGGACTTTCAATAATAACTCACCTGTTGACACGTATAGGATTTATGTCCAGCTTGAAAGCACTTGAAACATAAATCGTTATCACGACAAATTCGGCGAATTATTTCTTCTTTCCGCTTATCAGAAGCACTGTTGTCTGTATCACCTGAATGGTTGTCTTTACGATTAGTGTACTTATGTGGTTGAATGCTAGAATTTCTCACACCTCGAGTAGATCCCTTATCATTATATTGATTGGAAGCGTGTGATGACACGATAATATCGCCATTGGTATCGGTTGGGTAAGATTGTGGACTAGAACTGAAGTCTGTATCATAATCATCCTCATCCTCGTCATCATCATCATCAAAAAATTTAGAGGTGAATCTTGGCTCCTCACAGTCTTCTATCAATGTAGCTAATCTGGCAGCGTCCGAAACTGTCTTGGGTTCACGTATACGAATATCCCTACGATAATTGGGTCTCAGCCCTCTAATGAAATATCCAACAAGAACGGTCTCATCAATAGAGCCAGGTGGTAACAGATAACATATTTCTTCAAACTCATCGGTGTAGTTTACCACAGATCCTTTGTGGGTCAGTGTACATATGCGGCCAACAACATCGTATAGACTCATTCTGACCAGAAAAAAATGTAGTAAAATATAGCAAAAATCTCGTCTAGTTGATCGCAGGCAAGACTAATAGTTATGTAAGCTTACAACCTCACTGGTGGGAGCCTTCGTGGATACGATTGCAATGAATAAATAAATGAATGAATGAATGAATAAAGAATCAGCCAACTGTCAATAAATTAACCTCAAAAATTTATATGGATATAAAAAAATATAATCGCTCCGATACGGGGAGTCGAACCCCGGTCTCCACGGTGAAAGCGTGATGTGATAGCCGTTACACTATATCGGATATTTCTGGAAAAATTATTTTTCGATACCGACGCACCGCTGGTCGGAACTTTTGAAAATGCCTATTCAGTCATATATTTTTTTACCTCCCATCTGTGTGAAGAGCTGTGTTTTCACAAAGTGAGTTGTGTAGCCTAACACTTTACTAATTAATTTTAGTTTTTAGTTTTTCTGAACATCCTTCCACAAATGTCTGTGTGAAAACAGCTCGCACACCACAAAACATAAAATGAAAAATAAACAAAATCCTACAATACTTCAAATAAAACTCACACACATGGATATCTTCACTGAATTAACTAACCACTAACTACTGCGAGCGTGGCTGTCCATACTGCCCTCTTTACAGTCACTGCCACCACTGCAACCCAGACACCACACACAGCGCATCACGGGCCACGGCAGGCCCCACTTTTGGTTACTTTTTCGCCCACGAAATCTGGCCCAAAACAGCAATTCTTTCATTGCTTTTTCCTTCGATTTTTCGATTTTTAAAAAACTTTTCATTTTTTTGAAAAATTGAAAAAAAAATTGAAAAATTTTGACAAAAAAAAAATAAAAAAATAAAACATGCCAAATATTCGATTGTGGAATAAAAATTTTCAAACAGTATTTAAAGAAACAAGTTCATCAAATTATTATTCAAATGGTTTAATCTATTTCATATCACTTCTTGTATGTGTTCTTTGTATGTTACTTTTGTTTATTTGTAGTTCAAATATAACCACACAACAACTAATATAAGCAAAAATGGGTAAAGCTAAAGCTCACGTTAACGTCGTCGTTATTGGTCATGTCGATTCTGGTAAGTCCACTACCACCGGTCATTTAATTTTCAAGTGTGGTGGTATTGACAAGAGAACCATCGAAAAGTTCGAAAAGGAAGCCGCTGAATTAGGTAAGGGTTCTTTCAAGTACGCTTGGGTCTTAGATAAGTTAAAGGCTGAAAGAGAAAGAGGTATCACCATCGATATCGCTTTATGGAAGTTCGAAACTCCAAAGTACCAAGTTACTGTTATCGATGCTCCAGGTCACAGAGATTTCATCAAGAATATGATTACCGGTACTTCTCAAGCCGATTGTGCTATTTTAATCATTGCTGGTGGTGTCGGTGAATTCGAAGCCGGTATTTCCAAGGATGGTCAAACCAGAGAACACGCTTTATTAGCTTACACTTTAGGTGTCAAACAATTAATTGTCGCTGTTAACAAGATGGATTCCGTCAAATGGGATGAAGCTAGATTCAACGAAATTAAGAAGGAAACCGCTAACTTCATTAAGAAGGTCGGTTACAACCCAAAGACTGTTCCATTCGTTCCAATCTCTGGTTGGAATGGTGACAACATGATTGAAGCTACTACTAACGCTTCTTGGTACAAGGGTTGGGAAAAGGAAACCAAGGGTGGTGTCGTTAAGGGTAAGACCTTATTAGAAGCCATTGATGCCGTTGAAGAACCAACCAGACCAACTGACAAGGCCTTAAGATTACCATTACAAGATGTCTACAAGATTGGTGGTATTGGTACTGTGCCAGTCGGTAGAGTCGAAACCGGTGTTATCAAGCCAGGTATGATTGTTACCTTCGCCCCAGCCGGTGTCACTACTGAAGTCAAGTCCGTTGAAATGCATCACGAACAATTAGAAGCTGGTTTACCAGGTGACAATGTTGGTTTCAACGTCAAGAATGTTTCCGTTAAGGAAATTAGAAGAGGTAACGTCTGTGGTGACTCCAAGAACGATCCACCAAAGGCTTCTGAATCTTTCAACGCCACCGTTATTGTCTTAAACCATCCAGGTCAAATCTCTGCTGGTTACTCTCCAGTCTTAGATTGTCACACTGCTCATATTGCTTGTAGATTCGATGAATTATTAGAAAAGAACGACAGAAGATCCGGTAAGAAGATTGAAGACGCTCCAAAATTCTTAAAGTCCGGTGACGCTGCTTTAGTTAAGTTCGTCCCATCTAAGCCAATGTGTGTTGAAGCTTTCACTGACTACCCACCATTAGGTAGATTCGCTGTCAGAGATATGAGACAAACTGTCGCTGTCGGTGTTATCAAGTCTGTTGTCAAGTCTGACAAGGCTGGTAAGGTCACCAAGGCTGCTACCAAGGCTGCTAAATAAGTTTAAAGATTAATATATTCCATATTTCTCTTTTATTATATATATAAAAATATATTTATCATATTTTGTTTTTATTCTTATTATTTAGTCCTTTGTATACATCAAATAAAATATCAAATAAGTTTCTTAAAAAAATACTTCAATAAAATAAAATCGACTACATTAAATCATTACCAGTTGAAAAGTTTCAATTACAATTATATATATATATATGTAAAAGTAGCAACAAAACTAAACCATTCATTATTACCAAAATAACCAACACCCATTGATATGGTTTCCAAGTCGACGTTATATCTAAGTAATCTACCCACAAGACCTAAGAATAAACAAAATTTTATCAAATTATTATTGAAACAATTTAATCCCAATAATGAACTTTCAAAATTATCATCAGTTTTACCAGATCAAAGATTTGACATAAACCCAACCACAACACCACTAGACCAATCATTAGGGATTGTATCCATTTCAAGATCACAATCTTCCACATTAAAAAATAAATGCTTTATCACTTTCAATAATGACTCTTCTGCATTAGAGTTCAAGCAAAAATTTCAACATATGAAAGTTATGGGTAAATGTATATCCATTACCAATGCAAAGAAGGATTCATATATGTCTATGGCCAAAATAAATCCCAAATTACTAGGTAAAGTACTAAAGACAAAACAATTGAAAACAATCCAAAGTATTGAAGATCCATTGAACTTGAAGAGAAAATTGAGAAGACTTCGAAGTAAATTAAAATCCAAGGGTGAGTTGTCACAGGATGAGATAGATACTGCAGTTCAAGGATATAAGACTAAGTTGTTGCAAAAGGGTGCAAAGTCCAGTATTTCAAAGTCATCTGAAAACGTTAGTAAGAGATCATCCAAGTCTAAATCAAAAGATAAAACACAAGTTAAAGTATCTACTGATGTTGAAACTTCTTCTTCTAAAATTACGAAAAAGGCTAATGTCGTTGAAAACCCACCTAATAAAATATTGCTGGTTCAAGACTTACCAAATGACATAGATGAACAAACTTTAAGTAACCTATTCCAATTTGATGGATTTGTTGAAATTAGAATGGTCTCAATTCGTCAATTAGCCTTTGTCGAATATGACTCTATAGAGAATGCCAAACACGCTCTTAATAGATTGGGATCATCACATACTTTATCTGATTATGACGCACAAATATTAATTGGTTATGCCAAATAATTAATTTATTTGACTTGCATTTTGCATCATGTTATTTACATGAATATTCATTTTTATTTAAATAACTTGCATGAATATATGACTTAAATGATTATATACATATATATTTACGGATTTTTGTTTGTTCAGAGCATCTATTTCCCAAAGAAGATAACTTTCATTGCACTGAAGAATGTTTCTTTCTTTTTACCATTAATTTCATCCATAAGTCTTGAATAATATTGTGGATTACCAACAGGTTTATACATCTTGTCCCCCACATCATAATAATTTTGGTACTTGTTTGACATTAAATTTTGTAGTGATTCCACTTGCTTCCTCAAATCTTGCTCTGTAAATTGATCTCTAGGTATTACTGATTGAATTTTTTTTAATACATCCCTTTGTAAACCAAGTGGCCCTTTACTTCTGCTTAGCATATCTTTAATCTCATTAATAGATAATTTTGCATCATTTTCACCACTATTATTTACTTTGTCATCTGTGTTTAAACCTGCAACACGTTTAAATCTATTCAGTTGTGTTTGCTTAAAAGAAACCATATGTTTCATTCTTTCTTCGGGAAACTTTTCTAATAGTCTCACCATTTGTTTCCCACCTTCCTTAACTGCTTGGGACATTGTGCTATGCTATTCGTTAATGTAATTGAGCTTTGGCCTGTTCAATCGAGTGTATTTTATTTGATGTACTTCTCCTTGTAAGTGAATTTAACGGTTCTTTTTTTTTTTTTTAATCTACAACATTTTATTCTTTAAATTCAAGCTAGTATCCAACCATTAACAAAACGAAAGAAATACACTCAAAATTAATACATCAACGTTATGTGCTTTTTATATATATATAGTTAATAATTATATGCTATATATAGTTTATATTGTAATTTAAAAATACTAGTTATAGAACCAATGATTATTAGGTTTATTTGCTTTTATGTAGAGAAAATGCAAATGAATTATGATTATTTGCCTTATTTAGCTTCTTGAGAAACAAATGGAGTTAAATCCTTAGTAGCTTCATCCCAAGCAACACCATGGTAAGTGACATCCTTGATGGCCTTAATGACAGCTTCAACGGAACCTCTAACTTGCTTAGTGGAATCTCTTTCTCTTAAAGTGACTGAACCGTCAGTGACGGAATCAAAATCAATGGTAACACCGAATGGAGTACCTAATTCATCGTTACGAGAGTATCTCTTACCAATGGAGACACCAGAGTCATCAACCTTGAATGGAATTTCAGATTTTCTTAGAATATCAGAAACTTGTTTGGTAATTGGTTGTAAATCTTTGTTATTAGATAATGGGACTAATAAAACCTTAGAAGGAGCAACTAATGGTGGGAAGGATAAGACACCTCTAGCAACATCTTCAGGTCTGTTCCAGAAAGAATGTTCAAAGATGGCGTAAATAATACGACCAATACCGAAAGATGGTTCAATAACACTTGGAACATATTCTCTAACGTGTTCAACCTTGGTTCTTTCTTCGATCTTGATGAATTTATCATCTAATTCCACTTCACCTTCAATACCTTCAATGGTGAAAGTAACTTTACCATTATCAGCCAATTCCTTAGCCTTAGTCTTTAAATCTTCTTGAGATAAGTTTAACAAGAAGGATTCAACCTTTGGAGCATCCTTTCTGAATTTTGGACCGAATAACTTCTTAGTTAAATCAATTTCAAATTTAGTCACTTCAATTGGAGTTTCTAATTTTTGTCTAACAACCATCTTTTCTTTGGTCTTTTGAGAATGAACAGTTAAATCGAAAGCAGATCTATCAGCACAACCAACACATTCAATCCAACCATAAGAGGTTTGTAATTCAGCATCCCAACAATCAGCAGCATAATGAGCCATTTCATTATCCATATGTTGACGGAATCTTAATCTAGTTGGATCAACACCAATCTTAGTTAAGAATAAGTAGATTCTACCAATAAAATAACCTAAAGTTTCATTATCGATCATTTTAGTGGAAACAGCATTACCAATGGTTTCAACGATTGGAACTGTAGAACCTGATTCTTGAACACCACGAGGTAAGAAAGATAGTTTGATGTCTTCAACTTCATGGAATTTTGGATGGGATTTATCTAATGGATCAACAAAATGTTCGATTTCAGCCATTAAAAATTCACGAACTCTTAATAAACCAGCTCTTGGAGAAATTTCATTTCTGAAAGATTTACCAATAGAAGCAGAAGCAAATGGAGTCTTACCATTGTTGAATTCTAATAATTTATTGAAGTTTAAGAATTGACCTTGAGCAGTTTCTGGTCTTAAATAACCCTTTAATTGACCAGATGGACCAATAGCGGTTTCGAACATTAAGTTGAAAGCCTTTGGTGGTTCTAATTTATCACCAGTGACTGGGTTACCTATGTCATATTTAACCATCAATTCACCTAATTGGGCACCGGAGAAACCGTCAATCTTGGCTAAGATGACTTCATATTCCTTGACGACTTCATCGTCTAATTTGATGGCCTTGATTTCCTTAACCTTCTTCTTTCTCTTCTTCTTATCGGCACTTTCTTCAACTGGATGGGCGGCAATACCTCTAGCTTCTTTGTCACCCTTTAAACGGGCTTCAAGGACTTCTTCAACGATATGATCAGCTCTGAAGATTTCACCAGTCTTTGGATCTTTACACATCCAATCGGAGAATTTATCAACATGACCAGAGGTCTTTAACACTTCGTATGGAGTCAACATGGTACAGTCGACTTCCAACATACTTTCTTCTAGAACGAAATGCTTTCTCCAAACATCAACAACATTAGCTTGGAAAGCACAACCTGGTGGACCGTAATCGTATAGACCGGAGACACCACCATATAGATCGAAAGCTGGAGCATAGAAGAATCTACCTCTTAAGATACCTTCTAGTTGTTCTCTGCTGAATTCAACGGCCTTCTTGGCCTTTTGGATTTCTTCAACACTCATTTTCTTGATAGATACTGATTTCTTAACTTGAACTCGGGAGAAAGATCGCCTGGGCAACAATACACTGAGTCTTTGAAAGAATGACAACTTGACTGAATATTAACGGGGGAAGATACAATGGAAAGAAAGAATATGTATACAAATAAAATTGAAATTTAAACCTATATTAACAAACAAAAAACTAACGTAAAAACAAATCGAAGAATGTCTAAAATTCAATTGAATAATCCAATAATGAAATTTCCGTCTAAATGAAACTTTTCATCAATTTTCAGATAGTGTACCATAATGACACACCATAATAGAAGGTCTCGTTAGTAAAACTCTTCGAGAAAGCAAACAAAAATGGAAAAAAACACATGAAAATTCAAAGGTTGCTATTTTTTTTATTTCTGAGTGAAAAAAAATTTGCTGGGGTCGTGGGGAGTGACATGCTATATACAGCCTAGATCAGCGGGTAGAGCCGTTTTAATTGGACATAAGCAGTTTATAATGGTTCGATGAAGGAGGTTTGGTATCCACAGATGACAGAATATATTTACAGGAGTGTAGATGTGTAGGTCAGAAGATGGGAAGGAACTACGGAAGGGGGTGGGAGAGAAAGAAAGAAATAGAGAAAAATAAAAGTTATGTCTGAATGTGCTTGACAGCTATTTCTTCTTGTTGACCGGTTCTGCTTCATCCAATAAGTCCAGGAAGTCATCCAAGTCACTGGTATCTTGAGTCTTAGAGCTCTTGCTAGGCGTTCTGCCAGAGCTGGCATCTTTCTTTGTTTCAGTCGGTTTCGAGGACTTCGTTTCCTTTTTGGTTTCGTCAGCTTCCTTCGACTCTGCCGCAGCAGGGTCTGCTGCATCACTGAACATACCACTGTATCTTTGCTTGAATTTTTCAATGTTACCGACCGAGTTTGGATCGACATCGACCAAATCATCTCTACTTGGATTCCAATATGGGTTGTTTCTTTGATCTTGAATCAATCTAAGCTCATCTTGGGGGTATTGCGATCTTCTCATCACAACACTACCATCAGTCATTTCCACAGCAACATCAAATTGATGATATATAGCTGGACGTGCCCTCCCCAACGGGATTTTTTTAACTGGTCTACGGGGCAACGCTGTTCTCATGGCACCAGGGTATCCACCGCCGGAAGTCGAGGCATATCTAATTGGAATTTCAAACAATCTTAACTTGCTACGTAACATACTTATCCTATTATTGCTGACTTCTGACCGATTGTATATACTCTATACCTTTTAGGTTCGAATGTAGTCTTTATTAGATCTATCACTCTCCCTTTACTGTTAACAATTTTTTGTTTAAAATCAATATTTTCATAATTTTAATTCATGTTTTCCATGAAAAAGATGATACTATGAAGACATCCTAACATAGATGCATCAATATATTTTATTTACCCTTTCAACCGTTTAAATATTACATACTCGTATCTTAGATACTTATTAATCTCTTGCTATAAATTTCGAGTAAAATTATAATCTACTCTCATGAACAAACCCATCCAATTGAGATTCTAATAATTCAGCTTCGGCTGGATCTAATTTAGCAATTCTGTCAATAATGTCCCTAAATGTAGCATATTTATAATTCACACTGTCATTAATATCAGATGTAGTTCCCCTGATTGCACTTGGATCCATGTTAGGGTAGTTATCCAAATCTTGTTCTATGGTTTGAGTATTTTCTACACGAACATGATTTTCATTCTCAGCTTCTTCAGCTTCTAATGCCGCTTCATCGGCTTCATCTGACATAATACCATTATCATCTTCGTTCTCATCGGCTCCTTCGTTCGATTTCTCTTCTCCAGTCCCACCCATATTTATATCACCGTCCTCATCTACTTCGTCATCATCTCTGATATTCAAATTTTTTGGCTTTGGTTCGTTTATCGTTCTAATAGATTTATAGTATTTCAACCTATATTCGTTAAAATTATGATTACCTTGTACCAAACAACCTAATTCATATTTCATAATCCTTCTAATTTTCACTAAATCCAACTCTTTAAACCAACCAGTCAATTCATTTGGTTTATCCAAATATTCAGCTTTTCTATAAACTTCATTGATATTTGGTTCATCAGTTAAGATATCAATCTGTAACATCAAATACCAAGGAATCTGCGTACCATTAAACCTAAATCTCCCATCAATTTCACCAGGTCTATTTGAATCAAAGATTAATGCTGGAACCTTTGGAATGTTTTTCTTACCCAATAACGAATTAACTAACCTTTTCTCAATCTTAAAATATTCTGTTTGATATTTAGCATATTCATTAGATGATCTTGGATCCACTCCAAATCTAATATATGTATTCCTCCATGGACCCATCACAAATCTATAACTCAATAATGCTAAAGCAACTCTCATAGTATGATGAATTCTCTTTGGAATCAAACCGTCAAGATGTCTTTTAATCCAGATTGGTCTATCTTTGAAATATTTATGTAACATAGTCAAACATTCTTCCAAACATTCATAAAATTTAGATTCCTTTTTGGTCCCAGGGTAAAATCCGTCTTTCTTAGCTTGTTCATAGCATTTGATAGCATCTGCGTGTGCTTCCAATGGAATCTTTATCCTTTCATTAAATCCATGCAAAAGGATTTGATAATTCTTAATGTAAGAAGCTTTCACCTCAGTAACACCATTTGACTTCTTGGCTAATGGGTTACCCTTATATTTATATAAGTGAGGTAGCCCTATCATAGATAATTTAGGTGGGGGAGGTAATTGATAGTCACTGTTTGGACTTTTCAAATTTCTGTTTAATATAACATTATTAATATTTTCAAATGGTTTTGTATCATTATCTGGAATAGTGTCTACATATTCTTGTAAACCTTTCCAATTCAAAGAGTTAAATTTAGTTTCAAACTCATTGGCTGCACTTGAATTGTCTAATCTCATTTGGAAATCGGACAATTCTCTAAACTTAATAGTATTATTCACAATGGCCACTGGTGTCACTTTATAGTCCTTTTCATCTAATGATTTCAAAGATTGAACGACATTATTATTATTTTTTTGTAAAGTACCCTTGGGAACAGTAATCTTCAAAATAATAGAATCATCTCTATAAGGAACTTTTTTCCCCACCAAAGGATGCTCATTGAAAAAACTTGGATCACCATGATTCAAGTACATTTCCAGTCCTTGTTGTGTATCCAATGAGCCTTCTTCTTTAAAAGCAGTTTTGATTTTTTGAATTCCACCACACATATCAATTGCCTTTTGAACACTAGAGTGCTTGGTGGACACGTTTAATGGCAGCTCTACACTGGGGATCCGTGGGATATCTAGAGTATACTCTTTGGCAAAAGGGCCTTCTTTTGGTGGTTCAATTGGTTCGGTGGGCTTTAGCATCAACAACTCATCTGTCGGTAACGTATCTGCGCTGAACTGGTTATTATCATTATCCATCTTAAGTAATGCACTTGGTGGTTAGTTTCAATCTGTTTCCTTTTATAGTTAGATTGCTGATGCTCGCTTCTTGATCAGATCTTGTTTTCTATAATTTATTTCTCTTTTTTACTATTAAAATTTCGAATTCACAAAGCTTCAAGTGATATGACTATGAAATATTAAATTAAAGGACATCGAAATATTTTTACATATACTCAATTACATATTATTAAGTACTAAATTTCTGTGTAATCATTGCTTTGTTTAATGAGCATATTACTTTCAAATGATTCTTAACTTTTTAACAAATTTATAGAATAAAGGCTTTGCTTTACGATATTACTTTTTTTTTGATCTAATCATCGTACTAACCCTCTTTCTCTCTCTAAACGTATCTTCATCTTAGTGTACCAATCAGTTAGAGTTTCACCCTGTTTATTCAATATGACGATAATAGCTGTCATATTATCAAACCCGATCCCTGTACTGCTATTAGCTTGTGAAATAGCATGGTCCAATAATTTCGGTATGATATCATCTAATTTCATACCCAGAGTAAGATGATATTTGATGAATTGGATCAGTTCTTTATTACTATACACATCCCATATACCATCACATGCAAGAACCATAAATTCATCTTTTCTATAATCAATCTTGTGCATTATTACATCAGGTTCCACTGTCACCTGCGATTCCTGTGCAGGGATAGAGAATTTGTTATTATGATAATGGTGTGGATGTGGTTCACCGTTGATATTGGTATTATACGCGACACTTCTCTTAAATTGGAAATCAGAAAAGGCTCGACTTAATGCTAAGATACCACCAACACGACCCAGAGAAACGGTCCCACCATTATCATTAATTCTAAGTAATTCACCAATATGCTGTGGTTTATGATCGAAAGACATTGTCTTGACACCATGATTCTTTGAAGAAAGAATACAACGTGAATCACCACTGTTGGCCACATAAAGCCATTCACCATTGATAATCAACGATAAAGTACATGTAGATCCACATGGGTTGGTAGCAAAATGCTTATATAACTCTTGATCTTGTAAAAGGAAAGCATCTTTAATAACTTGAGATATCAAACCTTGTAATGTGTGAAATTGCCTCGTTAATTTAACATCCTTGTATAATTTATCACCAATCTTTATTTTATCATTATGTATATCACCATATGAATGCGTTTCAAAACAACGTGCGATCCATTTACTTAACCCTTTCTTTGGATTATAACCATTCCCATTACCCGCTAAAAATTTAGAACAACTATCGCCACCATGACCATCAAATACTGCAAAGAGACTGATCAAATAAGATTCTAAACATTGGCTGAAAGGGTTGAAGAATTGAACTGATAAAGTTTCGTCCTCGTTTATGACCATGTGTGCATCTTCTTGTGTCAATCTATAACCTTGCATGGACCCCACGCAATTGAAATAACGTGGACACTTATGCGATAAGTATGTGGTTCCAACATGATCTTTATAATCATTGTATTCGATTGTCTTTTCTGTTAAAGGATGTGATAATAATTGACCCATCTGTCCTGTGTGTGTGTGACTTTTTGTATGTAAGCAATTGAATGTTGAAAGTCGAAGAATTGAACACCTTTTGATATATCTCTCTTATTGGAATCAATGGAGGGAGGGGTTTTGTTCGAATAGTCTTGTGTTTTGCAAAGAACGAAAGAATATTGTTTTTTTTATAATGGAAGTAAATATTTCAAACTTGTTAATTAGAAATGTTTGTATAACTGTCTTATTCTATCTCACATAAACCGTTATAGAAGCTAAGAAACAGATCAAGAATTATAACTTTCTTCAACATCGCTGTTCTTTAACAACTGCCAAATTTGATTTTTTTAATGTGTTCAAAAAAAAAAAAAATTATAGAAGCAGCTATTGCAAAAAGACAACAGTTGCCCAAAGCAGATTTTGAGTAAACATTAAGTGGTTCATTGAGAATAGACATAATTTGTATTTTAACGTTAGTAATATATACAGATATATATATGTATATTTATTTATTCATTTGATCGTCATCTGGTGGGAGATTATTTGGAAGAAGTTTTCTTGGACACATTGTTGGAACTACCGGTGTTAGCTAATTCATGAACAAAGTTTTCACCCCAGAATGCAGAGGTGTATTTGGAGATATACTTGTATAATTTTTCCCAATTAGCTTGTTTCTTTTCTGGTAATAAGGTTAATGCTTCATTGATAGCATCCGATAATTCGTCATTATTCCATGGGTTGACGATTAAAGCACCGTTCAATGATTGTGCAGCACCTGTAAATTCAGAAAGAATCAAGGAACCTTTCTTTTCTTCTTGACATGCGATATATTCATAGGAGACTAAGTTCATACCGTCACGAGTGGATGAAACCAGACAAACGTCGGAAACAGCATATAAAGAGATCAATTCTTCAAATGGAACGGATTTATGCATGAAATGGATTGGAACGAATTCGACGGTACCGAATTGACCATTGATTCTGCCTACTAATTCATTGACTACGGATCTTAAATATTGATATTCCTCGACATCACCACGAGAAGGAACTGCTAATTGAACCAAAACGACTTTACCGATCCATTCAGGATGTTCATTTAAGAATACTTCCATGGCATGTAATTTTTGTGGGACACCTTTAATATAATCCAATCTATCGACCCCGACGATGATTTTACAGCCTTTAAAAGTTTCTTTTAATTGTTGAATACGTTCTTTCACTACATTTTTCTTCAACCCTTCGGTGAATGTATCCACATCAATACCGATTGGGAATGCAGCAACATTAACGAATTTCCCTTGATATTCCACCCCGTTAGGTAATGTGTTAATGTTTAACACTCTTTGTACGGAGGAAAGGAAATGTCTAGCATAATCATATGTATGGAACCCTAATAGATCACAACTTAAGACACCCTTTAAGATTTCTTGTCTCACGGGTAAGATTCTATAAATTTCAGAAGATGGGAATGGTGTATGTAAGAACCAACCTAGTTTAATGTTTTTCTTGGTATTGCCGATTTTGGAACGTAACATTTCTGGTAATAACATAAGATGATAATCATGAACCCAAATTAAATCATTATCCCCGACATTTTTCACAATTTCTTCTGCAAAAGTGGCATTAGCTTCGTTGTAAGCTAACCAAGCATTTTCATCGAAATTGATTTCACCTGGATGATAATGAAATAAAGGCCATAAGATTGAGTTTGAAAACCCATTGTAATGTAGTTCTGCAATTTCATCAGTTAAAAAGATTGGAACAGCATTGAATTTTTCCTTCAAATCCTTCTTGACTTTTTCCTTTTCATCGTCAGGAATTTCCAGACCTGGCCAACCGTACCATTGGAACGTGGAAGTTTTCTTTAACCCTTGTAAAGCAGTGACCAACCCACCTGATGACATTTTATATTCATATTCACCGGTTTCTTGGTTCTTGTTGATGGTTACAGGTAATCTGTTGGACACCACCACAATATTCCCTGAAGTAGGGGAAGCAGTAGCAGGGGTAGCAGCAGCAGCAGCAGGAGTAGCAAGTTTATTTTCAGTCATCTTTGTAATGTGTTTCAGACTCAATTGATTGGGATGCGGGAATGTCTTTGTGAATAATATATAAAAGTGACAGGAGAGTGCAATTGACAGATACCTCTACAGCTATATATATATATATATATATATATCCAGTTGCCATCGACTGTTGCAAGCATCCGTCATGGTGTAAGTGGTCCATTTGGCAGGGGCTTTTTCCATTTTCCTCGAAGAACTTCGTTTCCCCTTGAAAACCTGGGGTTGCCCGGCCGCACTGCCGCCATAAAATATTGCTACATTAATGTATTAATGTATTGATGTATTGGTGTATTGGTGTATTGGTGTATTGGTGTATTGATTCAGTGATTCAGTGATGGATTGACTCAACAATTCAACAATTCAATAAGACTAATTTTGATTAGGAGTAGATAGTTAAAGGAATGTGTAATATATAAAGATACTTAAATTAAAGATGGTTCCTCGTGTGGTCTAACATCTGGAGATTCTTCATCTTCATTGTCATCTTCGTCTTCGTCTTCGTCTTCATCTCTGGCTCTATCGTAAAATTCGTCTAAGATCTTTGGGGAGATTCTATTCAACATTTCCTTTGGATAAATTCTTAATAATGACCAAGCTTGATCTAAGGATTCAAAAATTGTACGATCTTCATATGCACCTTGTGATATAAAAGTCTTTTCGAATTTCTCCAAGAATTCCAGCGATAATTTATCTTCCATCGATAAAGCTTCTTCACCAACAACTGCTTTCATAGCGGCAGCGTCTCTACCAATGGCGTACTTGGCATACAATTGATTGGAAACATCACCATGATCTTTACGGGTCATACCTTCACCAATGGCAGATTTCATTAATCTACTCAACGATGGTAACACATTGATTGGTGGATAGATACCTTTATTATGTAATTGACGATCAACAGAAATTTGACCTTCAGTAATATAACCAGTCAAATCAGGAATTGGATGAGTAATATCATCGTTTGGCATGGTTAAAATTGGAATTTGAGTAATTGACCCATTACGACCTTCAACACGACCAGCACGTTCATAAATGGTGGATAAATCGGTATACATATAACCTGGATAACCACGTCTACCTGGAACTTCTTCACGAGCAGCAGACACTTCTCTTAACGCATCGGCATAAGAGGACATATCAGTTAAAATGGTTAAAACATGACGTTCTGTTTGATAGGCTAAGTATTCAGCAGTGGTCAAAGCAAGACGTGGAGTAATGATTCTTTCAATAGTTGGATCATTGGCTAAATTTAAGAATAATGATGTTCTTTCTAATGAACCATTTTCTTCAAAATCTTGTTTGAAGAAACGAGCAGTTTCTAGATTAACACCCATGGCAGCGAAGACAATGGAGAAATTCTCTTCATGACCATCGTGAACATCCTTGGTAGGTCTCACTAAACCGGCTTGTCTACAAATTTGAGCAGCAATCTCATTGTGTGGTAACCCAGAAGCTGAAAAGATTGGAATCTTTTGACCACGAGCAATAGAATTCATAGTATCGATGGCGGAAACACCAGTGGAAATCATTTCTTCTGGATAGATACGAGCGTATGGGTTGATTGGAGACCCGTTGATGTCTAAATAGTCTTCGGCAAAGACCTTTGGACCGTTGTCAATTGGTCTACCAGACCCATCAAAGATTCTACCTAAAGTGTCTTCAGAGACGGGGATTCTCAAACTTTCACCGGTGAATTCAACAGTGGTCTTTTTGACATCGATACCAGAAGTACCTTCAAAGACTTGAACAATAGCACGATCACCACGGACTTCTAGGACTTGACCTTGTCTCACTGTACCGTCAGGTAAAGTCAAGTTAACAATTTCATTATAACGAGGGAACTTCACTTTTTCTAAGATAACCAAAGGACCATTGACACCGCTGACAGTGTTGTAACTCATTCTTGGTTTAATGTTGAAACCTTGTTGAACAGCTTTTTTGTTCAAATCGAACAATTCTCTATCGGAAAGAGCCATCTTTTTTTTTGACACTTACTTAGTTTGTGGGTTTTGGTTTGTTTGCTAGTTTTGGGGGTTTGAATACAGAGTAAGCTTCTCACTCTCTTTCTCTTTCTCTGGTTTAGTATATGTAACAGTAATCACACAGCAGAAGGAAGCTAGATAAAGACACACCTTACGATACAAACAGCAATTGTCCTTACGTCAAACGAATAAATATAATATAAATTGACTTTATTTAATACTGAAAATTTCTTTGTTGTTGTCCTTTTTTTATTTTTTATTTTTTTATTTTATTTTTTTCTTAAATGTTTTTTTTGCGTTGTGTAATTTTTCATAGTGGCATTACTTAGAATACTTGTATATGTATATGTATGTACAGAGTATTTAAGTAAGTAAGAGAGACACTCGATGAGGATTGGGAAGGTTCCATTAGCCGACCACGAACCATCTGTCCTTGGCAGTGCTGGTAGTGGTATTAGAGTGCTTTTTGGTGTTCTTTGCCGTGGGGTGTGTGGCTGGCTTGGCAGGTTTGTTGCCAGTGGGCCGTCCAGAGGCTGCGTTGTTCGGGTTAGTCCCCTGCAGTGGGCGGTGTGTTTGCAAATATTCCAGCCTCTGATCACGACTACCATGACCACTGGGATGGTCGGGCGTATCTTTCAAACTGGCAATGGGGGATAATAGCACTGTATCTCTGGTGCTCCTCGAGATGCCATTGCTGTTGCTATCGCTGCATAGATCCTCGACAAGTTCTTGAATCATCGCAACAGTCCATATACAGCTTTCAACATCTTCCTCACTCTGCCCTCTACCATGTTTGGTAGGGAGCCGTTCTCCTCTTGATATGTAGTATAAGATCTCATTGATATCATAGTCCCTTAACCAAAGCTTAATATTATTGTTGTGATAAGGACTCCTGCTAAAGGGAAACAATCCCAATTTGTCACAAACTGTATGGCAACAATATACCAATAGTCCCACACAATAGTCCACATCAATATCATACCCATAACTAGCATCAAATGAGTACGGTATTGGAATATAAAGTATCTTTGTCACCATTTCAATATATTGTAAACTGATTCGTAGTGATGCAATCGTATTTTCATTGTTAGCATTTTCCTTGAGCATCTGAAGTGAAAACACAGGCTGATTAAACAGTTGGAAATCATCAAGTGGATCCCCTTCATCGTGATCAAACCATTTATTCAACTGGTGTATCTTTTTCTTCTGCTGTTTATTTACAAATGAAACAATTGTATCAACTTTACTCTTCCATCCGTCAATACAGTTGTGTAAGGACTCCATATCCGTACAAGACTCTTTCTCATTCTCATCTAATAACTGTTTCAGCCGAAGTATCTTCTCTCTCTTCCTATCTATTTGTGTTTCTACCAGATGGATGTTTTGCTTGATCTTATTATTACGTCTAACTTCCTTTATGGTTTGTACTCTTTTCAATTGTAACCCCAAAGTAGATGGAATACCATCCCCACTCTTCTCTATAAGTCCCATAGATTCATTTATTCCTTCTTCTAAAGCTGCGTTCACCATATCAGATAATTTATCTCTAATGACTCTCACTTCCAATAATTTAAACCTCCATGGTAATAACAATTTAGGAGATGTGTTTATGCATCGATAGCAAACATAATTGGGGCATCGATTCTCATTTTGACATACTTTACAAATCATATCATTACTTCTTCGTAATCCCTTTAGTATGGTTTGCTTTCACTTGACTTTCATTTGATCAATCTTCAAAGGGTTTCTTTGACATAGTTTGATTTTTTATACTGAAATATTTTAATATCAAATTATTTCAAAGTGATACAATATTTACATATATATATATATTTTATCAGAACTTCTATAAATATAGCCAGATAAACGCACGTATACTATACCGATAATACGTTCACAAATATATTGTAATATTCATAACTGGATTGTATCTAAGGCTTTCTGCTATGACGAGAAATACTAGCGGTTCTTCTCACCGATGACGTTCTTTTTACACCTGGTAACGATATAGGTGACATAGATCCATCAGACAATATTCTTGAATTACCCTCTGAGGATATCTCACTGTTGTTCACTAATGTCGTATCATTATCACTATTACTGAACTTTTCTTGAGATCCATTCCGTAATAAACCATAATAACTACGTCTCTTATCGTTTGTACTACCATTATCAGCACCACCAGATACTTGTCTCATTCTATTCATCAACTTAGCATTACTGTTCTCTGAAATCTGTAACTCATGCCTCAACTTATCAACCACTGTATTGGGGATATCCATCCTTTCGACATATTTATTGAAAGTATCATTCATGTCTTTATGTAATTGAATCCAATCCTCTACATTGAATTTATCATTTATAAGAGATTCAAATTTATCGTGTTTAATATATTCGATAAAATTCTTATCTATTGCATTATATTCTTGTGATAACGCTTCCATTTCTCTCAACCTTTCACCAAATATATCATCATCATCATCATCATCATCATTTTTGATATTATTATTATTCGTATTAGTTTCATCCACAGTAATACATGCAGCTTTCAATTTGTCCAATTTCTCTGTCATTTCATTGATCTTGGTGGTGTACATTTCTTTATAACTTTGATGATTGTCTAACAATGCATCGTATTGACTTTGTCTCATTAACACTTCGTCTCTTAAACTATCAACTCCACTGGTATTATTAACGGTCTTGATTTCTCTTTCCAACGCTAACTTTCTTTTGATTTCATCATTATATTGTAACTTCAACTCAACCAATTGCTCTTCTAATTGTTTTAATTTAGTAGTAGAATATGAAAGTTCACTATTAACTAGTTCATTGGCGTTCTTCAAATGTGACAGATCTTCCATCAGATCTGTTTCATTGATTTGTACAGTTTCAAGTTTATTCAACAGACTGTGTGATTGTTTGGTTAATTCTAGATTTGTTTCAGTTAAAGTATCGACTTGGTCACGCAAAGAATCAATCACTCGAGAAGAATTGGCGTTCATTGTCGTGGAGCTATTAGTTTCGGCCCCATTTCTTCCCTTCCCGTTTGGAGATCCTAACTCACTCATATTATTGTTTTCTGTGGTATTGCCCATCTCATAATCAAGCTTCATTGGCGACGAAGTACTTGATTTGTGCAGCAGATCATTATTATTGTTATTATTATTATTGTTACTGTTACTGTTCTTACTTGGAGAAACCTGTAATTTAGTCATAAACAGTTTGTGTTGTTGCCCCAGTTTTACTGGGGATGCATTTGGTGTCAGATCTTGATTACTCATCAGCCTCCAGATCAACTATGCTAGCTGTTTGTATTGGTTTTCAAACGATCTTTTGACTAAACCCTCTTAAATGCTACATTTCAACTGTTTATTCTAGAAAAAAAATGTTAATTAAAAAAAAATATTATGAAATTTGAAATATTTAAAATTAAAAAGAATTCTCACTTAGTAATGATATTTGAAAGCCACTTTCATTCGTATTGATATTTAAACCACTTAACTTTCAGAAGACCAGTGAATAGAATTCTCTAACAGTTCCATCACCACAGCAAGCCTTCTCAGTTCTCTACTATAGCAGGTCCCTCACCGCACTCCATTAAGCAAAATCTATTAACTAATTCAAGTGCACGTTTTAGTCAATTTTTTACAATACCATCCATCTAAAACTCTTTACTCTTTTAAGTGAGTTTATTACATTTCACATATCATATTCTACTATCAATACAATAAAAATGTCTAGCACAGCTACAATCACTGCCACCACGGCAACAAATAATGGTTCAAATGGGGTTCTTGCTAATGGTTCTCAAAGAAAAGCTAGAAAGGGTCCAAATTTAAATGTCGTACTAACGTGTCCTGAGTGTAAAGTGTATCCACCAAAGATTGTGGAACGTTTCAGTGAAGGGGACGTTGTTTGTGCTCTTTGTGGGTTAGTATTATCTGATAAATTAGTCGATACAAGATCTGAATGGCGTACCTTCTCTAATGATGATCAAAATGGGGATGACCCATCGCGTGTTGGTGAAGCCTCAAATCCATTATTAGATGGGAACAATTTGTCCACTAGAATTGGTCAAGGTGAGACTACAGATATGAGATTTACGAAAGAATTAAATAGAGCTCAGGGGAAAAATGTCATGGATAAGAAAGATAATGAAGTTCAAGCTGCATTTGCAAAGATAACAATGCTTTGTGATGCTGCTGAATTACCAAAGATTGTCAAAGATTGTGCTAAAGAAGCTTACAAACTTTGTCATGATGAAAGATCTTTGAAGGGGAAATCGACAGAGAGTATTATGGCTGCATCCATTTTAATTGGTTGTAGACGTGCTGAGGTGGCAAGAACTTTTAAAGAAATTCAATCCATCATCCATGTTAAGACTAAAGAATTCTCAAAGACATTAAGTATTATGAAGGGGGTTCTTAGAGAAAAATCCTCTGATGGGTTCATCAAGATTAATACAGATAATATGAGTGGTGCTCAAAATTTGACTTATATTCCAAGATTCTGTTCACATTTGGGTTTACCTATGCAAGTGACCACTGCATCAGAATACACTGCTAAAAAGTGTAAAGAAATTAGGGAAATTGCTGGTAAGTCACCAATTACCATTGCGGTTGTGTCCATTTATTTAAATATTCTTTTATTCAAGATTCCTGTTAGTGCTGCTAAAGTGGCTCAAATTTTACAAGTCACTGAGGGGACTATCAAATCAGGGTATAAATTACTTTATGAACATAGGGATATTTGCGTGGATCCACAATTAATTGCCAATGGTGTGATAAGTATAGATAATCTACCTAAGTTTGAAAAGGATAGAGGTAAGAAGAAGGACTAATCGGTTCAGTTTTATTTTATTAATCTTCATTAAGCAAAAAAAAACAAAAAAAATATAGATGACAACAATATTAATTTATTGTGTTAGTTATCCTTTTCCTGCTGTTCTATCTCCAAGTATTGTCAGTTAGAGAGACTCTAGTTGGTTCAGTGATATTTAATAGAAAGAAAATATTAATTGTTGAATATAAAACACCTTCGAGCGTTTGCTACCTTAGAACATTACAAAAAGAAAAATGACTATATACACACATATATATATATGCATACAGTTATTCTTTTATATACATATATTAACAATTCAATACATTTAAATATCAATCTTCTGAAAAGAGTTTAAGTGAAATATTTTAAACTTATTATTGACGTAACATTATTATACAAAGGCTGACGTTTTTTATATATGGAGGATATGTTTGCTATTGAAATATTATATATATGTGTCTTGAGCTTGGTATGGTTAGAAATAATACCAAATAAAACTGCAGCCCAAAAGCATGATGTAGAAATGAAACCATTAAGATGAGACATGGTAACTTGAAAATGGATCAATTTACATACCCATACCAAATTGTTTGGCCATTTGTTGCATTTGTGGGTCTTGCATCATCTTCATCATTTCATTCATATCTGGCATACCACCAGCACCACCCATACCTGGCATACCCGGCATACCGCCAGCACCGCCAGCACCACCAAACATATTCATCATATTTTTCATCATACCAGGGTTTTGTCTTAGCCTTTGTTGAGCTTGTTGCATCATTTGTGGACTAATGTTGGGCATACCTGGGATATTTGGCATGTTAGGCATACCTGGCATTCTGGCTGCTTGACCACCTGCACCAGCAGTGGCTTGAGATTGCTTAGCAGTTTGGGCCATTCTAGCCATCATTTGTTGTTGCATCAGCACGGTTTCTACATCAATGACAGTAGTACCAGAACCCTTAGCGACTCTGACCAATCTACTTGGTTGCTCAATGAATATTCTCCCATCAGATTCCAATTCCTTTTGGTTCATAGAATCTAGGATATACACCATTTTCTTTAAAGATTGAGCAGCATCTTCTTCATTGATTTGACCCATCACATTACTCATACCAGGAATCATTTGTGCTATATTTGAAATTGGGCCCATTTTCATTATAGTTTGCATTTGCTTTTTAAAATCTAATAATGTAAATTTACCTTGAGAGATATTTTCCATCATGGCTTGAGTATCCTCTTTATTGGAAACAGTTTGGAATTGTTCCATTAAACCTTGGAAATCACCAATTCCTAATAATTTAGAGACAAATGATTGTGGAGAGAATTTTTCAAAATCATGGATATGTTCACCAGTACCAATAAATATAATTGGAGTCTTAGTAGCAGCAACGGCAGAAATGGCACCACCACCTTTTGCATGACCATCCATCTTGGTTAATATGATAGCACCAAAATCAGAGGAGTCTTTGAAAGCTTTGGATTGCTGCTCGGCAGCTTGACCAATAGAAGCATCAAGAACCATAATGGTTTGGTTTGGTTTGACCACATGAGAAATTTCCATCATTTCTTGGAATAATGCTTCTTCTTGTCTGTGTCTACCAGATGTATCCACAATAATGACTTCGAATTTTTCCTTTTTGAACTTGGTAATACCTTCAGCAGCTACTTTCACTGGATCTGTTTCTGTGTAAGAACCATAGAAAGGAATTCTAGCTTTGATGGCATTTTGTTTCAATTGATCGAAAGCACCGGCACGGAAAGTATCCGCACAGACTAAACCAACTTTAAACCCTCTCTTTGAGTAATAGACGGCTAATTTCGTACAGGAAGTAGTCTTACCAGAACCTTGTAAACCGACAAACATAATCACATTGGTCTTTTTCTTTTTTGGTTGAAACACTTGAGTTTCTTTGGCGTCCACTAAGTCGCAAAGTTCGTCAAAGACTGTCTTGTGAATTAATTTCTTAGTTTGGGCATTGGTCATGGATCTATTGCCCTTGGCAGATTTATCTAATAGCTTATTTCTGATATTGCCTCTTACCTTCGACACTAAAGCAATGTTAACATCACTCTCTAAAAGTGCTGTCACGATTGCTTTCAACATGATGTCCACCGAGGTGGCATAATCATCCTGCGTATTGGAAAGGGCACTGTTCACAGCACCATTGATACGTTTCCCTAAGTTGGCTAACACCATATTTGAGCCAGTATCTATGTGCTTTAGTTTCTTCGTCTACTTTGTGTTGATTAGTTTTCAAAACACTCTTCAACATTAACGTTGTTCAAAGCTTTAAGTTAAACGTTTATTTTTTTTGTGTTTATTTTACAACTTCAAATTTCAATCTTTTCTGAAGAAACTGCAAGTAGAGTAAAACTTGACACATTGGAAACATCGAAAATCCTGGTTAGCATTTCTTAGCTGTTGGAAACACGAATAGCATAACTGTCATCGAGTGATACCATTTGAAATAGGAACGGCAATTATTTCAGACCTTTCATTATACCAAATAATCAATGAATTAAAGAGATCGGTTCAAAAATTACAAACACATCAATATCCACATTTATGCTAAAGTATTTAACAGTTTTTGATCCATCTAAGACAAGTGAATTGGATAATGAAGCTCAAGATGCGTTGTTACTTTATCACGAATTTGACAGCCTTTATGGGTGTTCCTTAAATGATAAATTATCCCGTATTGGGATAATACAGGGTATATGGACTATGACTCAGGCTATAGGCGGGGCCGAAACAGAGACTGAAGGGGTGGTAGAATTAGATGAAGAATTGATAATAACTATATTCGTAGAGTCTCAATTTTTTATTACACTTTGTGTATCCACTAATAGAGGGGGGAACGATAATCTTATACCTGGACAAGTGCCGTCTCATTTTTATGTCAACCATTTATGGTTGTCTTACAAATTCTTTCTTTTGCAATATGGTACGTTTAAATCATTATATGATGTTAATGATGACATATCGAGTAATAAGTTAACTGATTTACTTAATGAACATATGGTACCTTTTTGGAATGATATTTACTTGAAACCCCTCACTCTAATACGACGTGGTTTGGATAGTTTATGGCATAATTCATACAAACGCGCTGAGTTTGACCTTACTAAACCAACTGCTATTACTGATGATAGAAATTTATCAGTCCCTACCACAAAAGAGCAATCCTGGGATTCTATGATACTGAGAGATATTATCTTGAATGAAGAGAGTTTTCCTGGGGTTGTTGACATTTTGATATACAATTTGCCAAATGTCAAAGATCAACAGGTTAATGGGTCGGTAGCAAAGAAGGAATATGGTTTGATTAGAAATTTTACTTCTGATTTTGAGAATTTGCCCGATCTATCCAATTGGTTGTATCATCTTCACTCTTCCTATGGAACTATATCAAATCATACAATAACTGGAAATATGCATTTTAAAGAAAGAATCGTTGATACTGAGAATAATTCATTGCATAATGCCAACAGTGAAAATATTCACTCTGATGTTAGTTCTCATAGAACCACCGGCAGTAACACGCAGAATGGGGATGTTACAAACGAACAACCTGAGGCCCAACAAACTCTGATGCATAATATATCATCATACTCTAATAAATTTTTGCATAATGTTACATTACCTTTATCATTTGCTTACGATGCAGTACAAGAAATGGGAACCACTACAGGTATATCAAACAGTATATCGTTGTTCAAGGACTATATTCCACGTTGGTCCACTGAAGAAACTAATGCCAGTAATAGGAACGAGTTGAGAAGAGGTAATATACCAAGACATGGCTTTTTAATCTCGCCATTGGCAAGTGACAAATTGCCCAAGTCGTATAAAGTTAAAACTTTAAATCTAAATTTCACTAGCCAAGAAGAAACTAAATTCAACACGTTGTTTTGGTTTTATAATGATATATTGGTGTTGATTGTTTGCAGAGAATCGTTTGACAAGATTTGGGATACGACGTATTTGATTGAAATGGACAACTTACTAACTAAGAGTATGGTTCAGTTTTATGAGGAAGTTTTGAAAGTAAAAGATCCAAGGAATATCCCTTCAATTGATAGAGATTTTGCTTACACTATAGTAGACAAAACAACAGACAAACAAACAATCAGGTGTTCTATACCACCTTTCTTGACGAAAAATACAATAAACGCATTAGATAATGAAAATAGCACATCCCCATTCGACCTGGTATTTACTGGAATGGATAATCTACTGTCCATTAATGATAATAACCCGTTGAGTTTGAATTCTATGGGAAACCTCTTTGGTTTCAGTTCATATAAGGAAAGTGTGAATAAGGATAAGCAAGATCAAGCATATGATACATTTTTAACCACGTTATCTGATGATCAATTATGGGAATTACAAAATGAAATTATTAGTATCCTTGAAGCAATAAGAAATTCGAGAAGAAATAAGAAACAAATCAATGAAGAAAGATTGATAACTCTGAATAATGGTCTACTCTGTTATGTCAGAGAAAGTGATCAAAGATTGATTTTGATCATAAAAAACTGGTTTGATATGAAGAAAGATCAATCTAATACTAGTAAAAAAACACTCCTTGGAAGTCTTGGAGAAGATGTTACAAAATGGTGGGAACTATTCTCGTAGTGTTTATAATATCGACATAATAAGTATATACAGTAAAGAAAAATAATAAAAAAAAGTACAATTATCTTAAAGCATGATACCTAGAAATATCCCAGATACCTAGAAATATCAACGGCAATAGAATATATTTTATGAATAATGACTAAATATGACTGATGTAGAAGTACATCCTTAAATTTTTTTTTTTTTTTGCTTTGTTTGTTTTGTTTTTGTTATCTTAAAGTAGTTAGTTCGAGTAGAACTTAAATTTTTCAAATGAATAATTCATTTCATGTTCCTCGATCTCTCTAAGATCGCCTTCAAAGTCCACTTCTTCTGGCTTTTTGAATTTATCCTTACCACGCTTCCAGATTAATTTGTAAAATAGATAGATGCCAATATCAATAAAAACCATTAAATAATAGAATAAGAAATCTTGCACCTTCCATAATTTTGGAAAAAATACCGCATAACCTTGTAGTAGAATCATGAAAACAGAACAAACAAGACCAAAAATTGCAGTCCATGGTTGCCACCACGATTTGAATGGTAACTCTGGCAGATTATCCTTTTGTGATAAATAAGCACGTCTAAAGAACAAGTAAATGATGCATAGACAAACAAAATTGATTAATTGTGACGAGGTGATAATGTTGATCAACCAATTTAGAACAATAGCACTATTTGAATTTAATTGCAGTAAACTAAGCAGAGCCCAACATAAAGACACACCGACTGCATATATAGGAACACCTTGGTTGTTGCACCTAGTAAATACCTTAGGAGCATATCCATCCAAAGCCATACCATATAAAGTTCTAGAAGAACAATAGGTGTATGCATTACCTGCAGAAAAAGCAGCGGTAATCAATGCAATATTTACAATATCAGGTAGTACTCTGATTCCCAAATTATTCATAGCGATAACATACGGAGAAGCAGCAGCACCTGCTCTTGATTCGTTGATTGCAGCAGTTAAAGCAGGATCATTGGAGGAGCAGACAATACCAACACATAAACAACTACCCAGGAATAGAACAGTTAATCTAATGAAAACTTGTTTAAAGGCCTTTGGAAGAACTTTTCTTGGCAACTGGACTTCACCAGCTAACATGGAAATATATTCTCCACCAGCAATGGTAGCAGCAGCCCTGATGAGACAAACCAAAAAACCTTGAAAATAACCAGCATGCTTCCCTGGAGATGTGTTCCCATCCGGGAAATATTGTTTGAAAGAATCTTGACGGAAATGTCTGAATCCATAAACATCATGTTTGGGGTTCCCACCAACCATGGTAATAAAAGTAAAGAAAAATAACCCAATAGCTAGAATAATCTTAAATGATGCAAGCCAGAATTCTAATTCACCATAATATTTTACCGCACAAACAGAGATTAGTAAATATAAAACGACTTGAATTACTAATGGGATAGCTGGAGAAAAGTCATCTCTCCAATAATGGATAATTGTGTTCACCGACACAATTTCATATGGAATTTGAACACATTCTAAGAACCAAAAATTCCAGCTTGCCATAACAGCTAAGGATTCATCTACACACTTCTTCGCTAGTCTTAAAAACGGAGAACTGATTGGTAAGAAGGAAACCATTTCTGCAGTGGATACAGTGATAGCCAAAACGGGTACACACCACATTGCAAATGCAAGTAATAAGAAACCGGCACCACCATAATACAGACCTTTACCAATAGCAACAAACAATGCAGTACCGATGACACCAGAAATGGCAATAAACTGAACATGTCTATTCAACAGGTTTCTTTGTGTCTTTGTATTGTGGAGTAGCCCAGTAGTTGAATCATTATCAGTTAAATCTTCACCCTCATCACTCTCAGAATGTGATCTTTCCAATTCAAGATCTTCTACGCTAAGCTTCAACTTCTTAGTAGAAGATAAAGAGTGAGGATACGATTCATCTAATTCTTCTTGTTCTTCCAAACTGACGTCAAGTCCCCCGAAATTTCTTCGGGGCTTGCTAGTTCCCTCTCTGGTCTTCTTAGAATTGTAATTGAAATGAAATTTGTCTATCAGCATATTATATCCAGTAATCTTAACGTATGGAGTATTGTTTCTCTTGCTAGATTGTATTAGTCAAGTGTATTTAAATCTGTTTGTTTATAGTTGCCTACTTTTAGGACTTTGTATTCATCTTATTGTAGAAATCTTACAGAACTATAGAAAAAAAAAAAAAAAAAAACATTACAAGAGAGTCACAATGTGAATGACAGATTCTACTTTGGATTCATAGGTGGAGAATAAAAATAAATATTAAAGAGGGACCACAGGCTGTTAAGGACGTTACTGAAGAAAATGTTTTACAGTAACTGACACTAGCTTCTGTGGCGGGTTGATTGCTATACAGTCTACTCTTTTTGGAATCTTGCTAACTTGTCTCGAGAGATTCTCTAGAAACTAAATAAAGAGCTTGTCAGTTCCTGTTTTATATAGGAATAACCAGAATTTAAATATTCTGAATAAATTTCTTTGATTATAACCCCAAACAGAAAATAAGGACAGGGCCCAGTAACAAACTTACTTACCTGATATAAATGTCTATTTATTGTAATGTTTATACGTAAAAAAAAAAATAAAGCTCTTAAAAGTGTACAGTTTGTCCTCATGGAAGGTCCATTTGGTGATGTGTTAGACAAGAGAATCAGTACAGGCCGAAAGCACTCTTATTTAACACAATAGCTGCATAGTACGTCTTATGCGGCTGTGTATTGTACAGCCACGTTAGCTACCTGACCGAAGTTAAACTAAGATTGGATTCACTAAGAACCTCAAGCAAACAACAGGCTAAAGACGTGTTTCGAAGCAATCATATATCAACAAAAGACTAAATTAAGCTTGTGTGTACTACAAATACATATGTCGAGTCTATTTTTATATAAAACGGTATAAATTTACTAAATTTACCTATGACTATAATGCAATTGAAAAGGCATGTCCACCGATATTGTGGATATGTGTAGCTCCAGTTTTGACTCGTATATGAATATCCTGAGCTATGTAGTCTTCGTGTTCTATTCCAACGTTAATCTCCTGTGGTAGTATCACTGCTGGAGCCCGCTGAGGTGGAGAACTTAAGAATTGACCATGAGGTAGTATTTGAGTATCCTTTTCACTTAAATTGAACATTGGCGGTGGGTTATCACTATGCTTATCGCCATTGAAATCATGTTGCTGTTCAGTAAATGGATCCTTGGTAACCCAATCGTGAATATCATTCACACTTTCCCAACCGTTATCAAAACTTGGTAAAAACGAATTGTTGTTATTATTATTGTTGTTGTTATTATGACCATCGTCTATTTCACTTTCAGTAGTTAAGTTTATGAAATTATTTTTTAGTAATGAATTTGGTTGTGATTCTTTATGTGTAGAGAAATTTGATGTGTTTGTCCCATTGAAAGTAGGATCTTCTTCAGGATCCATATATTTGGATTTAGGTTTTGAAACACTATTTGGCTTCACTTGAGTTGTATCTTTAAATGGAGTATTCTCTTGGGTAATATTACTTGTTTTATCACTAGAGACTACAAAATACATTGAACTTTCTAATGACCACTCATACCACACTCTGTTGAACTCATGAAATCTAGATATTAGCACAGACAATTCGGTATCATCTACAAGAGGCAATGGTTTACTTAATGGGAAAACCATTGGTGACCATGAAAACATGTTCGGTGTATGGTAAAGATTTTCAGTGTTGCTCATTGGATACTTCTCATCATTTTTTATTGCATATCCATTTGGAATAATGGATAATACTGTATCTTCATCATATAAAGTAGCAGTGAAGAATCCAACCAACCCGTGAACTTCACCACGATGCTTCATTTTAAACACTGTAGTTATGTTCTTATTAAAATCATTCTTATTCATTGGATGGTTAAATGTCCATAATTTATTGATCTTCGAAGAAAGTATCTGATATGGTATTTTATGTGAAACCCATAATGATTCTGACATATTTCTTGTATCATGAGTATCTTTTAATTTTTGATAAATTAAAGGGCACGTTATTGGAGCTATATATGATGAGTAAGATTGGGGAATATAAACAGTACTTGGTTTACCATGATATCTTTCTACTTCAAATAAACATTCTGGCGAAAGTTCATTACAGCCAAAGGATCCTAACAATTCACTTATACACAAGTCAATTTTGATATTTGAATCTTTCCAATCTCTCATGTTTTCTTTAATCAATTCAACATTATTATCCCAATATTCAAAATTTCTCTTTTGTAAATATAAACATGCTTCAGGATTTTTCTCTAATGCTAATATTTTGACTTTATTTACAATATTATTTCTTGTCACAACTTGATATAATCTATCTACAATTGCACCACGGCCTGCGCCTGCAATTAAAATAACAAGTTGAGATGACTTAGTAATATTGTATCTAAGATCAATTATGGCTTTTTCAATAGCTTTTTCATACATAGAATATTTTACTTCGTCCTTTTCAAAAGTTGTGTATATTTCATTTGATAAGTTTTCACTATGTGGTTTTAATGGGCATAAAAGTTGGGGTTGGTTGAACCCGTCTACATGTTCAGATAATATAGCTTGATCACCTTTCTTCAGAAGGTAATTTATGTAAGCCAAATAAGAGGTTTCTCCGCCTTTAACATGACCCGCATATTTTTCCATGCCATGTAATAAGATACAAAGATCATTGGATGCTATTTGAGAGTTCCCGTTTATATCTTGAAACTTTCTGATTAAATTTTGATTGAATTTATGAAGAACTGGATATCCATATTGATTTTTTGCAAAGATTGATGAAGAAACTAATAGACAGCTCACAGGCTCACAGAGCCATCTGTTGATCACATAATTTTGGGTTTTGGCTCTTGATACAGCTAACGATATAGCTAAAGATGGATGGTAGTCACATAACTTTCTAACTGTATTCCATAATTCCCATGTAGCCAGTGGATCACTATCTTCGCATAGTGGTAAAGATATAGAAAGAATCATTCTATCTGCATTTGGCTGAGATACGGTGTGTTCTGGTTTGAAGAAATCAGAGTTTAATAACCTTGCTACAATTTGAGAATAATCTTGTAAATTAACTAAATCCTTTGGGGGCGCTAAGATTAATTTTTTAATACCGACATATCTTGCATATTTACATTCATTTGATAAGACTTGATATGCCATGGACCTTTGAAGAGAGTCAGGGCTTTCTAGCTCTAACCATGACGATAATAACCCAATATATCTTATGGATTCTTCCTGTGAGCCACTGTTAAACGGCGATATGGATATGTCTTGTAACTGGGGTTCTGGTATGATAAAATCAGTGTAAGTATTATTATCTTGTGATTCTTTAAAACTATTCAAACATTTCTTGACTGTCTCTTTATATCTTGAATTTGTTATAGGTAATAAGACATAATCATAACTGCCTGGGAAGTTGTTATTTTCTGTATATATATCTGTGTTTTTTGGATTTCCAGCAAGATTATTTAACGCTGGTTTGATACCAATGTAAACGTTGCTTTGCATATGTGGATAATAAACTTCAAAAGAATGTGAATATGAATCCTTTAAGTTTCAAAATATGACTCAATTAATGAGATTCAAAGTAAATAAATACCTCGGTGATGTTATGCAATAATATATGATTATGCGTTTCTGTAAGAATACTGAACTAGTAGTTTATTATTTCTGGTTTGTCTAGTTGCTTGTTTTCTTCATTAATATTGTTCTAATGTAAAATTACCTAAATTTTTCGTTCAAAAAATTCAAGACCACAAATCCTATTGTTTTACATACCATTAAAACTGCAAAAATAGGCAGAAAGAACAAGATAGCTAAGCATTACCTGTAAGAAATAGTAGGGTTTTACATAGTTTGGTGTCATGATTAGAGAGTGGTTATGAAACTGTTCAGATGTGTTTTGAGCTTGTCGGGGTTGTTATTGGAGGTTTATTGAAAAAGGAACAGTTTTTATATTTGTTGTTCTGTTTCTTGCTACACTACAAGATAGCCATCAGAGAGAAAAAGTGACTTTGTTCCAAACCACTCGCATCTAATTGATAGCAATGTTTCGAATCATCAGAACTTACGGTTTTAATCATATTTCCATCGGTGATCGTTGAAAAGAATCGATTTCAATGGATTCCCTATAATGCAGAGTTTGCATATATTAGATGTGGGTTCAATAGCATATGAGATAGCTATTGCTATTAGTTGTATATACATTTGAACCAGCATCCCTCCAATTGAATATTTCCATTGTTTCATAAATATCAGATCTGAAAGTAGCAGAGACAATAAATTCATGAACACAAAAGCAAATAATAGTCCTCAGATCCTACCATACAAATCTGTATTGAGAGGGGCTGTAGCTCTACTTGATGGAACTACGAAGCATTTTCTCAATTTCAAGAATCAGTAGTAATATATAGTGTCTTTTTACCTCATTAAAAGCCACCAATAATCCAAAGAAGAAGCAAGTACTTGCCAATTAGCTTGCTCTGATCGTATTAGGATAAAACTAGAAGTCAGAGTGATCCTTGCAGGCCTATCCAGATAGAATAACCTACTCAGTAATGAATGCTTCCATATAAATAACGCGTATATGTTCTGAACGCCGGGTAAACCAAGATCCAATCCTAATCTTCGATTCAAAAAAATCAAGATCGAGAATGAAAAAAGAAAGAGGAAGTGGTTTAGTCACTGATAGACACTCTTTTCTACGTTTGTTCACAGCCAAAACTATATCAATTGTCTTGTGTGTGTGTGTCCGTGTGTGTTACTATCAGCTCCAAGGATCTATTTGTTCAACTGATTTAATAATTTAGTTCACTATGTATCAACATTATAGAACGTTTCAAGGTAGAAAACTTACTGAACAAGAAAGAGCCCGTGTTTTGGAGTTCCAAGAATCTATACATTATTCCCCTCGTTACTCGGATGATAACTTTGAATATAGACATGTTATGCTTCCCAAGGCAATGTTAAAAGTTATTCCATCAGATTATTTCAATTCGGAAGTTGGGACGTTACGTATTTTAACTGAGGATGAATGGAGGGGGTTAGGTATTACACAATCTTTAGGATGGGAACACTATGAGTGTCATGCTCCAGAACCGCATATCCTTCTTTTCAAAAGACCATTAAATTTTGAAGCAGAATTGAGGGCTGCTCAACAACAACAACAACAACAACAACAACAACAACAGCAGCAGCAGCAGCAGCAACAGCAGCAACAGCAACAGCAACAGCAACAATAAACTGCTGAAACGTTGTAAGATAAAGGTCCAGTACACCAGTAATCTGCTAAAAATACTATTGACGTGTACTAATATTGGCTAATTATAGAGATGTATAGAAAAATAAACATGACTTACTGAAGAAAATAGTTTAGGGAAGTGCCACCAACATGCTTGCACTGATTGTATATATATATATATAGTATCTATATAAAAGAGTTTCTCGCTGGATACAGAGAATAGATAAATAGCAACTTTAGATTGAAAAAGAATACAATATTGATGTTAAAGTTAATTAATATAGCTTGCAATTAAAGCCTTTGAGAATGTTGACATCCAAACACAGATACCAATTCATATAATTATATGTGTTTAAAAGATTGGTCATGGCGATTCAATGTTATTGAACTACAAAAACACATAGATATTATACTGTTATACTAGGTTTCACAGGCTCTTCGGAGAGTACCTTCAACATCTAGGCACAGTTTACATCATAATATCTTCAATATTTTGTCATTACTTTGCTTAATATCAGCTGAAATGGACTGTGCACTTCAGTTATAATTTGATATTCAACATCTGTCACTTAGTGTATATATTTTTCAACTTTTAAGCGCCTTTGAAAAAAATTCTAAGTTGTACATTTAGAAATAAGATGCAGTCTGAAGTAAAACCTATAAGTGGTAACAAACAAATTAGGTACACATAGCCACAAGAGCGAGGATACCATGGAAACACATGCCAAATATTTAGATGAGCTAATTGGGGTAATTAAAGAATCCAGGTTGACCTCTTTCGATTCCAACTCTGCATCTGAAAATAACTCGGTTACCAATCTACCAATCCAAAGATCATTAGATGAAGATCCTAAAAGTTTGAAAGTCCTTTTAACTTTATTAACCAACTTAAAAGATTATCACAAGAGAAAGTACCTGAAAAATGATATCATATTTGGGAAGACCATTCAAGCATTAGATTTGCTATTAAGTTCTAGACCCTTTTTATTGATAGCAGAAATTCCCACATCATCCACCAAGGAAGAGAATATCCTTGGAATAAAGCGTATAATAAATGACATGTTACAAGTAGGGATCAACAATTACAGCAACCCTCAAAGAATTTGGTTTATTAGGAAGAAACTAGCAAAATGGTGTAAACTTCTAATGAACTTATACAAAATAGAATACAGATACGAAATGTCAGAACACATTGTATCATTAATTGTCAGTACAGAACAAGATATTTCTCAAGTACTCTCAGGAATGTATCCCACTGAGAAGTTTGTTTCGAATCTTAAAAAGCTATTCATTTTGTGTCACTGGTTATGCTCCTCAATTGACACATTTGGGAATAGTATAACTCTCTTAGACTCCTCTATGGGGCTTAATAAGTGGGTATTCATGTTTGAAAAGATAATGAGATTTTTAATGTACATTTTTACCTCCATTCGTGTTTCAACCCAAGAATATACACTAATACAACTTAAATTTATATCGCTTATGACAGATTTTCTGATATCCGATTCAAGAACACAAGGTGGTATTTCTTTGGATAGGTTTACCTTCACTGTTGAAGTCATGGCACAATTCCTAAAAAGTGGATTTGGAGTCTTACCCTTGGATGATATTCTAGCAAAATCATTATTGAGAGTATATTCATTGTGTCTCGATGATGGGCTGACAATTAATGACTCCGATAAAGCAAAACTACTTGATGTATTCATCAATACTTTTGCATTTGAAAAGGGAATTGATCTGGTTAGATTGATGAACTCAGAAAATTATCCGGATTTGCCATATAACTTATTGACTGTGCAGGCTATACTTCTAACGCATTTTGATTCAGCTCGTAGAACTATGTCTTTCAGCACAGAATTAACTTTTAATGATAAATATCGCGTTTGGGTGATACCTGGAGAAAACGAACGATTATTAGACACTATATCAAAGCCACTCCCAGAAGATTTCAAGCAACTTGAAAAACTTCGGTATATGATATTATACAAATTCCATGGAAAGTCTAACTCTGGTCTATTGAGATACGAGATTGATACTTTAGATGCAGGCCTTCTTAGCAGACTTGGTGATAATATGAATAGCTTGTATGAAGAGATCGGTAGAAGTATTCAACTTTGTATAAACACCAAAAGCACAAGTAAACTTATCTCATGGACAAGGGTCTTGGGAAGGTTATCATGTCTTGAGTCGCACTCACATGGTAATTTAGAATTAGCAGCCTATGAAAATTGCGGATTATGTGATGGTAATAATGTTCAAGTGTCCCCTGCTGAAGTAGATGCTGAGAGGCCAGATATTTCGAAATGCAAATCATTCGATATACTAAATCGACTTTTCATTTGTAATCCATCAGTAGATGACTTCTCCGAAGGACTCTTGTGTGGTATTCTCTTCTCTTTACAGAGAATGATGACACACTTTCAGCCACCAAAATTGTATAACACTCAAACAGAGACACCATCTAATTTTTTTGAACTTATAAAGAAATGTTTTTCAAATCATAGTAGGTATTTACGTTTGATAAGTGTTAGAATACTGCCCTTACTAAATATCACATACGTGCACAATAAGAATGACGAAAACACAATGATATTAGTAAAGCTTTTACAATCGGTAACTGATCCAATTACAACAGAAACTGTAATTATGAGTTGGATTAAATTGATACAAACAACTAGAGGTGAGTTGTTTGATACACTACTTCTAAAACTAATGGATATATTTAATTCTGATGATTACACAGTGCATTCAATGATGACTTTCCAAATTCAAAATTTAGCAAAAACTCTTGGTAAGACTCCATATCAACTTTTATCTCCAATTTTGCCCATCTTGTTGCAACAGCTTGGGAAGAATCTATTGCATAAAAAGGCCTCATTTCAACGGTTGTGTGATTTATTGGGCTACTCTGGTAAAACAATACTAGAAATGTTTCAGAGGTATATAGTCCCCTATGCCATAATCAATTATCAGAATGATTCATTTGGAGAAATTGCTCGAATTATGTGTGATGGAGAGGTGGAATTTTTAAAGCAACAGCAAGAAGAGCTATTGGATTATAATAGTCGACAAATTTTTGCTGTGGCACTGGTGAAAAATGGAATCTTTTCACTAGAAAGTTTAGAACAGTTGTTTATTAATAGGTGTCCTAACTTTGATAAGCATTACGTTGCTAGGTTTCTTCCTGATTTCAGAACATTGGCAGAAATTACAAAACTTTATAAATATAATGATAAACCAGACGAAAGTGATGAAGCAAATGAACTCCACATAATGCAAGCCTTGAGATTTTTGATAACCGACTTTGAAAAAGATAAGAGACGAGGTAAGGTGTACATGGATGAGAAAAAGTGGAATGATGACAAAGAAAAAAGCTTCAAAAAGAAACTTAAAGAATTGATCTTAGGTATCTTTCAGGTTTATTCGGGTGATATTCATAACATAGAAGGTAAGACGACATATTATGAGAAACTACGTGTTGTTAATGGGATTTTGCTTTTGATCAAAATTGCATCTAAAGATGCAATCATCTCAGCATTAGCGCAAATCAGTATTTGTCTCCAAACTAGTTTAGAAATAGAAGAGGTGAGATATAATGCATTTAAAGCCTGGCAACACTTAATTGAACGGTTGACCGACGAAGAACTCTCCACAGTTATTGATGGGTTTATATCGTTCATTCTACAAAAGTGGAATACCTTTGATCGAAATCTACAAAACTTGATTTATGATATTTTAGATAGTATGTTTGAGAATAAATCAGATCTTTTCACAGAAATTAAACCCTACGTTACATTTGCACTACTGCGTAAGTCTGAGTTAAATCTGCTGGATCGTAGTTCTAAATTTGCTAGATTGGTTAAAAAGAGGAGGGAAGTCACAAATTACATTTCTATCTTCTCTGATAATCTAAAAAGTAATAATAGATATGTCATCTTACAGAATCTGGAAGATATTGAGAGTTTTCTTGAAACTCGTCAAGAAGAACGTGCTGAAGATCTCTTTCAAAAACAACGCCATGAGCAGGACATCAGTAGATTATTGGGTGCTCTTTTGGATACCTCTCATCGTTTCAGATCCACCGATAAATCACTTTGTGAACGGTGTACAAAATGTATCAGTATGATTGGTGTGCTAGATGTCACTAAGCATTCATTAAATGATCTAACAATAAAGCATAACGTATACTTTTTCAATCAAGATGTACAAGTCATAAAATTTTTGATCTGGATAATTAATGATGTCCTAGTTCCTGCCTTTTGGCAAAGTGAGAACCCACGGAAACAATTATTTTTTGCTTTGGTTATGCAAGAATCTCTAAGATACTGTGGGCTTGACAGTGAATCATGGCAAATAAATCAATCGGACAACTACCCAACACAAACGAGACTATGGAATCAGTTTAATACACTTTCCAAAACTACATTATATCCATTAATGTCATCGCTTTATCTGGCCCAGTCATGGAAAGAATATATTCCCCTCCAATATCCTACTTTCAAAGCTAAAGAAAGCTACAAAACATGGATCAGAACATTAACATTGGATTTATTGAAAACTGGTACAGAAGAGAATAGTCCCTTGCATGTATTTTCATCACTTATAAGAGAAGATGATGGTTATTTATCTAATCTTCTACTACCATATATTGTAGTAGACATTATCCTTAAAGCGGAGACAGAACCCAAATATAGGGAACTAGTAGATAACATTGCCCAAGAATTTCGTTTCATTTTCGATTATGAGATAGATAATTTAAATGGGTTTCAAATGGATACCTTAAAGATGGCATATGAATCAATTTTTAAAGTCTTCGAATACTGTAAGAAATGGACAACAAAATATAGGAAAGACTATTATGAAAAGCATTCAACAAGTAAAATTACAGACAGTAGCACTCTAAAGAAGCTAAAAAGGTTAGACAAATTTTTAACCACAATTTCACCTGAAACTTTGGCCCAACGTTCTCTGCTTACTAGCTCCTATGAGCGATCCGTATTATATCTGGAGGAATGTTACCGGTCAGCTAAACAGGAAAAATCTCAAGATAAAGAATTGATAGCTAATTTACAGGAAATGTACGAAAAGATTGAAGATGTTGATTCCATCGATGGTATGTTGAAGACTTTTACCTCTACCAACTTAGAATCAAAGATCAAAGAACTACAATACTCTTCTAATTGGAAGATGGCTCAAGATTGTTTTGCAGCCTTAGGTGATTATAAAATTGATTCACCATCTACAACAAAATTACTACGTTCCATGAATGAACATCAGCTTGATTTCCAAGTGATCAGTAGCACTAATTTGATGCTACCAGAAAACTTACTTGTCTTAGATGATGATAAATCGGACTGGTATTGTATGGCATTGGAGGCTGCAAATACACTTGGTGATGTAGATGTGTTAACAAAATGGATTAATAAGGTTGAGAGTTTGCAAACAATTCCAGATCACAATGTTTTACTGCAATATAACATAGCCAAAGTTTTGTTTTGTGTTCACAGTGGAGAAACTGATAAGATTCCAAATTATGTCAATAAATGTTTTAGACTGGTGGGGACATATTTCACCACATTTGCCAACACCACCACTCTGGCCAAACAACAAGACATTTTGATGAAATTACATGGGTTATATGATCTACTGTTACTATCCTCTGAAACTGACAAAAACCAGTATAACAATAAGATCGACATCTTAGATTACAGATCGAAACGTATAGGTGCTGATTTTAAGTCTAATTACTACTTGATGGCATTAAGAAAATCATATGATTTATTTAGGAAAACTGAATATACACACAAGGATCTTGGCCAAACATATTTTAAGATAGCCCAATTATCTCGTGATAATTCAAGATTGGATATTGCGAGCGACTCTTTGATGAAATGTTTACCATTCAACCATCCACAAGCTGAACTTGAATTTGCAGAGATTTTATGGAAGAAGGGTGAAAATGATCGTGCATTGAAATTAGTGAGAGAAATCCACCAAAGAAATAAAGATCGACCTGATGTAGATCCAAGAAGTGCAGCCACGGTATTGTTGAAGTACACAGAATGGTTAGACCTGTCAAATAACTCATCCTCCTCTAGAGTTATTGAGCAATACCAAGAAATCTTGAAACTTGACCCTAGCTGGGACGAACCGTTCTATTCATTTGGTTTATACTACAGTAGATTATTGGAAAGGAAAACTGAAGAAGGGTATATTACCACTGGTCGTTTCGAATATCAATCGATCTATTTCTTTTTACAAGCATTTGAGAGGAATCCGAGTAAAGTAAGAGAAAATCTTCCCAAAGTAGTCACGTTCTGGCTTAATTTCACATCAAACGCAGCTGGTCCTATTGACTTAGAGCAAGATTCTGAAGATCTCGACAGTGAAATCGTTAGTAGTCGTGTTAGTTCTGCTAGTGATATTTGCAAAGCTATTGGTGAAGCATTTGAAAAATGCCCTACCTACATTTGGTATTCAGTACTGACTCAATTACTTTCTCGTTTATTGCATCCCTTCTCCAAATCTGCAAGGTTAATTGAACAGATCATATTGCAATTGGCAATAGATTTTCCAAGACATGTCTTGTGGTATATAGCCGTTTTGTTGAATTCTAAGACCAGAGAAAGGAGAGCTATTGGTACCAAACTTGTCAAGAAGATTAAATCATTGAAAAGTCATGTAAATTTGATGGATACCGCTGAATTATTGACCAAAGAGTTTACAAAAGTGTGTATTGCAGATATGAAAAAAGTATCTAGTAATTCTAGAGACTTGGTCACTGATTTCAATTTCAAAATGAAGGCGGTACCCACAGCATTAGCTGTTCCTATAAGAACGAATTTAGAAATGGTTTCACCTGCCGTATTACTTGGGAATAAAGGCACATACACGCCATTCAGAGATGTGGTGAGTATTTACAAATTCCATAATAAATACAAAGTGTTTTCTTCATTAAAGAGACCGAAACAAGTTAATATAATTGGATCTGATGGACTTGCGTATGGTATTATGTGTAAAGAGGAAGATGTAAGACAAGACAACCAATATATGCAATTTGCTACCACGATGGATTTCCTTTTGAAGAAAGATGTTGAATCAAGGAAGAGACAATTAGGTATTACCACGTATTCTGTTTTATCCTTAAGAGAGGATTGTGGATTAATTGAAATTGTGCCCAATGTGATTACATTAAGATCGATATTAATCAACAAATATGGGTCAAGTAAGTATGATGTTAATATGCGTAGGGATTACAATTTATGGAGTCATGAGTTAACGACCAAGAGGCAAAAGAGACAGTTTTATGATGAGAAGAAGGCGTTATTTGATCCGCAATTGTACAAATGGTTTTTGGAGACATTCCCGGACCCTATCAATTGGTTTGATGCAAGAAATAGATATACCAGATCATATGCTGTGATGGCCATGGTGGGACATATTGTGGGACTTGGTGATCGTCATTGTGAAAATATCTTATTAGATGTGGAGACAGGTAACGTTTTGCATGTTGATTTTGATTGTTTATTCGAAAAGGGTAAGATGTTGCCTACCCCTGAGATTGTACCGTTTAGATTAACCCAAAATATTACAGATGCATTTGGTATTATTGGCACAGAAGGTACATTTAAGAAGTCAAGTGAAGTTACGTTGTCATTAATGAGACGTAATGAAGTGTCGTTGGTGAATGTGATTGAAACTATTATGTATGATAGGGGTGCTGATGACGAACTAAGTGATTCGTTGAAATTGTTACGGAAGAAAGTTCGTGGTATAGATTTCCGTGATGGGCTGGTGTTAAGTGTCCCAGGTCAAGTAGATACATTAATCCAAGAATCTACATCAGATGAAAACTTGGGAGCTATGTTTATAGGGTGGTTACCATATTGGTAGGGAGTGGTTCATGCTATTCTCTGTCCTTCCTTCTCCTTCATCCTCTGTTTCCGTTAAAATCAAAACAAACAAAAATCGTATATATAGAATCAAGGTAAATTGTCGATGAGCAAATAATAAACTTTCGTGGATGTCAGAGATGCTTTAGTCTCAACAATACAGCAGGATCTGTTGTGTTACTGCAAAATGATCTCACTGACAACAATAGGGCCCAAAGCGGCAAACGCACAAGACGGCGATAACTCAATTGAGACATAACCCAAATTTCATCTATTTTGCCACTTCATTAATATCAATATTTCCAATATTACCCCCCCCCCTCCCCCATTTCTTTGATATCGATATGCCGTCCCATCTCTTTTAATACCGTTGCTGGGTTTCCCACTGTATGTATGATATTTCGACTTCCCACCACGTCGAGAAAGACCAAAACAATACAATTCTGTCCTTTTTGCCTTTTAAACCATAAAAATTTGGAAAAAAACACTGAAAAAACTGAAAAAACTGAAAAAACTGAAAAAATTGAAAAAAAATTGAAAAAAAAAAATGAAAAATTTCTGGAAAAAGGAAAAAAGAAACTAAAACCAATTTTGAGATTAAAAAAAAAAAAAAAAAACAATTCAAAAACAGAAAAAGAACAAAAGAACTTGGTGATCACCGTCCACGGCCCATTGTTCATTGCCAAGCGCTATTGTTCCGCGTGTCCCAAAGGAACCAGACCTTTGCTATTGTTGCGGTGCGGAGACAATAGGTTTCCACTTCCAGTTCTTAAGCGATGAGCTAAACTCTTAATTTTAACATTATTATTATTATTTTTTTTTTTCTTCATTGACTTTGTTCTGTTTATTTGGTTGATCGAGGTGGAATAAGTTTGGTGTGCAAAGAGGGATGGACAGGCCCACAGGGGACACTTTCTCGAAAAGTATATAAAGAGAGGTGGGTTTGTTCTGTTCTGTTTTGTTTTGCTTTGTTTTGTTGTGTTGTGTTAAATACCTCCCCTTCGAATAGAAAGTACTGCTCTGAGGAACACATTTTCTTTCTCTAATCAAAGCTACATCAAATAATAACAAGAAAGATGAACGGGAAACACCAAAATAATAATACTACTACTACTACATCTGCTACCGAGTCTAAACCAAAGACTTCGAGTAAACCTTCCCAATTCTCTAATAAAGTGATCACAAAGGATGATATTATGTTATTATCTAGAGGGAAAGGCTCTCATGCTCATCATCAAGCACATAATGTCAATATATCAAATGACGGTGTGAACAATGATGATGATGATAATGATAATAATAATAGCAATAGCAATAGCAATAATAATAATAGCTCTAAAAATGTGATCTTGCCACCTAAATCTGTTATTGTAGATAGTATCCCAGCTAATGAATCGAATTTCTCTGATTCTGAAACTGTTCAAAGTCAAGATTCTGATATTTTGTTTTCTCCATTATACGATTCATTCCAAAGAGATGAATTTTATGAACAAGAAATGTATAACGATGATATCAATAATAACATCAATAATATTTATAATAACAGTAAGTCTGATGATGCTGATTTCTCTTCGTCATTAAGAAAATTCAATAACTATCAAATGGTACCAACTTCTGAGAATACGTTTGCCTCAACCATTAACGATCTTACTCTACCATTCGGTATTCAAGATGAAATTAAAGATACTGATTTCTGGAAGGAAGTTAAGGCCACCAACGAAGATATCATCCCATTCAATAACAACAACTCAGACGATATAAGGTCAAAGAGAAGACTTTCGATGGTTTCACAACATATGGCCAATGCCACCATGGAAGATTTTGTCTCAGATGATTTACTAGCTACATCTTCAACCACTGGTAATAACACCAACAACAACAACAATAATAATAATAATAATAATAATAATAATAATGCCCCTATGTCATCAGACATGTCTCAATATAATATCAAGCTATTATGTTACAGAGATGCAGATGGTAAATTAGCACTAAGAACCACAAATCAAAATAAAAGAAACAATTACTCCCTTTCTGGTCCAACAGGTTTGGTCAGAAGGAAAAGAACTAACAAGAAGAAGAACATGTTGAAAAAGGCTATTAGAAGAAAAAGTGGGGTCCTAGAAATGATCTCCACTGGTGTCAAGATGAACGAGTTTATGCTATAATCTCTTATCTTTTACCCTTCTGTTTTTGTCTATTTTTTTGCATCTGTCTACACTTAGACAAACTCCCCTTCCCTTTTTGTTATTATCTAATCTTTTGTTTCACTTTTATTTTGTCCAATTCGATGTCAGCTTTCACCTCATAGAAAGTTACATCAAATTGTTGAAAGAACGCATATTCCCCTCACACAACTCACCCCCACATACCGAGAATTACATTTCATTCATTTAGAATTATTTTTTTTCTAAAGATACACTAAATATTATTCAACTATTTTTAATACATTTTTATTTACTTATTTATTTTTAATTTAACAAGCCAGGTTTTGTTAACCCATCAATCTATAGAAGTGTCAGTTTTTCACTCACTTTAATATATACTTTTGTAAATTTCATATCATTTTTGCAAACTTATACTTTCTAGTTTCAATTTTTAAGAGAAACTGAAAATAAATAAATGAAAAGTTTCTCGATCAAAACTTGTATCAAAGGGGCAATACACAAAGCTTAGCATTATCAAAGGAGTTATTCCCCATCCAAAAGAAGAAAGAAAATGTCAAATCCATCAGGTATTACAACAGACCAACAGCTATTAGATGTTTTAAATAATTCAAACCAAGGAAATGGAAGCCAATATTCTATTATTGTCGCCAAGATTTCTAGCGATTCTACTGCAGTGGAAGTTTCAGACCAATTCGATTCATTAGACACATTGAAACAAAACTTGGGAGATGAACCACTATATATATTCATTAAAGATTTTAACAAAGATCCAGATCACTACCTTTTTATTTCATATGTCCCAGATAACTCTCCAGTTAGATCTAAAATGCTTTATGCTTCCACTAAAAACACTCTATTGAGAGAAATTGGTACAAATATTCTAGGTAAACAAGTCCTAGCCACTGAACTTGTAGATATTGATGATGCAGTTACGGAGAAGGAGATTAATAAAGAAGCATTGTTGACTGATCATGAAAAGATTGAATTACAAATTAGTCAACAACAACGCCAAATGAAAATGCAATCCAATGGTCATCAATTAGTCTCGCAGACTAATGGTACTCCAAGTCAATTAAACTTTCAAGTAATGATTCAAGGGGGTTCTTTAGCTGATCAATTAAATGAAACAAATTCAATATCATTTAAAATTGACATTGCTACTGAAAGAGTTGAATTGGCTTCAAAGAAAACTGTTTCAACACCAAGTAATATTGAAATTACTACGGAACATCCAAGTTATACCATTTATAAGAACGGTGATCTAGCCTATTTCATTTATGCTTGTCCATCTGGTAGTAAAGTCAAAGACCGTATGTTATATGCCTCTAACAGAAGTGGGTTTTTGAAATACTTACAAGAAGACCAAAAAATATCAATGGCAAAAGTTATTGAGATTGGTGAACCAGAAGAGTTGGAAATATCCTTGATCTCGAACTCAACTCATGAAGAATTAAAGCAAGAAGAGGATGCTTCTAAAGAACTTTCAGCGAAAAAATTCGATAGACCAAAGGGTCCAAATAGAAGAAGAAGAAATTAAGGAACTCTAATATTCTTGACATATTTGCAAGAATGAAATTGAAACATTACTGTCTAATTTATAAATTTCTTTTATAACGAATAAATGCAATTATTATGAACAGCTGTATAGCTATTCTAGTGATGGTGAGTTTGTATATAGTTCGATACTGATGGTATTATGTTCGTAACGGGTGATACAGTTACATGTTGTAAAGCAAAAAGAAAATTTGATTTCGCCCAGGATCGAACTGGGGACGTTCTGCGTGTTAAGCAGATGCCATAACCAACTAGACCACGAAACCAACTATTTCTGATTTTAATTTTTTTAGCACATCAATTTATACTCTAATTAATATCATGCAGATAAAGAGTAATTATGAACTATGTTGAAGAACCTGGTACCATATTTTTATTTCCACACCCCTGGAATATTTTTCACCACTAAATTTCGATATACTAAAATGAAATAATAGAAAACACGTTTAATTACCGTATAAAATCAGTTGTTTATAGAAGTAAGCTAATAATGGATACAGTCCGTACTGTCACTCCATACATGATACAGTCATTGTATTAGCTTAGGCTTCAACTACCTTCCTTGGCCACTGTATGTCATATGTTATCTTCTTAGTGAAATATATTTTACAAGTTATTGTCTCTGTGAGACAGTAACCTCCTCTTCTTCTTCTGAGTTAGGGCCATTTGCTTTCTCCTGTTTGTTAGCTTCAAATGGAGACTATAGAAGTGTCTGTTCTGGGAAATATGAAGAGTGTGTTATAGTTTTTCACTCTGTTAGGGATGTTGGGAAGTCTATTCTATTACTGTTGTTTGGATACTTTCGATTCACAGGGTGGTTAATGGGTGTAATCAACACTAGTAGTGATGGTCCGCAATGCCAGATTGGATATTGGGTGAGCTATGATATTATTCGGGCTTATAACTTTTTTGACCGGTAACAATTTTGATGTATAGAGAACAAGATCTTTGAGAGTGAAATAGTGAAAGCACAGGTTGAAATAACTAATCCACAATTTTTGGAATGACAGGAATGACCGAATCTTTAATAGACATAAATCACCCATATTTCTCTTATTGTTTTTATGCAATTACTCTATAGTAGAAACAATTGTGAATGATATATGAGTAAAATATAAGGAATCTGTCCCTTTATATGGGAATAAGTTCATAAGTAAAAAATAGATCAGATATTACCCTAAAACACTGGCAGTATATGTGTATACTATATGAACGCTCAAACTGAAAAGGTGGCTGGAACTACATGTTTGATATTGTGGATGCTCAAACAGTTGTTCCCTCTGAAATTTCAGGATGTACTGTTGGTAACTTACAGGAAATGTGGTCAAAAATTATATCATCATCCAGAGTAATTAGTGTTTACTAACATTATTCATGTCAGTAATTAATTTTATGCTATACAATGAAAAAAATGCAGCTACTATATGAAGTTAAGATTATTTATAGTACGTCATTTTTGTTGTAACTTCAACATAATAAATATCGCAAAGACATAAAGTACTATTTGAAGATGGAGGAGAGATTTCAAGTATTTAATTACTGGTGTATTAAAACAAAGATTTCTGAAAACTATCATGAAAAGTATTATAGAAAAGTAACTAAGATATACCACTTATTTAAAGCTGCGGAGGTGTATTTTTATTTGTGTGATAAAGAACAGGTAAAAAAAATAAGGACATATGTCTATATTATAATAGAGAGTACCTACTTTATTACAAATTACAGGCTTCTTCTTAGTTTAGTTTTGCTTCAACGTAAGTGTATGGGCTAAATATTGTAAAGTAAGAGTTGCAATTCAAAAGCTTTGGGAAATACTACATGAAATGTTTCCTCATTTAGGAAAACGGATAACTTAACTATGATAATAGTCGAGAGAAAGATTCTTATCTCATAGAAGATACCCTCTCATATAGGCTATGTGTATGGAAGCTGAGCACTCCAAGATTAACTCATGAATACAGGGACTAATAGAAAAATAATTAAGAGATATGAAAAAGTAACCTGATTACTAGAAATGAAGTTGTCAAACCATTGTTGTATAGAATCTGACTAAAACGGGGACATGTATTCATACAACTTCTGTCGTATGTTTTGCTATTATGATATATATTGTGCAACATGATACGCTATCCCATCTTTTCAAAGTAGGTAACCCATAAAACTGTCGGAATAAAACCATGCTGGCAAATGATCATTACTATCGATGTGTAGCTCAATCAGCTGATCTTTTTGACTATAAAGTTCATAAGACCATATAGGCTACAGAATCTAATGGCAAAATCCATTATCAGTTGTTACTATTTAGCAGGGGGTTCGGCCGAAGTGTCTCAACTTTCAGTTGACCTTTTCCAGTAAGCTCGGCCGGAGTGTATTCATACCCGACAATGTTCGGCCGAATATTGATCGGCCGAAACTATAATCTTTTGGAATCCCTGTCCAGTTCATACTAAACTCTTGATCTTAACAGGTGACAAGGCACCCTTGTGGGTAAAGCTTTGAAGATATATAAAGGTAGCAGTATAACATGTTACCAAGTTATATTTTCTGTGATGTAACCGTTTAATCTAATTATCACATATATAATTAACAACAAAAATATTCAAACAAAGCAAAAATATTACTATACAACATGAGTTTAGTTAAGCAAGTTCCATTTGGCCAAACCGGTATCAAGATATCTCCAATCATTGTTGGATGTATGTCGTATGGTGACCGAAGCTGGTTTGACTGGGTTATTGAAGATGAAGAAAAGATCTTCAAAATATTAAAATTCTGTTATGACAACGGTTTGAGAACTTTTGATACAGCCGACGTTTATTCTATGGGTAAATCAGAGAGAATTTTGGGTAAGTTTCTAAAGAAGTATAATATCAAGAGAGAAACTGTGGTCATCATGACTAAAATATTCTTACCAATTGATGAAGATTTGGAGGATATGAAAATATCTGGTACTCTTGTTGATCAATTGGATACTCCTAAGGAAGTCACACTGGCTAACCAACAAGGTCTTTCTCGTAAGCATATTATCGCTGGTGTGAAAAACTCGATGGAAAGATTGGGTACTTACATTGATGTTCTACAAATCCATAGATTAGATCATGATACTCCGATGAAAGAGATCATGAGAACTTTGAATTGGGTTGTGGAACAAGGTTATACAAGATATATTGGTGCTTCATCAATGCTAGCTACTGAATTTGTTGAATTGCAAATGATTGCTGACAAATACAACTGGTTCCAATTCGTCAATTTACAAACTCAATACTCTTTGATTTGCAGGGAAGATGAAAGAGAATTGATTCCATTTGCCAAGAGACACAGTTTAGCCATGACCCCATGGTCTCCAAATGCAGCCGGTATGTTAACTAGACCATTATCTGAACAAAAGAATACAGAGAGGGGAAGTAAGGGGCAGTATTTCTTACCATTGACTGATGCAAATGGTGAGATTATTAAAAGAGTTGAAGAAATTGCCAAGAAACACAATTTGCCTATGGCTGTCATCTCTACTGCTTGGGTTTTAAGTAAAGGTTTCTATCCGATTGTAGGTATGAGCGGTATTAACAGGGTTGAAGATGCTATTAAAGCAACCAAAGTTGAGTTGAGTGAAGAAGATATCAAATACTTAGAAGAACCATATCAACCACAAAATATCTAAGTAAAATTAACTAGTTACCTTTGTTCAAATCTTTATATATTAGAACGTATATATTTTTTCTTAATAATTCAAGAGATTTTGAATACTGCAGTTCGAGCTATACAGTACTAGTAGTACCAAAGAAGGATGAGACATTTCAATTATGGGCCAACCTCCGGAGAAACAAAATTACGTACTCTGACCCCTTCGAATTATCTAATATCAATAGTCGGCTAGGACGAATCGGCTCTACTAGAATATTTTCCACTATTGATCTACATTCCGGTTATCACCAAATTCCTATGAACCCAGAAGACCAATATAAAACGGCTTTTTTTACACCGTCTGGCAAATACGAATATACAGTAATGCCCTTTGGTCTACTAAACGCATCAAGTACATTTGCCAGATATATGGCTGACCTATTTCGTGAATTAAATTTGTTTGCGTTTACGTAGATGATATGCCAATCTTCTCCATTTCCAAAGAACAACATTGGCAACATATTTACTCAGTCTTATATAGATTACAAAAGAAAGATTAATCGCAAAGAAAAAGAAATGTGAATTTGCATTAAGCAAAGTTCAATTTCTCAGTTATAGTATTGGTGTGACCAGATTGCACCCATCCAAGATAAATGTACTGCTATAGATCAATCCCCAACTCCTACTACCATTAAACAAGCCCAACGATTCTTAGGAATGATTAATTATTACCGACGTTTCTTCCCAGAGTGCTCAAGAATATCACAGCCCATCCAAGATTTTATATGTAAACGAACAAAATGGTCCACTCCTCAAGACTCTGCACTAGCAAAACTAAAAGAAGCTCTATCATCACATCCTATTTTAGTACCTTACAAACAAAAAGGTACTTACCGTCTGACTATTGACACATCCATTGAAGGTATGGGTGCCGTTGTGGAAGAGGTTGAAAATAATAAGCTAGTCAGCGTTGTAGGCTCTTTTTCCAGAACTTTGGAGAAAGAACAAAAAAACTACCCAACTCGTGACTAGAACTACTAGGTATCCTAGAAGCTTTTATGCATTTCAAGTATCTACTCCGTGGCCACGTATTTACGTTACGGACAGACCACATCAGCCTTTTATCCATTAAGAACAGCAAAGTACCATCCAGACGTATATTAACATGACTAGATGAAGTATCCCAGTACCAGTTTAACCTCGAGTACTTAGCAGCCCTAAACAGCACTGTTGCGGACACCCTGTCGCGTGCTGTCTATAATATTTCTGCAGGCTTAAGTTCATCCAAAAATTCAGCCTGAAAAATGGTTCTGCAACTACTTATCCGATCCTCTCGGTGTGGCTACTTCAATCCATATGAACCATTCGCATGAATATAATGTCACAGATCAATATATATCTGGTTGTAAAAAATACCAGAAACAATTTGACCTGTCTGCCACATTCCGGAATCACTTCTCCTTTACCGACAACATTTTGTATTACGATGCAAAACTGTTTGTTCCCATGTTACACCAACAAGACATTCTATACTTACATCACGACCACAAACTTAATGGTGGACATTTTGTAGTTTAAACAGGAATTTAAAACTAATTGGAAGTAGCAGAAGCGCCGAACTGGTAGTTTAATGTTAGGTTTAACAAAAAATTACGGAATACCGTGAATAAGTTACCAGCTTATACATCAGAACGAGAGCTATTGCTATCTAGTAATTAGACATGCACATAGCTCTGGTTTCTCTGAGCATGAGTACCAAATACATTTCTGTATGTAATTCTAAATATTCATTTTATATATGTAATTTCTTTAAACATTCAAAGATTTCATAATGTAAGAGAAAACATTTTGTAAACCCAGGAATCCATATCTCATCGTATACGAGTGATCGAACATAGTTCTACTTAGGGTGTTGAAAGAATGAGTTAGTCAATGATAATGGGTATGATAACACATTCATGCAATATTACAGCAATTATTTATAATAGTTGAAAGCTCTTTGTTAGGGAAAAGACAGTATGAAGAAGAAAGACTAAGAATATAATAAATTAAAATATTAAGTTGTTTTTTATATTTTGTTATAAAAAAATGAATCTAGACAACTTACACGAAGCATACCAATATACTTCAAAAATAAACAAATTTCCAATACTAGTTAATAAATTACTGTCTTCCAAATCAGAATATGATAATAATATAACTTTAATTATTCATGAAAACCTTAGTATTATTTATTGACTGTTTTTTGAAACTATAATTCCATCTCTCTCTAAATAGAAAGGGCGTCAAACATAATTTTAATCAAACTTTTTTATTTAATCTTCCACTGTACTCTATCTTATTAATCATACTATCCACCTTTTATTCATTGAATTAATAAACAAACTTCTAGTAAAGAAATAGAAATTGTTTTTGCTTAATGTTGAATCAGTTGAAACAACGTAAACTATAGAAACTTGTTTGAACTCCGATTAAATCTACTCAGTGTTGGTCCTAATATCTATATTACACTTTATATTAACTCTATATATTGGAATTATCATATATTTAACGTTTTTGCATTTTTATAATATCTCTTAAAGCTCCAAATGTATTCTTCTTAAACTCATCGTTCTTTAAAACTTGCATAAATCTTTGAGACTCTTTAATAGACAATGCTTTAGCACCCTTCTTTGTTCTGATATTTGGTTCATTCTTCCTGATCTTAATTGAACCTGGTTCCAATGGTTTTTCTTTACTAACAATACGTGTCACTGCAGCAACTGATGACATGTGGGAACCATCCATGGTGGAAGCTTCTCCTTCTTCTTCAATACTCTTTGTTATTTCTTGCAAACCTGGCTCTTGTTTCAAAGATGTTAATAGATCTTCCATTCTTGGTTTTAGGTCATCTCTTAACTTTCTTTTTCTACGTCTGATAGATGATTTAGAAATACCTGCAAATTCAGAGGATGAGGTTTCTTTGATTTTCGATAAGAATGCATTTTGTTTATTTAATTGTTTGTCCTTCTTAGTTTCTCTGTATTGATGAAGAAAGGCCTTTGGATCTTCAGCAACCTCCACGTCATTTTCTGGAGCGAAGATGCTTGCATCCAATGGTTTAGAGCTCAGTCTTGCACTAGCCTTCCCTCTTAAAGTACTTCTTTTCTTGGCAACCATTCTTGTAAAGCTTTTAATCGTAGTATATATCAAGCTTTAGAAACAGAATCCAAATGGTTGAATCAAGGAAACTTCATATTTGGACTTGCGATGAGCTGAAAGTTTTCAATGAAATTCAATCTTTAATTTTTTCTTTAAGTCAAAAATTTGATTTTTTTCTAAAAATCACGAATCTTTGAAGGATTAAAAAGGTCCTAATTATCTGATTAAAAGACGTACTTCTTAATTAAACAACAAACTATTTGCTAGAGAGAAATACTGACCACAGGTTGATTCAATTAGACACTAACAGCAGTGAAAATTAGGATTTACCTCATATACATAGAAACTATAAACTAAAAAAAAATGTCTGCTCCCACTGTAATGCCTCGTGGTGCCCTCTTAACCGGTGCTGCTGCTGTTTTGGCCATATTTGGTTACGCTGCTTATTTTGATTACCAAAGAAGAACCGATCCAAACTTTAGAAAACAATTGAAGAAGAGATCTAAGAAACAGAAGAAAGAGGCTGAAAAAAAGGAAAATGCTGCTAAATTGGCCAAACAAGAAGAAATTGTTAGATTCTTAACCAATGAACTAGTGAAGGATCCACCAAGTAATGCAAGCCCGGAAAATGCTCAAACCTTATTCATGACTTATGTCAGTGAAGGTGAGAAATTATCTGCTGTGGCAGGTGAAGAATTAAATGCTGCCGTCAAATTTTACAAGGCTTTAGCTATTTACCCAAGACCCGGTGATTTATTAAACATTTATGAAAAGACCATTCCACCACATATTCACGCCGATGTTATATTAATGTTAGAGCAATTACCACCACCAAATATGCTTGACTTGTTTAAAGATGGTAAACTAGTTCGTGATCCTATTGCCGAAGATTTAGAAGACATTGAATAAACGTAATGACACATGTAAATACCATTTCCGTCTTTCATATTACTTTGTCTTGTTAATTATATCAACATTCACCTCGATGGGGTTCATAACCACATAAACATTATGGTTTCGAATTATTAAGCCCTTTAAAACTTATATATACATATATTTTATCCTTTAGTTTCTATATGAGGTTTATTTATTTGTTTTGTTTTCTTATTAATTTACTTTATACTTAATAATGCTATTATGCTGAACCTTTATATTCTCTTAAAATAACTGGAACAGAAGATGGTGGTAAAGCACCAAATTCAGTAATGACTTTCTTGATGTATTCGGGTGGAGTTAAATCATAAAGAATGTTAACAATATTTAATGATTTTAGATTTTGCCAGTCGTCAAGAACATTAACATTCTTCGATTCTTCGCTGTTATTTGTATCTTTAATATCAGTCTTTTTGTTACCATTCTTACCACCGGCATTGTTAGCTTTACCCTTTGATTTATTGCTGATTTCTTCTTGCTTATTTTTGGCTTCTTTACGTTCTTTAATAAATTGTTTTAATAAAGAGCCTTCGTTGGCCAATCTTTCAACGGGACTCTTGAAATCAACAGATACAAGATCATTTGGATCAGCCAATTCATTATAAGTAACACTATCTAATTGAACTCTTTGGGAGAACTTCAAAGATTCACAACAAACTAACACTGGAATGTTTCTTCTCTTTGCACTCATAGCAATCATAGCAGTACCTGCTCTGGAGTATAGGAACCCATTAGATAAGATAGAATGAGCACCTAATAAGACATAATCAACGTTCATGTTAATAACAGCATCTAGACTTGTGATCAAAGCGTAGACAACGTTAATACCTTTCTTTCTTAGAGTGTTGGCCATGCTTCTACCTTCAAATAGTGGTCTGGAATCAACTACTATAACTTTAATATTCTTCTTTAGTGTCAAAGCATTATGTATGATGATATCAGCAATAACTTTTGAGGAACCGTATACTACAATAGTAGTAGCATCTTCGAGATGATGAGATGCATTTTCAATGATCAATTGATCAGCTAGTTCAATCTTTTCCTTGGCAAATTGAGCAATCATTTCACATAACTCTTTCTTGGCATCCGTGTCAGAAACAGATGGATCAATATGAGAAATTTCCTGTTTTAACCATCTAATCGAATTACCCATGGTAACACTTAATGGTCTAGCCTTTTTCAACATATCGATTTGATGTGATAAGTAATTTGTTAAATTACGTGATAAAGTAGTACCCTTTGGAGTTTGATAGTCATTGATAACAATCTGGAAAGCTTCTAACATAGCAATACAACGTGGAATGGACCCAACAATCTTATAGTGAGCAATATTTGTGGTTAATAAAGAGATAGCTGGATGTATTAGATCTTTATTAAGTAATAATTCTTTCACGGAAGAAATCAATTGTTGTGATTCGAAATTTTGTTCCATAGTACGTGGGACAATGGAAGAGATACCTGGAACTACGGCATGGTCATCAGCGTCTAATGAAATTGAGGCTAAATTCTTAGCAATATCCTTAGTACTGGTGATATCTGTAGTTGGAGCAACGTTGGAACCAGCAACACCAGCAGCATTGACACCAGCCTGAGTGGTACTGGAAGATGCAGTGGAAGTTTTAGTTTCATTATTGTTTTTTGACCCATTTTGTGGAGTGAAAAGAGATTTAGTAAAGGAAGATGTAGTATATGTTCTAGACCCAGATAAAGCACTAGCCACCATTGGGATCATTAACCCAGATGCGGTGATTCTAGAGGTCTTTGGATTACCCACAGCAGAAGAAATGGCCAAGACACTAGCTCTTCTTTCTTCAGTGGTTTCTAGATGACTGAAAAGGGAAGTTTTCTTGATGGTTTTAGAACCATTGGAATTATTATCATTAACTTTCTTTAATTTAGCTTCCTTCTTTTGTAATTCACGTTGTTGTTGCTGTTTCTTCTTTTCCCTCTTGGCTTGAGCTTGTTGTTGTTGTTGTTCAACGGAAATACCACTAGCTTGTTTCTTAGCAGATCTCTTGGCAGCCTTTTCTTGTTTCTTTAATTCTTTTAATTCTTTGTTGGTCAACTTCTTTTCACCATCAGCAACTGGAACTTTAACAGATTCTTCATTTTTTTTGGTGGCAGTTTCTGTTGGTGCTGGAGTTGGCACTTCTTGATTTTCAACGTTGTTTCCACTCATATTTTTTCCACGTATATTTGAATGCCACTTGGGATATGATAGAATTGAAATTGAATCCTTTATCTATATGACTAAAATTGATCAAATTTCTTTCTGTTCACCAAGTTGAAGTAATCAACGGCTCATCGAAAGTTTTTTTAATTTTTGAATATTTATTTTCATCGATGTATGTGAATATTCGGGTAAATTTCATATCTCTTAGTAATAATGACATTATTTCAATAGAATAGTGAATACGTTTTTATATACAAGTAATATCAGTGATGTATATATATAGAGATATATACATATTACGATGATTCAACTTCAGTTTCAGGGGTTTGACGAGCAGTTAAGTCATCTTTATACAATTCGTTCATTGATAGAATTAATTTATCAAATTTATCTTCTTCTTGAGGTGATGATAATTCTTTATATTTAGTGACAAATTCTTGCATTGATTCTAACACTTTTGGATCTATAATGATTGTCTTCTTATCAATTTGTTCCAAAATGGTTCTGCAAATGAAATAAACCAATTCATTATCCTTTAAGAATTTTTCTTTATTTAATTGGAACGATTTCAATTCAGGAGATGGGAAGATTGGGAGCACTAAATTTTTAGGTTTATAACCTTTCAATTCGTCTAAAGCAGTAAATCTTTGTCTTTGTTCTAACGATTGAATCAAAATGTTTACCAAACCGGTACGATTTGTCTTAAATTGAGTGATAGACCAAGCATTTTTCAATTTTTGTAAAGATATCTTTGAATCGAATGATCTATTGATATGATCTCTTAATAAAGAACATAGCAGTACTGTATTCAGGAAGTTTTCAATATTAAACACTTGAGAGTTTTTTGCTTCCAAGAATTTATTATTTTGAGTGTAAATATAGCCTAAGAAATTGGAATACCCACCGATTTCGAAGAATGATTTCAATAAGATTTTTTGTAAATGAATTGGTTTCCAAAGTTTCCAAATGGATTTTTTCCTAGTGGTGACTGCCATCCATTGTTTCAACCATTCCATCAATTCTTTTTTATCCTGGATAGAGTCTATATATTGTGTGATCAAATCGGAGGAGATTGGTTTTATTGGATCCTTTGGGGACGGGGTATCGTGATCGATGATGTTTCCGTGGTCGTCTTTGATGGGGGTGGACATGGTCAATAGTTTGTTGTGGTTCTTTGGTCTGTATATGTATGGTCTCATTTCCATTGGGGTGTTATAGTAGGTTAAATATTCGTCGAGTTTAATTCTGAGTGGGTTTGTTGTGACATTAGAAGATTGGAAGCGGGAGATGACTCTGCTTGACAAGGTGGAGACTGTGGAGACTGTAGAGAGTGGGTGGACCCCTCGAGCGGTGAGTCTATTGAGCATATTGCAGTTGGTGTTTGCTAGCTTTTGCTTGGTTTTATGGGACTAATAATATGTTTTGTTAAAGGGAGTCTTGAAATGGGTGTTTTGAATATTTTGAAAAAAAACTTGTAGATAGAAATTTCAATTAAAAGATTATACATATATATGTAAGTACAGAGTGAGAGTTGTTATAAAGGAGAAGAGGTTGATTTGAATATACAGAGTTTGTTTGTGGAATTACAAGGTTAAGCCAGGGCCGGTTCTTCTTCATGATGTAGTTGCTCGTCTTGGTGTACTGATACATTTTCTTCTTCTTCGTCGTTCCATTCACCTTCTTGTTCGACTTGTTCATCTTCAATTTGTTCTTGTGGAATATCATCTGAATCGTATTCTTCTTCTTCTTCCTCTTCTTCATCATCGTAGATATCTTGTCTGAAGGAAAGGGTTGGTTTCACTTGAGCGGAATCCAAAGTCCATTCGTTCAAAGCTGCTTCTGCATCGATGATGATTTGCTTTGAGGCTTGATAGCCGTCGTAGGCCGGTCTAGTTTCACCTGGAGTCACTGGGGAATCGTCTAACAATTCCAATAGAGCCTTCCCATACCCGGCGATCAAAGCGATCTTTTCGGAATGTTCGATGATTGAGTCGAAATTGTAATTGAATGCGGCTCTTAACTTGGATCTGGTGATGTTAGACAATTGAGCCTCTGCGACCAAACACTCAGCTTCGGCACGGACCAATTCTTGTTCCAAGATTTCGATCTTTTGCGATTGCGGGTCCTTGTATTTCAAATAGGCGATTTTGTCTTCTATTTTATCCTTGCGTTCGCGACTTGGTTGGATGGAGGCTTCGATGTCTCTGATGGATTTCATGGTGAGTCTGTACTGGTCGTAACGGTCGATGAATTGGTCGTCCAGCTCACTGATTTCGTAGATGAGGACGCCCAACTTGTCGGTGATATCCGAGACGTCGTCGTCGTTCTCCACCCCCCAGAGGGAGAGCTGTCTGGCAGCGTCACGACGTTCATTGGCGACGATCTCCATTGATCTCAAGACGTTTTTCTCGATCTTCACCAGTTGAGACAGTTTACGAGACAGTTCGGGCCCAAAACTGCCCGCAGCACTACGTCTCAGAGCGAAAGCAATACCGCCACGGCCGAAGAACTTGCCTCTTGTGGAGGAAGGTGGTGGTGGGGGGTTTTGCAATTGGGAGGCGGTGGGGGCTCTTGAGTTTCTTAGCGAGTAGGTTCTGTGCATTGTGTTTGTGTTTGTGTAGTTGTGTTTGTAGAGGTTGATTGATTGTAGTAGTAAGTAGTTAATACACACCACTATATATATATATATGAATGGACACGGTAGATTTTCAAGGGAAAATTTTTCTTAACTGCGAAAAGTCGACCCACCGCCAAAATCCAGCGAATATCTGCGAAAGTTACTGCGGGGTCACAGACGATTTCTGATCTCGGTGCGGGTTTCCGCATTGTTTGCTCGAGATGTGTTTGAAATATTTGCAGTTTTGCCGTTTTGCAGTTCTGCTCGAGATGCAAGAGATGAATTTCAAGAAGCGATAAATAAAACGGCTGAGCTCAGGGAACTCAGGGAGCTCAGGGGCAGAGGTGCGGTTGTCACGGCGCACGGGGCAGCGCAGCCATCTTTCCGCCGCCGCCGTCGCGCGTGACTGACTCGCGAGTGATCTCCCACAGCAAGCCCTAGCCGAGAATACTGCGCAAGCCCTAACACAGGCACCCAGCCCTAAGCGCAGCCGATGGCGTCATCGGCCCCGGCCCCGGCCCAAAGGGGAAACCGGCCAGGGGCAGGCAGCGGTTTTCCCGAAGCGGCACTCTTTTCCCCTTTCGGTGGCTTCTGAGAGTTGATCCGAATATTGCGTATTTGTATATTTGCATTTATTGTTACTGTAATTATTTGTAATGGTGAATATTCGTACTATGGGATCTTTTCTTTTCTCGAGACATATTTGCATTCCTATATATATATATGTGTGTGTGTGTGTGTAGATAGTTACTTACACTCCTCTCCTACCACACCAACACAAACACCAACACTCATACAATTAAATATGCCAGCTGTTTTCAAGACCATCTTCCAAACTATCTTCATTGGGTTAGTCAACGCTGTAGTCGTTGCCATCGTTGCCATCGCTAAGTAATAAATAAATGCAATGATAATATACTCATGATTATTATATCTTTGTTATACGCAAGTTATTATAATGCTCTATAGTATATAATATATATCTTCTCTAATACACCTTCTTCCCTCTCTACCTCTCTATATCTCTCTATATCTATATCTCTACCTCTACCTCTCTCTATCTCTTCCCTCATCTCAATGTAAATGTCAATTACACAAAGACAGGGTAATAAGTTTTCCTACAAATTTATTTTACTAAAAACCACTCTAATGATTCATTTTACATTTTACTTGATCTATTGTATATACCTCTATCAATCATTGCATCTTTGCATCTTTGTATATATACATTTATACATATATACACATATTCATACTCAGTTACTCGTTTATATGTCTATACCATCTTTCCTCCACTACAAACCTTCAAACCATGCAACATCAACAGCACAACCATGCCATACCATTAACAAGGCAACATAAGTTCAAAGACACCTTCGCTCTGTTCATAGTGTTTCTGAGTTTCAACCATTTCACCTCCTTATGTCTTCTCATCATATTCATCACCACCACGAGAATTCATAACCTATTGGCAAATATATTCGTCACTCTGTTCCTATCAAAGACTCCGTCCCCTTCCATAGATGACATCACCCATGATCAGTCTCTGTCTCACTCCCACCACTCCCACACCTCGTTGATACACTCGGCGCAACAATCAAGGTTCAATCCTCTCAACCATTCTCACCATCCTCACCATCCTCATCTTATCCACCATCCGCACCAACATAAAAAGATTAATCGCCTACCAAACAACGCCAATATAAACAATTCAAACAAACAAAAACAACCAAACAACAACAACAACAGCCAACTGTCGCCAGTATCTCTAATCATAGAGATCCTGGTCGCTACCTTGGCAAGACTATACGCAGGAAACTATTTCATCGTCCCAATAGAAAATTTAGCCGTCTCAATACTAGCATCGTCTCTATTGAACAATCCAAACGACTGTTTGTCTTATGCCACCACTTGTTCTGTGTTGTATGCCATTTCGTTGAATTTTTGCAAAAATATCATATCATTATCATTCCTATCCACTAATAATAACAACAACAACAACAACAACTCGATCACAGCAATAATACTGAAATATTTACTGTCTCACAATAAACCATTCGGCTCCATCCTTTTCAATAAGTGGGCACCCCTCGCTATCCCAATTAACTCTAAATATATCAGAATTATACGCTACTATCTTTCATTCCACATTGTCGCTACCCAATTCTTCATGAAGGCAATAGATATCCAATCTTCCCATGATCTGTCCTCTTTGAACTTAGCAACTAATAATAATAGTAATAACAACAACAACACCGCAGCAATGTCTCCTTCAAACTCTAACACTAATGCAGAAACACCCTCATCCTCAAACTCAAATATACCTTCCCCTTCCCCATCTCCTTCTCTACAAAACAGTACTACCTCCGCAACTAGTACTAGCAATAATAACAACAACAACAACACCCAAAACTACAAAGAATTCACCCCATACTTCACAAACATCGTGAAAAGTATCAAATCGTTTGCTCCCACCATTGTCGTATCATCCACCAACGAATTGCAATCTTCTAACACTACCTCTTCAATCAACAACAACAACAACTCAAAAAATCAAATGGACCCTAATGATTCTTTCCAAAATTTTACTAATCAACTATACGAATTAAATGTCGATTTGAATTCAATCAATGACGTTAATCTGTTAAAAGACGATATCACAGTAACAACAAATTTAGAAAATTTCATTCGTTATCTTTTCAAACAAAACACTCAATACATTATCCCTCCTTTATGGTCAATCTTTGTCACTTTAAAGACAACCTCTTTTGAAAAAAAAATTTTGAACAGTAATAAGTATATTTATGATGAAAATGATGATAACAACAACAATACATCCATTGCTGAATCGTCTGATGATAATAATAACAACAACACAAGTTTCATGCCCACCCCGGAGTTGGGGACTAAAAGTGTTTTCAACAATATCGATTCAGATTCAATGGCTTTAATTGCACAAAATAAAACTGATGACTATAACCAATTAAATTTAATCACCACCAACAACAATATCTTCAATAAGAAAGAAAACGATTATAAAGTTTGTATCATTGATATCGGCACTCACACTTTAACATTCCATATTGAAAACTTAACCGATGGGGAATTGATTGTTCTTGTCAATGGTCTGATTTGGTCTGAAGTCTCATGTGCATTGATCTTAGAACATGCTGGAGAAGAATATGTAGTGGTAAGTGGATTAGTCCCATCATGCTCTTACGATATCCAATTCGTTAATAGATTAAGACATAAAGATGATTATTTGATTTGTGATTCAATTGTTAGAACCAAGAGTCTTAATGTCGGAGAAAATAATTTGGGCACTTTCTCCAATGAATTTGAAAAGATAGATTCAAGCTTCCCATCGTATTACCATAGAAAATTCTTATCCCCATTATTAACTTTGAAACATTCTATCTTAACCACTAATGCTAATTTAATCGAGGAGAGAACTAAATTGAAAAAGACTAAAAAAGAGGTTAATAAAAAATTGACCACTTTGAGACAAGAAATTGATCATTTAAAGGCAAAGATCAAACAAAATGAAACCAATGATGAAAAGAATGCCTTCAAAGTCGAAAATTTGAAAAATACCATTCAACAAAATGAAATTACATTAGAATCATTAGAAAGACAAATTAAAACTTTAATTGATGAAGAAGTGGCTCTGGAAGAAACTTATTTAAAGAAAAAGGATTCCCATCTGAAGAAAGAATTAGAATTTAGTAAAATCGAAGAAAAATATAAGAAGGAATATAATGTTTTGATTAACAAAGAAACTAAATTAAAGAATGATTATAAACAATCATTGACGAAGAGAGAAAAAATGGATACAAGACATGAGAAGTTACAAAAGGAGGTGACCCAAAATAATGAACTCTTCGAGAAATATAAAGTGGATTTTGTAGCCAAGAAGAGAAAGGAAAGAACGAAAAGAACCGAAAATAGAATTCGTGAAATTAACGATCTTGAATTATCTGTTAAAGCATTAGAACAAGATGTAAATAGATTAGAAAATGAAAATGAAAACATGAAGGCTATTATAGGCAACTAGAAGTAAGGGACTATCTTGTATAAATGTATCTACCCACTTTTTCTTCTTTCTCTAAAGTATATAACTGTTTGACATATAAAATTATTGAATATATATATGATAATACTTTAACTACTAATATATATCTGGCAATGCAGATTGAGTCTTTAGGTTTAGTAACTGGGAGTTATCCCGTAAATCAGATAAGTTTTTGTGATAATATTGACTTTTCCAGTGGTATATGTGTAGCTATACTTAAAGCCAATACTGATGATAAAGCTGAAACTCCGCTAAATCACACAAGCTAATACTTTAATATGGGCCCAGTTTGCTTGGCTGTCAAAGATGCAATCTTGTGGCAAATATAAACTCTTTTTACCTATTATTGATTTACCCGACCAATCCCAATTTTTTTGCAAGAAATTATGCCTCTTTAGCTTAGTGGTAGAGCGTTGCACTTGTAATGCAAAGGTCGTTAGTTCAATTCTGACAAGTGGCATTTTCTTTTTCTCAGATTTTTATGCAATTTTTTTTTGTTTCTTTCATTTAATCCCAAAACACACACCCTCATAGCAAAACATAGCAAACTTGGATAGTGGCAACTGACACTGTTCTTGGTCTGATTGTGAACAGATCGGTCTTCCCGCCCGTTCTTAACCTCTTATCATTATATATCTGCCATCAACAATCAAGTGTCATCACCATCGTGTTTGGCTTCAAAAGTTATTTTTTCTTTGCCGCTTTCCAAAAATCAGATTGCAATTTGGAAAAACCGCTGTTGCACGCAAAAAAATTTCTCTCCTCATAGTGTTTTTTTCACTGACTCAAAAACTTTCCCTCTCTCTAAAATTTTCATCACTGTTTTCCTTTTGGACATTGGAAAATTTAAATTTTCAATTAAAGATTCCAATATCCATCTGGGTTGATAGTGCAAAATACAAAAGTTTAATTCTTCGATTAACATACATATAATCGAACACTCACGGTATATATTCTTAAGTTAAGATATTACGTGAACAGTGTTTATTCTTATCCATACACCATACACCGCTTTCTGGTCCTTTCCTTTCCATTAACAAGTTATAAAAATATTCTCTAGTTTAATAATTTTTTTTTGCCATTCGAACAAGAACATTATATCTTCTAATACAAGAATACTAATCTACCTGCAAACATTCTCCTTATAATTATTGACAATGAATAACGTGAAAAGAAGAGCCTCTTCTGTCTCAAAAGACGAATCTTCTGCTAAACAGTTGAAAAAAGACACTATTAAAGGTGACATTGAACAAAAATCTGAAACTGAACATCAATACAGTGAAGGTGAAAATAAAAGTGATGATGATGAAGATGAAGAAGAAGAAGAACATAGTAAATTTAATGCTCAAACAAAGGCTAATACTACCTCACAAGATATCCACATAGCGAGAGAAACTGCTGAATTGTTCAAATCCAATATTTTTAAACTACAAATTGATGAGTTATTAGAACAAGTTAAATTAAATAATAAAAATGTCTTAAAAGTGGAGAAATTCCTACATAAATTATACGATATGATACAACAAGTCCCTGAATCTGAGGAACAATCTCTTATTGAAGTTCAATCCTTCTTCAAAAATAAAATCGTTGCTGTACCATTTGTGGATCCTAAACCAAATGCTCAAAATACCAACTATAAATTCAAATACATGAAACCAGATGTCTCTTTAGTCGGTTCATTCGCATTGAAAACTGGGATTCACCAACCTCAAGGCTCATCTATCGATATTTTGTTAACTATGCCAACTGAATTGTTTTCAAAGAAAGATTTCTTAAATTTTAGATGTCTTCATAAAAGAAGTGTCTATCTAGGTTGGTTAACTCATCATTTATCTATATTATTTCAAAAGGAAAAAATTGACACTTTCTTGAAATTAGAATATGAATATTTCAATAATGATACTTTATTACCCATTCTTAAAATTTATTGTGAAAATCCAAGCAACACTGCTGCAACTGATAATGATTACAATTTCTACAAGACTAAATTCTCTATAAATTTAATTATTGGGTTCCCAGAAAAAGTCTTTGAATCCAAGAAACTGTTGCCACATAAGAACTGTATTAGAGTAGCGCAAGACGATCCAAAGGCTGATCCTTCCACTTTATCCGCTACTCCATTATACAATTTCTCTGTGTTATCATCTACCACCTATGAATTATATTTGAAATATCTATACAAGACCAAGAAATCTACAGAATCGTTCAAAGAAGCCTCTATCCTAGGTAGATTATGGCTACAACAACGTGGATTCTCATCAAAAATATCCCAATCAGGATCTCTTGGTGGGTTTGGTACTTTTGAATTCACTACTTTGATGGCTGCTTTATTAAATGGTGGTGGTGTTAATGGTAATAAGATTCTTTTACATGGGTTTTCATCTTATCAATTATTTAGAGGTGTCATTAAATTTTTGGCCACAATGGACCTGTGTGATTTTGGGCATTTACAATTCCATTCTGATATTAATTATGCTGATGCAGTCTCTAAATATGTCGAAGAAGGGTTCCACACTCCTACTTTATTCGACAAGACTACTAAAGTTAATATCTTAACTAAAATGACAGTGGCTTCCTATAAAGCGCTGAAAGAATACGCCAAGATGACATTGAAGATGTTAAATAATGTCTTACAAGATCAATTTGCCAATATTTTCTTAATCAATATTAGCAAATATGACAACATCAAGTACGATTTATGCTATAACTTAGAACTTCCATTGGGCGATGATATTAATAAAGTTTTAACTTCCAAATTTACTCCAATTGAAAAGATCAAATTTATTACCATCGAAAACTTTTTAGTTAACAAAATTACATCGGTCTTAAATTATGCTTTGGGCGATAGAATCAATGCCCTTGAGGTTGAATTGGTCGGTCAAAAATCACAATTTCCAATCAGAAAAAGAAAGGTCTATTCTAGTGTTGGTGGTCATTCCTTAAATTTTGACTATGCTAAAGTGAAAATCTTGGTTAACCCAGCTGAAAGTGAAAAATTGGTCACTAGAGGTCCACAACATTCTGAAGATATTACTCCAGAAGCTGCTACTTTCAAATCATTCTGGGGTCCAAAGGCCTCTCTACGTAGATTTAAAGATGGGTCCATTGTTCACTCTTGTGTTTGGTCTACCTCTGCTACAGAACCAATAATATCTTCTATTGTCGATTTTGTTCTAAAAAGACATGTTACTGAAAATATCCATATTGATAATACCGTTACAAAACAATTCCAAGAATTGCTTCCATTACCAAATTTACCTGCCAGTAAGACCACATCAATTTTAAATTTAACAAGTTATTACAATTTGAAAAAATCCTTTGATGAGTTATACAAGTTAGTTTTCAAGATGTCTTTACCATTATCTGTCAAATCTATCCTACCTATTGGTTCTGCATTCAGATACACATCCTTATGCCAACCAGTCCCCTTTGCATATTCAAATCCAGATTTCCTTCAAGATGTCATTATTGAATTTGAAACTTCCCAAAGATGGCCAGATGAAATCACATCTTTGGAAAAGGCTAAGACTGCATTCTTATTGAAGATTCAAGAACAATTAGATGCTGAACACGGTACTAAATACAAGTCATATTTTACCAGGGATGAATCCATTCCATACAACTTAGATGTCACCACTCTAAATATCTTAACCCCTGAAGGTTACGGTTTTAAATTTAGAGTATTGACTGAACGTGATGAAGTCTTATACCTAAGAGCTATTTCTAATGCTAGAAACGATTTGAAACCTCTATTAGAGGAAACTTTCTTGAAATTTACTGCCAAGTATTTAACTTCTGTGAAACATACAAGAACTATTGAAAATATTTCTCATTCGTACCAACTATTTTCTCCAGTGGTAAGATTGTTCAAAAAATGGTTAGATTCCCATTTATTATTAGGGCATTTGACCGATGAGTTAGTAGAAATGATTGCTATAAAACCATTTGTTGATGCTGGTGCATATCATATCCCAGGTTCTGTGGAAAATGGTTTCTTAAAGGTTTTAAGATTTATCAGCCAGTGGAACTGGAAGGATGAACCTGTAATTCTTGATTTAATAAAACCAGAAGACGAACTAGAAAATAATTTTGAAACCAGTATTGGTGGTTCTGATATTGATGCTGCTACTATGAAGAAACTATCTGAAAAGTTAACATTAGCACAATATAAGGGTATTCAAACCAACTTTGGTAATTTAAGAAAGACGGATCCAAACGGGTTACATTTGCAATTTTTCGTTGCTTCCAAGAATGATCCAAGTGGTATTTTGTATTCCAGTAATATCCCATTGGCTATTGCCACAAGATTGACTGCATTATCTAAGATTGCTGTTAATTTAATTCAAAGCCATGGCTTGAACAAACAAACCATTGATTTACTATTTACACCTGGTCTAAATGATTACGATTTTGTGGTTAAATTAAAGACTCCAGTTGGCTTAAAACATTCTTCTGGTATTATAGATAACGGCGAATTCAGAAATATAAGTAATGATTCTGCTCCAACATCATTCCCAGAAGATATTGCACAATTAAGTGAGAAGATGGACCCAACTTATCAATTGGTTAAATATTTGAACATGAAATATAAGAATAGTTTGATCTTCTCTAGTCACAGATATATCGGTGTCAACGGTGGTGAAAAGGGAGATAGAAATGTTATTACTGGTCTAATAAAACCACATTTCAAGAAACAGCAAAAATTCAAAGTTAACATTGATGGTAACATCAAACCTGTCGATAAAGAAAATGTCGATCTTAATAAACAGGCATTATTTCATGAAATTGCAGCCTTCTCTAGCGACTTGGTTGTCGATTTCCTAAGCAAATAGAAGCATATAAGAATTTAATAAAAATAAAATCAAAAATTTCATATCTATAGACATAGAAACCCTTATATATGCTTATATATATGTTGTATATTATACTTATAAACATTTTGTGGTTTGTAGAAAACCTTCATTAAACATTTTGTTTAGGCTCATCGAAAAATTTCAACCTAAAAACAAATAGTTTTGAGAAGAGTTATGGGTAGAAAGACAGACAAGTACACATATAGTACCAGAAAAGACCCCCACATATAAGCTAACCAATGTCTGATATTGAAGAAGACTTTTTGAACGACCTGGACGAAGATTTTGATGCCCTTTCTGGCATTGAGGAAGAAGAGGATGCTCAAATAAATTACAACCAAAATGAAAGCATCGACACATCTACAGTGAACATAAACACATCCCTACTGACACCTTTGTTTGATCAAAAGAACACCGTTAACTATTTCAAAGAGCTCCAGTCCTTGTGTCATTTAGATCGAAAAAGACCACAAGATGTCAAGGATCCACATGAGTTAAGTAATGTTGGCCAAGAACATGATCATGTTATCGAATTATTGAATAATGGCGACAATAACAAGTTCATGGATATATTACCGATTTTAAATGATATCCTTGTAGTGGTTAAAGATGATCTTGAATCATTACATACTTTTTTAGCCCTTAAATATAATGAAAAGTTTCCAGAGTTAGAATCACTATTACCAAATCTTGTTGAATACGCCAACTGCATACGAACATTGGAATTAACAGAAGATTTGAGTGATAATAATATCAACATGGCATTACTCAATGATGCTAAATTAACCAAAGAACAAATCTTAGTGCTGACTATGACTATAAAGACTGGTTATAAGAGAGATGTTAATTCAACAATGCTTGAAAAGGAGAACATTTTGAAAGCTGTTACTTTGACCAACCATTTGAATGAAATAAATGGTGCAATCAATAACTATATGAATGTTAATGTACATTTAATTGCACCCAATTTAACCGCTCTAATAGGTTCGAAAGTAACATCGTTATTAATAGGACATTCAGGCGGTATACTTAAGCTGAGTGAAGTTCCGAGCTGTAATTTGGCATCAATTGGTAAAAATAAATACCAATCACATACACAACAAACTAACTTTGCAGGGGTTAGACAGGAAGGTTATATTTACCATTCTGAATTAATACAGAGTCAAGATATTGGTTCACATAAACAAATGCTTAGAATGGTTTGTGCTAAAATTGCTTTGGCTGCACGTGTAGATGCAAGTCAAACCAACGATCTAGACCCATCTAGGGAAAGAAATGATTCCCTGGGTGTTAAATGGAGGGATGAAATTGTGAAGAAGATTAGAAAATTACGTGAGGCTCCGTTGACTGCAAGCACAAAGGCTCTACCAATCCCAGAGGATAAACCCAAGAAGAAAAGAGCAGGCAGAAAGTTTAGAAAATACAAAGAACAGTTTAAGATGTCCCATTTACGTCAATTGCAAAACCGTACCGAATTTGGTAAACAAGAGAGTACCATTTTGGACGCCTATGGTGAAGAAATTGGGCTGGGTATGAGTAAGACGTCATTAAATGGACCCGTAGAATCGTCAAGATACATTGGTAGCAAAACTAATAACAAAGCCAAGCTGACTAAAAGCATGAAATCGCGTGTTAAAGGTGCTAACGAACAATCCAATGAATACTTGCTGAGTGTCACAAATGACCAGTTGGAATCTACCACTAACTCTGAATTTCCAGCTGCAAAGAGACAAAAGGTTGCTGATTCGAATGAATGGTATTCCAGACATTTATAAAAGAAATATCCGCCAATCTCACTAATATTCATTACTACAGTGCTACCATATCGCCTCCCTTCTGGCATTTGCATCATATATAAATTCAAGTACTGTATCAATAGTTTATAGACATTTATCCATTTAAATGGAGTTTCATCTACTTTCCCCATTGGGAAATTGCCAAAACATTTGATCTGGCTGTTGATATTTCCCAAAAAAAATTCAAAATCGAAATTCAATTTGAAGCAAAGGTTGATCTGTGCTTCCATTCCTGGTGCTTAAAACCACAACAAGTGATCTAGCTGGCCCCCATTAGTGTTGCCATAAAGGATATACAGTTATACTATTCAATTTAAACTTTAAAAGTGTACTAAGTCAAGAAATAAAGTTGACAAGATAATGTTTTCTAGAACAGATAAAAATGTGGATACTTTGGCTGGGGATATCAGTCAACTAAGTTTTGACTCCCCTTCAAGCAAGCTAGCATACAATGCAAATAGTAATATGACCCCATTGAGACAGAGAGACAATAACAGGTTTGGTGCTGGTGCCGGCATGAACATGGGCACACCAACTCCATCCCCAACCAAATCTACACTTTATGACCAAGAAAATGATAGTTCTGCAATGATGGTTGACGATGAGGACAACGATGATATAACGAATTCTCCTAAGAAACTACCTGTGGATTTTTACAAGAAGTCCTCTTCCAACAAGACACAAAGATTGGTGAGTGTTTGTAAAATGTATTTTTTGGATTATTACTGTGATATGTTTGATTATGTCATAAGTAGAAGACAAAGAACCAAAAAAGTTATGGAATATATTGAACAACAAAAGGACTTGAATAATGTCCCAGTCGAGAGATTAAATACTGAATGGTTTGGATATTTACAACAGGAACATGACGTACTAAGAAAGAGAAGACTAAAACCTAAACATAAAGATTTTGAAATGATCACTCAAGTAGGCCAAGGTGGATATGGTCAAGTTTATCTTGCTAGAAAGAAGGATACCAAAGAAGTTTGTGCTTTAAAGATTTTGAACAAGAAGCTTCTGTTTAAATTAAATGAAACCAATCATGTATTAACAGAAAGAGATATCTTAACCACCACTCGTTCCGAATGGCTAGTGAAACTTCTTTATGCGTTCCAAGACCCTGAAAGCCTATTTTTAGCAATGGAATTTGTACCAGGTGGTGATTTCCGTACACTACTAATTAATACCAAATACTTGAAGAGTGCACATGCAAGATTTTATATAAGTGAAATGTTTTGTGCCGTTAACGCTTTACATGAATTAGGATATACACATAGGGATTTGAAACCAGAAAATTTCCTAATTGATGCCAAAGGTCATATTAAGTTAACAGATTTTGGGCTAGCTGCTGGGACTGTTTCAAATGAAAGAATTGAAAGTATGAAGATTAGATTAGAGGAAGTTAAGAATTTAGAATTCCCTGGATTTAAAGAAAAATCTATTGAAGATAGAAGAAAAATATATCATCACATGAGAGAAACCGATGTCAATTATGCCAATTCTATGGTAGGTTCCCCTGATTATATGGCTTTGGAAGTGTTAGAAGGTAAAAAATATGATTTCACTGTGGATTATTGGTCCTTAGGTTGTATGCTTTTTGAGAGTTTAGTCAGTTATACCCCTTTTAGTGGGTCCTCCAGCAATGAAACATATGAAAATTTAAGACATTGGAAACAAACATTGAGAAGACCACGTCTTGATAATGGTAGACCAGCTTTCTCTGACAGAACATGGGATTTGATTACAAGATTAATTGCTGATCCAATAAGTAGGTTGAGATCATTTGAACATGTCAAGAGAATGCCATATTTCGCTGATATTGATTTTGATAATTTAAGAAATATGTCACCACCATTCATTCCCCAATTAGACAGTGAAACTGATGCAGGCTATTTCGATGATTTCACTAATGAAGCAGATATGGCTAAATATGCTGATGTGTTTAAGAGACAAAATAAGTTGTCTGCTATGGTTGACAATTCCGCAGTGAGTTCAAAACTTGTTGGGTTTACTTTCAGACATAGAAGTGGGAAACAAGGCTCTAGTGGTATATTATACAATGGTTCAGAACACTCAGATCCATTCGCTACATTCTATTAGTCGGAAACTATACAAAAAATTACATAAAGTTTGACCATATATCGTTAATATATGAAAATCATGATTCATCACTGTCGTTTTATCATTTCACGACCAACCATATCTTCAAACAAATAAAAAGAAATTATCATCATTCCTATATTATTTATATATGTAAATAGTAAATTATGCATAAGGTGGTTTAAATGATTTGATATTGGAATACCCGTACAGATTTGCATTTGGAACTCTTTTAGTAGTTTTAATCTCATCTGTGTTGGTCAATTCATTTGGAGTAGTAGTCACTTCTTCATGTGCAAGCATTTCGGGTAAATATTTTTCCTTGATATATTTGATTTGCTTCTCCTCATTCAAAAGACCCATAGGAAGACCATTTTTGTATTGCCAGTATTTAATCCATCTTGCATCTCTTATCTTTCTCACTCTTTGTAATCCAACATTGACAAACAAACAGTCATGGCAATGTTCCGTTTCCTTAATTTGATTTGGTGTTAAGTAATTCAATCTCTTCAACAATTTCTCCTTTTCAAAATAACTCAACCCTCTTATCGAATGATCATGTTTATTCAGTTGAGATTGATTACCGACAGGCAATGAATCAAACTTCCAGCCTTTAATGTTTAATGAAGATGGAATAGGTTTATTGCCCGTATGAGGGATTGGCTTTTCTTCAACCTCTTTAACTGGATTAGAATCCATAATATTACTCAACAATCTATTTACGTGTTTAGTTTCGGGAGTTCCTTGACCGTTACCTCCAGCAGAGGAAGATGATGCATGGCCTGCATCATTCTTATTGTAGTCATGCTCACCAATTGGCGTATCCAAACCTTTAATTTGAGTTGCTTGCAAAAATGAATTCTTAGAATGATATTTGGGAACTTTAAATTGAGCACTAAATTCAAGGGACCCACTAATGGATTGACCTGGAATAACTGCATCAATATGTTGGCCTAGGCTGAAATTTTTACCGTACTCTTCCCGTATTTCTTTTGAAGATTGTTCGGAGACTATTGTGTAAGGAATATCAAAGGCAAATGTTTCACTTGTAATGTCAGTTTCACTTGTGTCGTTTTCTTTTCTAAGATCTTCAAATGCTTGAGGTTTCAGTTGTCTGATCAATGTAACTAATTTGTTGGAATATTTAAAGACTCTGTGATGAGTGGTGAAGTTCTGTTGTTTGGCTAAGGATTCCCAATAGTCATCTAGGATTCTAGTCCCTTGACTAACCAATTGGGCCCCAAATGAGATATAAGCAGATCTCGTAGTAACCAATTTGACATCATTACCTTGGAAATTCTCATCAAGTAAAGAATTTTGTTTCAAGAAATTTATTTCGTTTTCTGTGGCCTTGATAGGTAGGATTTGTTGTTTATATTTGTTCGTAAAACTGTTTTGATCAAGGTCTTCATCATCTACTAATCCTATCAGATCATCTAACAACATCCAAAATTTGTTACCGTGGCCAGGTAATTGGAAATAATTAAACAAAAAGTCCTTGTTAGTTCCCGATATCAACAATTTACCATTCTTATCTATCTTAGAGTCACCAACAGAGTCACTTTGTTGAAATTTAAATTCATCTAAATCACCATCACTAACCTTATCTTGGAAGTATTCCGGAGGTATACTCAGTTGCTTTCTTGGATTATGGTCTAGAGGACCGGACACCAATTCCTCTTGTGATATAATTTGTAAAGTCTGCCTAACTAAGTACAAGTTGTGTGCATTTTGTAATTCCTCGTTGAGAAGTTTGATAATTGGAGTAGCAGTTTGCATTCTTTTAGTCTGATTTTTTTCTTTACTTTTCGCTATATCACACAGTGGTCTGTAAAGCTAACTCAACAGCAGTATATATATATATAGTGCCAGTAAAGTCCGTATGTCCTTGGTGTTTTGTCTTATGATGCTTTCAAGTATTTCAAAGCTTTTTTTATTTATCTATTTATTTATTTCATTTTTATCAAATTTTGGGTTATACATAATGTAAAATCCAGAGGGTCTAGTAGTGAAATTAAACAGAATTCCCAGACTGTCATACAATTAAAGAAACAAAAAGCACCCATTGCCTAATATTTTCGTAAAAGGAATATTGTAATAGAATTAAATGTATCAATATGGTTGGCGTTACATACGATTTGCTGATAGTTGGTAAATCAGCGATTCTACTATTTTTCCCCTACACTTGAATTCCCAGCTGCTCTAAAATCAGTTTGAAATTAAGGAAATTGTGATGCAATGGTGAAGTGGCTTCTCCAAACACAATATCTGACTACACTTAAGAACCAACAAGGAGATGGAAATTTGCTTAATTTTTGAGGATTAAATATTGGACATTAAAAACTTACAAAAGTAAAAATACACAACTCCTACAATAATAACTCACTGTCAACCAAAGAAAAATATGAACCATCAAGCTGTTGAAATAAACTGGACTCTCTTCATTGCAGTGCAAACATGTTTCCACGAATTATCAATTTGTGTCACCAAATAAAGCTCATTGACGATTTTTAAAGTGGAAAATGACAATTTTTCAGAGAAAATAAATATATAAACTTTTCAGTGCTAGCGATGAGATAGTAGATAAAATTGACTTTACCCATCTGAACAGGAGAGAATAGTACACTGCAACTCCGCCAAAATGAATAAAGTACTTATTATCCATACGTCAGTTGAAAAGCTCACAGAGGCTGTGGAGAAAGTAAAAAAATTAAATACGAAGAATGGACCATTCACTTACTGTTTGATTTTAAGTAAGGAGGACCTAACAGATGCATTGAAAGACATCGACAGTAGCGATCTACCGACTCTACTTACTTTCAATTCAGGTACAGACATTTCACCATCAGTCTCTACATCGAACGAGTTGTCTGGTGGTGTCCTGAAGTTTGATGGCTATGGTGTTTACAAGTTCTCTAATGGACTTTTATTAGGTTATCTAACTTACAATAAGAACAATATTACTACACATGACGCTGAAATAAAAGAAAAGATTAGTTCATTAGCCGATTCAAACGTCGATGTTCTAATCACTCATGAATGGAGTAATTCTATATCTTTTCTAAAGAAACAACTAACTGGAAATACTTTGATCGATAGTATGGTTCACAAAGTCCAACCAAGATACCATTTCGCATTCAGTGATGACAGCCAATTTGTTGAGAGTGAACCATTTATTTGGAGAGACTCAGGGGTTATATCTCGATTCTTAAATATTCCTGAATATGGGAAAGGTAAAAGATGGGCATACGCTTTCCAAATAGATTCTACTGGTGTTAATCCAGAATCTTTACCAGAAAATACTATAGACAATCCATATACAACAACTAACAAGAAGAGAACATTACCAGAAAAGAATAAAGATAAACCTGCAAAAGATGGAAAATTAAGAAAGATCTTACCAGAAATGTGTCATTTTTGTTTCTCAAACAAAGATTTACAAGACCATATGATTGTGTCAATTAGTGACAATGCATATGTAACTATTGCCAAGGGTCCACTGAGTGAACCTTATGACGAAATGCCATTCTCTGGACATTGTTTAGTTATCCCAATTGAACACATCCCCAAGTTAAATAATGGTGAAAATAGCGATATCTTTGGATCAAAACTTTATGAAGAAATGATGGGTTACGAGAAGAGTATTGCAACAATGAACTATAGAAAATTTGACATGTCCAGTGTTTCCTTTGAGATTAATTCTGAAAGGTCTGTCCACTATCATAAGCAGATTGTGCCTGTACCGAAACATCTTATTCTTAAGTTTGTAGCAGCATTGGACAGACAATGTTATTTCAACAACAAAAAGGTGAAAGGTAATGCAAACCTTGATTTTGAAGAGTTTACTCTTGAAGATCCAAGATATAAAAGCATAGTTGAAAACGTCAAAGCCAATTATGTCCAATTCACTCTATATGAAACATCTGAAGCGGAACCTAAGATATATTTGGCCCAATTCCAAGTTGAAGAACGTCTGGATTTACAATTTGGTAGAAGAGTGTTGGCATTTTTACTACATTTACCCAAGAGAGTAAAATGGGATTCTCCTCTATGTTTACAAACTCCTGAAGAAGAAACAAAGGAGGCTCAAGCATTCCAAAAAGCATATAGAGATTATGATATCGCTCCTAAATAGAAAACATGGTAGTGTATAACCATATTTGTATTCAAACAACTTATAATATGTAAAATTTCATAATCTTCTGTTCAATTTAGACTTTGCAATTTTCTTAGTTTCGATTAAATTATCTTGGATTAAATCTTCGAAGTTGAATATTAAAGGGAACAGTTAGGTTGGAGTGGGACCAACATATAAACGATCTACCATCCCTCTTAAATTTGGAATGCCCATTAAATGAATGCCCTTATAAAACAATATACACCTCTGCAAAAGGTTAGGTGGCTACTCTTACAATCTAAAAAAGGAAGAAGTTCTACCTTAAATTGGTCCACCCACAGATATTTGACAAATGAAACAAGTACAAGAAGGCTAATAAAACCTAACGTTTTTACTGAATCTAAGGCATATGATCCACTACTGATTGAAAAGGACTGGTATCAATATTGGGAAGAAAATGGCCTATTTAAACCGGCATACGATAAAGATGGGAAAATAAATAAGAATGGTCTATTTTGTATTCCTGCTCCACCACCAAATGTCACAGGGGCTTTGCATATCGGTCATGCATTGACAGTAGCGATTGAAGACTCTTTGGCCCGTTTTTATAGAATGAAAGGAAGAACGGTCCTTTTCATTCCTGGTTTTGATCATGCAGGGATTGCAACTCAATCTGTTGTCGAGAAGGCAATATGGAAACAAGAAAACAAAAGAAGATTAGATTTCACTAGAGATGAGTTTGTGAAACGATTATGGAAGTGGAAAGATCAATATCATTACAGAATCAAATCCCAATTCAAAAAACTGGGTGGATCGTATGATTGGTCAAAAGAAGCTTTCACGTTAGATGAAACAAGATCTAAAGCCGTTACAGAAGCATTTGTTAGGTTATTTGATGAAGAAATTATTTACCGTGATATGAAACTAGTGAATTGGTCAACAAAATTGAAGACATCTATCTCAAATCTAGAAGTTGATACACTGGAGATCAAAGGATCAACACTCATTAATGTACCAAACTATGAAAAACCTGTAAGATTTGGTTTGCTGTATTATATTGCATATGAGGTGGCGGATTCTCCAAATAATGAGAAGATTATTGTGGCAACTTCAAGACCGGAAACTATTTTTGGTGATGTTGCTGTTGCCATACATCCTCTCGATGAGAGATATAAACACTTGCATGGATCATATGTTAAGCATCCTTTCCTAGACAAAAAATTACCCATTGTTCTAGATAGTTCCTGTGTTGATATGGAATTTGGAACAGGGGCTGTTAAGATTACACCTGCTCATGATGAAAACGATTATGCGATTGGTAAGAGAAATGGACTGCCATCAATCAATATATTAACAGAAGATGGCTACTTGAATGAAAACACTGGTATTAAGTGGAAAGGCATTAAACGATTTGATGCTAGACCTTTGGTTATTGAAAAATTAAAAGAAAAACAACTTTTTGTCAGGGAAGAAGAGTATACAACTACTATTCCGATTTGTTCAAGATCTGGTGATATTATTGAACCCTTTTTGAAGTCTCAATGGTGGGTTGCTCAGGATGAGATGGCAAAAGACGCCATTACTAGAGTGAAAAATAAAGAAATTAAGATCCAACCAACTTCTGCGGAAGACGATTATTTTAGATGGCTGGGCAACATAAAGGATTGGTGCATTTCCAGACAATTATGGTGGGGTCATAGATGCCCTGTTTACTTCATCGATATAGATGGAGGAATGTCTGACAAAAATCAAAGTAAATACTGGGTTGCAGCAAGTAATCTCGAGGAAGCAGCTCTTAAAGCAGCTCAAAAGTTTCCTGACAAGGAGTTCACTCTACAACAGGATGAAGACGTGCTAGATACATGGTTTTCATCTGCATTGTGGCCATTATCAACATTAGGTTGGCCATCAAGTACTAGAGATGTAAAGAACTTCTATCCGTTCTCTCTATTAGAGAGTGGATGGGATATTTTATTCTTTTGGATTACCAGAATGATCTTATTGAATATTAAATTAACCGGCATGGTCCCTTTCAAGGAGGTGTTTTGCCATCCTTTAGTCAGAGATTCCCAAGGCAGAAAAATGTCAAAATCTTTAGGTAATGTTATTGATCCAATTGATGTTATCGATGGTACTAGTTTGGAAAATTTACAGAAGAAACTACAAAATGGGAATTTCTCCAAGAAGGAAATTGAATTAATGACTAAAGTACAAAAGAAATCGTACCCTAACGGTATTCCACGTCTTGGTACAGATGCATTACGTTTCACTTTATGTTCGTACACCAGCAATAATAATTCAAGTGATATAAATCTGGATATTAAGAAGATTGAGGAGAATAAAAGGTTTATCAATAAAATATATCAAGCTGTAAGATTTTTACTAATCCATACCGAGGAGTTGAAGTACAAAGAGGTTAATGGCCATCTTACTGTCATGGATAAATGGATAAGGTCTGAATTAGGAAAAACAGCATGTAATATCAATAATTATTTTGAACAAAGAAACTTCATGGGTGTCACAAATGAATTATACCAATTCTGGTACTTACTGTGTGATAACTATATTGAATATGTCAAATTTACTTTGTCACACGGAAGTATCGATGATAAGTTTGGTGTCGTTGGAAACTTACAATATGTTATAGATAATGCCCTTCGTTTATTACACCCAATAATGCCATTTGTATCCGAAGAATTATGGCAGAATTTGCCTAATAGAAAAGTGGATGATATATCAATATCTATCTCGTCGTTTCCTGAGTTTGAAAGTACGGAATTGTATTCAACTGAAGACCATTCAGGTAACAATTTTTGGTTCATTGTACAAAATATTAGATCAGTTTGTGAACAATTTAATATTAAAGACAGTGGTGTGGTAAAAATCAATGTCAGTAATCAATCTTTTGGTGAATATTTGAAACTGAATGAAAAGTTGTTAAAATATCTATTGTTACAAAAAATTGAAACAGTTGAAGTAGCGGAAAAAGATACTACTTTAAAAGATGATATTAATTGGGTTAGTAAACATATCAATTCTGATGTGTCGATTTCTGTATATCTAAAGAACCAAATCGAGGATGCTGAAACTACGATATCAAGTTATTCGAAAAAAATAGAAAAGTTATCAAGAAAACTTACGGTCTTAGAGAAGACAGCCAAGTCTCCAAGTTATCAATTAAAAGTCAGCGATGATGTCAAGAGACTGAATGAGATTAAGATCAGTGATTTAAAGTCAGAAATTGAGTCGTATCAAGAAACTATGGAAATCTTGCAAAAAATCATGTAAATAAGAATATAGACTTTGAAAAAAGTGGTTAAGGTTTTATATATAAATAATTAAACTATTCATTGTATTTTTTATCTATTTTTGTTTTGGCAAGGTATATGGTACAGAAATATTTGTTATAGAGATATTACATATGCAGAGAAGGAATGTGAAATTAGTTATTTAGAGAGTTTTGTATCTTAGTTTCCATAATTTTTCTAAATTGTTTAGCTAGCTGCAAAATATTCTCTTCACCCACTTGTAAGACTTTGAATAATGTAGCTTCATCGAATTCACCGTTACTATCTAATAGTAAAACATTTTTCACTACTTGGGAACCATCAATCAATTCTAAAACAAGGCCATGAATGGATTTTGATTTTTGCATAACTTCATTACTTGGATCAATAATCAATTCATCATCGTAAGTGACTGCAATGACTACACCGACTGCCATAGATTGCAAAGCAATTGCAGCATCGATTAAAGCTAACGTAGAGGCATTAACGCATGATATAATTTCTTTCACATTGAATAATTCCACTTTTTCACCAGCTTCTAGGATTTGGAATGTAATTTGACACAATTGACGAGGATACAAATAGCCCACAATGGTTTGTTTCAAAACAGCATTTAGTTTATCCTGTATAGCCACTTCCCTTGTAGTGGGGACACCCATTGCTGGTCTGACAATCAATTCCAATGCTAATTTTGTTGGCAGTTCTTGACGTGATTTTGGTTCAATAGGACCAGTAATACTGCATAATACTGTGGTTGAAGAGGTCTTGTAGTGTGTGGACCCATCTACTTGGGACAGATATCCGGTTTCGATTTGTAAATCTTCCATAATGATGGGTTATTTTGTTCGTGGTGATGGTTTCTGCGTATCTGTGCTACTCTGTATCTAATACAATAAAATTTTTCAATATATTCCAGTCTTTTTTTTATATCTTTATCCATTTTTCAGTTTTACTTCATCGAGAAAATTATCAAGAAATGGACATCGCTAAAAAGCAGAACTCATCAAAGGGTAGATGAGCTAGAAAGAGTCACAAGATACACGTATAATTATACATATACTTATACACATATTTTGCAGATATGTCACCACCAGATCATTTGAGAAAGGGATCAAATGTGAATGTTGTGCACAGTTTAATTGCCGGTTCAATTTCTGGTCTTGTGGCCAGAATCATGACAGCACCATTAGACACGATCAAGATCCGATTACAGATCACACCTTCGATTGGGTTGATACAGACCATGCAAGACCTTGTACGAAAGGAAGGTGTCAGGTCTCTGTGGAAGGGGAATGTTCCTGGCTCGATCATGTATGTTATGTATGGCGGCTGTCAATTTGGTTCATATTCCATTTATAACGAATGGATGAGTCCCCTGGGACTTTCTGGCCAAATGCATAGTCTTGTTGTTGGGATGATGAGTGGGCTGACTAGTTCATTTATATCATACCCATTCGACACGTTGAGAACAAGATTTGTCGCTAATCGAGGATCACAATTAGCGCCCTTCAAACAAGCCTGTCTAGACATATGGGAACATGAGGGATTGAAAGGGTTTTATGGTGGCTGTTCAGCCTCATTGATGTCGCTGACATTGGCCACTGGTATAATGTTCAGCACGTACGAGAGTATCAAGATATACTGTGAGGGTCAGGGCCAGGGTCAAGAGCCCTCGATGTTAAGTTCGAGTGCAAGTACAATTAGTGCCATTGCTTCCAAGACTTTGACTTTCCCCATCGACACGGTAAGAAGACGAATTCAATTACAGGACTCGATCCATTTGGACAAGTTTTTCTTGAAGGGTGCCAATGTTAGCCTGTACAAGCGGTACCAGGCGGCCAATAATATTCTGATGATTCCTATCCTGATGATAAAACACGAAGGCGTCTACTCTTTATACAAGGGAATATCTGTGGCTTTATGCAAGTCCATCCCCACAACCGTCCTCAGCCTATGGGCTTACGAGAGGATAATGAGTGTGTGAAATAATAATAATACTAGTAATAATACTAGTAATAATACTAGTAATAATCATAATAACAATGATAATAATAAATGACACCTGGATTTGAGCTCACCAAAGTATGCAAGATCAAAAACATTCCACTCCAGAAGAGAATGCCAGATCCCAAAAAGTGGTAGAAAAGGTGGGGTTCGTTGTGGGGCAAGAGCAGACAAAGCAAGCAAAGAGAGCAAACTGCCAATAAACTTTGAGAGATATTGAGTGTTGCCTTTGCTCCCCAGCAAACAAGAGAAGGCCGAGATTTTGAATTAATTCATCGACGATAAATTACGTTTCATTACGTTTGTGGATACCCCAACCCCAGATTCCCCACCTTCCCCATTGCTCCGTTGATCTGTCGAATCAGCGGATCGATCGATCCAACGATCACATCGCAGCTATGCTCGACCCAGGTAAAAGATCAAATCAACGATCAGGAATCGCCCATTGTATGTCCGATTTATCAACCGATTGGTAACGTGGTTGGTCCCCGACTGCGTGTTTTTGTGGTGCCCCGCGTTATGAAATAGTGAAAAATATTGAAAATTTTGGAATTTGATGCGTAGGATGACTTTATGATGAAAAATTATCGTTTGCCCAACTTTGATGTATGATGGAGAAAACAAAACAGTCTCATAGGAGGATATATATTATAGTGGAGGTTCCTACGAAATTAACAATAATACAGCCAGCTTAGCTTACTACATCATTTGAATATACTCTCTTCTCGCAAAAGCTTAGACTTTCCCCAAGAAATAAAACACACAAAAAAAAAACATATAAAAACCTGCGTGGTAAGATCCATTTCTATCTTAGCAGACGAAACTAACTCTTGGTTTCTGTTTATTATATTCAAAACTTAGTTAAGCAAAGGAGAATAAGGATAACTTTATTACACACACATTTTCTCTTCCTATATTCCATCAAAAACCATGTCAGATTATTTTAGTGTAAAACCTGTTCAAACTAATAATAGTGCTCATGAAAATGAGGCTCAGAATGTTACTCCAAGTATTGACTCTCAAAGCAGATTATCGGTAAGCAACAATAACCAGAGTCAGGATGACTTAAGATCAATCCATTCCACCCAATATCTGGTGGATATGCTTCCAGATAATGTCTCTGTTGCGCAAAGTAATCATGTTAATAATAGCAGCAAAAACAATAATCCTGCCATGGCAGGCATCACCACCGTGGTGACCAGCTACTCAACTAGTGCTAATTTAAATGGGGTTGGTAGTACAGATGTTATCAATAACAACCAGATCTTACCAAAGACAGATGAAAGATCTCCCTTTTATGTGTCGGTCCCAATCCCAAACCCAATGGTTCAAGGACAAACTTCTATTTCAGGGAAAAACGCCGTCGAAATTGAAGATGATAACACTGAAGAATACTTCGTTAGAGAATATCCAACCGATATCCTTATGGATAGATTCTATAAGTGGAAAAAAGTCTTAAAGGGACTTATTGGCTATTTAAGAGAAATCGCGTATTCACAAGAACAATTTGCAAGAATCAACACTCAATTGAAAAGTTCTGTGAAATTCCATTTCTTAACCGATATCGAAGAAGGGACTAACAGACTTGTTGATCCATTCACTACCGCTAAACCAGTGAAAATGCAACAAGCAAAATCATTGCCACAGAAAAAACCTGATCCTACTCAAGGAATGACCAATGATGACCAATACAATGGGGACGAAAATAATCCATTCCCATTTAATGAAGATTCATACGAACAAGATACTCCAGCCACTTCTGGGTTCATGAAATTTGGTTCTGGTTCCATTCAAGATATTCAAGTGGTGTTGAAGAAACATCATTTATCTTTGGCAAGTCAACAATTAAAGATTGCTAAAGAAATCCTCACTGTCTTGATTCCTAAATTAGAATCATTAAGAAAGGACTTAAGTTTCAAGATCAAAGAAATTAAAGATTTACATAATGATTTCAAAACAAATATGAATCAACATCTTGATATCACTCAAAAACTTTTGAATAAATATAACGCATCTGTGAAATACATGAATGCAATCACCAAGAAAGATATTCCAGCAAAATTAACAGATTTACAACCAAAACATGATCCTTATCTATTGAAATTACAATTAGATTTACATTTAAAGGAACAAATTCAAGAAGAAAACTATCTACAAAACGCTTACATCAATTTACAATCTTCTGGTATGACATTGGAAAAAATCATTTACTCAAAGATCCAACATTCATTGCAACGTTATTCCACATTGATTGATTCCGAGGCACGTTTAACTATAAAGAATCTTTGCCATGAACTACAGCAAGGTATCTTATCCAAACCACCAGCTGTTGAATGGGATCATTTTGTTAATCATCATCCATCTTGTTTAGCTAATTGGAAATCAAATGATCCTTTACCAGTGCCAAGAAAAGTTTCAGAAATTATTTATCCAAATATGAAAACAACTTTTGCCAAATGTATTAGAGCTGGGTATTTCTTTAAGAAATCAAATTTCTCCAAAGAATATAAGAAGGGTTATTTTGTTTTAACTCCAAATTATCTTCATGAATTCAAGAGTAGTAATTTCTATGAAAATAAGAGAAAACCATCATTAACTGGTCCACCAAATACTAAACCTGCCACGATGGCTCAGAATACAATCGCTCAAACTTATCAAAGTCATTCACAACAATATACCACCTTAAAACCAATTTTAAGTATACCATTAAATGACGCTTCATTAATCAATGTTACTGAACATCATTTCACTTTGAAAGGGAAAGCAATTTTTATCGAACCAATAAACAAGGTCCCAGCGACATTGAATTCACACAATAGCCCTCTTGTTAGTCTAACTAATACTGCAAGTAATGCCGCTTTATCTACAGCAAATGCCGCAACAAAGAATTCAGTGCTAATCAAGAAATCACCATTTTCTAAATTACTAAAACCTGCTAAATCAAAACATTCAAAGCAAGAACAACAAAAGAGATTGGCTGAAATCCAACAAGAAACTACAATCAAAGAACAAGAATCTAAAAATGTTGTTACATGGATTTTTAAAGCTATTGATGAGGATAATACAGAAGCTGGTCATAAACATTTTAAGAAATGGGTTCAAGATCTAAAGAATCTAACTGGTTTTGTCACCACTAATGACAGAATGAAATTTATCGAGGAAAAACTTTGGAAAAATCATTTAAGTAGATCTTCAAAATTGACGCATTCACCTAGTGGATATTCTATTACAACATTGAATGAATATAACGGGCAATCTCAAAATGTTGATACAACTTCGTCGGCAACTCATTTAATGGAAAAGTCATCGAAGCGTAAAAATAAACCAGACTACATTTCCATTAACAGTGTCCCAATATCAAATCATGAGGCAAGCTTTAGATCTAAGTTGAATACCCCTGCAATCGATGATAACGGTAATTTAATTACAATGGCTGAAGTAAAGAATTATTCATTCTCTCCAAGTTCTGGTGGACAAATACCTGCTATATCACCAAAAAATGAACAGTCTAATTCAGCTGGACAAAACCAACAACAAAGAAATACATCTCTCGGACAACTTAATTCAGTAAATTCTCCAGCAAGTGTTCTCTCTGATGGTGGTGGATATTTCGGTATTCCAGTTCAAAGAAGAACCAGTGACCAATTATCAATGGCTATCACCCCACCATTATCAAGAACAACTTCTCGTGGTACCATTAACAGGTTACCTAAAGTTAAAGTCAATAGCCAGGATTTGAAAGACGAAAATTTTACCACTAGACCTATTGCTACCAAGACTTTGAGTACTGGTAGTTTACCCTCTTTAACTGAACCGAATACAAATGAATTATATCAAAAAGCCAATACAAGTGCTACTAATTTATCTGCTGCTCAAACAAGTAGAGTACATCCAATTCGTAAGCACAAGAAGAATGTCTCATTCGGTTCTTTAAACAGTTTAATGTTTGCTAAAAAAGGCGGTAATAATGCAGCATTCACTGGGAAACAGTTGGTGGGCGATGATATCTGGGAAGGTGATGATGACGGTAATGACAACCATATGAATAAACAGACGACTGACGAGAGTAAGATTAAATTAAACCAATCGTTATATTCATAGAAGTATGACACTTTTAAATATATTTACATTTTTTTGTAGTAACAGTTTTTTATCTACTTTTTATATATTTACATTTTATATTTACAATAATAATAAAAGAATTATATTGATGATTTTTGTGTAGATTGTTTTGGCCTTTTAAGAATATGAAAGTATGTGATTTGAGAAGTTTCTGGGCTGTTAGTTATTTGTTCAAATGCAGATGGAGTTGAATTTCTCCAATACTTCTAGCGTAGCTTTACTTTTCTAATTATACTAGATCACCTAATTTAAAGAAGTTACGCTTACAGTGGAGTAAACCACCGTGACCGCTGTCGTCCTCAATACAATCTTCCTTTGTGTTTGGTAGGATTTGTAAAACTTCACCAATCCATATTTCGTGATCTTGTACTTTAAAGGACTCTTTGGAATTGCATATTAAAATCTTACCAGTATCCTTCAAAACTGGGAGTATAATGTTAGATTCTGACTTTATTTTGTCGCCAGAATAATACATATAGTCTTTATTCTCCAAGAGAGTAGAGAATGGACTTGTCATGGTCTTTTTTATTCCTCGACTGAAATGTCTTGCTAAGTCTATATTGCTTTTAGTAGGATCCAAAAAATGGATCGCAAATAACCCATTCTTCCTTATATTATTCGAGGTGTTGGAAGGCACTTTAATATTGAATTGAATCAAAGGCTTGGGATCAACAGATAGGGAAGTCATCGACGAGATCGTGAGACCATGGAAATTCACAGATTTGGTCCCTTTAGGAACCGCAGCTGTTACAATCATTGTAGGATATGATAGTTTTTGCATCACCTGTCGAAAAGGATGTGACATTGCGTTGTTGTATAGTAGCTATGCTATGTGAGAGGATGTGGCTTACTGTATTCCTTGTATGTTTACTCCTCTTCTGGAGTGGTTCCAGCTTATTTCTCGAAGAGGGCCAAATTAATAATGAAAATATTGCTTTCTTAAAATTCAGGTTCCATACTATGCTTAATATATGTAGATATACAGATAACTATTGAATGAACTGTACAGGTAACCCGTACACTACAGGAGCAGCACCATTCATATATTTAAGATGGCATATATCTCTAGAATTTGCTACTGCGTCTGGGACTGGCTGATAGCCGGCAATCTCACCTTGTAGAGTCTTGCTAATGCCTGTCTTTTCGAAAAGAGACATACTAAACTTGTCGATGTCTTTGTCTGTGACATCCCATAGATTACCTAAAATCAAAGGAGAGCCAGCAAGTAAGTAAGAATATATTGATCCACTAGGTTCAAGTTTCCCGTAATATTTCATGGCTGCAGATGAACATCCCAAAAGGAAACTGGCGGCAACTTTATCACAACTCTTAATCTGCTTCAATCTGACATATTGTTCACCACTTCCATGGCCAACATATATGAATAATGATGATTCTTTAATAAAACTTAGAAAATCTAATTCACTAGGTTTTTCATTTATCAGTAACTTTGAATTCAGCGTAGATTCGTGAATTTTGTTAAACAGATCTTTAAATCTCATTTCTGTCTTGTTTAAGTCACTGTTTGGATTTAAAATCATCCCAATACTGTCGGTTAATGGGAGCTGTACATATAAGTTCATATCATTATTCATCAATAGCTTGTCAAGGCTTTTTAAAGAGGGTATTCTGGTAATAGAAGTATCGTTCAAAAATGGTAGACTTTCCCAGGGAAACAAATGACAAACACTGCTGACAAGTAAGAATGTATGTTTCTTTTGCTTCGATATATCTTCATTTAAGATATTATCTGGTTGACTATTTGTTTTATACTTTTTGATTGCTTCTGTGATTTGAACTCTCATTTCACTCATATTAATTTCATCATAGGCGTTTTCTTCACCATGGTACAACAAGATATCAAAGATAAAGAACAATAGATCATCCATTTGAGAAATATAGTTGCTATCCTCATCATCAAGCCTTAAAAACATTTCCAAAATCCAATCTTCAATGTGAATGCATTTCGAAGAAGTAGACAACTGTTTTCTACTTGATAAGAACTGATTTAATATATCGCCGAACCGTTTAGAGAACTCTTCTAATGAACAAATATCTATATCATCAGAACTAAAGAAACCTTTAAACCCGCCAATCCAATTGTTTGTAATTTTAAATAGTAACTTTTCTAACCGTTTATCCAATTCATATCTCCTGTTCCACCAGTTTTTCCTGCCGGTTGCTGTTGATATTGTGCTGGTTATTTTGCTAGAAGTTGACATATCATTGCATTTAATGATATCATTCATTTCCTTAAACGCATTTGAAAAAGAAAAATGCTCAACATCAGCAGTTCTAGTATGACCACCTTTGAGGGGAACTCGTAACGTTACCCATTTTTTACGCATCCCGTTGTACTTGGATAAAATCAAATTATTGGTTAGAGCGCAAACATCAATTGAAACAATATTAAAATCGATTGATTGACTTTCAAAATTGTAAGGTACCTTCCAAGAGATATATTGGCCATTACTCGAATTACTGTCAGAAGAGTATAGGCTCACTTCATCATAAATTGCTGTATCTAATGAACTTAATTGTTTATCATAAAATAAAGGTCTACTTCTAACTGTATCAGATATGTAAAACCAAAATTGTAAATTTTGATGTTCTGAAGGATCGTTACTTTTAATACTAGAGAATATGTTGAATACTAATGAATAAAGAGACGCATATTTGGTTAGTTGAACATGAGAAAATGTATTCAAATCAGTGTTTTGTATTTCGTCCATGATTTGCTTTAGTCTTGTAGTCACCACAAATCTATCAAAGCCTTGCCGAATGTTTTTGGATTTAGGTATCATATTTGAGGATCTTGGTGATTGAATCGGATTACTGATATTTTGCAATACATTTCCATCACTAGATATATTCACAGTAGATTCTGAATCATCCTTAATTTTTGTGGAGGGTGAGGCAAGAGCAGATTCAAAGATTGTTTCGAAAAATGGATCTGCCTCTATATCTTTTAGTAGGTTTTCATATTGATTTTGAATTTTATTGATGCGATTAATATCTTTGTACATTGAAGGACATGTTATTTCATCAAGAATTTGACCCATTTGAAGTTTCCAATAATATTTTAAAAAGCTATTTTGATTGGTATCGTTACCAAAGAATATTTTCAATGATACGGCTATTTTATCATACTCCTTATTCATAAAAAGATAATGGCACAAACTATTGATATCATGGACACCTTGAATATGGTTGAATATTTTATTAACCTTTTCTAAGGTTTTATTCTTGAGATCTTCCTGTTCGGTTAAAACATAAAAGGAGTGAAGAAGACAAAGGCAATGAAAAGTTAAAGGTGGTTCTGATAGTGTTGGTAGCATTCTAAGGAGCTCTTTGATGTACAATTCCGCATCTTTAGCCAGCCCCAACGATGAAAATTGTTTGATCAAATTGTCGAAGGATGTCAGTATAGACCGAAAAACTGACAGTCTAGATGCTTGAGACAACTTATCTACTTTTTTGATTAGGGATAAAGAGAGTTTTAATGCCTTTTTGGCATCAACTACTGTCCCAGTAAAATTATTATCATACGAGTGGATTTTGGATGACGCTACGTACAAACGAATATTAAAAAGTAATAATTGAATATATTGAATAATGGGCATTTTTGCTGTATTGTGAATATCAAACAGTTCATTAGACGTTTGGGGGAGAATTGAGAAGAACAGCCGTTTAAATTGAGTGACATTGTTCTGCCACACATATAGTTCAATACATTTATCTAAATAAATCAGCTTATCGTCAAATGTTTCATTGTTTAATACCAGGATGTGATCCCATTTATATTTATTCTCGAAAGCTTGCAGCTCAGGTAAAAGCTGTAACGATACTAATGAACGCAGCATCCACAATTCAGAACGGTTTGAAATTGAACCATAATACACACTTTGAGATTCCATGTTTTTGTAAAGTTCTATAATTTGTTTGTCAAATCCAGACATATGTAAATATTGAAACATTGAGGTTAGAAACCTAATTTCAATACTTGATGCTGCTGTGTCATTCTGTGATGCAGATTTCATCCATTTATTCAAATAATTATTAGTAATATCTGATAAATTGATTGTTTGATGTTTGCTCATTTCTGCATTAAGATAATATGCTAATTTCAGTAATCTTTCAAATCTGTTTAAAAAGTGGTGCTTACAAGTCCTCGATCTAAGTATACCTTCATTGATAATTCTTGGATTTCCTGATAAGGAGCTAAAGAAGAGTATATTTATGGATGATGAAGTCGATAAAAATTTGCTTGCTGAAATATTTTGAGTATTGAGGAGAATGGAAATTTGGATTTCTGATGAATATGATAGATTGCTGTATGCATCATCATGTAAGCACTTTTGCAATTGTATGCAAATAGTTTGACAAATCTTGATAAAATCAGATAATGATTCGACCTGGCTCAACATATAATAACTATATATTTGCCTGACCACATCCAGTTGTACATGAGAATCGGGAATACAAAGAGTAAATTTGACCATCCGTGAGATTATCTGATTGATATTCAAATTGCTATGAAATGTTAGATATTTCGACATTTCAAAAGCAATTGTGGCTTTGATAAATTGAATGTCTTTCGTAATAATAAATGTATTGTAACTCATATTTATCACATTTGTTAATCTTTTGTGGTCAGAATGCAACACACAAATTTCTTTTAATTGATAGTAAATTTGGGATATGTATTGATCAGACTTCTCGAATAACTTTAAATTGGTGTTTAAAAAGACCAGTGTCTGGTCAAATAGGTTCTGTAGTTTCCTTGAATAATCGAAATTCCCTTGTGAAAATGCTTTCCAGAATGAATGCAAAAATCTGAGTTTATCTTGGAGAATAATTGATTCACTCGATATTACTCTTTTGGAAAGTGTATAACAAGAATCTAATGATTCTTGTAAAGCTAACTCCTTCAATATGATGTGTTCCTCCTTATTAAAAAGTGCAAGTAACGACATTTCATTGGGAATGTTAGAGGTGATTTTTGAATCAAGGATATTATGTAGCAATGTTTTGTCATCTTTATTCAAAGAGGATGAATGGCAATAGGAATTAATATATCTGTGTAATAAAGTTTTGTCGCCACATTTTGTTGCATACACAGGCAATTGGCTTTTGAAAGTTTTAGAATCCATGTTCTTAACATAAACTTCAAACTTTTGATTAAATTTCTCAATATATTCTAGTAATTTTATACCAATTAATACTTTTGCATCTGGTAACATTGTGAAAATATTCAATAAAATCTTTATAAGGGCATTTTTCTTTAATTCTGGGCATTTCAAAAGATATCTTGCGTCCTGTGAGAACAAGATCAGTATCGTATCCTGGTGTTTCTTAATCTGTTTCGTTCGCAGTAGAAATTGCAATAAAATAATCTTTAAAGTGGAAAGGTAGTAAGCATTGTTATATGTAAAGTCTTGCAAAAGAATTTCTTCAATAGACTTGACTTTTAATAAATTGGTTTCATTGAATAGTAGTAACGAAAACTTTGTGACCTCGGTGAGTATGTTAATGTTCTTACTGATCAATAATTTTCCAATGACTGCCAAGTGCTGCTTCACAGTTTGTTTCATTAGATAAAAAGAATGAATATCTCTGGAAAAGATATATAGTGTTTGTAATGTTTCATATAACGATGGTAGTATAGAAGTGTCAAAAGTACTTGTATTTTTAATAAAAGTACTTAAAGGTTGTGTGAGATTAGCATATTCTTCATCGTTGTAATGAAACATCTTTTTTGTGTAAATGTTTTCTTTGTTAGGACTGCTATGATGAGATACATGAGGAAGTGAAGGAAGTCTATTCAGAGATTTGGAATTGATTGCCACATTCCTCCCAATTTCATTGAGGGTACCATTATGCATTGACATTCTAGTGCTTTGAAGACTTAATAATGGTCTGAAATGTTGATTTCTTAGCTAGATAGAACGAGATTTCCCCTATTTAAATCTGATTATAACGGTGTTGCAAACTTCACAAAGTTGTGAAATATTTCACTTGTATCGATTGGGGTAGGATATGTTGGATGGGTCCTTGTTATGTGGGAATATTCAACATAAACAAAGAGTTACAATTGAAAGTTAACTAAATTTGACAATTTGATGGTTTTTCTGTTTTCGGTAATCTTCGATCTTTAATTAACAAAACCTACAAATTACGATTTGAATTTGGCACTAACAACATTGAGGTTGAATGTACGATTGGAAGCAGGTGAAGCAGATACCATGTCGATATTCGAGCCTCTAAAAGAGCATCCAGATGGGGAAGTGATTGACACCATACTTCAAGACAGCCTTGTGGCAGCAGAAACTAAGAAATTGACCCTAGAGGATAAGCTTATTGTCATCAAATACTTGCTACCACTAACACCGTCATTACCTAAATCAACGTTAAAGAGCGTTTATAGATTGTTCAACACCGATATTACGTTATTAGGGCAATTGATTCGGTTCATACAAAGTCTAAAACAGTCGGATAAAGAAAGAAATTTGTTACAACGTTTTATTATTAGATACATTTCCACTACACATTCTATGCTCTATGATTACATTATATCTCTTCCGATGAAGGATAACATTTTCCAGAAAAAAAGTATTAAAGGGATATTCTTTGGGAGTCAATTATTTAATGTACTTTATGATAAATGGCAGGCCAATTTCACTGTATTGGATTACATAACTGTTATAACAAGACAATGGGAATTTTTATTTGACGAGATTTCCAAACTATCTACCTTCCAGCATTGGGATAGTATTGCTGGATTCTTAACTTCATTGTTATCCTTTCATCCCAAATATACATCGTCTAATATTATTGATGGGATCTGTTTGAGAGATTCCAAAAACTTCTCTGTGTTTCTGAAAATATTAGAACAAGGTTCTATGTTAGAACGATCCAGGATTATTAATAATTTTGTATTAGTTAGTTTAGAGATGAAATGCTTCCCTGAAAATTACAACGTGATCTTTAAAATCATCAAGAACCTTTTCAACATTGCGAACTATTATATTGATCCACAGGCCATTGTCTCATTAAAATCATTAGAATTCCAAGAAATTGTTATTCGATCGATAACAGATATCAATGAAAACAAAAAATTGATTGAATTATTGATAGATCATTTCAAAGAATCAGCAACATATTCCACTTCAATGGATGAAGACACTCAAAACGAAAAGGATGATCGTGTGACTAAATTGCTTTATATCTGTTTAAAATATAATTTTACGCCAGAAGAAAGATTGGATTTATCACATCATGAAAAGTTCCTTGATTGTGTTACTTATAGACTTGAAAACAAAAGCAATGCCATAAGAGAGAGGACCATGTTCTTGGCTAAGTTTTTAACAAATGGTGAGTTGAAATATCAGAGTGATTTTGAAATAAAGATCCCCTCCATAAACATAAACGATGCTCATTCAGAGATCAATTTCGAATTATTAGCGGACTCGCATATGGGAACATTAACTGTTAAAGAAAGTAACCAACTGTTAACAGTTGAAAATAAAATTACACAAATATCTTTACAAGATAGTGATAATGAGGATAGTGATGATGAGGATGAGGATGAGAATATTGGTAAAAGTAGAAAGTATATTGTATTCTTGAAAGATTTACTGAAAGAATTCTTGAATACCAATCAAAATCAAAGAAGTGATCTAGTTTCTTTATTGAAACAGACTGTTAAATTAGTAAGGCAAAAGAGTTTATTGCCATTAGAAGTTGGTTATTATTCTGAAGAACTGATGAAGAATGTAGTGGCCTTGAACAATAACTTTGACGAAAAAGATTTTGAACAATGGAGAATCAATGCATTGATCAGTTTGATTGTAGTTGTTCCTGATAAGATAAATGATTTATTCCAACTTTTGTTCAATGCAGATCTATCTTTACAACAAAGAATGTCAATTTTGAGTAGTATTGGACTTGCTGCCAGAGAGCTTCGTGGTCTCGATGATAAGAATGTGATGAAGCCAGAGTATAATTTCCCTTCCAAAAGATTACCATGGGACAAGGCCAGCAAAAATCAAATAGAAGATATCTCTGATCGTGAAAGCAATGATTTAATTACACAAGGTACAACTACTTGGAAGTCGAAGAAATTGGAACTAACATCCGCTAAATCTACATCTAGAAAGAATGAATTCCGGAAATACGCAAACAACTTTTTCTATCCTTTGGCAAATGGATGGCTTAGTGGGATTGACCTTGGCTCCTTCGATAAAGTCTTCAAAGTACACTATATTAACACGCTGAGATTAGTCTATTCCTGTGCTAATCCAGTCCATAACTACGAAAGAATGTCGCAAATGATGGAAGTCATCATAGGGCAGGCTATGGAACAACAAGTTCCCATAGACATATGAATAAAATGAAACAAGAGTTACTGATAAAGAATCATATATCTATATACATGTTTCATATAGCCAAATACTGATAGATTGTTCCACCACCCATCTATTTACGTTTCCATCTTTCATTTTCACTGGGCAATCATTAAATATGAGTTTAGTAGATCTGAATCTGAAGCAAATTTCTGTACCGAAAAAAAAAACGTAGATTATAATTAATGATCGTTTCAAAAATTACATGTAAGGGCCTCTCCAGAAGAATACAAGGCTTATCAGTATTTATAACCTTCTAACAAATAGATATAAGGTGGATTAAGCAACGTTGATCTAGTCTGTTACCTATCAGTTACGTTAGATTGTCAAGCAGAGCTGCTCTTTTTTTGACTGAGGAGATCACACATTCTAAGAAGATATGTCCTTTTTCAGTGCATTACGCCAAAAGGCGACGTTTATCGACAAAATATCAGAAAGTTTTGGTACGGTTATCACAAGAGATGAGAAATTCAAATTAGAGTACAAATTACCACCAGGAGAAAATATTCAAGATGATACTAATGCTGATGTTTCATTTGTCAGTATTTATGATTCAAACAATAAAAAAAAGCAATCCATTATTAATGGTAACCACTCGACTCAAGAGAAAGTAGCGTATGTGTTTTCAGGTAGACTTTATATGACACCACATTTCCTGGTCTTCAAAGATTCATTTGATTCAAAATCTTGTGAAATTATCGTTAATATCTCAACAATAAAGAAGGTAGAAAGATCTCCTTCGACAACGTCTGCATTTGCCTTGGTTGTTACATTATACTCGGGGAGTCAAGTGATTATCCAATTTGTTGGGCTTCGTTATAGATCTGAACAATTCTGTGAACAACTGAAGGATAATTTGAGGAAAAACATCCCGAGGGCTAAAGAATTATCTAACTTCTTAAACTCATGCTATTCTGAATTTATCATCAATAAAAATGTTTTGAAAATGAAGAACATACATCCACCTAAAGCAGGATTGGGGCAAAACTTTAAATATCCTGGTACAGTTGATGTTATTAAAGAAAAGAAAAAACTGAAACTATGGTTTGATTACTTCAAATTGAATGGTCAAAATCTAGCTATGATGAAGACCCCTTTTTTCTATAAATTAGTAAGAATTGGTTTACCTAATAGGATGAGAGGTGAGATTTGGGATCTTTGTTCAGGAGCAATGTATCTTCGTCATGCCAACGAAGGTGTTTATCAAAAAATTCTAAGGGACAATGAAGGGAAAACATCCCAAGCCATTGAAGAAATTGAGAAGGATTTGAAAAGATCTTTGCCAGAATATTCTGCATATCAAACCGAGGAAGGTATACAAAGATTAAGAAATGTGTTAACTGCATACTCTTGGAAAAATCCGGATGTTGGTTATTGCCAAGCCATGAATATTGTATGTGCAGGTTTACTGATTTATTTGACTGAAGAACAAGCCTTTTGGTGTCTTTGTAACATTTGTGATATTTATGTTCCAGGCTATTACTCCACTACCATGTATGGTACATTACTTGACCAAAAAGTATTTGAATCTTTTGTAGAAGAAAAGCTTTCCACATTATGGGATTTCATTGCGAAACATGATATTCAACTTTCAATTGTTTCTTTACCTTGGTTTTTATCATTATTTTACACATCTATGCCATTAGAATATGCTATTCGTATAATGGATCTGTTTTTCATGTACGGTGCTAAAGCATTGTTTCAAGTAGCATTGGCTGTACTAAAAATCAATGCAGATGATATCTTGGAATCAGAGGATGATGGTATGTTCATAGCTATCATTAAAAATTATTTCCGCACGTTGGATCAAAGTGTTCATCCCGATGCTCCAGATATTAAATATAGACAAATCACCAAATTCCAAGAACTTTTGGTCACAGCATTTAAAGAGTTTAGTGTCATAACGGATTCAACGATTATTCAAGCAAGAAATAGATATAAGAAAGACATATTCCAAAATATTGAAATCTTTGTCAAGAAGACCCAATTGCGTCATTTACCAAAGGTATTCCATTTAACCGATGAAAATCTATCTAATATCTATGATATTTTTTATCAAAGTATTGAGACACATAAGATTAGTATGGGTACTGGTTCATCAAATATGACATTTGAAGTGTTTGTACAATTTATGACAAAACTTTGTGAATGGGCAAAGCCAATTAATGAAAAAACTAATCCTGAATTTAAAAAACAAAGAGATACATTTTTAAGAGTACTATTTCGTAATTGGGATAGTGCCAAGTTACATGAACTAACTTTGAATGATATTGTTTCTGGTTTAGATAAATTAGTCACGCCCGATCTTTTGGAAGCCATCAATTACATATTTTCCTTGTATGATAGTGATGATGATGGGGAGCTTCAAAGAGAAGAAGTACTACAACTTTCAGAAGGCTTGTTGTTGCTAACTGAACCATGGCAAAGCGGGAGACTTATTGATACATTAACCAAGAGGTCACTAGAAGACGATATTGCGGAAAGGATTGCTCAGGAGAGATTACAACAAAATGCAGAAGAACAGAAGATTGAACTGCCTACTAATTATGAAGTCGATGAAGAGAAATATAAGAATGAACAATCTGAGCGTTATTTACAAGCTGCCAGTAATTTCTTACAAAGATCATTTGAATATGCCACCACTTTGGATATTGCAGATGAAATAAATCTGATTGATCTCTCTGATTATGAAGAAGAAACTGAAGCATCTAAAGAACAGAAGGAAAGGAAGGCTGTCTCATTAAAGGCTAATGCAGCACTTGATCCTACTCGTCCAAAAGTTTTAGATTTAGCTAATTTCAGAATGATTATATTGGCTGATGAAACATATGAATTATTCTTTGCAAAGACCTTAAGATCATCTATTAATGTAAATAAAAATTTTGGTTTGAATAACGATAGAGGAAAAGCGTTACGTGGTATGTTTGATGGTATCATTGCTGATGGTAGAAGGGTGGCAGATCAAGTACGTCGTCGTGTGGACTCCGTGGCCACCAGAAGTACAGGTAACTCTATGGAAAGTCCGGATAATCCAGCACAAGACACCACCACCATAACTAGCTCTAAATACGATGATATTGACGATTTCACTAACGAAGGGCAAGAAGAAGGAGAAGAAGAATATGCATTTGTCGATGATGAGAGCAATGCTTTGTTGAAGAACCCATGGGTGGATGAAGAACTTGGTGATCATGGAAGTTCTTCAGAATCTCAAAATGGGCCCCAGAAGAGACCAGTTAGCATGATTGTTCCAAATCAACAGGCGGATCTTATTGAGTTTGATACAGGATTATAACCATTATAAATAATATATAAAACATAAAAAATATAGAAACACATTAATACATTCCTGTATCTTTTCATTTGCAGTTTTGTAATTTCTGTATGTGGAATTGCAACTGATTTATATAATTGGGACTTCTTAAAAATGTGACAGTTCCAGAAAAAATCCATGTTACAATTACATTAAAGATAAAGTATTATTACACTTAAGTAGACAAAGAACAACAGGTCATATCTCTTCCAGGATAGATTGAAGAAGACGAGACAGTTAAGATACATAGCAATACCTCATGTTACTAACTGGAACAAAACTATGCATGGGAACAAGGGTCAGTTTTCTCCCTTTTACTCGAAACTTCAGTTCCACTTTAATAAAGTCAATTCCCATTAGAGCACAAAGACATATTCTAGGACAGCCTTTGATACGACCACAACTGTTAAAACATAACCAATGTACAGTTTCCGTACTAAGGCAATCAATACAACCTTTCAGTACTTCTCAAGCAAGAAAGGCAAATTGGCAAGATGATTTAGCTGATAGGTACACTCGGTTAAATCGTTTTCAGCAGTATCAGCAAAATGGTTATAACAATAATCGTAATGGCAGATCTAATGATTCATTACTCAAATTGACATTTATTGGTATTGGTTCCATGGCAGGTATCTTTCTAACCTCACATTTACTCTTTGAATATATCCCTCCGTTTACCTATTTCAAAAACAAACCGAAAGAATTGGTTTATACCATCCTAGGTATAAATCTTGCTGTCTTTGCGTTATGGCAATCACCTAAGATGTGGCCATTTCTACAAAAATATATGCTATTACAAAAGGGTCAAATGATTAATAAATGGTCCATGATCGGTAGCGCATTCTCTCATCAAGAATTTTGGCATCTTGGTATGAATATGCTGGCTCTATGGTCATTTGGTACCTCTTTAGCTGCAATGTTAGGGACGGCCAACTTCTTTTCATTGTACATGAATAGTGCTATTGCAGGTTCTTTATTTTCCATGTGGTATCCTGTGTTAGCCAGAATGATGGCCATGGGTCCAAGTTTAGGTGCAAGTAGTGCTTTGTTTGGTGTCTTTGGTTGTTTTGCTTATCTGATTCCAAATGCGAAGATATTATTATTTGTGTTCCCAATTCCTGGGGGAGCATGGGTTGCATTCTTGGCCTCTGTAGTTTGGAATGGTGCTGGATGTGTCTTAAAATGGGGGTCATTTGATTATGCTGCTCATTTAGGTGGTTCTCTTATGGGTGTCTTCTATGGTTGGTTAATCCACAAGAAAGTTGAAGAAAGAAGACAAAGAGTTAATAAAAGATTGAGTCAATCCTCTTCGTCGTCTAGATGGTTCTAAATTTTACTCTAATGCAAACACATATATATATAGAAATATGTGTTTATGGCTATAAATAATGATATGTTAACATGTAAATAATGACAAGGAATATAAAATATTATTGATGAATATATGTATGGCAGTTTATTTATTTTCTATTCTTTAATAAACCTTTCTCTAAGATGAAATAGTTATTTACAGATTTGGCAGCTAAAGAAGTTGGATTCCAAGATCCACTTATTTCACTTTCTTGTTTATTCTTCTTTTGAGTTTCTATGAGTTCCAATAAATCAGCATACTTGAGAGGTTTGACCTCTCTTGGTAACAATCTCGCATTATTTGTGTTGTAGTTGAGTTCCTCTTCAGTCAAGGAAACATTTTGTAAAAGATCAATGAATTGAATCTGGTTAGAAAGGGTGGCTCTGATTTCCTCCAGATCAATATTCTTTTGGGATAAACCCGATAGTTTTAACAGTTTGTGTATCTCGTTATCTGAAGGTGGTTGTGTGACAACTTTGGCAGCTTTGTCATGTTTAGAATTTCGCAGTAGTTCTTGGCCATCCCACTTATTTGATCGTAAGAAGGTGTCTATATCTTTCTTGGAATTAAGCTGAGATCCGATTCGAGCACCTTCCCCTTTATTTTGGGTAGTATAAAATCGGTTTTTTTGCAAACCTTTCACCAGTTGATTCACCCTGTTCCTGACTACACTACTTCTGCTCATAGTTACCCACTATTCGCTCTTAATTAGCCATTAAACATCGTTCCTTCCAACCCTTTCTAAGCAATTCACTCTACAGAAAGGCTACTGTTCTCTTTAACTCAAAATATATACAGATTTCTGTCACGTGACATCCGGGTAATGCCCTTTGGAAAATTTTCCACTGAAAAAAAATTTGGCAAGTTGAAATTTTGCGATGAGATGAGCATTGAAAGTTTTTTTAAGAGATATGCTACTTTACTATGTTTATTAGTTTAAGATAAATTGTAATCGTTGGAGATCAAATTAAACCACTGATCACACAGATAAATACGCTAAGATGAGAATTAAGAAGAAGAACACCAGAGGTAACGCCAAGAATTTTATTACCAGAACTCAAGCTGTCAAGAAATTACAAGTTTCTTTAGCTGATTTCAGAAGATTATGTATCTTCAAAGGTATCTATCCAAGAGAACCAAGAAATAAGAGAAAGGCCAACAAGGGTTCCACTGCCCCAACTACCTTCTATTTCTCCAAGGATATTCAATACTTGATGCATGAGCCTGTCCTTGCCAAATTCAGAGAACATAAGACTTTTGCTAAGAAATTGACTAAGGCTTTAGGTAGAGGTGAAGTTTCTGCTGCTAAAAGATTAGAAGAAAACAGATCCACTTATAAATTAGACCATATCATTAAGGAACGTTATCCAAGTTTCCCAGATGCCTTAAGAGATATCGATGATGCATTAAACATGTTATTCCTTTTCTCCAATTTACCAGCTACTAATCAAGTTTCCTCTAAGATTATTCAAGATGCTCAAAGATTATGTAACCAATGGTTAGCTTTTGTCGCCAAGGAACGTTTAGTCAGAAAGGTCTTTGTATCCATTAAAGGTGTCTACTACCAAGCTTCTGTTAAAGGTGAAGATATTAGATGGGTTGTTCCATACAAGTTCCCAGAAAATATTCCATCCGATATTGATTTCAGAATTATGGTCACTTTCTTAGAATTCTACTCTACTCTATTACATTTTGTTCTTTATAAACTATACACTGACCGTGACTTAGTCTACCCACCAAAGATTGATGCTGAAAAGGATAAGATAATAAGTGGTATCTCTTCTTATATTCTAGAATCCCAAAATGAAAAGAACACTTTATTACAACCAGAAGAAATGTCTAATGAAAATACTTCTGATAAAAAAAATGTTCAAACTTTAGATGCTGCTACTTTGAAATCCGCTTTGAATGCTGATAACGATAAGACTGACGAAAAGGATGATGAAGAACAAGAAAATGTTGAAACTGTTCAATTAGATACTTTTGAAGACAAAAATAAAAATCATGGTGACATATTGGCTCAACCAAGTCAATTCGATTCTCCAGTGGCCACTTTATTCTCTGACTTTGTATTCTACGTCGGTAGAGAAGTCCCATTAGATGTTGTTGAATTCTTGATCTTATCTTCTGGTGGTTCTGTTGTCAGTGAAGTTGCTCTAGATCAATTAGAAAACAAGGATGATGTTGATTTATCTAAGATCACTCATCAAATTGTTGATAGACCTGTCTTAAAGAACAAGGTGCCAGGTAGAACTTATGTTCAACCACAATGGATCTTTGACTGTATTAACAAGGCTACTTTAGTTCCAGCTAACTTATATTTACCAGGTGAACCATTACCACCACATCTATCCCCATGGGGTGATGCTACTGGTTACGATCCAACTGTTGAAGTTGAAGCCAACGAAAACGATGAAGAAAGTGAAAGTGAAGAAGAAGGCGTTGAAGGTGAAGAAGAAGAAACCAATGTTGCCGCTGTTACTAACCCTGATGACGATGAAGATGCTGAAGAACTTGCCGCTCAAAAGGAATTAGAATTAGAAGCCCGTGGTGTTGCATTTAGTGAAGCTAAGGTTGATGAATCCGATAAGAAGAACAAGGGTAAGAAGAGAAAGTTGACTCAAGAAGAAGAAGAAGAAAAGGAAATGAAGATGATTATGATGAGTAATAAACAACGTAAACTTTACAAGAAGATGCAATATTCCAATGCTAAGAAGGATCAACAAATTGAAAACTTAAAGAAAAAGAAGAAGCAAATTCAAAAGACTAAGAAGAAGTTAGAAAAACTTGATAAGAAATAATTGATTTAGATACACTAACAATTATCATCTTTCGTATATAAACTATTCTCTTAGACGTCATACTTACATACTTTTATTCTGCCTGTATACTATAAAATTTAAAATAGGATCACATTTCATATCTTAATTCATTCTACTGGGAAAACCGCTATATAAGTTGGTTATTGTCATATTCCATTCGACTATCCATAGATTTACGATCTGGTATCTTTAAATCGACATAACCTTGTAAATCTTTTTGTATATTAAGTAATAGTTGTTCACCATGATTAATTTGGTCTAGATTTGTCGATTTATTCGCATTGGTATATATCTTTACCAAGTATCCATTTTTAGTTACTTGATTCCTGGAATTTACATCCCAAACTTTCTCAAGTTCTACAATGATATTATGCCTCAAATGAAATTTAACACCAAGGGTTAAATATTGATACTCTGACACATAATATAACTCTTTCATGAAATTATTCAGGGATGCATTTGGACCGGCAGTTTCCAATATTATAGATTCTGTTATAGTTTGCATAGAAACTTTTCTATTGCTCCCAGCAGCTGGGATATCGGAAATTGCAAATGCCCAATTACTTGAGGTAGAATTATCAACAGAGGTGGTCAATTGGTTATTTATAATCTTATCAATTAATATTGGATCAATTGGTAATGTGTCTGTGTTTAATATAGGCAATAGTTTATAATCTATTATTTTCCCATTGATATTTGTAATCAGTTCCAAAGGCATGTCTTTACTCACTTTGATTCTTGTTTGTTCAACCAATTGGTTCTTTGCATTTGTTGCTGCAACTTCATAATTTGGATCTGGCTTCCACACAGTTGAAAGATTAGCAAACATAATCGGTGCTGTACCAAATGAGGTGGTCATGGTAGCTAGAAATAAATCATAGGCTTCATCATTTATGGAGCTAAAAAGACTCAATTGTTGTACCATTCTCTTTTAGTATATTTAGATGGGGATAGTTGACTGGGTTGATTGCCGTTCTCTCAATAAGGTTGACTTTAATCAATATATTTGCTATATTTCTTGATGTATGCTTATGTTGTGTTTTTTCACTTTCTTAAAAGAGCTTAAAGGTTTTTCAGAAAAACAATTAAAATATTTCACTTGCTTTTAAAGCCTTTCAACTGTATAGTCCACACATTATTGACAAATTATTCCTCTCAATACCACAAAGATAGATCTATAAATATATCAAATCAACCACCTTACACACAATTAAATAAACAAAAATTAAAAAAATGGCTGTTGATGTTCCTCGTTCCGTAATTAAGAAGTTAATTATTGCCACATTTTGTATGGTCGTATTACCTTTATTGACTTTCTTCACTACTACTTCCTTGGGGTTCAGTTCTATTGCATCTGGTGGGTTGGCCGCTTTAGCTGCTAATGTTGTGTTAATAGCTTTTATTGTTGTTGCTTTCACTGAAGATATCCAAGTTGAAGGTGATGAAAAGAAGAGAGATTGATTAGATATATACTATCAACAATTTATTGAATTTTTTCTCTTTATGGTAATAACAAATGGGTAGGGTCTATAAAATATAATGTATATATATATTCTGTCGTTGTTTTTGTATTTAATTATGTTAGTTAGTTATAAAAGCATATATATATGAAATGGAAAAAGATAATCAAATATAATTGTGAAACAAAGTAGAAGCAATGGATCTATTGGTTCTTTTTAATTGGGTTAGTTGGCTTGTCTAAAGCAGAGTAACTGATTTCAAGACTCATCATCCAGGACATGGCGACAACTAAGATACCCAATAAAAGGAAAGTAACAATTAAACACATAATTAAACCTTCTGTCCATATCTTACTTAAAGAGCCGTCATCTTCTTCCTCGTGGTTAGTTTTGTCCGACTTAGAACCTTGCTTAGTAGTTTCGACGTCATCTTCACCATAGTGAGCTTTATCTTCTTGGTTAGATTCAACAGCTTCATCGAAACTTTCTAATGGAGTGGTATCCTTAGTATTAATTAACATATCGATATTAACATTCAAATATTCTTCTAAGAAGATAGAAGCACTTTCAATAAAGTCATTAACTTCAGTTAGATCATAGTTCTTCTTTTGGAACTTGAACCAGATAATAGCATAATCTTCAACTGGGAAATCATATAACATAGCAGACCCACTTTGGTCGATATTCTTGATCTTGAAATAGGCAACATCATTAGAGTCTGGCCTGTCTAAAGCAGATTCATCATCTAAGACATTGGTTAAATGGTTTTCAAAAAATTGAGATAAGAATTGGAATTGATTCATCTTTTCCACTCTTGAAGTCATAGAATCAACGACTCTAAACTTGTCAAATTCAAAGACAACCAGTGGTTGTTCCACTGTAGCAGCGTTTATTATATCTAGGGATGATGATAGCCTATAGTCTACCTTATCCTTGGAACGAATAGAGATGTATGAAGTAGAATTGGTGGTGGTTGCACTCTTAGCGAATACAGCTGACACAATTTGGGTCAATAAGAAAACCAAAAATTGTAACTTTCCAGTCATGATTACTATGGATGGTGGTAAAGATTGCTTGGTGTAGCTGACGAAGGGGAAGTTTTCAACTCAATAAAGAAGTGGGAAGTGTCTACTTATCAATTGTAGCAGTGAAAGGAAGTGTATTCCCTTTGTCTTTTAATGCTGTTAATATTTTTTTTTTTTTCAGAGCTTTTTCTTTGTTTTCAAGAAAGTTTTATTGTGTGAGTCTTTGCAAAAATGACAGCAATGTGGCACGTGACGGGAGTGGTTTGATGCCATTAGAGGGTGTTTTGAGAGTAATAATGAGGTGTGTGTGCCATTAAGATTAAGAAAAGTAGTAAAGTGGAGTCGGATCAATGAATTGAGTGTATTGGAAATAAATTCAGCTTATTTTGTTTTGTTGTTTGTCAACTTTCCATTTCATTTTGCACTATATCTACCATTTTCAACTAAGAGTTTTCTTCAGAATTAATTTAAATCGTCACAAAATAAAAGTCACAAAAGACTGTCACACTGCTACAGGATATATATTATTATTGATTGTTTGCTCTGTATTACTCTTCCATTGGTGTCCCAGAAAAATAATCAAGCAAAAGATATGGCATCTTTAAGAAGAAGAACTGTCTTTAATGATATTACCCACTCCACAAACAATCAAGAACTTTTATCAAATCATGATAGGAATTCAAGTCACAAGCGAAATGGGAAGAGTGTGGTGAAAAGGAACTTGAAAAATAAAGAGACACATATTACTGTGGCCAGTAATGTTTCCAACAGTTCTAAGCCCAACTGTTCAGTTCAATCCCCAGGTTCCAGCCTCAAAAATGAGAAACAAAATATTGCCTATGAAGATCAAATGGCAGATATGTTAGCAGTGAAAGAGTATTCCCAAGAAATATTCACATACCTTTACAAGTTAGACTATAACATTTGTAAAAGTTTGAACAATATACACTCCAAGAAAGATATCATAAATAGGGAAACATTGATTAATTGGATTATAAAGGTTCATTCCCACTTTGGATTCTTTGAAGAAACATTATATTTGACTGTTTATATTATTGACAAGTATCAGACATTGGATCCATGTCCCATGGTAGACTTACAATTATTGGGAATCACAAGTCTTTTCATTGCTTCTAAAGTGGAAGAAATAATGATACCAAGGGCCATCTATTTTTCATATCAAACAGAGGGTTCCTTCACAGTTATGGATATCACCAATTTTGAACTTAAAATACTAGAAGTATTACAATATGAATTAAGTTATGCCAACCCATTAAATTTTATTAGAAGGATGACAAAAGCAGATGATTACAATTTACCAAGAAGAACCATTGCCAAATATCTTCTTGAGATTACATTAATTGATTCCAAAAATTTCAGCAAGTTTTCCCAAGGACAATGTGCTGCTGCTGCAATGTTACTTTCAAGAAGAATGTTTGGTAAACATAGATGGGGGGCAGATATGATCAAGTATTCCGGGGGGTATGTTAAGAAGGATATTGTATTCATTTGTAAAATGTTAATCAAATATCTGTTATCGCCCATTGCTCATGCAGATTTCCAATCAAAATATGAATCCACTAGATATTTGAGAGCATCAATTATATGTAAAGAATGGGTATTGGCTATATTGAAACAACAAAGGGAGAAGAAATTACAGAGAAAATATTAAGTGAGGCTAAATGGAAAGCAATTTTTCTTTTACTTATTAGATATGGTTTGTTTCTGTTTAAAGAAAAAATTATTATTTCTATATAATGCAATTTTGTATTAATTATTACTAATATATGGTTAGTGATATGCAGATGTGATTATGTTGTTTTGAAGACATTTACGTTTTCAGTTTTATGATATTAATGCTATGGTTTGGGTTTTTTCTCGTATATTTGTATGCAATTTTTTGTTTGGTAAGAATTAATCTTCTTTCTTTAAAGCTTTACAATGCTTGTAAAGATCATTGTATAAGTTTTGTTCTTTGAATTTCTGAATTAAACATTCAACTTTAACTGAGGGAGTAACGATTTCGTCAATTAATAAGGAAGAATATTTTTTAATGATAATGCTAGCATCTTCTAAATCATGATAATCATTTTTATTCATGAAAGGAGTTAACCATTTAATTAATAGTTCATCATTTTCATCCTCATTGTTATCCTGCTTAAAGATCTTTTTAGCAATAAACATTGCCAAGACACTAATTAAAGATGGATTTAATTCAATGGACAATGAAGAGCAGTAAGCAAATTCGACAATAACCTTAGCGTATTTTCTAGTAGTTTCTTCATAATGATCAGATTTAGAAATTCTTCTAATGAAATCCATTGGATTTGGCCAAGCAATCTCGAAGTTTAATGTATCAAGGATTTGATATTCAGCATTCTTAATGTCTTGTTCTGTAGCAGCACCATCAGTAACGTAGGAATAATTGGATAATTTTGGTAAATTGATTTCACAGAACTTGGCAGCAATGAATAAAGATGTTATGGTGACTAGTTGTAGTTTGGATGTGGAGACTTTAGATTGTGATAAGAATCTATCCATGATATTAATAGCTAGTAGTAAAGTTTCAGTGACACATTGAAATTTTTCATGAACTTGTACTAACCAATCGACTAAGATAGTTCTTAGTTTAGATTTTAAATAGTAATTAGAATGTTTATCCTTGGTGTAAGCACATGAAGGTGCTAGTTCAATTTCACGTTTGTAGAAATACTTAAAGATATCAGAAGTATACTCTTTGACCAACTTAATATCATTGTTCTTGGCAATATCATCTTGGAAATCGTTCCATATTCTCAATTTTTTACTTGTAGTGGTGGATTTGATGTCAGCAAAATTACTCTTTCTCTTCTTAGATAAGGATACCATTGGAGAAACAATAAAGCTGGTTGTAAGACTTTGTTGTCTCTTGCGTTGGAAGATCTTATTTGGATCAGTATGCATACCCATGAAGCTTATAGCGGATGGCAGTAGTGATTTATTTAATGACATTTCTGTTAAAGCAGATCTTTCTTGTTCATTTGTTGACATGATGATGATGATGATGGGTAATGTAATGTTTGTGTTGAACCTACTAAACTTCTTGGATGCTTCCCAACTTATAAGACCAACTGTTCAAAGAATATTCAAACTTGATTGAGACTACGATAATATATTATATATATATATCAATCTTGAACTCGCCAACAGTACTACGTGATAGCAACCTCACGAGAACAATAGAGCAAACTATGAGAACCAAAAAGTATAACTACGAATTGCCCTAGCGGAAACGTTGGAACTTCGATGAGGAAGTACCAAGCAATTATTCCCAAAAAGAGGTAAATCTCACCTAATGGGCAATGTTTGCGAAAAGGATACAGTCTCGTGAATCGCGTCACAGATCCGTATTATTCCAACCATGTCAACCATTCCAACTATGCCAATTATTCCAATTATTCCAAGTATTGGCAGCATTAGCACTGGCAGTAATATGGGTATTTTTTTTTTCCCGTCAAAATCCTGACGCGTCTCTTTTTTTCGCACTATTAAAGCAGGATTTGCATAATAAAGGCGAATTTTACGTGTCGCTGGTCTTGGTAGCGCTTGAAAACCCGCCTGGCAGAGATGGAAGCAATCTTTATTAGGGCATTGGGGCACTTTGCAAAGTGTTTGCAATGACAACAGAAAGGTGACTTGGCGGCATGCATGCAATGGGAGCAGGTGGGGTCCACCATCAACCATTGAACTGACTCGTAGTTTTGCCGGATATGTGATAAACTCTCTATCTTCTTTTATTTTTGCATTACACACAAAAATAGTATCTGGGTTCATGATAATAATATCTCATTGCATTTTAGTAAATATGAACGGTCTAGTAGCAATGTTTTTAATATACAGTATCCCCCGGTTTATTTAGTATTTTGGCAGCTAACCGAGGCCAGGAGTCGATCCAAAGAATCAATTTTGTCACTGTTCATATGCCACCTTACATTGACAAAAAAAAAATACTTTCTGGATGACTTATTATCACATCCGTTCATTGTCACAGCGCCATTTCTTTATTATGTTATGTAATAGGTTGTATAAGAGCTCAAGAAGGTTATCAAAGTAAAGTACACTGGTTTAACAGTACAAAAATCTAAAAAAGATCAGCTCGCACTCAGATTCGAACTAAGGACCAACAGATTTGCAATCTGCTGCGCTACCACTGCGCCATACGAGCAATCTACAATTTTGAAATTTGTCTTGACCAATTTATTCAGTGTATTTAGTCACGAGTTATATGTACTTAACAACTTTTCTGGGACATATCAAAAGGTATTAGTATACTGTATATATTGCTAAACGTATTGAGTAACTATAGTGATACTCTCTGTTTTCTCGCACCCCGCTATATTTGTTTTTCACACATATTTTATATACCACACTGCGAAGTTAAGCACCTATTAAGGATACTGAGGTGGAAGGTTGTCATTTTACCTATTTTATACGTTAAGTGTCTAATATTTCCACATGATAGCCTCTCCTATGTTTGGGCACCTCTCGTTTTTGTAGCAGGGGCAGTCGATTTAGTGTTTTAATGGACTTTCAAATTTAACAAATATGGGAGACACGCATATAGACAAGCAATTAATTGGCTAAAAAAAAACGTCTTGCTCTTTTAACCCCTAACATAATGGTAGTCATTCGTGTAATTAAAGAAACATTGCATAAAGATTCCTGTTTCGGTGGGTTTTATTCGAATCAGGAACAAAATAATAATGGCATAATTATTGTTGGTTCTGGTTGCAATGTGGTTACTCATCATCCTCAACAATCAATCTGGTAAATAGCATATTCAACCCCCATAAGTAGCCAGCTGTTTTTTACAATTTGCAGCGTGTTCAAGTAGAGTTTCATTGTAATTCTAATCAGACAAATAAAAACTCCGGAGTTTCTTGAAAGCGACAAAAATAAAAAAGTGGAAATAAAAATGATTGCAACTCCAAGGCAAGTAAAACAAAACACAACAAATAAAAGCATATGTAAGTTCACCACAGACAGCTTAAAAGGATGTCAGCTAACACATACAGGAGCAATCTGTTGAAACTTCTTACTAGAATTAACATTAAGAAGAAGATAAAAACATATGAAAACACCAACTCTTCAAAAAGCATGGTGTACCCCACTGAACCCACGGCAATTCCAGTATGGAAGATTATGATGGCTCTTCCCTCATTATTTCCAAGATCAATAAGAGAATCATTCTCTGACTATAAAACATTTCATAGTGATCCAGAAAGCATGCAAAGAGAACTTCTATCTACACTGACATACTTCCCAACACCGAGTGATGGGAAGGTATCCAAAATCATCAAAACACCGATAGATGATAAAGGGAATTATATAAATGAGTTTTGTATTATGCCTGAAAAAATGGCCTGTGGGGCAAAGGATATTAAACATATGATTTTCATACATGGATACGGTGCCGGAATGGGGTTCTTTTTGAAGAACATGGAAAGAATGAATTTAGTTGAAGATAGATGGTGTGTTCATTTCATTGATCTACCTGGATTTGGCTTTTCATCAAGAGACAAGTTCCCATTCGAATTCCCCAAAGATGATGTAAAAGAAGTCGAAAGTTGGTTTCATGAAAATATACGCATGTGGTTCAAGAAAAGAAACTTGCTACAGTATCCACAAAATAACATTGTAGTTGCACATTCATTAGGTGCGTATCTTATGATTATGTATAAAAATGCCTTTCCAGATCATTTTAAAAAATTAATTCTATGTTCACCAGCAGGGGTATGTGACGGTAAACCCAAAAAGACGATGACAAAGCCACCGTGGTGGTATGTAAGATTGTGGGAAAGGAATATTTCACCCTTTTCTTTAGTGAGAAATTCAGGTAAGTTAGGCTCAAAATTGACCAGTGGATGGTCATATAGAAGATTTAAAAAGATCACAACATTGTCACAATTTGAAGCCTTACACAAGTATTCATATGCGATATTCAATAAACGAGGTAGTGGGGAATATTTGCTAGCTTTTATTTTAAAGTGCGGTGGTGATCCAAGATTACCAATTGAAAAGAGAATCACCAAAGAAAATTGTAATTGGGATCCAGAATCAGAATGGTTGTGGTTGTATGGTGAAAATGATTGGATGAATATAGCTGGAGGAAATAAAATATCTCAGTATATAAACCGAAATAAACTGGGCAGAAGCAAAGTTATGGTGGTTCCTGATGCTGGTCATCATTTATATCTAGACAATTATCCCTATTTTAACATGGTACTTCAAAATGAAATGAAAAGATTTTAAACCTTCTCTCTTGAAGTCAATTGGTTATAGTAAAACGGTAGTTATTTTTGTTTGAAGTATATTTGGATACTTCAAGTTATATTAATTGTCTACAAAAAATATTCTGGCATACTTAAAAGAAGTTTAAGTTGTGTTTGTTGTAAATATACTTATCAGATGTAATCTAAAAAATATCATAGTAAACTATTTAGTTCTTTACGTGTTAGTATATATTCATATACATAGAATTTGGACTGCTATCAATAGCAAGGTTATATCAAGGTTTATAACCTCCATTAGTAATGAGAACTGTAAATCTTCGAACCAGAACTGCATAAAAGTAACGTTTGAATTTTACTTTTTTCTGTATAGAGTATATTCAAGAGGTAAAGTATTAACTATTTTGTAACCTCAAGTATTTTTTTATTGATTTTAATATTTGTTTGTTTTTGAATGTAAGCCGTTGGTATAGAATGTTACATCAAAACGTAAAAAATTTGTTAATCTCAACAAATATAAAAAAACTCTCAAATAATTATATTTTAATTTATCCAAATGATTAGTTCTCCACAATCAAATGATTACCACTACTGTTAAACAACTATATGTTTAAAACAATACTATTTGAAACTGAAAAAAAGATACCCATAACAGGGAGAGACTCGATATGAATTAAACATAAACGTAAACACTTATACAAAGACTTTACGAGGTATTTTCCTATATCTTGAGATAACACATAGTATTGCGCCACTGTTGAATATTTCTCACACACTACACGTACTATGTATATAAATACATATATATTCTTGGATAACTAGGTACTTCATGAACCCGAGTAATGTTATTAAACAAACCCGGTGATAGGAGATATTAATAAATACATGCCCTATTATATAATTAATAATGATAAGTTATAACTCAAGCTCATGTATTTAGTCGATATCCATAATAAATATTAGACTTGTATTCGAATATCGAAAAAATTAGTTGATGGAAGAAAAAGGTGATAGGAAGTTAAAGTAGTAATACGAAACAGATATTAACGAAATTTCGATAAAATATAATGGGCTCATCAATAATTCACAATATTAAAGTCAGTTTGAAATACATATAAACTTGCTGTTTATGGAAATTGATTAATTTAACGTTTCATTCTAAACACATTCATCCAGTCTACTTTAGTCTTGCTAAAGCTGTTTGCACATATATATGTTTGATTAGCTGAACAGTTCAAAGCATACAAAATCCAATTTGTAAAAGCCCTAATGTTAGAGTTACAAATAGAGCTATTTGAGCTGGATCAAGATCCTTTATATAAAACCTTTAGCGTTTCTAATGGGGAACTGATAATTAGCTCTCAATAACATGTTATATTCAATTACAATAAGCAGAAACTTTACTTTTTAAAATGTTACAAGTTATAGATAAAGAGAAAAAAAAGTTTCACTTGTATGAAGGATAGTTTATAATTATAACATTTTGTTATGTGAAATAGAATCCACCAGATTGATGTTGTAACTTTAATTGGAATCTTCTTTTGAACAAGAAGGTTAGAATAATAATTTAAGAGGTAGAAATAAAGATCTAGAATTTTACAATCTTTAAAGTTCGAAACATCTCTAAGAAGCCACAGGAAAGGTAAATAATCTCTATTTAGTTGGATGTTGAGTAAAGAAACACAATAACTACTATTTGAGTTCAGACATAAGATTTTTAACTGAAATATTATATCTATGTCAATTAACTAGTTTTGTCAGTTTAATAAACTTCCAATATTTAAGGTGTATACAAGGGCCTGCCTAATGACAAATAGAAGGCACAACAATCCTTCATACATTAATGGGATGGCTACACCTTGCAACGGGTTATCTCACCTCTTTCTTTACAATAAATAACATCAAACAATACTACTCTTACTTTTTTATATTGTTCAGACAAAGACGGAAAATAACTGTAATTAAAGTTGAGTTCTGAAAAGATTAACATTATTATGATATTTCAAGAGGATCTCATGACTGCTTTCCCTTTCTCCTTAATTCTTCATGGAATTCCAGCTAAAGATAGCCGTGTAATCCATTGGAATCTACTTGAATATTTAACGGAATTCCTCTTTGGAGAGTTGTACCACTGTGAATTGTGCATTCCGCGGTGTTTTCATTGTTCTTCGGATGGTTTCAAAGTGGGAAAATCTGGTGGAATGTGGACAATTTTTGAGAATTTTCAAGAATTTTCAAAAATTTTTAAGGGATTTTCGAGGATTTTCCTGGAAAGTTAATCTGGATTCTTTTGTTAAGTTGAGGTTCTTTTGTTTAGAGTTACGGCTTGCTGGGAATCCATTGTTCGGAATCACCGGGGATGCTGCACCAGAACAATGGATGCTGCAGATACCCTCCCAAATAACAATGCATTCCGCTTATATCGGATGCAGATCTTAATAAGATCTCGAAAAGATCACAGCATTTTAGGCGAATCGCGGCCAGCCGCATACATTAGAGCCTACGGAACAATAAAGTCCCGTCTTAAAATGGGAATATTAATGATTTCCTTCCTCCCTCGTTTACTTGCATCTGCTGATATTAGACCTCGAGGTTTACCAAGATTCAATTTGGTATAAATAGGTAGACAGATATTTCCTTTTATTAAACTTTAAACCCATATTGTTTCCTTGCTATACTATACATCCAAAATTAAACACTCATCAAAATAACCAAACATTATTTAGAATACTAAATATTACAAACACTCTCAAGAAGCATACACTTTTAATATGAAAACTCATTTCCAGAGAGCATTCTCTTTTTTCCTGCTTTCTTTAATATTATTTAATTCAACACAAGCTGGTTTTACACCAGCGTCATGTGATGTAAAAAATGTAAAGCAATTTCCCGGAGGTTTTGTTATGTTCTATGAATATGATTCCACCAATACTGCTGATTATAAAGATATCAATTTTCTATCCGGTGGTTACAGTTCTAACATATACATTACAGACACTGATAGGATTAAGGATATTACATGGAACTCTGGTCCAGATGGAGACAACTCGCCGTATGGAGTTTCCGATTGGCAAGATAATTTTCCACTGGATTATTTTTCAATGGAGATAACAGGCAGCTATATTGCTCCACAATCAGGTATTTATAACTTTGAAGTGGACGTCGGGGATACAGCAGGTGTCGCCTTTTTTATGGGTGCTGGATCTGCTTTTCAGTGTTGTGATCAATTAGAAAAATATAATGCAAACAATCCTATTTTCACAAACGCAGTTAATCAATCCCATGTACCCAGAGAAGTCTACATGGAGGCAGGTTTATATTATCCTTTCAAATTGGTTTATGCCAAATATGGAGGTCCAGGGGGTTTAGCAGCAAAATTTACTTTACCAGACGGTTCTGTAGATGATACTATTGGTAGTAACCTAGGTTTTAGTCCTTTGTTCAATCCATCGTTATGTAGTGCTGTTACTCATGAGCACGAGTTTACCACGCACCTTCAAGACGTTGCTACAACCACAGTAACATACACCACTTCAGCTGTAACTGCTCTAACAACGGTATCCAGCGGTGTGACATCATGGATCAACGATGATAATGCTGACGTCACAGTTATCTATGTAGTTGAGGTACCTGTTCCTGTGCCAAGAACTTCATATACCACAGGGCCTGTTGCTTCAGCCACCACCATCACAACTGTCACAACATTTACTACTGGTACTGATGGTACCACAACTCCTGACACGATTATCGTCATCGAGACCCCTCCTCCAAGTACCGTCACGTCATACATCACGGGGGAAGTTACCGAGGCAACCACTATAACCACCATCAACACTTTTACCACTGGTACCGATGGTAACACTACTCCTGAGGACGTTGTTGTCATAGAGACTCCTCCTCCACACACTGTAACATCGCATCTTACAGACCGCTTTTCCAAGGCAACCACATACACCATCACCACATTTACCACTGGGCCTGACGGTCATCGTGTTCCTGAATACATTGTCGTTATTGTGACTCCTTGTTCAAGCGTAGTTACCTCTCACACCAGTACCTCCCTGATTGAGGAAACCGCTATCACCACTGTTGCCACTATTACTACCACTAACCCTACTTCTGATACCAGTATTTCCACCTCATACAATACTGGTTCCATTTCTGTCGAAAATACAACTCCAATCATGTCCACTCTTACCGAAACTGGCATCAGTGCTTCATCAGATTCCATCACATCACGTGTCACTGGTTCCATTATTACCGAAACTGAAATAACTCCTACGTCTACTAGTTCCATCAGTAGCGTGACTGCTCCTTCAAGCACTGTTACCTCTGACACCAATGCTTATATTACTGAGCAAAGCAGTGTTACTACTGTGAACACTAGTGGCGATACCAGCAGTAATGCTGCTACAAGTACTGTCACCAATGCCCCTCCAGGCGGAATTATAACAAGTAATATATGGGAAAGTACCTCTAGCAGTATCAAAATATACTACGGTAACTCTACTTCTCACACACCATCTTTTCATGTGACATCCCAGCAAGTCCCAGCTCCATCTACACCATCAACAAGTAGCACATTCACTCAATCTCAAATCACATCTGCTTCTACAACTGCTTCTCGTGATATTACACAGACTGTCCAATATAGTGAACCTACTGTTTCAGCTAACGCACCTGCTTCTTATACTAGTGATGCTGTTCCCCCTTCTACTACGCAAACCTACCTAGGTAACGAACCTAATGCTCCAGGGAGCACAGCTGTTTCTCCGGAGACCAAGCAAACTGGATCAAGTAACGAAATCAACTCTCCACCTGCTACAAGAGCTGGATCAAGTAACGAAATTAACTCTCCACCTGCCACAAGAACTGGATCAGGTAATAAGCCTATACTATCAGCTGATGTTCCTGCCGTTACTTTAGCTCCTCCAGAAAATCAGCACAGTACTCTGGTTGATAATGGTAACAAACCATTAGCTCCAACATCAGCACCCGTCAACGAAGGAGCTTCTCTCCATGGTAATGATGGTAGAGACAAGAACAGCAATACAGACACTGGTAGCACTTTAAATTCATTTTCTTCTCCTGCTATTGTAATCACACCATCACTTTCTGCTTATGAAGGTGCTGGTGTTGTCAACAGAAAATGGTCCTTAACATCTTTGTTGGCCATCATTATCTTACTGTTAGTTTAGACCAACGATTTGTTAACCTATTTTAGATATATGACACTTACTTAATATTCTTTTTATTCTTTTTATATTATTATATTTTTAGTTGTAATTATAAAGATTTGTAACTATGAACAACGTCAAAGAAGTACTTTCTTGACTTTTGCAAAAAAACGTTAAAAATAACTTTAATAGCACCAAGGCATGGAGAAACCACCAACACTTCTTACTAACATATTTCTGCTAATTACACTTGCTTGGAATTGAAAATCCAGTCTCTTTCTATATTTGACGTCACTCAACCTCTGTGGCTGTCGCGATAATAATCTTGTATAGTCGACAAATTGCTGTCACCTCACATAAACCACCTATTTTTCCAAGATGTTTTCTAATGTTTTATTGGCGAAATTGTAATTACTCGGCCATCATGTTACCGTAATTTAAGTAACCTTGCAGATTAGTTGAAAGGTTTGAAACTGACACTATTTGTAATTGCTGACACTCCCGTTGATGATAAGTGTCTTAGTTTTATTAGAAAGTTAAACAGATTATTACAGTAAGCAGCAAAATGTATATAGAGTTTAAGCTTGATAGCCTTAGTAAATAAAATGTGGTCATAATGCCTTTTCTAGAACGGAAGAGGAGGATATTAGATACATATTCTCATCTGTTGACTTTAAGAAAGAATTTAACTGATCATAATTTACAATTACTAATTCACCTAAAGTATAATATATACACTATAACGAATCTGTAATGTGGTATTTATTACTGCAAGGAACATCCATCTTACCACTATATAAAAAATAAAAATACAACGGCGGCTTGTGATATTCTATATTTTATTGATTTTCTGTTAAATAACACAGATTGTTTCTTTAAGCATTAAACTACAAAGAAAATAAAAGGGAATAAACTACGAAATATATTATAACCCAACTGGTTAACACCTTCAAATGTAACACATAGCTAACCAAACATTGATTAAATATGGCTTCCACAGATGATACCGCAAATGCATTATAATTCTATAGAAAGGCGCTAAAGTATAACGTGATAGGGAGATATGATGCTAAGATTAAGCAACTATTATATCACAAACCACATACGTCAATATAAAAGGGATTTTGCCAAAGATGAATAAAATTTTTTTAGCCTACCAGGGTGTGTTGTTATATATTTGCGAGATATTGGTAATTGTGCTTTTTCTTTCTTTGGAAATTTTTTATGCTTTGGTGTTTGTTGAGTACCGTCTGCATCCTTTTTACTCTTTCTTGGCCTTTGGTTTATCACTATTAGAAGCACCGTGTTTACTACCCCTCGAATCCTTCTTCTCATTAGTTTGCATTGATTGTTGTTGTTGCTGTAAGAATTGTTTTTGGGGATTCATTGGAACTGTCATGGATGTCGCTGTATTAAACGGAGTGCCTGATACTGATGAGTCATTGTACAAACCATTTTCAGTGGTATTAATACTAATTAAGCAAGTCACAAATACGAGCTTAAAAAGATCACGTTTTCCAGAAAATATTGTTGTATAATGATTTCGAGATCATCTTACAACTAAGTCACGATTATGATCCACCTATCAACGTTAAGTATTTTGTCAACGAATGAAAACGTAAAGTGTACTTTTGTACATTATTTGCATTTACTAATTATAAGTAATTATTGACTAAGGAAAATACCACAGGCACTGCTAAACATGAAACACACCATCAACTGCTGTTGATCGACTATCTAGGTCATACCCCTTGAATTAAGATTAGTTAACTAGGTAGGAAATATCATCATCCGATGTTGATCGACTATCTAGGTTATACTCCTTGAATTCAGGAACTGCCCCTTGAACAATTATGGGCTGACTAGTTAAGTCACACCATTAACTAAAGTTAATCGACTTTATAGGAATAACATCAATAGAGATTGATCGAGGATATAGGAATATCATCAACTGATGTTATTCAACTGTATAGGAATACCGGGTGTATTCCGTACAAGATATTGCTGAGAATTATCCTAATGTTAGAATAATTTGTCTGCTTTATCTTTATTATATAAAGGCGTCTTATTCGGATATAAGAATCCTTTACTTTCCCTTCCTTATTTATATATAGCTATTTTACATATTATATATTATAACCAAGTTACAAACAGTTTATTAATACGACATCTTAAAATAGATATATATTAATCGATTATAATTATTCATAGATTGAAATAATTATCCTAACCCCTTTGCGCTTCCCGTTATATTGATTAGACCTACTACGACCGTAATTCACATTACAACAAATATCAGAAATTAATCTCTAGGTAGCCAAGTTGGTTTAAGGCGCAAGACTGTAATGTTTAAGAACAATTTGTTCTTACAAAGTAATCTTGAGATCGGGCGTTCGACTCGCCCCCTGGAGATATTTCTTTTTATTTTTTATTTGCAATTTTTCTATCAGGGTAATGATAAGAACTCTTTAATACAACTCCATAACAAGCAACCATCACCAAATAAGTTGTAAGAGAGCAATCCGTCATAAACACTTGATTAACGTTTCTTTATCGCTGGGCGGTTAATAAGAACACAGTCAACCTTCAATTGCAATCGTTTTACTTTTTCTCATTAAAAATGGAGGGAACTGACAATTTTGAATTTACTAATTACGATGATGATGAGATTATTCAATTTACGCACCTGAATAATTCTGCCGCTTGGAAAGGATTATTAACCAGTGAGGACTATGTTGAAAGAGAAAAAATTCTACGTTCCACTGATATTGCTTCAAAAAGTCAAACACCTGAACTTCAAGAAAAATATCCCGAGGGACACAAATGGCTAGGCCTTAAATATTTTATATTAAAGAACAAGTCTTTACCTGACAATACTAAAACCTCTCAAATTGTCTCTAGTTGCGAAACTTTGAATAGATTAGGCTACTGTATCCATCCTGGTTCAAATGGTAAGATTGAACCAGCTCTAATCATTTGTATTGGAGGTGTCTTTACTGAACAAAAATTTAGAGGGAAAGGGTATGCAGCAAAAATGATTAACGCACTGAATAAGTTTTATGACGATTTAAGAACTAACTATGGTGACAAATCCCCACTAATTAAGAATATGGTTATCACTCTTTACAGTGAAGTGGACAATTACTATGAAGTATTCGGTTACCATTCTCTTCATGTACCTTTACATCATATCACTAAATTTGATGAATTCCTAAATAGATACTGCGATAACAGTATCATTGAAAATGGAAGATACCTTGAATTCAATGGCTATGAAGATCTTGTTGCTTTACATGATGCTCAATTTGAACAAAGTCTTGACAAACTAGCTAAAGAGAATCCAAAGAAGTTTGTTTTCACTGTGAAGCCAGATCTAGACATTTTCAAATGGTTTCAAGAAAGGGACGTTTTTATCATGAAGAAGACCGGGAATGGGGATGATAAACTCCCATTTGGGTTTGCTCTACCAGATCAAAGTCATGTCATATGGCACCATAATTGGAATGATGGCGTCCTTATCATTACTAAAATATACATTTCAGAAAATGACAAACCAAAGGAAGAGACGTTGAAACAATTGATCGGACATGCAATCCTAGAAGCCCAAAAGGCCAAACTTTCGAAAGTACAGTTCTGGGATGAAGAAATTCCCATTGAAGACTATCCACAATTAAATAGTTTGATTAATGAGTTAGAAGATACAAGTTTAATTTACAAGACAAATGGTTCTGTGAGTGCTGTCAGGCCACCTGCTGGATATACCGCTGAAAACATTATTTGGGATAACAACACTAAATTTTGTTGGTTCTGAGTAGACAGACAACTAACTTTTAAGTTTTTTTACTCCCCCCTCCCTATAGAACTTTATTTAAAATAATTTTTATCTAAATATCTAGTATTTTACTAAAAGTATATATTCTGTAACGCAATTCGACAATCGACAACTACACATGCCTTTTATTCTTGATTGAACCATCCTAGATACATTTCCAGTTTAAATTCTAATTTCCCCTTATAAATTGAAAAATATACAATTTAGATAAAAGTACAGATATAAACTACTCTTTGAAAAGAATACGTTCCTCTAATCGAATAACAAACAGTACTCGAATACCAATTAGTATGCTACCTTTAGGAATAGTAAGAAGACCTCTCTTAGGAGGCTCTCATTTAAAACTGATACCTCGTGAGCTTCTTCTAAAACAGTTTAGCTTTAGAAGAACTGCAATGACATCAACAGTGGATTGGAAACCAATTAAAACCCATAACAATCCCAATGAAATGAATGGAAGAGGTAATAGGAATAAAAATGGAGGGAAAGGTAATTTTGGAAGAAAAATTGCTCTAGGCTTAATGATTGCCATGCCTGCTATAGCGTTTTATTTAGGTACCTGGCAATTGAGAAGACTAGATTGGAAAACAAGGTTGATTGCTGAATGTGAAACAAAATTGACGTACCCGCCTATCAATTTGCCTAGAGTCTTTACCGAAGATATGTGTGAAGATTGGGAATATCGTAAAGTTAAAGTCAAAGGCCATTTTGTTTACGAAGAGGAAATTTTTGTTGGACCAAGAGCTAAGTTAGGTGAAAAAGGGTATGTTCTATACACTCCCTTTATTAGATCAGACACTGGAGAAAAGATTTTAATCGAACGTGGTTGGATCAGTGAAGCCCATGTCTCACCTGAAAATAGAAAATTACACCATTTATCCATGCCAAACCCACATCGTGATATTGAATTAATATGTCTTGTTCGTCCCCCAAAAGTCCGTGGTAAATTCCAATGGGCAAAAACCGACCAAGAGTCAAGATTATGGCAGGTTGCTGATATTTATGATATTGCCAGGTCAGTTGGATGCAAACCAATCAATTTCCAAGCCTTGTATGACCTGTCAGATCACCCAGAATGGAAGGATCCTGTTTCTGACAATATCGAAAGTAAAGGTAAGCCATTTTGGAAAATTTGGAAATCTACTGAACCTTCGAAGAATGCAACAGAACTACAGAACTATGATAAAGATGACTTGAGTACCCAATTCACAGAGTGGCAATTTTTAAAGGCTGGTATTCCTATTGGTAAAAAACCCGCTGTTGATTTGAGAAATAACCATTTACAATATCTTGTGACCTGGTATGGTTTATCTTTTATGAGTACAATTTTTTTAGTGGTTGCCTTGAGGAAGTACTGGTGGAAGGGTAATGTTGTTTCTCAAATGCAATTGAAGAAAGATAAGCTAAGACATGCCAAGAAATACTCTTAGGTTGGTATCATTTTGCACCGGATCTAGACTTGTTAATAAGGTATAATAACAAACTTTACATATATAAATATTCACTCTAATTCCAATAGTTATTTTATGCTTGGCTGGGATAACCCAGATACAGTAACAGTCTGATGATGGCTACCAACAGCAGCTTTTTGAGCTGATATTCAGTCCTGTGAAATGTATTCACTTCTTCTCATTAAGAAAAAAATTATTGCTACAATTAAAAATTCAATATCTTGAAATTAAGTAAACAAGACACCAAAAAGAATAAGAAACTTTACTTTGTAAAGAGGTAAACTTTTAAGACTGATTACCCCACAGCTCCGGACTATAGAACTCTAAACATTTCACCATGGGTACGACCAATAAAGAAAGATCCAGTACAGGGACAGGTTATAGATTATCTGCTAACAGTAACCCAGGATCTCGTAGATCATCTTTAGGTGGTGTGGGCAATGATATATATTTAAGTGGGAACGCAAGCATGACAACCACGAGTAGAGCCAGCATAAATGATCAAGAAAATGAATCCAACCTTTTACACAAATATGTTGGTCCTCAAATTAGTGACTTGCATGATTCTGTTATTACTTTAGAAGGAAATTTTGAAAGATTAAATAATATTCATAATAATTTAGTTGATCTAAATGAGTCCTTTGGTTCATTATTGTATGGGCTAATATGCACGTCCTCATGTCTTCAATTTCCAGGCCTTCCTAACAATATTTCAGACCAAATATCGACAATCGACGAGCTAAAAAAACTGGACAAAGAAAAACAGTCATTATCACAAGAAATCCGCAACATAAAGGCTTCATCCCAAAACAAGAATTCCTCAGTTAATCAAAATCCTGCCAATCCAAATAATTCAAGAAACAAGTTTAGTAAACCTCTTTTTTCTGTTAGCGATACAAAAAGAATGAAACAAAACTCATCTACTCTTCGTCCAAGTAGAGCTTCAAATATCAATAACAAACGCGATTTTAATGGCAACATAAGGAACACAAGTTTAAACAGTCAATTTAATCATCCTGAAATCGATGACATGGATAACGAGGATGACAATAGCAGCGAGGCATCGTTTGTTCTAAACCCTACAGGCACACAACAAGAACCCTTGGGAAATAACAATGTGGACCGAAGATATAGAAGAAAGTCAATTTTAAATGTTATCAGAAATAGTACTGGGACTGATAATTATTCACAACTTACCCATTCGCATCGCTTTGATGCAAGAAATGCAAATACTGCGAGCCGATATTCATTAGGTGGCCGTGCTCGAAGAGTTACCCATGGTTCAACGTTAATGTCTGCTCCTAGTGCAAATAATCAACCACAGACAAGTTCTACAGTCAACAGAATCTCCAGAACCAGACCTGTAACAAAACCTAAATCCGTTTCTAAAAGACCACCATTCCGTTAAATATTGATCGGTATACTCCATAACGGCTATTTCTATAGCGAGACTGTGTTTAAGGCCCAGTACAGATTGTGATATGGAGAACAGACCCACTGCAAGAATATCTTCTTTTCTACTCCAATAAAGTCACTGTAGTAATTGTAACAATATATAAACAAAGCAATGAGGATTAGAATATTGATGGTTCTCAATACTCTGCATTTATGTATAAACATAAACTTATATATCTTAATTCCTTCAATTGCTTTGTTATTATTTACAAGTATCACAGAGTCTTATTTGATTTTACAAAAGGGTGAATTGAGAACATTGTTAAAATTAGATTCAAACTGTCTTAACCTTCAAACGTTTTAACATCTGCAAGCTCCTAATTAACACGTTATAGACACCATTAAACCTTTATCATGTAACCAAATGACTATCATATTATATTTCAGTTAGCTTATGTAGCTCATAATCTGTCGCTTATAACGAAGGAGGAAATTCTCAAATTTAAGAAGTACGTGCTTTTCAAAGAGGAACATTAAGTGGGATAATATAAATTGATTCAAGTTTATATAACAATTGTAAACCATCAGAATAGATACCCTCGAGACTGTAACAGCCATCGTTCACTCTCTGTTTGAATAGAAGATCCAAGTTCGTTAGTGCTCTTTTTTCTCGATTGCGATTAACAGAAGTTTTACCCAGTTGCTTAAATATTACACTTCACGACTAGACTAATATGTCACAATATATTGGAAAAACTATTTCATTGATTTCAGTCACTGATAACAGATATGTTGGGTTATTAGAAAATATTGATTCTGAAAAGGGTACTGTTACTTTAAGCAGCGTTCGTTGTTTTGGTACTGAAGGACGTAAAAATTGGGGACCAGAAGAAATCTTTCCAAATCCAACTGTCTATCAAAACGTTCAATTCAATGGTAATGATGTTAAGGATTTAAATATTTTAGAAGTTAGACTAGAGGATGTCCACCCTGTTTTACCACCTAACGCTCATGTTGCAGCTGCTGAACCCCAAGCTCTTCAACCAGAACAACCACAACAAAAAGCTGAATCTGCACAAGAAGCCCCAGCCAGCAATATTCCTGCTGCTGTTGCTGGATACGGTGTCTATGCTCCAAATGCTGAAACTGAACAAAAATTAGAAGATGTGGAGCAGAAAGTTGAAGAACAGAGAGCACATATTAAAGAGACTAACCAAAAACCAAACACTCGCAGAACTGCTGATTACGGTAACAATAGAAATGAACACCATTCTAGAAATCAAAAGATTGAAATTCCAAAGAGTGATTTCGATTTCGCTTCCAATAATGCTAAATTCGTCAAAGAAAACCCAGAGCTAGCTGCTGAACAACGTGAACGTGAAATTGAATCCTCCAACAATGATCCTAACCCATCTGCTAACGATGAAGCTTTCTATAATAAGAAGTCATCATTTTTTGATTCAATTTCCACATCTGCTGAAACCAGCACGAATATGAGATGGCAAGAAGAAAAGGAATTAAACATGGATACTTTTGGACAAGCTTCTGTGAGACCAAGATTTAATAGTAATAGAGGTAGAGGTAGAGGTAGAGGCAACTACAGAGGTAGAGGTAACTACAGAGGAAGAGGTAGAGGAGGTAATAACAATAACAATTATAGAGGTGGTCATAATAACAATAATTACAGAAATAATAGGGATGATGAAACGTTCCATAACAATTTTCCTCAAGATAGTCAAAATTCATCCTACCAACACCAACCTAACGTTGAATTTTAACTGTAATCTATCTTTAGTAAAATATCCTGAAATGAGTGTAAACTAATAGAAATAAAAATTCAGAACTAACTAAAAATATAAACAATTCAGATCTCATTTTTTTTACTTTTCTTATGTTAATAATTTCATTGTATATCTATTCTAATCTATCATAACATTACTATTTAAAATTTAGTTTAACATATATAATCCTTTACTTGATCAGATTTAAGTTAAGAGAAAAAAAATCTTTCTTACTCTATAGACCAAAGATAAATAGATTTATCTGCAAAGGTACATATTACATCTTTCCCATTAGCCGAAATGTCAATATTTTTAACTATAGTCTTTAACGGGAACCCTAATTTATCTTGTAATGACCACGATTCATATTTGAATAAATCCATAGCATACAATCCGTTATCATTACCAATCAGTAACCCATTTGTCAATGGTAAATATTTGATAATAGGTTGTGACAAAGAAGTATTTGAGATCTGAGTGGCAATATTCATTAGAATCTTATCATAGTATGTTTTCACATTTGTTAATGAGTTCTCTATATCATGCTCATTTTCATCAAAGGGTATTTCAACCAGAATGATTCTAAGATATGGGATATGTGAAGTAGCCACAGCTAATGTTTTATCGTTAATCAATATTATATCTCTCACATTGAATGAATGTGTAGAGAATTGAGCATTATTTAAAGCAATGTAATATTTTTGAATCAATTTTTTGGTCTGGTTATCAACTGAATAACATGAAATTTGGGTAAAATCATTTCTAGTCAAAAATATTGATAACTTTCCATCTAGATATTGAGATATTAAAGAGGAACAATTGGAGTTCAATTTAATGGAATCAATTTCATTAACAGTTATGTGTTGATCCACAGGATCGACTTGAAGTAAAGATAGTTTCAACATTTGATCTAACCCTGTAGATACAATTAAAAATTGGTTAACTTCCCCTTCTAAAGCAATAAATTGAATATGTGTGATCATTCTTTGATGCGATTTATAAACATTTGCCAAAATATTCTGATAATCATTAAAAATATATAATGAACCATCCATTGTACATGCATAATTAAGGTACAAAGTTGGATGTTGCACTGAACCAAACAGTTTGATGACAGAAGGTGTCTTTATTTTATCTTTAACCAGTTTTAAATCATTGTGATAAATCAAAAGTTCCTTATTTGCCATGGAAATGGCAATATCTTTACCTTGACTCATAAATTTGGACCCAATAGATAATACATTTGTGGTCGCATTATTTACTACCCTCCATTTGATGTCATGATCCCACTGTTTAATACCAAATTGTTTCAAATCGATATCTTTATCACTCAAATTGTTAATATTCAAATTTTCTAGTTGTTTTTCGACATTATACTCGTTAAATTCAATTCTTTCTTTAATGATAGTAGCTAAATCCTCACTTTTGTCATGGTTTAAACTTTCATCGTCCATTAAGGCAGTACTAGACAGGGAAGTCTCTTTCAAAAACCCAGTTAAAGATTCTTTAAAGCCATTTTTCTTCAAATACCTAGCAACAAGTAACTGTGTATACTCTTCAACAGTTTGATCCTTCATTTCTGTCCGTACTGTCCTGTCAGCATTGTAAAGGAAGCTTACCCATTGAAGATCTGTCATATACCTAATTCAGGGCTATTGTCTTCCCACTATCTTTTAGATCGAAACTTTCTCGAGCACTAAAAAATGTTCGCTAATTCCAGGACTGTCAGCATCCGGACACCCTCAAAAACCTTCCTCTCCATGAACACACTTAAATTCCCAAATAGGAAATGAAGCCTGTGATTTCAACAAAAACTCCCCAAATAATGTTTATTTTTTGGAAAATGAAAAATAATCTGAAATATTTCAGATTTTGAAAAATTATTGTCACAGTACACGGAATCTTCATTTTTTTCAGTCCTTTGGAGAAATCCAGGATTCTGAATCTGAAAATTGCAGACGTTGTATTGTGGGCATCGATGTTTTGGTGAATATCGAGTATCCATAGAGTCTCTTTAATATACAGTAAAGTTAACTTGTTTTTATATTGTATTAGATGCAGTTGATAGTGGCATTTGATATTAATACTTAAGTTCCCTTATATTATAAACTCACATACAAATATATAAACTTAATTCACAATGGGTAAAGGTAAACCAAGAGGGTTAAACTCTGCTAGAAAATTACGTGTCCACAGAAGAAACAAGTATGTTTAATTATGATTTTAGTATATATGATATCTTCAGTTATAACGAGTTGTTGAAACAATCGACAGGGAATCTGACGTATACTCGAATAGACAGATCAAGAAAAGAAAGAAAAAAAACATACACACTATTAAGTTAGTTGGAAATGGGACAAGAAGGCTATACCTTTTTTGAAAAATAATTATTTTTGCCACATTTTTGTTCAATACTTTTAACTCCTACCAGTTTTTATAGTTATTACATTATCATTGTCTCTCTCTCTTTCGTCATAACAATTGATACATTCCTAAGTTTGGCAATAAACAAAGTTTACTAACAAGAAAGTTAACCATTATATGAATTGTCATATAACACTAACTATTTTTATTACAGCCGTTGGGCCGAAAACAACTATAAGAAGAGATTATTGGGAACTGCTTTCAAGTCCTCTCCATTCGGTGGTTCTTCTCATGCTAAAGGTATCGTTTTAGAAAAATTAGGTATTGAATCCAAACAACCTAACTCTGCTATCAGAAAGTGTGTTAGAGTTCAATTAATCAAGAACGGTAAGAAAGTTACTGCTTTCGTTCCTAACGATGGTTGTTTAAACTACGTTGACGAAAATGACGAAGTCTTATTAGCTGGTTTCGGTAGAAAGGGTAAGGCTAAGGGTGATATTCCAGGTGTTAGATTCAAGGTCGTCAAGGTCTCTGGTGTTTCTTTATTAGCTTTATGGAAGGAAAAGAAGGAAAAGCCAAGATCATAAGCAACTTTAGGGGTCTTTTTTCAAACAGTTATCTTTTGTATTCAACGAAATTAATACCCATGGTTAATTAATTTATAAACTTTTAGATTCAGTCATTATTTTATTATACTTTCTAAGTTATTATGATTATTTTATGTATAACTTCTGTATATAAATACCAAGAAAATTAAACAAACATTCAATATTATATTATTCATTGATGATATTTTCGTTTCTGTGTGATTTGAATGTAGAGTGAGGGTTGACAGATCTTTAAATTCAATTAGTTATTGTGAAAATGTACACATTGGATTGCGTGGTAACCATCATCATTTTTCCTTCTTTTTAAGTAGGATTTTCATTAGATTAAGCACTATTGATTAAAGACACCAAAACTCTAGCTAAATTTGGATATGTTGACACATCAGCTAAACATCTTTCAGCAATGATCTTTAACGAAACTTGGAATTCTTGTACCAAACCTTGATAGTCATTATGCAAATGACTTAAAAATGGAGAATGCAAGTCACCAAATTTTGCAAAAAGTTTACTACAGATTGAAATATGATCATTAATATTTCGAACTAAATCGGCACATAAAGTTTCATCTATTTCCTCTAATCCACACATTTCATGTAAAGTTTTACTCAGTTTTTTGCCAGTCGAGACTTTACCAGCTAAAATACTATGTTCTTTCAAAGTGGTTGATATATTATCTAAACCTTTCAAATATTCACACATATCAGTAATGGTTTCTTGGGTTTTCGGTATATCTTTCACCAATAATTGTTTCAACCCCCCAGTAAAATTGTCAATATCTGCTTTAGTCTTTTGCAATTCTAACATAATCTCGTTATCATCTTTATTATATGTCTTGAAGAATTCAATGTAACCATTATAGTTTTTCGTTATTTCATTCAGTAAATTTCGAAGTGCCTCATCTGTTAAACCTGAAACTGTCCTTATTAATGTATCTAGCGGGGTGTATTGAAAATTGTTGTCCATTAAGAACTGATCAATGTTGAACTCTACTTTACTATTGTCCTTCTTCTGGGAGTATTTCTCTATGTTATCTGCAAACAGTTCGATGGAAAGCTCGCTGGTTTGAGGCAGTTCCAAATCCATAACTTCATTATCATCTAAAAAATCCATGCTTCTTCTGGTGTAAAGATAAAATAAATGATGAGTATATCTATATATTACAATAGAATAATGAGGTTGATCGTACGTTTACACTTGGCGTTTAATGGCAAACATTTCCTTTTATGTCTTAACATGCCTAAAATCAAATACGTTTCAGTATATCGACTTTTTTTTTGAACATTTGATTTAAATTTTCAAGAATTAAAGATTCCAATTTGACATTAAAGGAAGATTGCCTTATTATAGTGGTCTGTGAGTTAAAACCATTTCACCAGTAATGTTGCACTTGACTAATGCATCCAAGATATATGGATCACCCCTCGCATTTGATAGGAAATCAGCTGCTACAGCTTCATTTTCTCCCCAGTTAAACCATTTAAGAAATAATGCCAGTAAAATAACGAATTATGACAACAATAAGAATGACGACATTGGTAATCTCTCGAAAATAGAAATTTTACTAGAATATGCCAATGAATTAATTGTATTTACTGCAAATCAGTTTGATTCTGTTGAGTTACAAAATGAAATAGCAACCTGTCTAATTGATGTTGGCTTTTTCTATCAAAATGCAGGTCTAGAAATGTTACAAAGAGCATATGATGCACCAACCGATAATGATAACTCCTGGACAACTAGTGGTACATATTTGAAGAGGGGACTTGGTATTTTAGAATTGTTAAAGATAATTGTCCCCAATTTTATTGATACGCGCTTATTCGGAAGATTATCGGAAATGATCATTGAATTTAAACTAATACAACAATTGGGAATACTGGTTCTATCTTTGACTAAGTTGAAAAAAAGTTTGTCCAATGATGTAAGTAGTGAATTAGATTTGCAATCTAATGATTTGAAAAAAGCATCGGCAACTAGTGCCTTTTATGCGAAATTGGCCATAGGGTGTCATGAAACATGCATACAATTGAAGAAAGGTAGACTAGTTAATAGTGGCTTAACTGATTATCTAGAGGGACTAACTTACCTTTTGCTATCCATGGATCAGTACAGGAAAGACGAGTGTGGTGTGGCCATTGGGATGCTAGAACAATGTATAAATTCATACAGTAATATTGTCCCAAGATCTAAATTAACGTCAACTATTCTTTCAACACCTAAAGTGAAAGTCAAACCACTCAATAAGATAAGTCACTCTTTCAGGAGTACCTTATTGAAGAGTAAACAAATATCAGACAAAACACTGAAAATTGAAGACAGTAAGAGAAAATTAATTCCTGTATTGGACGACACATTAGTTAATTTCCTTATACCGTTAATATCATTATTGAATTATGTTTACAATCATAACAATGACAAGTTATATTTTCAAAGTGTGGTAAGGGACGTGAATGAGCTAAGGAAATTAAAGCCACAAGGTAAGTTGCCACAATTAGAGTCTATACCTTGGTGCATAAGAGATGGTAAAATTGAAGAATATAGAGGGAATGCAACATCTTCAACAAACGATTTATTTTAGAGATATATATCCTTTTATAGAGAATTGCGATATAAGAAGTTTTTCCAAGTTTTGGTTAATTGTAATTGCATCTAATATGGCTATATTTTTGGCATTGCGTTACTTTATATTCTGTGGAGTTGGTTTGATGTACTTGTAATATCAAGTGGAGAGAAAATTACCAATCTCAGATTGTACTGTAAAATAATTGTACTTTCCAATATTAACACCTGTGTAAAATGGTTCTCTATTTGATAAGTCTCCTCGTATGTTGAAGGAGGATTATCTGTCACTTCCTTTGTCACTTGAAGTTTTGACAGAAGGTCGCGTGACCAGAGTAGTACCTTGGCCTTCTAAATTATTATGGCAATTCAAATGGCTCGTTCAAGATGATTTGTCGCAGTCTGTTCAACAGAGAAGCAGTAAGGCATTGTTTTGAAAACAGAGATTGAGAAAGAATACTGGGGGTACGATAGCAGGTTTGTGAAATTCTGTTTTAAGTGAGTATTAAGTTGGCCAATTCAAGATCCTAAGATAACTAGGCTCTACATATTGTTAGTATATCTGAAGATGTTTTCGTATGTTCGAAGAGATTTCAATTAGAAGCATTATGGAAATGTGTATTCCTAGCAACACTTTTAAAATAGGAGTCCATGGTGTTTGAACATGTCTTTTGCAAGCGAGTATAGACTACCGCCCCTAGTGTGAGTACGAGTTGCAAAGAAACGTCCTCTTATTGCCAAATTGTCGACAACTTTCACATACCCATTTCTCTAGCTCTGCTGCACTTTCGAAAGTCTGGAACCAAATTGATTCATATAATTTCGTAAATATTCCTGAAAGTGGCTGTTGAATAGTGGACCACTGAATAGTGATGTTGCTGGTAGTTAATTGGCATGTTTTACAATTTTTCTCTCTTTACTTTACGCACACCTTACTTGAATAAGTTTGACCGGTAGCGGCGAGTTTCAGCGTTCAAATATGTGCCAAATATGCCGTTCTGTTTCCCGGTTGTTTTGCGGTTTCATATTTCCTGTAGAACCTTTGTTTTGGGAACACAAAGTCTTGGCTGTCCATCGAGAAGAATGCTCTTCCCAACAAACACTGGATCTCTTCTCTCTTCTGTGCCTGTATCCCATGAGTCAGGGCCATTTTTCACAACTGCATTCCCCTGGGGGCAGCTCTACATAAACAAGAGTTGGAGCCCTGTCACCCGAGTGAGCAAATACTACCGTTTCAGCTCACAATAGAGCTAGTCACTAAGGCAGTGTTTTTCAATGGCCACGGACTATGCCGAATATTCACAAAAATAAGCTAAAGCGCGGGTTGCATGTTCTTTGTTCTATTTTCTACAATCCTCAAACAATCGATGCTGCTAGGAAAGACCCTTTGTGGTGCCCTGATACGGGAGCAGTCTTCCCAACTGGGCCTGAAACAGTGCTGGAAAGAGGGGAAAATTCTTGAGCTAAAAGATTTCGATTCCTGCAGGCTACTGAATCGGGGGAGATCTAGGTCAGAACGGGCCTGCTGATAAAAGTTTTCAAAATTACTTTTTCCACAGGAATCTGCCAAGAGTCAAAGACCGGTAAATACAAGTCAAACAAGACTGTCACAACAGTTCAAAGAGGGGAAATGCTTGAGTTCGAAAAGATTGTACGACACATAGTATGCTGGAGCAACAGAAAATCTAAACCAATACTGGTCTCCTTCTGATAATACTTTTGCCACCCGAGTCTGTCAAGAGTCAAATACCGGTAAATGAAATTCAAACAAGTCTGTCACAGTACTTCACACCGGATGAATTCTCGAGCTTGTAAGTTGTGAGACACAGCAGTTGCTGAAGTAACGGAGATCTAGATTAGCTAAGGTCTCATAGTGAAAATAGTCTTGCCACTCGAATCTGCCAAGAGTCAAAGACCGGTAAAAGCAAGTTAAACAAAAGCTTTTTCATGTTGGGAGTTCAACCTTTTAATGTGTTGTTTTTGTTGATAGTACTGTTCTAACAACATTGTCACTAAGCACCATTGTATGAACACTAAAAAAGACCTTTGAGAGATATGATAATAAACGGAGTTGCATACATTCAACTACTTCCGTTTAACCCTTAGTTTGTGTGGCCATGCCGATGCAGCAGTCTTATAATTTACCCTTTAGAGACAAATGTTACCCAATATAATGCTGTTTATGGTACTTATCACCGGTAAAATATGGTATCTCTCCTCTACCTTTACCTATGCAAAATTTATCATCGAAAGCCAATCTAATCATGATATAAAAGCATCACAGGATATTTCATTTTAATTCAATTCGGAAACATATTCTCTAATAATTTCAATTTACTCATAACATAACAACTCATCAAAAATACCTAGAGAAATCTGCCCTTAATATGACAATCCGAGTCCACAGGGTATTCTCTTTATTAGTCGCTTCTTTGGCATTTTTTAATGTCACAAACGCCTATGTTTCACCGCAGTCATGTGATATGGGAAATTTGTATGCCATGACTGGTGCTAATGTTAGATTTTATGACTATACTCAAAATGATCGCACTGATTATACTGATTTGAGCTTTTTATCTGGTGGTTACTTATCTACTAATTATGAGGGAACCGTTTCAAGTGTTGAAGATATTAAATGGGCCTCAGGTCTGCTTGCAAACAACCCACCATATGGATACAAGGGTGTTCCAATCACTCATTTCCTTATGGAGCTTACCGGGTACTACCATGCTTCACAGACAGGTGTTTATTTGTTTGATACTGAAGTTGATGATTCTGTCGCTTTGTTTTTAGGTGCTGGCGATGCTTTTGATTGCTGTGGTCTAAGCCAACTGGATAGTTTTACTTCAAGTAACCCTATTTTTATTAACGCTTATGGTAAATCCCATGAACCCCAAGCAGTCTATATGGAGGCTAATAAAGTTTATCCTTTCAAATTAGTTTACGTCAACGTAGCCAGCACAGGAACACTAGATCTAAAAATAACCCTACCAGACGGTACTGTGGACCATAAAGTTGGTTCAAGTCTTTATAATTATGGAGAAGACGAGCCTTCCCTGTGTGCTACTTCAACTTCAACTTCTGCCGTAACATCTACCACTAGTGTATCTTCGACTCGTGAGACAACTACTCTCACCTCCACTTCATCTGCTACTTCTACTGGTACATCCGGTACATCCTCCAAGACCTTTGAATCAACCACTGGTGCCTCTAGTAGCGGTATTACTTCTCACAGTAGTGGTTTTGTGACAACATTAACCACCTCTAGTAGTTCGGTATTTTATGGAAATTCTACCTCTCAAACCAGCAGCTCCTCCAAAGACTCCACTGGTACATCCTCTGGTACATCTGGTGCCTCAACAGGTACTTCCGGTGCTTCAACAGGTACTTCCGGTGCTTCCACTGGTGCTTCCACTGGTGCTTCCTCTGGTACTTCCGGTGCTTCCACTGGTGCCTCAACAGGTACTTCCGGTGCTTCCACCGGTGCCTCAACTGGTACAAATGGTGCTTCCACTGGTACATCTGGTGCTTCTTCCAAGACCTCTGGTGCTTCCACTGGTGCTTCCTCTGGTACTTCAGGTGCTTCCTCTGGTACTTCCGGTGCTTCAACTGGTGCTTCCACTGGTACATCTGGTGCTTCTTCCAAGACCTCCGGTGCTTCCACTGGTGCCTCAAGAGGTACTTCCGGTGCTTCCACTGGTATTTCCTCTGGTGCCTCAACAGGTACTTCCGGTGCTTCCACTGGTACATCTGGTGCTTCTTCCAAGACCTCCGGTGCTTCCACTGGTGCCTCAACAGGTGCTTCCGGTGCTTCAACTGGTGCCTCAACAGGTACTTCCGGTGCTTCCACCGGTGCCTCAACTGGTACAAATGGTGCTTCCACTGGTACATCTGGTGCTTCTTCCAAGACCTCCGGTGCCTCAACAGGTACTTCCGGTGCTTCCACCGGTGCCTCAACTGGTACAAATGGTGCTTCCACTGGTACATCTGGTGCTTCTTCCAAGACCTCTGGTGCTTCCACTGGTGCTTCCTCTGGTACTTCCGGTGCTTCCACTGGTGCCTCAACAGGTACTTCCGGTGCTTCCACCGGTGCCTCAACTGGTACAAATGGTGCTTCCACTGGTACATCTGGTGCTTCTTCCAAGACCTCTGGTGCTTCCACTGGTGCTTCCTCTGGTACTTCCGGTGCTTCCACCGGTGCCTCAACTGGTACAAATGGTGCTTCCACTGGTACATCTGGTGCTTCTTCCAAGACCTCTGGTGCTTCCACTGGTGCTTCCTCTGGTACTTCAGGTGCTTCCTCTGGTACTTCCGGTGCTTCAACTGGTGCTTCCACTGGTACATCTGGTGCTTCTTCCAAGACCTCTGGTGCTTCCACTGGTGCTTCCTCTGGTACTTCAGGTGCTTCCTCTGGTACTTCCGGTGCTTCAACTGGTGCTTCCACTGGTACATCTGGTGCTTCTTCCGGTACATCTGGTGCTTCTTCCAAGACCTCTGGTGCTTCCACTGGTGCTTCCTCTGGTACTTCCGGTGCTTCCACTGGTATTTCCTCTGGTGCCTCAACAGGTACTTCCGGTGCTTCCACTGGTACATCTGGTGCTTCTTCCAAGACCTCCGGTGCTTCCACTGGTGCCTCAACAGGTGCTTCCGGTGCTTCCACCGGTGCCTCAACTGGTACAAATGGTGCTTCCACTGGTACATCTGGTGCTTCTTCCAAGACCTCTGGTGCTTCCACTGGTGCTTCCTCTGGTACTTCCGGTGCTTCCACCGGTGCCTCAACAGGTACTTCCGGTGCTTCCACCGGTGCCTCAACTGGTACAAATGGTGCTTCCACTGGTACATCTGGTGCTTCTTCCAAGACCTCTGGTGCTTCCACTGGTGCTTCCTCTGGTACTTCCGGTGCTTCCACTGGTGCCTCAACAGGTACTTCCGGTGCTTCCACCGGTGCCTCAACTGGTACAAATGGTGCTTCCACTGGTACATCTGGTGCTTCTTCCAAGACCTCCGGTGCTTCCACTGGTGCTTCCTCTGGTACTTCAGGTGCTTCCTCTGGTACTTCCGGTGCTTCCTCTGGTGCTTCCACTGGTACATCTGGTGCTTCTTCCAAGACCTCCGGTGCTTCCACTGGTGCCTCAACAGGTGCTTCCGGTGCTTCAACTGGTGCTTCCACTGGTACAAATGGTGCTTTCACTGGTACATCTGGTGCTTCTTCCAAGACCTCTGGTGCTTCCTCTGGTACTTCCGGTGCTTCAACTGGTGCTTCCACTGGTACATCTGGTGCTTCTTCCAAGACTTCCGGTGCTTCCACTGGTGCTTCCTCTGGTACATCTGGTGCTTCCACTGGTACATCTGGTGCTTCCACTGGTACATCTGGTGCTTCTTCCAAGACCTCCGGTGCTTCCACCGGTGCCTCAACTGGTACAAATGGTGCTTCCACTGGTACATCTGGTGCTTCTTCTAAGACCTCCGGTGCTTCCACTGGTACTTCAGGTGCTTCAACCGGTGCCTCTGGTGCTACTGGTGCTACTTCTGGTTCTCCAACCGGTGCTTCAAGTGGTGCCTCTGGTGCTACAGGTGCTACTTCTGGTTCTCCAGTGGGTCCATCTGCTGCAACCCAAACTATCACAATTACGTCTGGTGCTTCTGGTGCTACCTCTGGCTCTCCAACCGGTGCTTCAAGTGGTGCCTCTGGTGCTACAGGTGCTACTTCTGGTTCTCCAACCGTTGCTTCAAGTGGTGCTACAGGTGCTACAGGTGCTACTTCTGGTTCTCCAACCGGTGCTTCAAGTGGTGCTACAGGTGCTACTTCTGGTTCTCCAGTGGGTCCATCTGCTGCAACCCAAACTATCACAATTACGTCTGGTGCTTCTGGTGCTACCTCTGGCTCTCCAACCGGTGCTTCAAGTGGTGCCTCTGGTGCTACAGGTGCTACTTCTGGTTCTCCAACCGTTGCTTCAAGTGGTGCTACAGGTGCTACCTCTGGTTCTCCAGTGGGTCCATCTGCTGCAACCCAAACTATCACAATTACGTCTGGTGCTTCAACTGGTGCCTCTGGTGCTACTGGTGCTACCTCTGGTGCTACTGGTGCTACCTCTGGCTCTCCAACCGGTGCCTCTGGTGCTTCTGGTGCTACCTCTGGTTCTCCAACCGGCGCTACCTCGGGTTCTCCAACCGGTGTTTCAAGTGGTGCCTCTGGTGCTACTTCTGGTTCTCCAACCGGCGCTACCTCGGGTTCTCCAACCGGAGCTTCAAGTGGTGCCTCTGGTGCTACTGGTGCTACCTCTGGCTCTCCAACCGGTGCTACCTCTGGTGCTTCAAGTGGTGCCTCTGGTGCTACTTCTGGTTCTCCAACCGGCGCTACCTCGGGTTCTCCAACCGGTGCTTCAAGTGGTGCCTCTGGTGCTACAGGTGCTACTTCTGGTTCTCCAACCGGTGCTTCAAGTGGTGCTACAGGTGCTACTTCTGGTTCTCCAGTGGGTCCATCTGCTGCAACCCAAACTATCACAATTACGTCTGGTGCTTCAAGTGGTGCTACAGGTGCTACTTCTGGTTCTCCAGTGGGTCCATCTGCTGCAACCCAAACTATCACAATTACGTCTGGTGCTTCAAGTGGTGCTACAGGTGCTACTTCTGGCTCTCCAACCGGTGCTTCAACTGGTGCAAGTGGTGATACAGGTGCTATCTCTGGTTCTTCAATCGGTCCATCTGCTGCAACCCAAACTATCACAATTACGTCAGGTGCAAGTGGTGTTTCTACCGAGATTATTACTATCACATCTTGTGGCTCTGGGTCAACCGGCGCCTGCACTGTCATTACTGAAGGTTCTACTGGTGTCCATGGTGGTTCCTCTGGTGCCCCTAGCGCAGCCTCCGGCGTTACCTCTGGTGTCATAACTGGGGCTTCTAGTGTTTCCCGTGCTTCAAATGGTGCTTCTACCGAAATTATTACTATCACATCTTGCGGCTCTGGGTCAACCGGCGCCTGCACTGTCATTACTGAAACAGTCTCCGGTACCACCCAAATTGTTCCAGCTATTACTGAAACCATCTCTGGTACTACCCAGATTGTTCCAGCTACTACTGAAACCATCTCTGGTACTACCCAGATTGTTCCAGCTACTACTGAAACCATCTCTGGTACTACCCAGATTGTTCCAGCTACTACCCAAGTTGTTCCAGGTACTACTGAAGTAATCTCTGGTACCACCCAGATTGTTCCAGCTACCACCCAAGTTGTTCCAGGTACTACTGAAGTAATCTCTGGTACCACCCAGATTGTTCCAGCTACCACCCAAGTTGTTCCAGGTACTACTGAAGTAATCTCTGGTACCACCCAAGTTGTTCCAGGTACTACTGAAGTAATCTCTGGTACCACCCAAGTTGTTCCAGGTACTACTGAAGTAATCTCCGATACCACCCAGATTGTTCCAGCTACCACCCAAGTTGTTCCAGCTACTACCCAAACAGTCTCAGGTACCACCCAAGTTGTTCCAGGTACTACTGAAGTAATCTCCGGTACCACCCAGATTGTTCCAGCTACTACCCAGATTGTTCCAGCTACCACCCAAGCCGTTCCAGGTACTACTGAAGTAATCTCCGGTACCACCCAGATTGTTCCAGCTACCACCCAAGTTGTTCCAGCTGCTACTAAAGTAATCTCTGGTACCACCCAAATTGTTCCAGATAATGCAGCATCATCCAACAATGGTAATGATGGTGGAGAACATATCAGTATGACAAGTGCCATCACTGTTAGACCTTACTCTTCTTCTACTGCCGCAATTACATCTACGCTTTCTACTTATGAAGCTCTGGGTGCTATTAAGGGGAAATGGTCTTTGACATCCCTTTTGGCCGTTGCTATGTTGGTAATAGTTTAGGCCAAGCGTTTTTTTCACCTTTGATACTAGACATATTTATATTTACATATTTATACTACGATACCCCATTCTATATATTCAGGTTATGCGATTCAAAGCATATGCCTTCTTTTTCGTTCTTCGTTATGTTTACCCAATGTTTACACGTTAGTGCAAGCATATACAGTTCCTTTCTTATTTTAAAAAATATTATACCATTTTTCTTTTATTATTAATTTTCTTTATTCAGAGGCACATAATTGAACAGCTTTTATATGGATGATATCAGGTCTTTAATACTTGATTTTTATTTTCGCTTTCTCTTTTTTATTTTGGACAACAGCCAATAGAAGTCTTTTGACCAAATAATAACTTTCATTAGAAATTCATTTACAAGGTGTCTTAAACATGATAGCAAGAAGCTGTCACATCCATCATAACTAAGTAATTCTGTATATACATTCACACTCCCTAGTGTAAGAGTATTCTTAGAATATCCTAGCTGGAATTGAAAAGTATGAAAACAATCAGCAATAGCTTCTCTCCAAAAACCAAAAAGGAAAAACTTACAAAGATGTATAGATATATACTTTAGTTTAAAGAGAGTAACATACACATTAAAGAATAAAAGATCCCAACAAAACCTTGGACTCTAAATTGAATCACATTATACATATTAGAGGTAGATATGGCATATAGATAATAATACACAACTAAACAATGGCCAAGATGACAACTGTCAATAGTGATGTCAAAGACCACTTTTTGTTAAGAACACCAGCACCTTCATATGCGGAAAGTGAACTTGCAATTGAGATAGTAGGAGAAGAATATGGTTTATTAGTGGAAAGAGAACCAGGCATGTCATTCTGGTCTCGATCTGGTTTAGCATTGTTGGAAGAACCTTTATTGTCTGGAGCAGAGTCATCGCCATTTCCCCCCACTGTTAAAATGCCCTTTATCACCAGAAGCAGAGGTGTCATCGTGGGACGATCCTTCATCAGTTGGAGTGGATGTTTGGTCATCATTATCATTAATTGCTGGAGCTGACACATTGTTATCATTTTCATTACTGATGGACCCTTCGTCGTTTCTATCTGATTTATCACCATCATCATCAATATTGGAAGAACCTTTGTTGCCTGGGGATGAGGCATTGTTATTCATATCATTATTCGAAGAGCTTCCATGGTCTGTACCTGATGTATTACCGTCATCACTAACATTGGACGAGCCTTCGGTGCCTGGTTCTGATGTATTGCCATCATCTACCTATTCTGGCTGTTTCTTCATTAAGTAAGTCTGTGGAAATTATGTCAAACATCTTGTTTATCTCATTAAATGTAGTAGATATATATCTCATTGATAAACAGCGTTACAGTTTAGTAATAGGTGTTAAGATGATTTTTAGCTGAATTAATTGCTTCAATCATTATGATGAAACTCTTATGATTGAACGTTTAATATATGGATGTAGTCAAAATGATCAAGGTTTCGTCTTTTGTCTGTAACTCAAGCCAGGGATAAGTTTAGATGGTACCGACATTATAATAAAAGCACCCACTGGTGGACCAGCTTTGCCTGTTACAGGAAATATTACATCCTCAAGATGGATCTCTTGTAACATTATTGGAAGGAAGTTGGCAGGTTATACCATTGTAAATTTTGTGAGTGGGGTATGTAATCCTTAACGGAAAGAGTTTTGTTTTGCATGGCTGCTACTCTTTAGTGTGTGAACCTAGTGTATGATTCCACCCTTTCTTCATAATATATTACCTACAGTTTCTATCTCCTTTTTTGTAAGGGCATAATTCGGGATGTGTTTGGATTTAATGATATTTTTGCCTAGTTAAGATGCCTATTAAGTATTATTTCCAACTTTGTCTACTATGGTTTAGTTTATTTTGCTTTATTTTTACTTTACGTTAGCTTAATATAGATAGCAAATTTTATGGCACAAATCATCAACTTTTGTGTATGTGTCGTATCAAAAGTTGCTGTATTTCCACTTCTCTTTTAAGTACTGACTACTTGAGTTAGCTCTTCTTTCATGGACCTTGTATGCTTTTACTTTATTATATTTTTCTCAGGGGAATATACTAGTCAGTTGTCATTACAATAATTAATAATGTCTCTCATGACAATAAATTTTCACTTTTGCATAGTTACTCTTTCATAAAAAACATGTGTCTTAAACTTGAAGTGCAATTCATAGCCTAACCTAAAGTGTAGTATAATGCAAATAGCTGAAAACTTTAAACGTATTGAGAAAACCTCTATTTTTCCCCATACAAATGAAAAATAAGGTGAAGTAAGTTAGAAAGAAGAATAAATATATAGTCTTAACTAAAGTAATCTTTTCTCCTGAGGTATGAACCTAAAGTTGCTTTCTTGGTAACTGCCGATCAGTAGGATATCAAGGTGTTTTATTGATAGTATTGTGGCGGTTTCCAGAGCCTTGTGCTTCTGGTGTGTATGTACTCATGCTTACGTATAGTATCTCTCGTTGTATTTAGTACAAAAGTGTCTTATATAGTGTTATACATGTTTATAGACCTTTGGTCTTGAATACAAAAATTATGTTTTGAAGATTTTCACAAATCTGAAAAACTAAAAACTATCATAATATACGGCAAAACCATACATTATGACGTTCAGATAGAAATACTGAATTAGCTTATAGTGAATCTGATGATATTCTTATCTCAGATTCCAACATATTGTACTCAAACTAACCAGCGGACTGATACCAACGTTAAGTGAATGAATTCTACACTCAATGAACATTTTGTCTTGTGTATTAAATCCCCATTCAAACATAGCTCTTAGATGAAGGTGAAATAAGTATTTTAGGTGACTTATAGGGTTATTTACCACGCAAAAGCGTGGTAACTTCACTCATTTATAAATATCAGGATATAAAATTTTTAACAAGAAACAGAGCTCGCATGGCGTAATGGCAACGCGTCTGACTTCTAATCAGAAGATTCTGGGTTCGACCCCCAGTGTGAGTGCTCTCTTTCCTTTCTTTAATCCGTGATAGTTTAATGGTCAGAATGGGCGCTTGTCGCGTGCCAGATCGGGGTTCAATTCCCCGTCGCGGAGATTATTTTTTATTTTCTGGAAGTAAAGATATATTCCAGTTTTTTTTGAATGTGATAAACACTAGTAGCCTCTGTAAATAAGTCCTTGTTATACAGAATTACTTAGAATGCATTTCCATCTTTAATTTGTGTCGCCTCTTAATATTTAGTTAGAAGCATGTTTAGCCCTAAACTAAAATATCTCCGTGTAAAACTACACATGCTTTCCAAAAATTCAAAAAAAAAAAATCTTTATTTAAGAGAGTTAAAATTTTGAATTTTAGATTGTACTTTGTGAAGAGTTCTTTTAAGTATTTTTTCTAGTTTGTTTAAAACCCCCAATGACCTTCCAAGTTTTAAAAGGACACGATGATATTATTTGCGTCAATTAATCGAACAATTCTGCTCAGACTCTTTTACGAGAGTCTTGAGGTTTTAATGGAGAAAGCGGTCCCTGTGCAGACTATAATCTTGTTACATTCTTTTGAATGATTTTCAGGACGCTATATTAGAAAATTCTGATCCTTTTACTATTTGGTTGTTTATAATACTATTTTATATCTAGTTGTTTACTATCAACTGTTCTTGCTATGTACTTTTCATTTTTTTTCAGGATCCAGGGATTTTATTTAGACGAGATAAAAGATTTTGAATACAGTCAATCCCTTCTTGGAATGTGATGAGTGGGAGGTGATGTTTTTGTATTGCATGATATTTTTTTGACTCACAGGTATTCTGTGTAAATTTAGTCTGATTGCATGTCTTATTGACATGTCTCTATTGTGTCAATGTTTATTTATTGGAATAATATAGTATTTTTTTTTTTTGCAGACAGGAAACCATTTCTTCTAACCCATTCAGACGTTTAAACATCAAAAAAAAATGATGAATGAGAGCGGCCAATTCCACATCTGGTATAGCTAATTAATAACATATAAGGCTCTACGCATATATACATTTCTTTTTGTTTACTTCCCACTTCTCAATCGACAAGGTAAATATAAGTAAAGAATTAAGGAATCCTCTAAAAAATTTCATATGACTAACAGTCAAAGAATAAAGAAAAAAAGACAGCCCGTTCCTTCTATATCACAATCTATCTCTGTCTCATTAGGTTTACAAGAACCTTCGCAATCCTCATATCCAATGACCGACAACTTCCCCAGTCCAAATAATAACAACAATACCTACTCCCAAAGTGAGTATTTTGGGAGATCATATGTAGGTGGTCTTTTGCCCAACTCCCCAGCCCCAAGGAAACATGGCAGATATGATTTAGGCGAAAACTCGTTACCTGTGAGTAATACAGGGCTACACAACAGACAAATTCATCAAGCTCAAAGGTTACATAGACAAACTGCCGAAATTAGCAAGGGCTTGAATGATTCTTACAACGATGATAACCAGATCAATGAATATATTGATTTGGTAGAAACTAACGAGAGGAGAACTGCCAAAATTGATGATGAAGACATAATCGATACATACATAGAAAACAATTTAGATGATGGGTCAAAGTTGACTTCTACTGATCAAACATCTAATATATATTTAACTCCAACATCATCTGCCGTTTCGAGAGTGGACTCTTTAAGAGAATACGATGGCAACGAATTTTCTGATAGAACCCAGTTACTACCCGTAGAGTCTTTTAGATCGTATGGAACTCAGAGCCAATACAACAGCATAGAAAATGAACCTGAAGCAACAACCGAGGAGGAACATCATTCACTAGTCGAAAATGTATTTTCTTTCACATACAATGTCATAAATCAGCTGCCTGCATGTACCTTAGGGCTACTATTAACAATTTTAGATGCCTTATCATACGGTATGATTATTTTTCCAATCACCGAGCCTTTATTTGCCCAAATGGGGCCCAGTGGTATATCAATGTTTTATATTTCAACAATCATTTGCCAAACTGTCTTGTCCGGGGGCTGGTCGAGCTTTCCAAACAGTATTGGTAGCGAAATGATCGAAATTACACCATTCTTCCACACCATGGCTTTGGCTATTATGAATTCCTTAGGAGAAGATAGACCCGATGAAGTCATTACCACCACCATTTTCTGCTATGTGATCAGTGCAATGATTACTGGGGTGACATTTCTACTATTAGGTAAATTGAAATTGGGTAAGATCGTGGGGTTTTTCCCACGTCATATCTTGATCGGATGTATTGGTGGTGTGGGCTATTTCCTAATAATTACCGGTCTTGAAGTTTGCACCAGAGCCTCTAAATTTGAGTATTCGATTCCATTTTTATCTCACTTATTTACTGATGCGGGGACTCTGTGGAAATGGCTAACCCCCGTTTTGTTAACCGTGACCTTAGTGGTTACCCAAAATTATTTTCAAAATTCTTTGGTGTTACCATCCTTCTACATCTTAACATTATTGTTATTCCATTTCATTGTCGCATTAATTCCAAGCCTTTCATTAGACAAGTTGCGTCATTCTGGATGGATCTTCCCTATGGCAGCGGCTGATTCTCAATGGTATGACCATTACAGATATTTTAATATCCATAATGCTCATTGGGGCTTAATCTTTAAGCAGCTTCCCACAATGCTAGCATTAACATTTTTTGGCATCTTGCATGTTCCAATCAACGTCCCGGCATTAGCAATGTCTTTACAAATGGACAAATACGATGTTGATAGAGAATTGATTGCACACGGCTGGTCCAATTTAATTAGTGGTATGGCTGGGTCGATTCAAAACTATTTGGTTTACACAAATAGTTTACTGTTTATTAGGGCTGGCGCTGATTCTGCGTTATCTGGTTATATTCTTATTGTGTTAACTATCATTGTTATGTTAATCGGTCCTGTTATTATTTCATTGATTCCGATTTGTATTGTCGGCTCACTAATTTTCCTTTTAGGTTATGAGCTATTAATTGAAGCTTTATGGGATACATGGGGTAAATTAACTAAATTTGAATATATCACTGTGGTTATTATTGTCCTCACTATGGGTATCTTTGATTTTGTATTAGGTATTATTATTGGTATTCTAATTGCATGTTTCAAATTCCTTGTCGATACTAGTAAGCTACAAACAATCAATGGTGAATTCAATGGTACTGTTGCTAAAAGTACTGTTTATAGAGATTCTGTTCAAACTAAATTCCTGAATGGCATTGGCGAACAAATTTACGTCTTGAAGCTACAAAATTTATTATTCTTTGGCACGATTATATCTATCGAAGAAAAAGTTGACAAACTACTGGAAATAAGTGATAAAGATTCATCAAAACGCAGAATCAAATATCTGATCTTGGATTTCAAGAATATAAATGCTGATAATATTGATTATTCTGCCGCTGAAGGGTTTAATAGGATTAAGAGATTCACGCAAACAAAGAACATTCAACTAATCATTTCTTCCATTCGTGAAAGGGATCATATCTACAATGTATTTAATAATGTTGGTTTGTTAGATGATGTAGAATTATTCAATGATCTGAACAGTGCATTGGAGTGGTGTGAAAATGAATTTTTATTCCAATACAAAGAGCTTCGTGAAAAAGTCAAGAGAAAATTAGAGAAGATGAGTAATAACACCACTAAACTTTCTGCCATTCGTTTACCCGCCGACAATCAACCTGTGATTTATATCAATGGAGGGAATACTGACATTAATGCTACCAACAGTGATACCAGAAATAATTTGTCGTCCATGCCAATTAATACCCCTAGAAATCATCAAGTACTTTCAGTGGCACAGAATGTTTACAAAAATGATGAACAAACTACGAAATCGTTAAGAAATCAACTGCAAAATGAAGATCCAGTGGTACCATTACTTTTATTAGCATTAAAATCTTATAGACCAAATATTATTTCCACGGATAAAGACATTAGAAAACGGGAAATTGAACTATGGAGTAAATTATCTGTATATATGAATAAAACAATCTTAGAAAGTGGTTCTATATTACAACATAGTAACAACATTTTCTTTGTTGTCGAGACTGGTATTTTGAAGGCATTATTCCATTTACCACAAGGTACAGTGTACGAAACAATGTCAAATAGAACATGCTATGGTAAGATGGTTGAATTTACTCCCGACTCGAGTGACACAAAGCAATTAGAGAATCCATCACTAACCATTAAAACTGAAACGGAATCCGTGCTATGGATAATCGATAACTCTTCACTGCAAAGAATGAGGCAAGAAGATCCTGATCTGTACATAGAATTAACATTATTAATTATGTCCATCAAAGATAAACGGTTCAAAGATATGTTGGGCCATGCATTAATAAGTTCTTAGGACTTTTAAAGCAGATATAGACTTTGATATAGTATAATAAGCATAGCATAATATATAATTAAATATGTAGATAAACATTTAGAGATATTGTTTGTATTATAATGACTGTTTTTTCTTCTGGATTTCTTATATTGCTCATTACGTGGTTCAAAATGTAAGGTGATATGATTTTTCCAGATCTTTTTTGGCAAAACCAAAAAAAAAAAATTATAACAAAGAGAAAACGTTGGATCCATGTATCTGATGGATTCTGAACCTGTCTTCAACTCCACAGAATAGTTGATTGTAATTGTTATAAGAGCCGTTCCAGAACTATAACACACCTGTGATTTCTAATTTGGAACATCTGTTATAGATACTTCATTCCACTACAATTTAGTCGTCTAACTTTATTTCTAAAAATCAAGACATATCCACAGGTAAAAAAAATGTCCTCCCCAATAATGCAATTATCAAGGAATTCTAGTATTACTGACAGTGATTTTGAAGATGTATCATCATTCTCCTCAATTGATTCGTATAAGCCAGAGCCTTTCACCGGTAATTATATTGACAATCCAGAAAGAGATGCTGTTGACACAACTCTAATGAAAAATGATACTATCATTAGACATGATACCAGAACCACTATGGGTAGTACAAATACGAATGCCACTCAGACTGCTGCTCAAGAACCAAAGAAAAAAACCAGTACCCATACTCTACAGACGCAAACATCTCGTGATGTAGAAAGGACAGTGACACATAATGCAATGAATGATAATGTGGAAACTGTTGAAAGCTTGGCTGCACAGGGTTTAGCTGGTAATCAAACAGCTCCCCCTGATATCAATGCTCCGTTGACCATGTCCAAGACATCCGAGTTTCCTGAAGAATACAACATTGAAACTGATACGGGCCTGGTTAAGATGAAGACAATTGAAACACTGAAAAGACAAACATCCAGAGTGTCAACACAAAAATCGATGAAAAGCAAAGCTGAATCTACCACCTCAGGCAGATCCTTTAGCAGTTTCAAATCTAGTTTGACAGACCCTCCACAGAATCAATTAACTGCTGATAAATTGAATAAGGCCGTTGAAAAGAACAGAAAACAACTAGATAAATACAAGAAGGGCAAAGAGTCAAAGGGTATCAAAGGTTTCTTTTCCAACCTCTTCTAAGTTCTTTCCTACCAGTGATCCTGGATTTGTTTTATTGATGTTGGTTTATCTACTTCATTACTCATCCTGCTTACTCATTGAATATCCCTGAAAAGCTGCGAAAAATCAAAGATCAAAAAAATCAAAAAATCAAAATGTGAAGAACTTAAAGAACAAGTTCATATAGGAAAAGTGGTTGTATAAATGGGGGAAAGGGTATATTAATCTTTGCCACCCCAGTATCGACAAAATAATATCTCCAAACACCAACCAAGTTGAAAGAAACTTATTTTAAACATGTGTATTTTACTCGCCACTACGGAACACCCTGATTATAGACTGATCTTAATATCCAACAGGGATGAGTTCTTTGAAAGAAAGACACATACAAACTGCTGGCATAATGATAATTATATTCTATCACCATATGACATGACCAAGGGCTTATATGATAAAGATAAGGAGATATATGGTACATGGTCAGGCATTAATCGTGATGGTAAAGTTGCCACTATATTAAATTTAAGATTAGAAGATGAAAATAAGAAATTCTCAAAGAATTCACAAAAGAAGATGTCAAGAGGGATGATCCCATTCAAATATTTAGAAAAGAAACCTATTAATGAAAGACAATGTGTTAATTGGGAAACCTATGAAAGATTTGAAAGATGCTACCCATTCTTAGACAAATCCGGTGATTTTAACTTTTTCTATGGTGATGTAAGAGAACAAAATTACAAGATAATAGACTCATTAGGTAATACTTTCCCTGTTTTAGATAAAGAAAATGGTAATGATATGGTTGTGTCTAACGATATATATAAACCTTTTAAAAATAATGATATCATGGAATGGAGGAAAGTTAAACTAGGCAAACTAAAATTAAAAGAATTAATCGACGAAACTGCAAACTGTCACAACATTGACACTATAGTCAACAAATGTTTCCAGATTGCGTCATTCTGTTCTATCAATTGTGAAAATGAAAAATTAGTAAAGGATCCCATGGTCACAACAGGAACTATTTTTGTCCCACCTCTAAGATGTTTACCAGAACAAGACATTGGTTTGACAAAGAGTGGTGGGCAATATTATGGGACAAGAACACAATTGGTTACACTGGTCAGTAAAGATGGGTCGAAAGTTACAGTGTCAGAAAGGACTCTTCATACCTCGGACTCTGATGTCGATGAATTTAATCAATATAGACCTCTTGAAACGAAGACATTTAATTTCTCCTTAAAATAGTCATTTAAAAAACTCTGCATTCTGAACTTGTAACCTATGTATCATTTTATATCCTTCAAGTTAGTCTAATACCATACTTTACATTTCTGTTATTTGAAGAGTTGTTTATATTTATGTTATTTTTTATTAATTCAAGTATCTATATTAAATGTGATTATATCTTATATATCTAAATATTCCACAGTATATGCCGGTAGTACTTTCTTTGCATTCTTTTGTTTTGAGATCACACTGTTCGTGGTCTTATTTTTATTGGTTGATTCCATCTTCGAATCTAATAAATACCAAACTTCAGTATTTTGCTCAGTGATTTCAACCATCTTATTAATATACTCAGATAATTTGGTTAAAAGAGTACCATCAAGAGCAAATAAACCGATAGAATCAATGACAAGAGAGACTAATTGGAATAATTGTGGTGTTAAATTTGTGTTTTCTTCAGATTCTTTGTTTGAAACAATGAATTTGATAAAATTGTGAATATCAATCTTTGGTAAATTCTTCAATTCCTGTTTGATAGAATCTTTATTATAATCTTGTAAGATTCTTAACGAGATATCTAATGATAATTCGTTGTTCTTAATGGAGAATAGTTCGGATAATAATTCATTTAATGGCAAATTTGGACATGTAACTATAACTTGTTTGTATAAACGTGGAGAATTTTTGAATTTAGATAATAAGTTTGTGGTATTTTTGATTGGGAATAATGGATGAGTTAATAGGTAGGTTAAAGTCTTTTGATATGATTCATTGTCACTTTCAAAGTTATAATTTGCCAAAATTAATTCAATGACTTGAGATAAGAAATCTTGATTGATGATAAATCTATCATTTTCAGTATAATATTCTTGAGTAATATTTAGCCTGTTGAAGAAAATTTCATCAAATTTGTTGGGATTCTTGACATTTTCAGTTAAAGATTTTAAGATGGAAGCATAATCATATTCATGAGTCTTAACATCTTTATCAGTTAAAGACAATGGTTTTAGAGTTAATGGTGGTTCATTAGCATCCTTTGTCTTTGGAATAAAATTTTGGAAACCTTTACCTAGGGATTCCTTCAAACTACCATCTCCCTTTTCTAAATTGATAATATCCAAAGAGATTAAATTGTGATTGTATGAAAGACCGATAATGAATGACCCATCTATAGCCCCATTTAAGATTTGGAACCATTGGAATCTTTTAAAGTTTTGATGAGAAATGACACTACCCAAATATAAATCAAGGTAATAAATATCATTATCGATGGCTAAACAAACTTGATTTTCTGCCACCACGGTGAATGATATATATGAAGAATTATCTTTCACAAATGGGATCCTTATTGAATGAACTTCATTTAATGTAATAAGATCATAGATATGGAAAATATTATTGATAAATTTATAGATTTTATTTTCAAATTGAATAATTTGACAACCATTTTCATATAATTGAGTTGATACACGTAATTCAGTCCAATATTCAATTTCATATAATGTACTTGATAATTCAGAAATAATTAAAGCGAATTTATTATCTATGAATTCAATTTGTTTGATATCTTTCATTGGGATTGATTGAGTGGACGATAATAAGTTATTCTTATAATTTTGAATAGTACCATCTTCTAAGATGACTGTAGTAGCATCGTTATGGGTCAATACATTAATAATTTTATGATTTAAATTGAATTTAGTTTCTTCATTTAAATGTAATGTATAGTTAACATTAGAAGTACCCTTTCCGGACATGGTAGCGTAAACTTCATCACCATCGAAAGCAGTCACGATCAAGTTAGATGGGATAGCAATCGATTTAGTCAATTTGGGGGTTGGATTGATAATATATTTACTGATAGAAAATTTTGAGAATGCAACATTAATTTCATTTGAATTTGAGTCTAATCCATTTCTTGACACTAAAATTGGGACAGGTTTAGATTGTCTTGGGACGGTAGTGACCCCGAATGGTTGTGAAATAGCTGAGTTTGACATGTCTTGGTTTGTTTAATCTTCAATTGAATCTGTTTATCTTATGGTATAGTACAAAATGTATATATTCAATTAAATATTTCACATCTCATCTCATCTCATCTCAAATTTCAAAAAATTTTCGAGGTTCGTTATTTGTGATGGGCAAGGTTGAAAAAAAAAAATAATACATACTAAAGGATATATAAGATATGATTGTATGTATGAATTGTACAGGAAGGTTGAGATGCGGATAAGCCACGAAAGTAAGGAAGGAAGAGTATGGAAAGGATGGTTAAGGAAGATATTGAAACGTTCAATTATGAATTGATGGAAAAGAGATTTAATGGATTAAGGAAACGGTGTCAACGGATAAAGATAGAGAATAGAAAGATGCTAGAAACAATGAGTAAACCACGAGTGTACCAACTTGAATCGGAGGAGCATGATCCCACAGAGTCTGGTACTGTTGATGATGAAGAAGAAGAACTCTTAAAATTATTGAATACCTCTTTACGAGATATGGAAAGTAAGTATGGTAGAAACAAAGACAAGACTATAACTACTTTACAAGGGGATCAAATTGCCAAATCAACATATGATAAAGAACTTAAATTAGTGTCGAAGATAAAATATCAACATCGTAATGATAATTTTGGGAATGTTGATGCCATGGTAGAGAATTTGAATCAAACTAGTAAGAAACGGTATATGGTTAGGAAGACGCAGATCAATGTGTCTAAGATGAATGAGAATGATACGTCGAATGGGGCATATATAAATGTTAAGAATAAACAATTTAATGATAAATTAAATAGAGAAAGGGGTGTGTAGTCTTTCTCTCTTTAATATATGTATATAGATACATTATATATATATTACAGTAAGAATGAGATTGAAAAGGTAAGGGAAAACAGTTACATTTATTTGTAGACAATTTCTTCTTCTGAAATCATTGAGAATGTTGAATTATTGTCCTTTGGAATATTAGTATTAGCAGATAATTTTTGTTTTAACAATTCATTTGCATAATTCATTTTAATTTCAGTTTCTCTTTTCAATTTTTCGGAAGCCTCCTTTGCAGCTTGAGCCTCTTTGGTTAATTTAGTTTGATCATCTAATTTGGATTTAATTTGATGATGATCATTAGTCAAATTGTTATATTTATCTTCTAGACTTAATTTTGATTCGTTTAATTGATCGATTTTAGATTGTGCCAACTCACGTGTCTTTTGTTCTTCTTGTAATTTGATTTTATTTGTTTCTAATTGTTGAGTGTATGAATCTTGTAATTCTTTCAATTGTTGATCGTGTTTCAATTTCAAATCTTGAACCATGGTGGTCAATTCATCTTGTTTATCCTTCAATTTTGATTCGAACATGTTAGTGTTTGAATTCAATTTTTCATTCCATTCATCTTCACGTTTTTGTTTATTTAATTCTATTTCATTGGTTAAATTTAAAAGATTTAAATTTTCGTTGGCGATTTCTTGTTTTATGATTGACATCAATGTTGTCTTATGTTCAATCTCAGTTTGAATATCATTTAATTTATTATTATAATCATGTTTCCCCAAGGTTAAATTTTGCACATGATCGATATTTTCTTTATCTCTGGTTAGATTAGTGTCAATTTCATTTTGAATGGATTGCTTATTTTCGTTCAATTGATTGATTTGTTGGTTCAATTGGTCTTGTTTATAGTTACATTGTTTCAATTTGAACATTTGAGCGTCTAATTGTTCCATGGTGAGGATTAGATCGTTATTCCACGATTGGTATTCGTTGTTGATTTTGTTTGAGTCCACGGACAATTCATTCAATTGAGATTGCAACAAAGCTTGTTTTTGTCTTTGGAATTTCAATTGCGATAGTTTCAATTGTTTCAAGGATTCAGTGGATTGAACGACGTTATATTTATTTGACACGTTTTGGTTATTAATTTGGAACAATTTGTACACTTTTGCGTTTTCGATGGTTTCCAAATCGTTCAATTGTTTCAATTTCAATTCGTTGATTTTGTTTAGGACGTTTATTTTATCGTTGTTGATTTTGTTGATTTTCTCCTTGGCCAGTTGCCTTTTCTTTTCTGAACGAATCTTGTATGAGGATTTCAAGTCGTTGAGTTTATTTTGCAATGCAAGATCCTCGTATTGGATTTGATCGTAGACAGCCTTGGATACGTATCCGTAAGTTGGGATTTTCACGATCAATTCCTTGTTTTCAGGGGATGCCTTTGGGTTTGTAATATTATTATTATCAGCATCGGTAGTGTTTGTTGTATTGTTGAAGTACACTTTGGGGGCCAAGGATGGATCCAATGGTTTGTTGAACTTGCATTTATTTTCCAGGACCATATCGTTTGCATCGTTGATATTGTTTAGTTCTATGTTTGCTTTCAATTCTGTTTCTAGTTCCGTGGAGATACTGTAAAGATCGGTGTTATCGATGTTATCGATGTTGTTGTTTTTATTCCCGGTAATTTCCGCGGCATCGGTAATATAGTCCTGTTCGATGGTGTTTGTTTTTTGTTGCGCGGGTTCGATTTCCCTTGGCGGAACGAAATCGTAGTCGATGGCGAAATTGTTGGTTTTATCCTTGCGAGGGTCAGTGACCACCGCCTTTTGCGATGATTTCTTCTTACGTTTCACAGGGGTCAGATCGATAATCTGCTGGGATTGTTTCAAGAGGTCCAGGTTCCCTTCCTTGTGGTCCAAATCTTTCAATTGAGCGTATTGTCTGGAGGAGTTATCCAACAGTAACTGTGGCATTTTCATATCTTTAATACGGGGTTGCTTGTCGGTGATTGTCTTGAACCCCAATTCCTTGATGGACTTCTTGTTGTAGTCCGAGGTTGCTGATATGGTGGGGAACTTGTTTGTCTTGGTCGTTTGCAGCTGTCTCTTGTTGAAGGTGGTCATTTGGGACCTGAAGGGGGAGACGTATTCTGCGTCGCTGCTTTCATTCTGCTTGGTGTTGCTGCTGTTTGAGACGGTGTTTGTTAGGAACACGCTTGCTCTGTTGGAGGTGATGGACATTAGTGCGTTGAGCTGTTGTGTTGTTGCGTTTACCGTTACTGCTGCTATAATTAAGGAGTGTATGTGTATATACTATATATATATATATATATATATATATATAAATGCTCGAAGAGCGTATCTAAGGAAAAGCGGGGGTTGGGACATTGCCCGAAGCGAAGATGAAAAGATGAGAAGATGAGAAGATGGGAAGATGGGAAGAGATATGGGAGGCAGCAATGTAACCTAGCAACACAGCAATGTAATATGGAACTGCACCGTTGCAAAGGGCGGGCGGTTGCAAGGTGCCGTGCCGGGTGATCTCCGCATTGCCCTACTTTGAAAATATTGCAATTCTCCACTACTTTGAATATTTCAAATATGTAATAATGTGGTAATACTGCCATAATGTGGAATGCACCGTTGCCCTATCAAAATATGGTAATATATAACAAACACACAATAGACACAGCGGTAACAACACGGAACACAATGGCCGCCAGATCTGCGGGCAGCCCGGAGACAATGCCCTGTCCCGATTGGGCCAGTTTGTGGCCGGATCGGGACACGCCCTCCTCGAAAACAAAACAGCGCAACCCGTCCCGGACAATAGCGCAGGGGCCGTTGCACTGCCCGATCGGGAAACCCTATTGTGCCGCCGAATCTTAATAATGTTTGCAACTCGAACGCACTCGAAAAAATAACAAATAGTAGAAAATTCAACACTGAAACAAGATATTCGGCCTTGCGCAGACGCCAGATGCAACAGGGATCTGTGCCCATTGGGCATTTGCAAAGTGCCCTTCGAGGGCCCCGGCAGTATATATATATATATATATATATATATATATATACTTGTGTTTTGATTCATTCCAGATTATCCTTCTGAACTTCTACACTTTCCCTCTTTTCAATTCACATCCCAATCACTACAACCACACAACCAATCTATCAATTAATTATGCTAGCTGCTGCCGATAACATCCTACGTATTATCAACTTTTTGTTCTTGGTCATCTGCATTGGGCTCTGCTCAGCTCTGATCAACACACAAAAACACCACGTCTCAAGAGTCAACTTCTGTATGTTCACCTGTGCTTACGGGATCGCCACAGACTCCCTATACGGTGTCTTCGCCAACTTCTTCGAACCCCTAGCTTGGCCCGCCATCCTATTGGTCCTAGACTTCTTAAATTTCGCCTTCACTTTCTCCGCCGGGACAGTCATGGCCGTCGGCATCAGAACCCACTCCTGTTCAAACCAAAGCTATCTAGACAAAAACTCAATCATCCAAGGCTCCGGCAACCGTTGTAGAGAAGCCCAAGCCTACACCGCTTTCATCTACTTCTCCATGTTCATCTTCTTCGTAAAGATGATCATGAGCGGGTTGAACATGTCCCAAAACGGCGCCTTCACCTCCCCTTCCTTCATCAGCAGACGTAGAAGAAGAGGTGGGGCCGCCGCCCAAGGGATTCCAAACATCTCCCAAGTTTAATCCTTTTCACTATTATACTTTTTTCCTTTTATTCATAAATAAATACCCTTTCCCCCTTTAAAATATATATATATATATATGTATGTATGTATGTATTACTGTTCGTACTCATAATTTAATATACTAAATCACTTTTTTGCACAATTGCACAATTGCATCTTTGCACTATTATACCTATATATGTTATGGTGTTATATATGTACTATATTCATATCTCTAGTATCACAGTCATATCTGTATTGTCACATTGTCAGTTTAACATTCATATCCGTATTACACTCATATCGGCTACAGTACATTTATAATTGAAACTTGTTAGCCTTGCTCGCAGCATTACCCCTTTTAAGCAGTGTCATGGTCACATTTGCAGCATGTATATCCGTATGGGGTCAAATATTATGTAATCTTATCTTGGCATCATTACACAGCACTCAATTCTCCAAATGTTAACAAAACTTATTTAGATAAGTAAATTTGGCATCGTATCATGGAATAATGAATGAATGGATGAATTGATGAATGGACAAAAGTGGTGCTATACCTACCATTGGAATTGGCTGTAAAATGACAGTATTTCTTCTTGACATATTGACTCTCTATTTAACTGACATCTCTCCGCCCAAATGTCGTATATTCCCGTCTTCAATCTCACCATAGCTTTACATTATACTCATATTTACACCATTGTATAACTATCGGTTCGTATTTACATCAATCATATATCAGTTATATATAGCAACTGGATCAGCCACGACCCAGATTCAACAGCATATTGGTGTCCTTACCACCAGTGCTGGCCGCAGGTAAATACGTAACATTGGCAGATTGACTCAACGTCCTAGCAATCTCCTTCGACGCCTCCAATCTTCTAATCAACAATAACCCATCACCAACACGAGCCAACGTCTTAGAAATCACTTCCGCAGACTCAGCTTCACCTTCGGCACGGATCACACTAGCTTGTCTCTCTTGTTCTGCCTTCTCAACAAGAAATTTGGCTCTTTCAGCATCTTGTTGTGCAATTTGCTTCTCTTCCACAGCTTTAGTAAACTCAATACCAAAGGTCATATGTGTAATCGAAACATCTTCTAATTTGATACCAAACTCATTAGCACGCTCAGATAGTTCTTTTCTAATACGTTGTGAAACCATATCTCTTTGAGTAATTAACTCAGCAGCATCGAATTGAGCTACAATACTCTTCAATACTTCATTACCAATCGAGGGTAACACTCTTTCGTCGTAATCTAAACCCAAGTTCTGATAGATGGTGGGTAATTGACCCACATCGGGACGATGTAACACTCTTAATGTCAATGAAACCATTTGTAAATCTTTGGTACCTGTGTTTGTGGCAATACTCTTTGGTTTCGTTCTCACATCGTAGATGATAGCACGCTGTAACCATGGAATCAAAAAATGGGTCCCCTCTCCAATAACATTACGCTTCACACCACTTAGTCTGTCAAAAATCACTCCTCGATTACCACCTTGAACATCATACATTGAATAATCCGTTAATGTGATGGCAACACCCATGGGGATAGCCAATTTTCCTAATATATTTAAACCTCTGTTCATGTTGTCCTATTGCCTTGCCTTGGTTTGCTTTGCTTTAAACCTTTCAATGGCAAAGGAAGGGGCAAACAGTAACATCGGTTTTTAAATATATTTACATATATATAATTTTAAAAATATTTCAAATTATAATAATGTCATAGGCCCATGAACTGCTAAGACAAACACATAACGATGAACGGATCAAGACTATTGAAGGAATGGAAGCAATTAAACAAATCAGATAATGTATACCAGCTTGCCCCATTAAGTGATCAAGACTTTACACACTGGGAATGCACGTTACAAGGACCCGCAAATTCAATATATAAAGGGTATACATTCAATCTAACCATTGATATCCCACAGGACTACCCAATGTCCCCACCGCAGGTCCATTTTAAACCATATTCAATGCCGCATGCCAATGTGGAATGGCATACGGGGCTGGTGTGTCTCGATGTGTTGAAACAGATGTGGTCTCCAATATTTAATTTACAATATGTAGTCGAATGTTGCATACGATTATTAACAGAACCCAACGGCGATTCTCCCTTGAATTTGGAACTAGGTATTCTGTTAAGACTGGGGGATTTGAACGGGTACAACCAGCTCATAAATTACTATCTCAATCACTACAAAAGTATATAACAGTATGTCTTTACGCTATCTCTCTCGATGTCTCTTTTTTTTTATAATAATAAATATTCAAATTCAATAAATGTTTAAATATCTTTAAAAGTTCAAAAGACACTCTAACTAAGTCAGAATGGAACCGAACATAGCATCAACACAACCAACTCACAAATGAATGACAACATTGAAGATTTCAAATCATTGAAACAACGTCTGGCCCACTACAAACCCAATCTACGATCTTTACGCTATCAAATTGGACAAGAAATTGAAAAGCCTACTGGCAACCTAGACTTCTTGCTCATTGAATCCACAGCCGTCATTTTGTTCAATACTCAAGTCGGGCTATCCATTTTAAATGAATTATACAACATTGATAACGGTCAATCTCCTGACTCTGTACCGAAGGGACGCTCAATACAATATTTACATACAAAATGGGATAAGACGACACTCCTAAGATTTTACCAATTTTGTTTGTCAAATGACTTGCTCATATTTGATATGCAATGGTACACAAATTCTTTACACAAACAAAATATTTTTAACATTATTATGGGCCCTAATTACGATGATTCAATCATCTTATCATCATTAAGTTGTGACTCAAATTATAATATTTTGCTTGACTTATTAAGTTTTTTCAAACATGATATTGAAACCATATTAACACATTTAACCACACACTACCTGATAGAGGATAAATGGTATGATATAACTAAAACACCACAATCTCACGAACAATGTCAAAATATACTCACATTTATCCTGAAACAATATGGTAGAATGTTTACCACGTATGATCTTTTCATAAATTTTGATGTACAATTGAAACAAGATCTACCTAAACCAACTTTATTATCAAAATTCCAACTAATAGACAAATACTTGAAGAATATAGTCGATTCTGACATATGGTATTCATTACTTTCAAATAAAAATTCCACCACTACTGCAATTGATTACTTTCGAGAAACGGCTGCAGAAGAAGAGCATTATAAAGAATATTTCCTAATCTTGAAGAAAAGATATCAACTACAACAAAAGAATCAATCCCATGGACAACAGAGTCATACAATAAATACACCATTAAATGATAAAAATTCCAATACAATGATCGATATTAACTGGCAATCAAATCTAAGATATAATATTTTATCATCAATATTAGATTTGAAATCTTTCCAAGATTTATCTTGTACCTCTTTACAATTTGAAACATTATGTGTCTTAACAGACCCATTGACACAACCACTACCAAATGATAATTTTGTCGTTTCTATCGATTTTTTGTCAAATATATTTATACATCACTGTTTCGAAGATCTTAGAGAGGGGAAAATACGATCCCAAGGTTACGACATTAAGTTCCATATTTCCATAAACATGGAACGAATTATATTAAACTCCATGGAAAGGCTCAACTGTTGGAACTATCATGACTTACAAAATTTAGGATTAAACGATTTTGACAATAAAGATGTTAAGCATTGGTGGGATATGATGTATACATGGTTACCTAGAGGACTGAACACTCAAGATTTAGAACTGTTGTATATGGTTAATATCATGGCTGTTTATGTGATCTATAAACTTTATGAGGATAAACCCATTCAATTGAATCCATATTTATCCACATTAATTTCTGTCTGGAAGAAATTATCATGCGTTATTCTCTTCAGTCTTGATATGGATAGAATGTTAGAACAAGACGAAACCAGAGAGACGCCATTATTAGTTAGAGCAACCATAAGGGGTGCATCTGCTTTAAGATCAGTTATTGCCACAATTTTAAATGGACATGTAGATTATATGGAACATGATTTTAAGCACGAACCCATAAACACATTCATGTCACCTCACGGAAGAAAATTATGTCAAGGTGCATTACATGCAGACTTAAGGTCTCATGCTGCTGCAATGTTGGCATTGGGTGTGGATTTGAAAGATGTCACAGACTTATTAGCTGATTTACAAGCAGGCGATAGATTCGATGAAGATATTCGATACATGTTTGAATATGAATATGAGGATTACAATGTTGTGGATGATGAACAAGCTGATGGTAGACCCGATGAAGCTGCGAATAATCAAAATCTAGGAGGACTTTTCCAACATAGAAGATGTAACTGTATCTTTGATGATGATAAGATGGTTAGTGTTCAAATGCAAAATGGTCAAGATAATATGGCTACTAACTCCACCAACACTACAATGGTTGCTACTGCAACATATAATAACAATAATGGGAATGTTGCCACATCAAGTACGAATACGCCTTTTGCTATAAGATCGAAAGCATTTTTTGAATTTGACTATAGCGGTAAAGATTGGAGAGATATTCCAAGAGGATTAAATCTTTATTACACACCAACATATAAATTTGTGAAGAATCCCAAATTAGAGGATGTGAATAAATTAATGGTCAGGGCCACTACAACACTCTTTGATAAAAGTGAATCCGAATTATTATTAAGGTTAGTAGCATCTTGTGTGAAGGAAGAACAAGAATCTATGATCCTGAATCGTTTCACAGAAAATGGTAAAGACAGTGCTTCTCAGCAGGGTGAAAATAAAGCAAAGATTGTCACCCCCGATGACATATATGAAATCTGGTGTGATAACAATGCATTTGAAAAGATGGTTTATGTTAATATTGAACTAGCATGGAAATTAATGGATGAAATGTTGATGTGTAATGGATACCGTAGAGTGTTGATTTGGTTTTTAACACATATGGAATTGAACCATACTTTGATTCACTACATCTTTGAATTGGTGATGGGTCTTAGAGGACAAGAATTTGATCCAAATTCTAGTTTAGAAGATAAAAAGAAAAATTTATTACACGATCTATTAGTTACAAAGAGGGGAGATGATGATGAGCATAATGGAAATGAAGATAATACAAACAATGATGAAAGCAAGGATAAATTACCATTCTCTAGACAAGGTCCTTTAATTTTATCTGAAATCGAAACTAACATGTTGTTACAAGAATTTTTCACCAATGCTGCAATTTATTTATCTAGCTCAAATCCAGATAATGATCAAGCTGATAGTGCAAATGGTACACCTCGTAATGACAGCGAAGAAGATCCATCAAACCATGTTTCTTTATACACAATTGGCTTGGTTAAATTAATTTGTTTCATGGTGAGAACTCTAATGGAAAATGATAAATTTGATTTCACCAAAGCAGAATGCTCCTTTGAATTACAAACATTGTTAATGAATTGGATTGGGCTGATCCCTGAGGCACAGGAATTATTTTTTATGATTAAATCTAGTATTGCCGATACTACAACTAGTGATAGTGAGGATGAAGAAAAGTCAAATAATCATACAATTACTCGTAGCCAAATCCAAGATGGAGATTTATTTGTAGACGATTCAGAGGATGGCGAGGATGGGGGCTCAGAGGTTGCAAGCAAGAATGAAGCAAACGAGTATTCGGATAAATTAATCAGTTTATTACCTCCCGTTGCCCCTGGTGACAAGGAAAATCCAGCCATCTCCACCTTAAGAACTTTCATGAAGAAGCATTCATTCATGAAAGATGTTCCAGTGTCAGGCAGAAAAGTGATTCATAAAGGTAATGAGATCTTCCCATTGAAAAATTACGAAAAACCTATAAGCTTAAGAGATTACATTGGTAGCTACGATTACAAGGCTAATAAAGAATAAGCATATTATATTTTATAGACTATGAATATATGTATATATATATATTTATTTATTTGAAGTTTAAACAATATTTGATAGACACAACAATGATCAGTCAATTATATCTTCAATATCTTGAGCAATATCATGTGGTTCTGTTAGAGAGGAGTATCTCTGAACGATCTTACCTTCTTTATTGACTAGAAATTTCTCAAAATTCCATTTAATGGTCTTGATACCCAACGCACCACTCTTGTTATTTTTCAAATATTCATAAACTGGATCTGTGTCATTCCCATTAACATTGATCTTTGACATAATTGGGAATGTGACACCGTATGATTTAGAAACAAAATCTTGAATTTCTTGGGATGTACCAGGCTCTTGTTTCCCGAATTGATTGCATGGGAACCCCAAAACTGTAAACTTCTTATCTTTGAATCTGTTGTATAAGTTTTCTAGACCTTCATACTGTTTTGTGAAACCACATTTCGATGCTACGTTGACTATCAGCACGGTTTTCCCTTTTAATTCTTTGAAGGGGAATGGGTTGCCCTTAATATCCTTAGTGGATAAATTATAGAAGTCAGATAACCCTCTTTTGAAGACAGAGACATACGATTTTAATACAGGTTGTGGTTTGAACATAATGTATATTTAACTGGGACTTTGAAACAATATTTTTTTGGGGTCGGTTGTGTTATAATGATAATATTAATTAGGAAATGTATATAAAAAGTTGTAGCAATGTTCTCTTTATATATGATCTTATCAGAAAATTGAAGGGTACTCTTGATAAAGCAACTTCACTTTAGATGAATATCTGTAGGAATCAGGTTGCAAAACAACAGGCTTCTTATGGAATAGTCATCGGCCTTTTTTTAGTTTCCTTTAAAAGGGTTTCTTGAACGCTAGTAATGAGGGGAGAAGTTGCTATTTCAAGACGAATTTGGCCTGAAAGAGTTTGGACTTGTCGAGATCATTGCTGTTCAGTTCATAACGAACTGGTACTTGTTGCTTTTGTCAAGCCAGAGTTCTCATAATGTCGTGGTTCTTTCTTCAATACGGTCTCTATTATGATCATTCTGCACGTCGCATTTCACTGCTAAAATTTCAAATAATTTCAAATAATTTCCAAATGTGAATTCATTTTCACAGTGGCGAACTATAAAGGATTGTGAAGTGTCTTAGGTTTTACCTCAGTGGATCAATTGAATCAGAGGATTGTGTCAACTGATAATTGATTATAGTTAAGCTCAATTAACTACCTATAAATATATACTAAAAGAAAAGAAAAAAAATGGGTTCCAGAAGGTACGATTCCAGAACAACTATTTTCTCTCCAGAAGGGCGTCTTTATCAAGTTGAGTATGCTTTAGAATCTATTTCTCATGCTGGTACTGCAATTGGTATTATGGCTAAAGATGGGATTGTTTTAGCTGCAGAAAGAAAAGTGACCAGTGCTTTATTGGAACAAGACACTTCCACTGAAAAACTGTATAAATTAAATGATAAGATTACTATTGCTGTGGCTGGGTTGACTGCTGATGCCGAAATTCTGATAAATACTGCTAGATACCATGCCCAAGATTACTTAATGACTTATAATGCTGATATACCGGTGGAAATGTTAGTGAGAAGAATGAGTGATATAAAACAAGGGTATACACAACATGGTGGGTTAAGACCATTCGGTGTTTCCTTCATTTATGCCGGTTATGATGACAGATATGGGTACCAATTGTATACATCTAACCCATCTGGGAATTACACTGGTTGGAAAGCTATTAGTGTTGGTGCCAACACTTCTGCTGCCCAAACACTTTTACAAATGGACTATAAAGATGATATGACTGTAGAAGAAGCTACCGAATTAGCATTAAAGACCTTGTCCAAGACCACTGATAGCAGTGCATTGACATATGATAGATTGGAATTTTCTACCATCAAGAAGGGTCAGAATGATGATCACATATATCAAAAGATTTTCAAACCAGCTGAAATCAAAAACTTGTTAGTCAAGACTGGGATCACTAAAAAGGAAAACAGTGAAGATGATGATACTGAAATGAAATTATAATCTGTCTAGGCCTCTTATACGAATTTATCTGTCTATGTATGTATGTACGCATATAGTAACCACACAATAACCACATGAAAAAAAATAAGTAATAACAATAATAGTAATTAATTACAACAATTGATGTATACTAAAACCAGTGGTGATATGCTTGTCAGTGTCAGCTTTCAAATCTACCTTAATCCTTCAATACTTCCCACTTTGGAATGGATCTTGAATTTTAAGTTCATATTCTCGAGATTCAAGATGATTTTCGAGAAAAAACTAACCTCTGATATAAATTTTTCAACCCATCGACTTTAAAACACTTTATAGCAACAAAACTTTCCACTGTCCATGTCTCACTTGTATACTGATCAGCGCATCTAACTATAATATAATAATAATGTCAAGCACAGCAATCAACCGTTCTTTAGGAAATGTTAGAACAGAATTAGATTTCTTATTAGAAAACAAAGTCATCTCGAAGGATTTTTATAATGAATTCTCAAAAAGATTACCCCAAAAATGGGATTCTAAACAGGACACTTCAAAGAAGTTCATGGAGGCTATTTATAATTATGAACCACAAGAATCCACAGATTTAAGATTGAATGTTGGTGACAAAGTGGAAATCTTAGAAACATTATCTGAAAACTGGTCAAAGGGTAGATGTAATGGTAAAGTTGGTGTTTTCCCATCTAATTATGTTAAACCCATTGAGCAATCATTCGGCTCAAGACCAATGCAGCCATTGCCCCCTCAGGCAAACTCATCTACTCCAGCATACAGTTCAAATGATGAGAAACATCAATTAGAACAACAAAGAAAGCAAAGAGAGAAGGATGAACAAAAGAGGCAAAAGAACGAAGAGAAGAGAAGAAGGGAAGAGGAAGAGAGAAGAAGAAAGGAACAAGAAGCTCAACGTTTTCAACAGCAGCAAATGCAGCAGCAACAACAACAAATGCAACAGCACCAACAACAGCCACAACCACAACAACAACAACAGCAACCGCCAAAAAAGCACCACAGTAATAAATTATTAAACAAGTTCGGCAGTCGATTAGGTAATGCTGTTATCTGGGGTGCTGGTTCTAGACTTGGTTCAGATTTAGTTAATTCTGCGTTTAACAAATTTAATGATTAAATAATCTACAAATGGCAACTCAAGAAGCTTTAAATGTATTGAACCCATATATATATAGATGTATAATTAAAACAATCAATTAATAAAATCAATTTCAGCAAGGATATCGAAGTCACAACAGAAGAGAGTGTGTTTTACTATAGTAAGTATTAATTTTTATTTTTTAAAAAGATTATGTATAGAAAATATAATTGTATATTATTTACTAACTAATAATGATCTATCACTTGTTATTACTATTAATAATTAAAGTTGGAAAGGGAGAAATTTTGCATTAATGTTCGTTACTGTATTGTTCCAAGTTGGAAAAACTTTGACAAAAGTCTAATAGAGTTAATCGTTTCTTCTATACATAAAAGAAAAAATCTTGTTAGATTATTACACTATGTGGGGTGTAATAAAAGGTTAAAAAGAGTAACAAACTGAAGAATAATAAAAATGGAATCTATAAAGGGTTTAATCCTTCAAATTTGTTAGCACTTTACCAATAAGAGTATTTTCCTATTGGGTAGTAGTTTGTTTGTTTGTTTGTTTTGGGGGAGACGATGTGACAATAAAAATAAAATAAATGTTTTAAAATTATATTGCACAATTAGGCATCAATAGAATCGATGGAGTAATCCTTCTTTGATAACTTATGTCTTAATTCTTTACCCCAGTAAGCAAAAGCAAATGGTAAAGCAATCATAGCAGTAGAAAGGAAAGCTAATAGATAGGACCCCCAATGTAGGTTTAATTTATGATACATTTGAATGGTGAACAATGGGAATGCAGCACCACCGGCAGATCTTAAGAAGACTTTAGTGGCTAAAGCAGATGAGGCGTATTGGACGTAACAATCAATGATATAGTTATTTAAGGAATAGTAAATTAACACCATCCCAAACCCAAAGGCTAAACCAGAAGAAGCTGGACCGACCCAGATGACTTTTTTTAGGGCAGTGGCACCTAAAATCCAAAGAGCAATAGCAGCGAAAGGAGCACCGATCATGGCACCTAATAAACGATCTTCTGGAGTAGGTTTACGTTTCTGGGTTATAGCCATATATTTACTTTCACACCAAAAGGTGAAACCTAGGGCAAAAGTGGCACCAATTAAGATTGGAATGAACATTAACCCAATTAAATTATCTTCCCATCCATATAATTCACCAAAGATGACAGGGAAGGCGAAGAAGAAAGCGTATAATAAGGAGTAAATCAAACAGACATAGAAACATGTTGCAATTAAGACCGGTTCTGTGACGGCGAAAATCAAAGGTCTCAATAGACAAGCTCTTAAGATTTCGTTGAATGACATACCTTGAGCTTCTTGTTCGGTCATAATTTTTGGATTACCAGTTTCCTTTCTTAATTTAACGGCACGTTTCTTTAAGATGACAGGGGCATAAGTTTCTGGGATGGAAGAGGAAACGATCCACATGACACCGGCAAAGGCCATGTTGACCCAAAAGATCAAGTCCATTCTACCAGTGGAGACGGAGATGAACCCATTGACTAAAGGACCGATACATGGACCAGCATATGGGGCCCAGGCGAAGAATGCGATAGCTTTACCTCTTGTGGCTGAAGGGAACATATCAGCAATGGACCCACCGACTAGACAAAGACCTGAGGAAGAGAAGACACCACAAAGGAATCTACAAACCAATAGACCACCTAGATTTGGGGATAAAGCACATGGAATGTTGAAGATGGTATAAAGCCCCATAGAGCAGAAATAGGCTACTCTTCTACCGAAAAGATCAGATACAGGGGACCATAATAGAGGGCCCACAGCGAACCCAATAACCATAAGGGAACATGATAAGATGGCGGCTTCCATGGAGACGTGGTATTGTTCTCTGACGGTCCCCAACCCACCTGTGATACAGGCAGAACCATAAGCGACACAGACGACCAAAGTGGATAGTAAGAAGGTGTAACACCAACGGACCCATAATGGCCAATTATGTGGATTTTCTGGATCGTTGGTGACAAAAGTGACGAATTCGATTTCCGGGTCCAGATGAGCGTCTTGATCTTCTTCTTCTTCATCGAAGACACTAGCCGATTCGTCGATATCGTTTTGTTCGTCATCGAGTTCGTCTTTATCGTTGGAGATGTTCGAATGTATACTTACGGATCTGTCCATTTGTCTAGTTCTCGTTCTAGAGATGGAGGTGGCGGATCTCCCCAAGGATTGCAGGGTGACCACTGGAACCAACCCAGTTTCTGTTTCCATGGTATACTCTTCCGGGAAGATGGAGGTCTTCCCTGATGTTTGAGGGGCGTTGACATCTGGGATGGCAGCTCTGGAGGTCAGCCCTCTGTCAGAAAGGGTTTTCACTGTTTCTGTTCTGACTAATTTCAGTTTCCCGCCCCCGTTGTCATTTTGGTCATTTTCCGGGGGGATATATTGTTGTGGTTGGTCTTCTTGATCTGAGGCCAAGGATAGATCAGTTTCCTGAGAGTTAAACGAACTAACAGAATGCAATTCACTCATCGTCTATAAAATATATGAATATATGTGTGTGTGTGTTTAAGTTATGTGCAGTTGGGTTGAGTGGGTAACGAAAAGAATAAAACAACAGAGTGAAAAAAAAAATAAGCAAGAAAATAAATACCACTTGTATATATATATATATTTATGACTGTATATAAATATACATATATATATATGAAACTATAAAACAAGGATACCAATGGAATTAAGCCCACCAAGCAAAAAATGCAAGAAAGAGAAAAAATTGTAGCCCAACAAGAAAGAGAAAAAACAAGACAAAAGAACAATTGAAGCCAGTGAACAAACAAAAGTACTATTCTTAGAGTTTGTTTTATTGTGGGAACGGCCATAGTCATATATATCGCAACCATCATAATAATTAACGCCAGAACGAGACAATCATCGCAACAATCCACAATTCGAACGTGGGTTGCAGCAGACAATTGGGGCGACTTTTGTTTGTCGGTGGTTCCAACGAGATATGTATGGCTAAGAAAAATAAATGAATGAATGAATGAATGAAGAAGTCACTCTTTCAATGAAAGAATGGATGGGAAAAAAATGATAAATTTTTCTGGAAAAGAAGTTTAATTCACCCACAAAGTATTTTTGCTCGACCGTAAGAAACTACGCAGAGTTTTCTGATCTTGATCTTGCACTTTATTGTAATTTTTAATTATTCTCTGTTGTAATGTGCCAGTTTAAATCCGGAAGACAATGGAGAGTGAGCAGCTTCTATTGTGATGGGTGGCTAACTTCTATTGTTCAGTGCCGACTCAACACAGACAATGGACAATGGGGCAAACGCACAGCATTATATAACCGGCCAAGATCAAATTCACTCAAAATTGCCTCTTTGGGAGCGAAAACACGCCGAAATCCGCAAATGCGAAACGGCCGCGGTTTCTCCGAGGGAATTAAAAGTCGCGGCTCACTTGAAACGAGCTGTGCTTCCTGTGTTTTCTGTTTCCCAGATGATTAACCCTTTTCCCCATTCGACCACTCTTTCGCCACACTTCAACCACACAGAAAAAATAACGCCCTCATTCGGCAAGCCGCAGAAACAAACAATGCAAAACAAAGAAAGGAAAGGAATAAACAAACAAACAAACAAAATAAATAAATAATTTATACAAAAAAAAAACACCTCAGTCTCTGGGGGGAAAGTGCCCAAAACAATGCCGTGAATTGTAGTTTGTGTGCTGCTCCATTGTTTTGCAGTGCGGTTTCGAGTGATTAAAAATCATCGCATTTCCCTCAGAAAGAGAACAATGCAGCTGCTGACAATGACTTCTTGTGGAATCCGATTGTTTCGGACAGCTGTCAAACAGAATGTCTTTGTTCTCTGTTGTTTCTCTCTTGTTGCGGCCAGAAATGACTCGCGTTGACTCGTCGCGTTAAAAGCAACCGCAGAAACGCGTGGGGCCCACTATTATATACCCATATATCACACATTCAGTGCAAAACACACATGAGGGCCTTAAAACCATTGGTGTAATTCACTCAATTATATGCGTTGTTGTCTACTTTGAACTTGTACGATGGCTACTTTCTTTCAATTTGGTTTATCCATTCCACGTATGCAATTAAAACAACGTCTAAGAGGGGTTAATTAGTATGCACTCATTTACTTGTCTCTTGACTACATTATATTATTACCTTCAACCGCAATGTTGTCAATGTTAGTACCCTTTAATTGTAAGAGAATATATTGAACTAAGTGCATTCTCTCTAGTCATGGGTTGCATATACTAATTGGTATCTTTACGTGCGAAATGATGGCCCTCTGCAAAAATTTAACGTGGAAAATAACAAACACTTAGATCCATATAACTCCTGTTCATTAACAAACATAATAGACAGTTTTGCATATCTTATTTCTATATATATATATATATATATATATATATATTAAAAACAATTCAACGATACAAAGATCCAATCATTTATGAAGAAATCAAATAGTATATCGGATAAACAACAAGAATTGCAAAAATTGTATAATTCCGTAGGACCAAGTTTAATTACTCTATACAAGACTTACTTAATTTACTACGCTAACTGGTGTAAAGATAATAATCTAGTATCGAAATATTCGGAACAATTCAAACCATGGAACGCAGGAACGTCCACATCCGCACAGCAACAGCCGCAATCAAAGGATGAAGACATTGACGGCGAAGCAGTGATCTATAAGCATCTACCAATATCATCACAATTGATACATAAATTTTTGATCGATACGCTAATTAAAAAAAAAATAGGGTTGGATTTCAATAATGATCTCTTACAATCGTTATCCCAATGGATCATAGGGCTCATCTTCATCACTAAACTTTGTCTCGTTCATGGGAATCTCATGGTACAAAACAACCCAATCGATGAAGACTATCTTTACAAAGTTTTGGATCTACATAAATTTGCAACCACGTACACAGTGCAGATACCAATATACCAAATATCAATCAATACGTGGAATCCCAATACCAGGAATTTAAATCCAATACATTTCAAAACCGCTAATGAAAAATTAAGATTCCTGGTGGATTTCCATTTTGCAACGTATTTGAGATTGAATTTCGAAGAAAGATCAAATTTGAAACTATGTTCCTTAAGAGTAAAACCAAGTAATAACATCAATATCCATATCCCGGGCTCAAATAATTCTAAACTAGATCTAATTTATTACTGTCCACAAATTGATGATCAGTCAAGTGAAGGGTACAAAGACACAGCGTTACTACCACATCAATCTCCATTCTTGTGCCCGTACACTTCATTGGCAGCATCTTTATTTCTAAGGTTTTATGGTATATTGTATTTCTCTAGGGGGGAAGGTTTCCCTGACTTGTATGATGATGATTATGTGAAAAATATACCATTAATTTCAAACAAAAATTTTAACGAATATCCAAGGGAAACAACAATTTCAATCTGTTACTCGACAATGTTTAGATATTGTAATTTACCTTATAAGAAAAGACCATATTTTGAAACGTTATCACCAGTTTTCCCCTCTTGGAGCTCAATTACTTCGTATGATACTTTCAAACAAGTATTTCCTGATGACACGGTACCTTGGGATTATACTAATATATTAAATGGGTTTGATCCGTATAGGGAAAAAATTGATTTCGATATTGGCATTAATTCAAATATACCATCACAAGATATAATATCATTATTCTTCCCTGAAATTGAAAAATATAAAGCTCAATCAAGAAGCTTATCCATACATGCCCAAAATTTTATTCAAATATTGGAAACAATAAGAACAAAATTTGTCTTTGATTTACCTGTCATTTATAAGATCTTCCCAGAACATGATATCTTTATTAACCCGATCTTCAAAGATCCAAAAGTACAATATTATTTAAATGGTATTCAATTGCAAGATAATGAGCCATTGCCCTTTAAAGCAAAACTTCCATTGGACAACAAAAGTGAAGATAAAACTACTCTTTTTGATCTGTACAAAGGTTTGATCGATAAGCCTTCATTTTTATCACAACTACAAGAAACAAATTCAAATATTATAGTGAATAAAGTCAGTATGCCGCTCACAGGAAGTTCATTCCCATTACATCTAAGTGGTGATATTGAATTGAGAAGAAATATTCAAAGTACTGTTACAATAAATAATCAAGATGAATTATTAGAAGAGTTAAGATCAGAAAATTTCAAATTCATTCAATATCAGACTCTTCACAATTTCGAAAGTTTTATTGAATTAATTGGTAAGATCTTTAATAGACTTTCTTTGAAAGAGTCTTCAAGACTAGAAATTGAAAGAGCAATGGAACATTATAAATCATTGTTGAATAAAAAGATACAAGAATCAACACCAGATGATATTAAACAATATTTTATTGATAATCCTGTGTCGAATAATAAATCATCACAAAAGAAAATTAAAGAAGTTAAGAGTGAAAGTGGTAGTGATAGTGATAGTGACTCTAATAGTGATTCTTACGAGGAAAGTCCAAACTCCAAGAAATCCATTCGACCATTTAAAGTATTTAGTATAGGTGGTGAATCTAGTGATGGAGAAGAATCAGACGATGACACTATAAAATCCAAACGTAAAAAGAAAACAATGCGTACTGAAAGTAGTGATATCAGTGAAGATGAGGACGATCAACAAGAAGATGAGGATCAAGACGAGGATAATGAGGATAATGAGGACCAGGAAGAACAATTGAAAGATATGATTGACGAGTTAGTAACCACGAAAGTTGAGATATTGTTAAAGCGTCAAATGGAGATGTTAGAAGGTAAACTTGAACGTATTGTAGATGACATGATAGAATCCAAACTAGAAAGTAAATTTGACTTCTTCATTGAAAATAGAATGAAGAGAACTGTAGAGAATTATATGAGAGATAATGATATTGATACATATCCTTCTAAACGTGTGAAAAAATCAGAAAGTAATTTTGCTAAAAGAGTTCAAAATAGAACAGCAGCCTTATCTATGAGTGATACAAGGGAAGATGACTTTCAAGATAGTTTTCAATCAGAAACTTCTGTAAATAGTCCTTCTCGTATTACAGATGAAGTTTCTGTTAACGGGCCTATTTCTGATGACTCAAAATCTAATGAAAATGAAAGTCCAGCTACTTCCAAGGGGTTTGCTTTCCATATCACTCCCCATCTAGATACTATAGAAGATATTGTTCTCGAATGGTTTTCTCCAAACCCAACCATGAATAATGAATGCATTCATTCAATGAATAAAAAATACGGTAAAGCATGGAGATTAAAACATGATTCGATTTATAGAAGCAGAAAGAATATTGTGGATTTCTATGCTTATCTGACAAACGTTGAAGCGGTGGATAAACTGCAAGCCATAACCTATTGCAAAAGCATACAAGGGGACAGAGATATGAATGAGTTTTCTAAGTTTCTAAGAGCATACAAAAAGAGTCATAATAATACTTTTGAAGGTTTGTATCAACCATAAATAGAAGGTATATACTAAACTTAAATCGGTTGTAATACTATTTTTACTTTATGTAGTGGTTCCACGGACTTCACTGTAACATTGATGTTCTATTTGAAAATCTAAAATAATATCAAAAAAAGACAGGAATTTAAATATTCGATAGTTCGATATAAGCATTGTATACCTGATACAACATTGACAGTATATCAAATGATACAAACTATAATATGCTGAACATATACTGTCGGTTTATATTACTGTTGAATATATGGATTCCACATGTCCTGAGTATATCACACCATAATGACCCCATACCGGATTGCAACTTCAAAGAGGCATTTCTATCCAATCCTGAAATGGAAGATGAATTTGGTAAGCAAACACAAGCAGAGAATTTACCCCCAATTATACCGCCAGATGAAATAACTGATGAGACAAGATCATTGCCAAGAATACTAGAAAGCACACCTCAATATATTCTCGATAACTGCCCCTTAGTGCATTTATATAGTGAGGAACGATATTGGCCGTCTGATATCACCGATTTCGTAACACATTTCCATCTTCAAGATGCAGCAGGTGACAAAATTAACATATCTGAGCCGTTAACTATACACGATCTAAAATTAACTTACGAAAAGACATTAAAGAATGGATCTACTGTCAAGATTAATAGTGAAAATCTATTTATGACCTCAAATGAAAAATTTGATGATTATACTGAGTGGTTAATGGGCAGCCAACCGGAATATGGTACTGGATTGATCAAGAAGGGAGCAGCTACCTTATTTATTGTTGATAAGGGTAATGGTTGGGTTGATGCATATTGGTTTTATTTTTATCCTTTTAATTGGGGGCCCTTTATTATGGGTGATGGTCCGTGGGGGAACCATGTCGGTGATTGGGAGCATTCTTTAGTAAGATTTTATATGGGTGAGCCGCAGTTCTTATGGATGAGTGCTCATGGCGGTGGTAGTGCATATCATTTTAATGCCATCGAGAAGGTCAAAAAGCTAAGACGTGTGAATGGTAAGATTCAAAATGAAATTGTTTGGAGGCCGTTAATTTTTAGTGCGAGAGGTACACATGCCAACTATGCATCTGTAGGTCAGCATTCCCATGATGTGCCATTCTTTTTTATGCCCTTGAGTGATTTCACTGATCGTGGTCCAATGTGGGATCCAGTATTGAATCATTATGCTTATCAGTATGATGGGCAAAACATTCATCCAATGACTGAAAGAGAGAAAGCTTTGGGTACCGATTGGTTACGATTTGGTGGGTCTTGGGGTGATAAACAATTGAAATGGAGTGACTCCAGGCAAAGATGGTGTCCCGTTCAATGGAAATATATTAATGGTCCACGAGGACCTTTACATAAGAACTTGGGAAGAGTCTCACTGTGCCAAACATTTAAATGGTGGAACTTTTGGCATGGTTGTCCAGCCAGAAGATGGTTGAAACGTGGAGAAGGGCTGGATGCCGAGAGAAACGATTCCTTTGGTGATAATTGTGGTATTTTACTGTACAAGATTAGGCCTAAATGGTTAAGAAGTATAGCAAGAGTCTTTATGTGGAGAGGTGTTACTTGTTATTTGATGGATTACTTTACTGGTTAGTTTGAATTGATTTCACTGTATGCTTTACATGTTATTCGCATTAGATAACAATTAATATGGGACATGTATAGATTTGCCATCACTAAGAGGTGAGAAGTGTTGTTGCTTTGCCTATACCATTGACTGTTAAATAACAAAAGGTGGTTGAAGCCTTTCACATTCTGATGTGAAAATGGTAAAGGGGTCAGGGCACGGCTATTTGAACAATTGACCTAATGTGACTGCAGTATATATAATCTATACTCTGATTAAACTGATTATATGACTAATAAAAACTTTGTTCTTAATGTTCAGACAAAAATAGTTGACCTTTTATCCTTTCTTCAATTTGTAGTTTCTCTTGTTTCAAACAATAGAAATACATAAACGTTATACATATTCTCATTCCTTCATGTTTGTAGTTATTGTTATTATCTATACATAGCATGGTTTCAAACGCATCTTTATCATGATCATGATTTAGGGAGACATTGAAAACAATAAACTTACTGTCAGCTACTACTTTGGATAATAAACTAAAATGGCAATAAGATATGCCAATGATAGACGTAATCATCAATCAGCTTGCCAAAAGGCCCATCAATCAATACTAATCCTGGTATAAACTGTTCATCAGTCTAGGGATAGTCGACAGTAGCCCCACCTCTATTAGACTAAGCATTGATATGTTACCGCTTCCCTCACAGCAGCTCGAGCTTTCCAGAAGGTTCCCCAAAGGCGCTGCCCCACTTCAATTAAATCTGAATCGCTGTATTGTTTGTTATTCTTTTCATAGAAGAAAAATGTCTCTTCCGTGGAAGAAAAAAATATTAAAAGAACAGCCCGCTTTTCATTGTGATGGTTGCTTTCTCCGCCTGGAAGTTTCTGGAAAATTTCAGATAAAAGATTTTCACCATAGTAAAATATCTGATCTGACTAAGGCGAGCAAAATAAGGTAAGAATATGTGTCATCTCAAGTTAAAGAGTGATAAACAGAGCTTTGTCATCATGGAGGCGTTCAGTATTTGACATGCAGTGCAAGATGATGGACTTGATGTATAAAAAGGGACACTAATTGCAATGAAGTTGGAAATGTGTTTTTCTCTCGAGGTTTAACTTATACTATTATCATAAAAAAGAAACCAGTATACACATACACTCCAAATCATTCATACATACCCAACAAACTCACACATATACATAAAAATGTACAGTCAATTATACAACCCTTGTCTATTCGAACAATTACCTGTCTTCCACGACTCGGTATTGAGACCAGCTGTTTCTCCATGTCCAATGAAACAAAATGTTGCTACTGCTACTACAGACGTCAAGATGACTTCCACTAAGACTGAAAATGGTTTAACTCTAACTTTCACCAAACCATTACCTCCACATTCATACCAAAAGGCTATTGAATACCAATTTTATGAATTGAAACAGAAGATACAACCAACTTACAAGGTTGTCACTGATTTCTTCGGCAATCAATATTATGTTGACAATCAACCCACTGAACAAGAGATTCTAAATCAAATTGATGTTGACTCTATTGGCACAAGATTAGCTAAAGAATCCTTCCAAGATTACTCCTTAGAATTATCTCACGACGGATCCAAGATCTTAGTCTCCTCCCCAAGAGATCACATCAATGAACCATTACAATTTGGTTCCACCATTTCTGATTTCCATGTCGCTGGTTGTGGTGTTATCAATGACACTACTGCTATGCTAAAGATTACTGTTGTGTTTGAATCATTACAATCTTTAGAAGCTAAATATCAAAGACAAGAACAAGAAGAAGAAAAGAGAAGATTAACTGCTATTAAAAAGGCACAAAGAATTGCTGAAGCTAAACAAGAAAGATTAGTCAGATTTGAAAAGACTAGAAGAGCTTCCATTGAAGAAGAAAGACTTGCTAGATTTGCTGAAGCTAAGAAATTAGCTGCTGCAGTTGCCGACTTCAAAGCCAAGCAAGAACATGAAAAGAAAGTTGCTTTCAAAAAACAATTAGAGGAAAAGAAGAGACGTGAACGTGAAGCTAAATTAAGACAACAATATGAACATCAACAAAAACTAAGACTTGAACATGAAGCTAAGATCAGATTACAACAAAAACAAGTACAAGAAAAATTAAGACAAGAATACGAAGCTGAAATGAGACAAGAACTAGCCAGACAAGAACGTCAAGCAAAAATCAGAGAAGAACAAGAAGCTAGACATAGAGAAGAATATGTTAAGCAACAACAAGAAGCTAAGAAACAAAGACAATTGCAAGAACAAGAGGCAAAGAGGCAAAGACAATTACAAGAACAAGAAGCAGAAAAGCAAAGAGAATTACAGGAACAAGAGGCTAAGAGACAAAGAGAATTGCAAGAACAAATTGAATATCAAAGACGTCTTGTTGAAGAAGAAAAGCAAATGAAAGAAAAGAAAAGGCAAGAAAGTCTATTAGCTGCTAATAACAAGAATCAACAAAAAAACGATAATGATGTGGTTAGTATTAAGGTTCGCTTTGATGATAATGATGCTTCTGATAACCAAGGATATGAAAGTTCTTCAGTTGAATCTGCATCCGAGTCAGAAATTGAAGATGAAGTATCTCATCCATCAAGAAGAGGCTCGAGTCCACCAGTGCTTGAAGATGTTGAAGATGATGAAATGAATAGATACAATCAATCTTTAGGTAAATCACCAAATGGTTCCTCCATAATAGAGGATGCTTAAAATAGTATTAAATACACAAAAAAAGATATATATATAATAGATTAATTAATTATAATGAATGTTTTTTTATATTCTAATTATTATTTTTTCTTATTGGATTACTTCTCCAAGGGGTATCTTATAATATTGTTTTGAATAGCTTAGAACCTTGAAAAGATGCATACTCATAGCCCCCCTTCATTCCCCGTGGTGGAACCTCAACATGATTAACTTATCTTCCTTTTAAACGTTCAGCACATGTCGATCAAACAGTTGACCAAATTCGCCCTTTAATCAGAACTAATAATAGCTGGTAATACCACATGCTATACCCTACCCTCACATTAAGCTGTCTACACACTCGTCCATACAGCAATGTAAGATACGTATGATTCAAGAAGGGTTGCAATATGCCCCCCAACCTCCCTGTATATTGCATGGTTATAGTGCTTATCTAAACATTTGCCCAATTTGGAAGGTGGTCCATCCCAAAGGGGGCATGTTATTACGTTTTGGGAAATAAGAGCATGCAGCAGATCACCACCGACGGCAGCCCGGATCTCCGTTTTCCCACGGGCAGTTGCCCGATTGGGACATGTGCTGCCTTAAAGGGGCAAACCTAATACATCTCCAGATCGGGAAACGGGTCAACATCGGGCGATAAGTTCCCCAAAAGGGCGAAAAGCGTGAAATTCTTAAAAATAACTTTTCACTCTTTTCAGCGAGTGCGGGATGTTTTTTTCTCTGGAGGAGAACATCTTTGGGAATTGAAAAATTTCCCTTCCTGATTTCAATAAAGCAGCCATAAGAAACAAACTTAGTGGGTACTTCATCTTATCTTCCTTTTTCTGTTTTTCTTCATTCCTTAGTAAGGCTTTCTTGCAACAACAGATTGGATTGTTACTTTGACATTAGTATTTGATAAGGGTCAATTGTACTAAATTCAATAACACTTTATAAGAGAATTTTATATTCATACATTCTTACACAAAGAATATCATCTCGAAGTTATATTAGTCTTTCGTTTGGTTTGTATTTTAATTTGAACTTTTTTATATTTGAATTATAGCTTCAATCTTTTGAGAACAACAACTAATACAACCCCCCCCCCGTTCCCTCCTCCTTTGAATAATCTTCACCAGAAACAAAACTGTGTTTATAATAAAATTATCTCCTAACGTGTTGATATTTAATTTATTTAAGAAGAAAGAAGACTCTCCTAAGACAATCACTTTAACGAAACTGGTTATATTCGCTACATTGAACCTATATTTTAACATTCTTTAAGCCTTTTGATTTCTTCTAATTTGTAATATTACTATTAATCCCATTATCAATAATTTAGAACAGCAAAATAAATTTTCACGAAGTAATGACAGTAAGAAATTTAACTAACGAGTTTAGTCCTTCGAGACAGGACAATCTGAATAATAGTCAAGACGATTTCACCCCAAGTTTGACACCGTATTCTGCAGACCAATCTGCTTCAAATATTAGTCCCACCACTGAAGAAACACTGCAAGTGGGGAGAGATGGAAACCGTGAAGGTTCATTTGATGAACTTTTACCACCAACTAATCCATTTGCCACGGAAAGTGAGGACTCCTCCGGTTCATATACTAGTGATAGCCAAGTAAACAGTCAGGATTCTTTACTCCCCCACAGTTCACATAGACAACAGACAAACAATGACTTTCAGAAACAATTAGGTAGTCCTCAATCAGATTATAGAGGTTACTATTCAAAGGAAATGCCACTTAAAAATAAGAACAACAACAATAGTTATGATAGTAGTTACACGTCAACATCAAATTCAAATTCTAATGATTATTATCAAAACAATATTCATCTTACACCACAAACACCTTCTAGATATATTTCCACTTCGCAAATGGTGAGTGATATACCTTTGAGTAACAGTTTTATTAATACGCCAAAACCATTCGATAGATATCCAAAAGTTAGTTCTGCTATGCCACAACAAAATTCAAGATTTGCAAACACAACAAATTCATCTGCAGAAGGCCCAATTAAGGGTCTTGGTTATAACGCATCCACTTCATCTGGATCTGGATCGTCTTCGTTTGGCTCACATAATAATGGTCTTATTGAAAAGGATTTTTCACCATTTGGTGGATATCCAACTTCATTTTTCCCACTGAATATGGAAGAAACAGAAAATGATGATTATCTACATAATCCTGACTTGGAAGAAGAAGCAAGATTGGATAAGAGAAGAGTGTGGGATGATTTAAAACATATGAATGGGAAATCGTTTATTGGGTTTCTTGGTATCTTAGTCCTGTTCTTGGGTTCAATGGCCGTGTTTATTGTCCTTCCAGCGCTTACTTTCACCGGTTATGTTGATCATCCAAAGGAAGACATAGCGCCAATTGTTAATGAAACTATAACACAATTCTTAACAGAATATGAATATCCACAATTATCGGCCATCAGAACTACTTTAATAGATCCAGATACTCCATCCTCTGCTATGTCACATAAGGCTAAGAATGGTGATTCATGGAAGTTAGTCTTTTCTGACGAATTTAATGCTGAGGGAAGAACCTTCTACGATGGTGATGATCAATTTTGGACTGCCCCAGATATTCATTATGATGCCACAAAAGATTTGGAATGGTATACTCCAGATGCTGCTCACACTGAAGAAGGTACTTTGAAATTAAGAATGGATGCATACAAAAATCATAACCTTTTCTATAGATCTGGTATGGTCCAAAGTTGGAATAAATTCTGTTTTACCCAAGGTGCTATCGAAATCTCTGCTAACTTACCTAATTACGGTCGTGTCTCTGGGTTATGGCCAGGTCTATGGACCATGGGTAATTTGGCTAGACCAGGTTATTTAGGTTCCACCCAAGGGTTGTGGCCATATTCTTATGATTCATGTGATGCTGGTATCACTCCAAACCAAAGTTCTCCAGACGGTATTTCATATTTGCCTGGTCAAAGATTAAGTGCTTGTACCTGTGATGGTGAAGATACTCCATCTCCAGGTGTTGGTAGAGGTGCTCCTGAAATTGATATCCTTGAAGGTGAAGTTGATACTGTTCTTGGTGTTGGTGTCGCATCTCAATCCTTACAAATTGCTCCATTCGACATCTGGTATATCCCTGATTACGAATATCTCGAAATTTATAATTTCACCACAACAGTCATGAATAGTTATACTGGTGGTCCGATCCAACAAGCTATTTCTGCTGTGACAACATTAAACACTGAGTGGTATGAATTTGGTCCACAAGGTGGTAGTTTCCAAACATTTGGTCTGGAGTATTTAAATGATGATGATGATGGTTATATTCAATGGAAGGTTGGTAATACTCCAACATTCACTCTATACTCAACCGCATTACATCCAAATGGTAATATCGGTTGGAGACAAATTAGTAAAGAGCCAATGTCTATAGTTATGAATTTAGGTATTTCTAACAGTTGGGCCTTTATTGATTGGAGAGAAATTTTCTTCCCAGTAACAATGTCTATCGATTACGTGAGAGTGTATCAACCAAAGGATGCTATCTCCACCACTTGTGATCCAGAAGATTACCCAACCTATGACTACATCGAAGCCCATAAGAATGCATACACAAATGCTAATTTCACAACTTGGGAAGCTGCTGGTTATACATTCCCATTAAATTCACTTACTGGTAATTGTGAGAGTTCAGCTTGGAAGGCAAGAACCCCAAGAGAATGATAACATACAGTGTTTTTTTTGATTTTTCTCCATTTCGGATGGCATTTCAGTATGGCCATAAAACTAAAAAATATATTCTTCTTAACGATGATACCAAGGTTCATAGCAGCCACAGTTCAAGTATTACGAATTCATTCATTCACGTTATAACTTGCAGTCTTTCCAGAAAGTAAGGTTATTTACAGTCTCCATCAATAGAGACAGAACAATTTATAGGATAGATCAGAGTATTTTAATATTTTTCAATACATACGTTTATAACACACTACTAATTACTTATTTAATATTGTAACTGTAACTTTTTTTTTCAAGAGAAGTGAATTTTCAAAGGTAGTCACCTGGATTAGGCACTGGTCATGAAAAGCTAGTTTTGAAGTACGCATATGTATGCTCAACATGTCATATCTGTACACCTGTTGCGATAAGGTAATCAACGACGTTAAATACTACTTGTTTTTTTACAGACTTTCATGCTTTTGCAGGATTACATCTTAACCGGTACTTGTATTATATAGTCTATATACCCTTTCCAAACTCATCATTGGGCTGTGTATAAAGTAAGCGGATTTAATACACATCAAGAAAATAACATACTTACTATGACTATAAAAGGGTACCTTGAATAAAATATTTAGACTTCCCAATAAGAATATCTGTAATAACTGATAGATGGCATTGTCCCATCAGGTTTATAAGACAGTTAGATTGTTTAAGAGTTCGACTTAACTTTCTAATTAAACTACTGTCCCTATGGTGTGTACATTTTAAGCTCTAAAATTGTGTTGTTTATTTTATGGGAATAATTTTAATGATTTGTTAATGATTGAAAGTGTACTTCTAAAAAGTTAATGACATCAAAAAAACATTAAAAAAAAAAGAAGGAGAACTGTCAAAAGCAGTTTTAGTTAAAAAGTAATCACTTAGATAGTTACTAGTTACATATTTTCAAGTTATCCTCCTCTGAGTTTTTGTGGTACCCACATACTTGTATGTAAAATGGGGAGTTTTTCTATGGGAAATATATGGGATTAGGAGGGGTGTATACACCAAAAGGAGAGTGACATTTTGCCAGCAGTAACTTCTTGTATTTTATTCGAAGCTGTTTGTATAATTTATAAGCTTGCCCCAACGAAAGCAAAGGAAAAGCAGGAGAAGATTGCCTATATGACTGAGAACCCTCTTTTTGGTATGTTATTACCCATACATGAAAACGATAGAGAGACAAAAACTACAAAGAAATGAAGGGCAGATATCTGTGGAATGTCTTACTTTATTTTTCTCTATTAACGTAAGTTGAATGATCAATTTTTACGCCCATATATGATGAATGTGATTAGTATGGAAGAAAAATAATTCAATATTCCTTTCTTCTCTGTCGTTTTACCAAATTAACACCATACTATCATTCGTATAGTCTCAACAACCACTAAAATGCACAACATCATCTTTGTTTCTCTCATTTTTGTGATGTGTAGTTGCTTTCTTTCTTCGACTTACCTTATTAAGACCAATTTATTAAAAATTACCCTTTTGGGTAAACGTCAATAATTCCATTGATTTTTAATGAAAAAAAAAAAGATTGATATATTGGGAAGATCAATTCTATTATACATTAGATTAACCAACTTCGCAAAACAGTCAACAACACAACACCACCGCCAGTACTTGAAATGTCATCACCACTGCCTACTGATTCAATACCAGGCAATAGACCGTCGAACTCATCGCCTCCAGGGTCCTCTATTCCCGGTACTTTTGGAAGTAGTTCGGGTTTTGAAAATGATTCCCAAATCGAATCTAGAGTCCAATTCCCAAGTTCTTCCCAACCACAACCAGAAAATCCAAACCTACTACAATTCAGCTCCCAAAATGATCCACAGAGTGGTACACCTGGATCTTCTAACCCTGTTGAAGATTTACCTATGCAAGGTGTTAGAAGAAGAACTGTAAACCACGTTAAGAAAGTTGATGATGTTACTGGTGAAAAGGTACGTGAAGCTTTTGAACAATTCTTGGAAGAATTCTCCATTCCAAACGAAGAGACAGGTGAAGCTGATAAAGTCTACAGAGCCCAAATTGACTTCATGAGTGCTTATGATTTAAGTACTATTTATATTGACTACCAACATATCTCTATGAGAGAAAATGGTGCTTTGGCTATGGCTATTTCAGAACAATACTATAGATTTTTACCATTCTTAATTAAAGGTTTAAAGAGAGTTATTAGAAAATATGTTCCTGAACTATTATTGACCAGTAACTCAGTCCATAGAGAAGAAAACGAAGACGAAGATCCAGATACCATGAGATCTCAAATCCCAAGTTCTTTACCAACAAATGCTTCATCGACTGCTCGTACCGCTAAGTCTACTGCTTCAACTACAAACATTGACCAAGCTGAGCGTGTCTTTCAAATCAGTTTCTTTAATCTTCCAATTGTTCATAGGATTCGTGATGTGAAGTCCGATAAAATTGGCTCTTTGTTAACTATTTCAGGTACTGTTACTAGAACCTCTGAAGTTCGTCCAGAACTATTTAAGGCCAGTTTTACTTGTGATGTTTGCCGTGCAATCGTGGATAATGTGGAACAGTCCTTCAAATATACAGAACCAACTTTTTGTCCAAACCCAACATGTGAAAACAGAGCCTTTTGGACACTTAACGTTGCAAGATCCAGTTTCTTGGATTGGCAAAAGGTTAGAATTCAGGAAAATGCCAATGAGATTCCAAATGGTTCAATGCCTCGTACTTTAGATGTTATATTAAGAGGTGACTGTGTGGAAAGAGCCAAACCTGGTGATAGATGTAAGTTTACCGGTACTGATATCGTTGTTCCTGATGTGACTCAATTAGGTTTACCAGGTGTAAAACCCAGTTCTGCTAGAGATTCGCGTACTATTGCTAGATCTTCTGAAGGGTTAAATAGTGGTGTTACTGGTTTACGTTCTTTAGGTGTACGTGACTTAACTTATAAGATGAGTTTCTTGGCTTGTCATGTTGTTAGTGTTGGTTCCAATATCAATGATAATAGTGCTAACGATGATAACAATAGAAGTACGGACAATGAATTGAACATGGCTGCCAACATGCACGGTAATAACGTTTATCAAGATTATGAAAAAGATCAAGAATTATTTTTAAACAGTTTGAATGCTGAAGAAATTAATGAACTGAAAGAAATGGTTAAGGATGAACATATCTATGATAAATTAGTCAGATCCATTGCCCCAGCTGTATTTGGACACGAAGCTGTCAAAAAAGGTATTTTATTACAAATGCTTGGTGGTGTCCATAAGAGTACAGTAGAAGGTATTCAATTAAGAGGTGATATTAATATTTGTATTGTAGGTGACCCTTCCACTTCAAAGTCTCAATTTCTGAAATATGTCTGCAACTTTGCTCCAAGATCGGTGTATACTTCTGGTAAAGCCTCTTCAGCTGCTGGTTTAACAGCTGCTGTTGTTAGAGATGAAGAAGCAGGTGATTATACTATTGAAGCAGGTGCTTTAATGTTAGCAGATAATGGTATTTGTTGTATTGATGAATTCGATAAGATGGATATATCTGACCAAGTTGCTATTCATGAAGCTATGGAACAACAAACAATTTCGATTGCCAAAGCTGGTATTCATGCTACCTTAAATGCTAGAACTTCCATCTTAGCTGCAGCTAACCCAATTGCTGGTCGTTACAACAGAAAATTGTCTCTGAGAGGTAATTTGAATATGACCGCCCCAATCATGTCTCGTTTTGATTTGTTCTTTGTTATTCTGGATGATTGTAACGAGAAGATTGATACGGAATTAGCTTCTCACATCGTTAATTTACATATGAAGAGAGATGAAGCTATCCAGCCACCATACAGTGCTCAACAAGTTCGTCGTTATATCAAATATGCCAAGACTTTCAAACCTGTTCTGACAAAAGAAGCACGTAAATATCTGGTTGACAAATATAAGACTTTAAGAAATGATGATGCTCAAGGTTATAGTAGATCGAGTTACAGAATCACTGTAAGACAACTAGAAAGTATGATTAGATTATCTGAAGCCATTGCTAGAGCTAACTGTGTTGATGAAATTACTCCAGCTTTTGTTGCTGAAGCATATGATTTGTTAAGACAGAGTATTATTCGTGTTGATGTCGATGATATTGAAATGGATGATGATGAGGCCGATGCTGTTACTCATGATGAGAATGTTACTACCACATCTGATACAGAAAAAAGTCTAGAAACAGATAGTAACGACACCGCTTCTCAACATACCCAATCTGATAGCAACAGTGAAAAACACAAGACTGCCATTACATATGATAAATATATTTCAATGATGAATTTAATTGTTCACAAGATTGCTAATGTTGAAAAACAACAAGGAAAAGAAATGTCTGCCACTGAAATTGTGGAATGGTACTTATTGCAAAGAGAAAATGATATTAGTTCAGAGAGTGAGTATTGGCAAGAAAGGAAGGTTGCTTATAAGGTGCTAAAAAGATTAGTTAAGGATAGAATTTTAATGGAAATTCGTGGTACTAGAGACAATATTATCGATGATGATCTAGACGAAGATGTCCAATCGCATGTGGACCCAGGAAAAATTGTTTATGTTATTCATCCAAATTGTGAAATGTTGGATACAATGGAAGAACGTGAAGATGAAGATCCAAGAGATGCATAAATTGTAAACACACCCACACAACAGTATTCAACTTAATCGAAAATGTGTATTCTCCCTTTTGATAAGGAATCATTTGTATTATAAAAAAAAACATAAATAAATTAATAAACCAAATATTATATTAATTTTCGCCTACTTTTTTAGAGAGGATAAACTCATAAGAGCATATATACTTTTACATTCTTACTTATAATTTTAGCTATGAAGGAGCGATTTGTTCAATTTAGTTGAAACCGAATTCTTGTTTTAAGACATCAGCTAATCTCTTTAACCCAGTTTCTAATTTTTCTGGAGACACAGCAGCATATGTACCTCTAAAGAAGATAATGTTTGGATTAGAACTCTCCTTGGACTCCTTTGGTTGTGCTGGAGTGGTTTCGCCATCTGTGATAAACCAAATACCTGGAACCACTAAGACACCATTTTCAACGACGGTTTCATAAATGTGTTGTTCAACTTTTAATGGATCAGATTCAAATTTAGTAGCGAACTCTGGATGAGCAGAAGCATCTATGTTGACGGTGAAGAACATACCGGCAATTGGTGGATTGATGGTGAACACTGGACTTTCTGGAATATATTTGAATAGAATATCGATGGCATCATTCCGTTTTAGCGTATATTCGTGACGTAAAGAGATTAACCAATCTATGTAACCGGATTGGCCCCATTTATTTAGAGTCGAAGAGACTAAAGCTTGAGTGAAACCAGCTGGTGCTTGAATGGTCATTTCATGTAAAGCCAAATAAGCAGCCAATAATTTTTTGGACCCAGTGATCCAACCTAATCTTGTACCTGGGGCTAAGACTTTAGAGAAAGAGTCTAGTCTGATAACACGGCCATCGGTGTCTAAGGACAAGAAAGTCTTGGCTAAAGATTTCAAGAATTCTTCGTGACTTGGTCTAACATCAGATTCAACAGAAGATCTTTCGTTGATATCTTTAATGTATTTACCAACTTGCAAAAAATAATATGGTTCATCTTCAATGATAAGGAAATCATGTTTTTGAGCAATCTTATAAATTTCTTCCTTTCTTTCATCAGATAATGAGGAACCCGTTGGATTCTGACCTGTTGGAATGGTATATAACAATTTTGGTTTTGGTGCACCTGGAGTCCAATTGTCTAAGATATTAGCCAATTTAGATGGGATAATACCATTTTCATCAATTGGAACTGGGAAAGTAACGACACCTTGAGCTTGAGCAGCAGATAGAGAAGAAGAGAAAGAGTGGGATTCAGCAAGGATGACATCACCTCTATTACAAAAGACTCTTAATGTAGACTCCCAAGAGTTAGTATTCCCCGTGGTGGCAACGATGTCCCAATCTTGATATTGTAAATCATGGATCATAGTGGTATGCTCTCTTAAAAACTTCAATAGTTCAGGTTGACCAGCAGAGAACCCATATTGTAAAGCTCTAGCAAATGGGATATCACCTTCATGCAGCTTTTCATTTTTCTTAAGATCAGCCTTAAGGACATCATTAGTGGCTGGATCGATTGGAGCCCCAATACCCTTAGTGAAAGGAGGCATTGGTGAGTCTACGGTTAAGTTATCCCATGGGAAATAATCTGACATTGGTAACCCACCACCCAAGAAGATAATATTTGGATCATTGAAAAGATGGATACAAGTTTTCAATGGGGATGGTTTTCTGGCATTAGTTTCTTCAGAGAATAAATGAGTTAAATCTTTTGATTCAGGTAGGACCATATTGCTTGTTTATTTAGATGTTTGCTTGTTTGCTTGTGTTTGAGTTGCACTCTTACTTGCGGGCTGTCTCAATGTGTCAAAAGTTCAATCTTTACTTCAAGCCAATGTTTCCCACCTTTATATATACTACCACTTTAAACCAGTTCGGCTTATAATAATAGCTCCAATGACGAAATTTGGAGATTTCACCTTTAACTTCGTGAAGAACGTCCGCCTGCTGAGATCTGGCAATTTTGTATGAGTCAACGGTGGAAAAAACCATTTACTGGCAGACACCGCGGCAGATCGCGGGAGCGTATGTCCGCATTCGGACATTGAGCAATTTCACACTTGCCGCTACTTGCCGTGTATTTCCTTTTTGGGGAAGTATTTTCCATTTAGAGCTTCCAAGGCCGCAAAGAGATATATATACCCAAACAGGAAGCTGGATGTTGGATCAGTGAAAAATATCAAGAAAACTGAAATTTTAAAGCTATTTTGGAATGTGATTTTGATGGTTTTAACAGATTGGGCCTGACAGGTTATGATTGGTGAAACTTAAAGATTGAAGCAACTTGCGACAGAGTATTGTACATAATTGGTGGTATTGATTCAGTATAAACACAGACTAATATGTTTGTGAAAAGTTACACTTTACAGCTAGCTTTATGTGTTCACCATTTGGCACCTTTAATATGGGCCGCAGATGAAAAGATAACAGGTAATGATATTTCAAAACAATATCTTGTGGATCCCACCCAGATTCCTGGTCTAGAGAAAATCGAAGATTTAAATGCTATCCCAGAAATGTACGCTGGTCATATCTCGATGTTTGATGATATTAAAGAAAATAAAGATAATAAAGATAAGATTCCGTCAGATTTTGGTTATTTCTTTTGGAAGTTTGAACAAAAATTGCCCTCAGAGGAAGAAGAAAAAAGCGAAGAGAATAAACCATTAATCTTTTGGTTCAATGGTGGACCAGGGTGCTCTTCTATGGATGGTGCTTTAGTCGAAAGTGGCCCCTTTAGAATAGATAATAATGGGAAAGCAATAATGAATCCAGGTTCATGGCATACAAGAGGCGATTTGGTGTTTATTGATCAACCAATCGGCACAGGATTCTCATCTTTCAATGATGAAAATATTGATTTATTTTTTGATAATGATCTTAACCAAGTCAGTGAAAGATTAATGGAGTTTTTAAAGAACTATTTTCAAATCTTCTCACTCGATCAAGATAAAGAAATTATCTTAGCTGGTGAAAGTTATGCGGGCCAATATATCCCTTATTTTGCCTCTCATATCAAAGATTATAATACCAAGAACAAAGATGGTAAACCTTACAACTTGAAATCACTTTTAATTGGTAATGGGTGGATTGATCCAACAACCCAATCCTTATCATATTTACCCTTTGCTATGGAAAATGGTTTGGTAGATAGAAAATCTGCATCCTTTGATGAATTATTGAAACAACATGAAAGTTGTCAAAATAAAATCAATTCTGTCATAGATGATAAAGCTACATCAAGGTTTGAATTCCCTGAATGTGAAAGGATTATTCAAAAACTATTAGCCATCACAAGTGACGAAAAGAAACAAGATTGTATTAATGTATACAATTATGATCTCAAGGATTCCTATCCTGCATGTGGGATGAATTGGCCAGAGGATATTTCAAATGTTGCAAAATTCTTCTCCAATAAAAAAGTTCAAGAGGCTTTACACATTGACAAAGACTGGGAAACTAACTGGAAGGAATGCAGGTTAGAAGTTGATAAGAACCTGTTCAACAAAAATACCAAACAATCAATTGAGTTATTACCTGACCTGCTACAAGATGGTATTGATATCATTTTATTCAATGGTGATAAAGATTTGATCTGTAATAATAAAGGGATCCTCGATAGTATTGATAATATGAAATGGGGTGGATCTCGTGGGTTTTCTGATGATGTGGAAGACTATGATTGGATTTATAGAAATCAAGACTTAAATCAAGATGAAAATGTTGGTTTCATCAAATATGATAAGAATTTAACTTTTATTAGTGTATACAATGCTTCTCACATGGTTCCCTTTGATAAAGGTATGATCAGTAGAGGTATAGTAGATATTGCCATGGACCATGTTCTATTATCCACTGTGAACGAGAAAAATGCTTTAGTTAGTGGTGACTCGCCATTCTTTGAAGATGAAGAAGAAGATGAAGACAAGATGAAAAATAATGATGAAGACAAAGAAGATGATGAAAAGGAAAATGACAAGGACGGTAGTGACAACGAGGGCAGTGATAGTGAAGATGAAGGTGAAAATAGTGACGATGAGTATGATAGTGACGACGAAGAAAGTGATAACGAGGATGATAGTGATGAGGAAGAAGAAGAAGAAGAAGAAGAAGACAGAGATAAAAAAGAGCCATTCAAAGGGGGAATTGTCATACTATTCTGTCTTATCATTGGTGCTCTATATGGTGGTGTTAGATACCGGAAAGTGATATTATCAAAATTATTTGGTACATCATATGAAAAGGTTAATGGTCAAAAGAAAACTGTCACTTGGGCAGATGATCTTGAAAATGGTGATACATTTGAAGAAGATACCGATAGACAATTAAATATTCATGATGAAGATGAAATCCCGCCAGCCCTTGGTTCCATTGATGTAGATGATACCAACCTTTTTGAATTAGAAGACATGAAATGATAAACCTTCCTTCTTTTATGATAGATACCGTAAATAAGTATTGAATGATATATAAAAATTATAAAAATATATAACACTTCATTGGAAATGTTGCAAGGGACTGTGATAATTTGAAACAGTTTTTGGATTCTTTTGTTTTCTTCATATCAAAAATAGAATACAAAAATAACTAAAGACACAGCTTTCAAGGTTAAGGTAGAATAAAAGCATTTATATTATTAATCTTGATATAAGAATCAAAAAAAATCTCCGCGACGGGGAATTGAACCCCGATCTGGCACGCGACAAGCGCCCATTCTGACCATTAAACTATCACGGATTAAATGAAGGAAAGAGAGCACTCACACTGGGGGTCGAACCCAGAATCTTCTGATTAGAAGTCAGACGCGTTGCCATTACGCCATGCGAGCTCTGTTTCTTATTAAAAATTTTATTTCCTGGTATTTATATATGAGTGAATTCACCACGCTTTTGCGTGATAAATAACCCTATATTAAGAGCTATGTTTGGATGGGGATTTAATACACAAGACAAAATGTTCATTGATTGTAGAATTCATTCACTTAACGTTGGTATCAGTCCGCTGGTTAGTTTGAGTACAATACTATCAGTAAAACACCTTGATATCCTACTGATCGGCAGTTACCAAGAAAGCGACTTTAGGTTCATACCTCAGGAGAAAAGATTACTCTAGTTAAGACTATATATTTATTCTTCTTTCTAACTTACTTCACCTTATTTTTCATTTGTAAGGGGAAAAAATAGAGGTTTTCTCGAAACGTTTAAAGCTCTCAGCTATTTATACTCTACTACACTTTAGGTTACGCTATTTATTTTACTTCAAGTTTACAATTCAAGATTTTTATAAAAGTGAAACTATGCAAAAGTGAAATTTTATCTATTATTGCAATGATAATTGTCTAGTATATTCCCCTGAGAAAACTATGATAAAGTAAAAGCATACAAGGTGCATGAAAGAGGAGAAAACTCAAGTAGTCAGTACTTCAAAGAGGAGTGGAAATACAGCAACTTTTGATACGATACATACACAAAAGTTGATGATTTGTGCCATAAAATTTGTTTCGGTTCATATCTATATTCAGAAGAAGTAAAGTAAAAATAAAGCAAAATAAACTAAACCATAGTAGAGAAAGTTGGAAATAATACTTAATAGGCATCTTGACTAGGCAAAAATATAATTAAATCCAAACACATCCCGTATTATGCCCTCGCAAAAAAGGAGATAGAAACTGTAATTAATATATAATGAAGAAAGGGTAGAATCATACACTAGGTTCACACACTAAAGAGTAGCAGCCATGTAAAACAAAACTCTTTCCGTTCAGGATTACATACCCCACTCACAAAATTTACAATGGTATAACCCGCCAACTTCCTTCCAATAATGTTACAAGAGATCCATCTTGAGGATGTAATATTTCCTGTAACAGGCAAAGCTGGTCCACCAGTGGGTGCTTTTATTATTATGTTGGTATCATCTAAACTTATCCCTGGCTTGAGTTACAGATAGAAGACGAGACCTTAATCATGTTCAGTACATCCATATAGTAAAGCACTCAATAATAAGTGTGTCATCATAATGATTGAAACAATTAATTTAGCTAAAAATCATCTTAACACCTATTACTAAACTGTAACACTGTTTATCAATGAGATATATATCTACTACATTTAATGAGATAAACAAGATGTTTGACATAATTTCCACAGACCTACTTAATGAAGAAACAGCCAGAATAGGTAGATGCATTTATCATTCATTTTATTCATTTTCACTTACATTTGCTGAAATATTATATGAAAATACTCTCATACTCATTAATACTGAACTAGTGGCATACTCCACTGATTCTCCTTTTCCCATACACATATCATGGTTCATTACTTTCGAAGTTCACTAAAATATTAAAGTTTAAAGATCCTGGACTTAAAGTTTGCGTGGAAAGGCATAAAGCCACCAAATGGGAAAATACATACAACACAGCAAAGGATATCTGAATTCCCAATAGTAATGATGGAGCTCGCCCAACAGTAATAAGCTTATGCCTATATCTTTCATACAGATGCCCAAACTGAAAATCTGAGATCTAACTTTACCCAGTTTATTGGATTTATTTGATACCTCAAATAAGAATGCAATTTTCTCCCGACTCCCCCCGCAGATACTAGCTAGAGTCCATTACTAATAATGACCTAATAGCACTGTAAATAAAGCTCAATCATGTGTTACCACCTGAATTTGTCTTGAATACTACTGTGAATCTCATGTACATTGCATATCTCTATTGTCATTTGCGTTGTCTCAAGGCAGAAAAATAGCAGAATGTCGAGGATTTTCAAGGATTTTCCACAAAACTTAATCTTCGCTGTTTTGTGAAAAATACCGCCATCTGGTCACAGCCGCTTACACTAACCATAAGTTTTGCTTAACATTACTGCAGTGCCAGTGCCAGCACGAATGCTGATAACCTAGCCACCACTCACAATATGTCTCGATAATGGTGGATGCAGATCATTACAATCAAAAAAACCAGCCCAAATAAACAGTATGAATATCTTATTGTAATTTGAGGAGAATCCTGGTCAGCGGCATAATCTCCCGAGAAATGAAGAAAAGACTGGTTTCTTCCTAAAGGAATTCTTGTAGTCTCTTCTTTCCTGTTGAAGAATGTGGTAATACTAAAATTGAGGCCATTGGTTTGAGAATTATGGTGCCCGCATTTTCTTACCATCTTGTGATTAAGATATGAGCCAATATCTCAATGTAAATCCTTCTGTATTTCAGTTGACCAATATGAAAAGACCGGTATGTCCATGTTAATTAACCACTTCTAACAGGAGCAAAATCATTTCTTTATAGCCGGTTTTTGGTTGAAGGTATTTACCAGATGACAAGGTTCTCGAGTCTACTCTCATGTACAATAACAAAGGCTACATAGAGCTACGATAATGAACAGAGTCTCTTATTTGCCAATTACCTAATTCTATTATCTCTAGATTATAATGCTACGGCCACCCATTCTTCTCTCAACATTACCTTTCCAGGATTTTCCTAATCGTGATTGTTTGCATTTTTGGCAATCTAATCGATTTTAAAGAGTTATCTCTTCCTTCAGTATCAGTCAGTATTCGAAATCCGGTTCTTTTCAACTACTGTGGTATAAAAAGACGAATGGAATAGGTATTCTTATACTTCTTGCAACTATAACATTCTTTACTTTTTATTTATACCCAATATAAATATCTATCACAAGAATATTCAACACTATCAAGGGTATCAAATATTACCAAATTTTAATCGTAGATAACTTACTGTTAACATGGCAGTCCTATTCCAGAAAGAGTTTTTACTAGTATTACTTTCTTTTACATTATTCAAGGTTTCAAAAGCTAATTCAGTACCACCATCATGCGACATCTCTACGTCCAGTGGAATTAATGCTGCAACAGCTAATTTTTTTGAATTGGATGATTTGGATGCTGCTATTTATAATGATATCAATTTTCTATCGGGCGGTTACCTTCCTGGCAACAAGATAGGAGGCAGCCTCAGAAATAGCGATATTACTTGGGACTCAGGCCCGAATGGAGATATCCCACCATATGGATATACTCAAAATCCTATCCCACTAGATCGTTTCCTAATGGATGTTACCGGGTTTTATAAGGCCACACTGACAGGTATTTATTCAATCAAGGCAAATACAAATGTTAATGCTGCTACTGCTGTGTTTATGGGTGCTGGATCATCCTTCGATTGTTGTGATCAATATAATGTTTCTATGGCAAGCGATCCCATATTTACCAATGCACTGGATCAATCCCCAATCCCCAAAGAATTCTATCTGGAAGCTGGCTCATATTACCCATTTAGATTGATTTATGCTAATTATGGAGGTATAGGGGCACTACAGATATCAATAACTCTACCGGATGGTTCAGTAGACGATACTGTTGGCCGTAATCTTTACACTTATCCTTTAATAAAAGATGACCATTGTGCTGCTATAACTCACACCTTCGAAACTACAACACACCTTGAAACCACTGCTGCCACATCTACATACATGACTTCAGTTGCAACAACTTCTACCATGGTATTCACTAGTTCTTCTACTACCGAGGAAGCAATCATCACTACTGTGAACACCATTGTGGAGAATAGCACCACTCTACTTGAAACCAGTACTGCCATTGAAACTCCCATTCCAAGCACTTCCACTTTGGACACCAGTGCATCAATTACAGAGCAAACCACTATTCCAGAAATCAGTACTGTTATCGAGACACCTCCTCCAAATACAATTACCTCATACATCACCAGCGGCTATACCCAAGCAACTACCTTCACTATTACTACTTATACCATCGGTCCCGACGGCTATCCCTCTCCTGAATATATTATCGTCATTGCCACTCCTCCGCCAAGTGCGGTTACCTCGTACTCCAGTGCTCCCCTTACTAAGGAAACCAGTATCATCTCTGTAAGCACTGCCACTGATGGTAGCACTATTCCTGAAACCAGCACTGTCACTTTATACAATAGTAGATCTGTTACTGAGGAAACCAGCAGCGTTTTCGTACACACAACTACTGATAGCAACATCATTGCTGAAACTAGTGCTGATGTTGAGACTTCCTCAAGTCCTATCACCTCATATACTACTGACTCTGTTACTGAAACAACCCCTTTTACTACTCTGATCTCTGGTACTGACAGTAGTACCATATCGGAAAGCAATGCTATCACCGAGTCTTCACCAAGTGGAGGTGTCATTACAAGTAGAGTATTGCCAAATACCTCTAGCAGTAGCGGAATATCCTATGGTAACTCCACCTCTCAAGAGCCATCCTCTCCTGTGACATCTCAGGAAGTTCCATCTCCTACCACTATACAAACTGTCTCAGGTAAGGAATCGGCTGCTCCTACCACTACAAATGCTAACCCCGTTAATACAAACGTTTCTCCTGGTATTACCAAAACTATCCCAGGCAACGAACCTACTGCTCCAGCTGGTAATGATGGCAATACATCAGATCCAGGCAACGAAGGTTCGTCCAATAATAGTGATGATGGCAGTACATCAGGTACAGATAATGGGAGCTCTTCGAATGATGATACGAATAACAATGCCTCAACTCCTGGCAACAAAGGTTCTTCCAATAATAATGATGATGGTAATAAATCAGATAGAAACGACGAAGGGTCCAGCAGCAATGAAAATGATCACAATGTGTCAGCTCCAGCAATTAATGATAATGATGACCGAACATCCCACGATGACAATGCAGCCTCTTCTAAAAACAGTGATGACACCTCTGCTTCTGGTGATAAAGGGCATTCTAACAGTGGGAAAAATGGCGATGACTCTGTTCCAGACAATAAAGGTTCTTCAAACAACGGTAAGCCAGATAGAGACCAGAATAGTATGCCTGGTCCTCTTTTCACTAATAAACCATATTCTTCTCCTACTATCTCAATTGCAAGTTCACTTTCAGCATATGAAGGTGCTGGTGTTCTTAACAAAAAGTGGTCTTTGACATCACTATTGACAGTTGTCATCTTGGCCATTGTTTAGTTGTGTATTATTATATATATCTTATGTATTTTTGTTGTTTATATTTTGGTAAAGATTTCCCTACATACCGGTAAATCTAACTATAATTAAAAATACACTTCTTATGTCGCCATCATGTTGGCATCCATGCACATAACACATCTCCATTTTTCTAATTTGAACTGGAGGCTCTCTGGTAATATTTTCTATAATTGACAAGTTGTTTCAACTAAATATTATACGTGCTAAAAATAAATTGCTAGTAGGTTATAACTATCAGCTACAGAAAGTTTGTGAGTGTAACCCTACTCGAAAACAAACCATTATTACTGTCATATATATATATTTCACTTTCTTTTTTCTCCACTATGATTGCATAAATCTGGACTCTAACTTTGGTTATACCACATTCTTATGAAGGAAATATGAAAGTGCTGGGATTCAAAGTGTATTACGTTCCGTTCAATAGTTGCTGACATTTTTTCGGTCACGTATTTTACACATATCGATACAACTTTCTACGTTTACTTCTTATGCAAGAGCTACTGTTCAATATATAATCTGGCTCTATAAGCCATATATAAATTGTACATTTCATCATCTTTTAGGAAGATGATTATTGCAAGAGTAAATTTATAAGAATTAAGAAAACAACAATCAATGAAGACAACAGTATCTTATGTCATATTTCAATAACCTTAGTTGGTAAAGTAATAATGCCTGGCCTAGTATTTAATTATGGTTACCTCTTGAGAACGACTAAAATTAGAGCAATTGGATCACACCTGTAATAACCTTGAACTAATGAATCTGAACAGAGCTTTTTGACAGATTTGGCAAGGGGTAGACCATAATCAGTAAGAAAAAAGATCCCTTACGTTATGTCCAAGCAGGTTTCATCGATTACTATTCGATATCTAGAGCTGGCTTCTTTATAATTGAATGTGTGAACGGTTGGGTATTGTTGGATAATCAACCAACCTTGTCTAGGGGAATATGTGCTATTTCTTCAACACTTTCCTTTCCTTAGATGCAAATCTATGATGATTTAAAACAGGGGCCCTGCAGTTTGGTTAATATCAAGTTCTATACACTCTGGAAAAGGTTGTTTTTATATTAGACATTTCTTTGGTGTAGATACACTCTGATTTGATGTATAGCAACAGTATGATATACCTCAGTTGGAAGGAGCACTTTCATAATTAGTCCGAATGCATGGATCATTGGCTTTTATAAGATGCTACTACAACTGATAACATTGACTCTAGTTAAGGTTTTAGATAGCTTATTAATGCGTAGTTACTATTTATTAAAAGTAAGATCAATGCTATTTAAGGCTTACACATAAGAGCAGTAATTTTATGTCTTAGAAGAGCGGTAGTTTAAATATCTAGTGGTGGATATAGGTGGATGCGGACATTGTTTGTATGTATGACCAACAACTCCACAACGATAACATGTAGGAGCATGACGTTTGGAACGATTATTCTTGTATGAACGGTGACTTTGACGAGAGTCTTTTATTGCTTGAATCAATTTTGCTAAAAGTTCGTTAGTTCTGTTCAGTTGCTGGGCCAATGTGCTTGAAACAGATTGTTGGTAAAATGCTATATCTGGACTGGTGTTATTTTGGTTATTGAATGATGAACTGCTATACTTGAATGGGAACGTGGTAGAAAATGATGTCAAGGTAGGATCCCTAGCTGGGAGAAGAGGGGCAGCAGGTGGCATATTGGGTAAGGAAGCACAACCCAATATATTGTAGCACTTATTGGCTGTCTCAAATGCTTCATCTAGTGTATAATTTGGGTGCAAACTTCGAACCCAAACTTCCAGAGGACCGTCAAGACCCCTGATATACATTTCGCAAAGCTCATCAGGTAAATAAGTTTTATTAACCCTTTTGACCAGTCTGTGAAACTCGCGAGTATATTCAAGCACTGGTATACCATTTTGTTTATGGTTATGGAGTTTCATTAAAGCCTGCTCTGGACTAACATAATCACCGTAAAATAAATCTAATTTTGATAGTAAGGCAATTGGATCACACTTGTAGTCGTTTTTCTCCCCGATAGCGGACTCTGGTTCGACAAAACCCCAAGCAATTACTAAAGGAGCCCCGCTCAAGTGGTCTATAATATACTCAACTTTGGCATTATCTGTAGTCAGTTTCTGAAATGCTAGTTGACAGAAAATTCTGAATTCCTCGTAGGGTAAAAGGTTTACATTATTGAAAAAGAATCTACATGGATCCCATAGAGAACAGGCTGTATGGGGCGGATAAGGTGGTCGTTCCGAGTGTGTATTCATACTTTCTTGAAAATAATTTCAGATGATGTAATATTATGTTATTCGAATAAATTCGGTAAAAGTTTTATCGTATATGAATCAGGAACCCAAATTTCGACTGTTGCAACTATGAAAATTGATATAGACAAATGATTTAACCTTGACAGAGATGTATTCAAAAGTGTTTACTTACTTTCTTTTGTCTGATCCAGACACCTACAATATGCCAGTTACTTAGATAACAGTGCTCTCTGTATTATTTGGATATTCATTAAATCGTTACCCTCCCCGATGATGGTTTGAAGATCAGGATTTTTCGCGAGAAAAATATTTTGATAAATTAACATGACCTCAATCGGCAATTATAAAGAGCACCTAAAAAAATTAATTAAAAATTGCCATCTTAGTATAGTGGTTAGTACACATCGTTGTGGCCGATGAAACCCTGGTTCGATTCTAGGAGATGGCATTATTTTTTGATTGGTAATGCTATATGATCTTTGTAATTATGTTATTTTTTTTGCAACGTAGAATAGTATGTTGGATTAATATAATAAAGGTAGTTAGGATGATTAGTTCATTCATTTATTTATTGGGAGTTGGGTGTGACACGGTATTGGCACTATAAAACTTCTTGAATGCTATGACTAAACTTGTATTCCGTGCCTAGCTTGTAACATTAAACCACAACATGTAATACCTTTTCCAATAAAAACTGCATGGCTTGCCGAGGCAGGATTTCAATTGGTATGCAAATTAATTTAGCAAATGATCAATTGGAACTCCTTATGATATTTATTTCATTTTAAAAGAACTAGATAGCTTGAATTTTTACTTAAAAGTAGTGTAAATCTAGTTATATACAAATATTTACATACAAATAAAATTAATTAGAATTTAATTTAATAGGTACAGAATGAAGTAATAGACTTATAACTTTGGAATCTTTAAAGATTTAGAAATCATACCACAACCATGAATAAAGAATAATAAGATTAATGGATGAAATTCAAAGAATTTACCTTCTCTAATTATACCGAATGGAATATTAGCAAAAACACGGTTATATGAGACTAATAAAGTCATCCCAAGAACTAACACTAAAGAAGTTGGCATTGGGAAACCTTCGAAGAATTTTGATTTACCTTTCTTGTCCTTTGGTAATTGACCTACTGTAACATTAAATCTAGCTAATCTAGTAAGACCACAAAGAACAAAAAATGAAAGGACAAAGACGTCTAGGGTAGTTTGGAAACCGATGGCAAAGGCAGTAGAAGCTGGAGCCACACCAAATGAAATCAAATCAGCTAGCGAGTCTAATTCTTGACCCATTAGAGAGGATCTGTTTCTTAAACGGGCAACACGCCCATCTAAGAAATCAAAACACATACCTAAGAAGATAAAGAAATAAGCTCTTTGCACATAGTGTGGTTTACCAGTTAGTGTGAATCTCAAACAACTTATAATGGAATAGAACCCAGAAAACCCATTTAACATGGTAATATAATCTGCCATATGTAAATTTCTAATCATGCTAAAATGGTAATCATCACTAGTAAACATAGCAATATCACTTTCATTTGGCGGAGCTAATGGTGCAGTGTCAATATTGAAAATACTTGAGGTTTTTCTACTCACGGTTTGTGTAACTTCGAATTCAACCCCATTATCACCGGTTTCTTCTTCATTTATTCTTCTTTCTCTTAATTCAGACATCGCTCGACTTTCTGTGTATTTTTGCTTGTTGCTTTAAGTTTTACGTTGATTAACAAAAACTTAATCAACTGTTGGATATATGTTCTTATGAGGATATGAACAAATCTGAAACTTCCTAAACTATCAAGTTCCAATTACAACCGGTACTTTAAATACAACATGGCATCGAACACTAAACTTCAAATCGGTGTCCTCCTTTTTCTTTAAATTTTTGTTTAGGTTTCCAATTTTTAATTTTTTTCACGTTCTGGGGAAAAAGGTAGTGTGCGGCAACTTTCAGCAGTCTCATATTCTGGAAATTGACCACAGTAAATAATGAATTTAATGTATGGCAAGTCGAATAATGATTAGATAATACAAGGCACAGTAATCATATTACAACCATAACTATTAGCCCTCCTCGAGTGAGAACTGTTAATGCAGGGAAAGCTGCAATGGTTTCTGTAAAATTCTAAATAGAGACAAAAAACATAAAAGAAGAATAGTATAATAATATATAGGACATTTTGACGGTAGAATAAAGAATATAAATACGGAATAGATAATATGTAAGCAAACAAAAAATAGAGAATATCATCAATAAGAAGTCGTAACAGAGTAATAAAATAGAGGAAGGAAAGAATAGAAAAAAATGAAAAATAAAATACTACGAGGTAACATTTATTTACCCAACTTTTCCAATGTGGCCTTATTTGAAGAACCACCTAGACGTGAATCAAATTCATAGCCACGAGAAAGCATATCAGTCAAAACTTCGGCATATGGTGGTTTACCTGGCTCCTCCTTTTCTGCTGGATTATTACCCGTAACAGTGTTGAAATAATTATGGTAGATATCACCATCGAAATAACCAATTGGTGAGTTTAATACAGAGTCTGGCAATTCAAAAGCATCAGTTAAAGCAATACAGTCTTTTCTAACCAGTTTTAATAGAGCATTCAATTTAGTTTGAATTAAGCTTGAAATTTGATTTGGTTTCAAGATTTTAAATTGTTGGAATTCACCGGAATACTTATCAATAAAATACACTGAAAACAATTTGAAGACATTCCATAGTGCATCCTTGGAAGATTGATCTTTGACATGGGAAGTCTCATCATTACTTAATTTCTCATGGAAGGATTTCAACATTGAATGAATAGCGTGGAATTTAGAGACAGTGACTAATAATTTAGTGATTTGATCAAAATCTTTAGTTCTTTGAATTGTTTTACCGATATGAACCAAAAATTGAACCAAGGCAACCCCCCAAATTTCAATATAGGTTTCTAAATCATCATCATCTAGAGTAGCCTCGATTTCATTAGTATAAACTTTTCTGATGAATTCTGGGTCTAAATAATCAAAATCAGCTGAATCCAATTCTTCATCAAATTTACCCTTTGTAGCAGAATCCACAAATTTTTTCAAAATAGATTTAGCTGAGGTTAATGACAGGATATTATTATCACCTTCCCAAGTACATTGAACCACCCAGTCATTATAACCTTTACCAAAAGCATTATATTGCGAATAACCATGACCACCACAACATTGTCTTAATTCATCAATCAAATTAGCCACTAACCAAGTATTGGTAGCTTTTAAACTTGCTGAGGAGATGAATAAATTTTTCAACTTGGCACTTACAGTCTTGAATGCTGTATTATCATCCTCACCTTTCTTGGAACCTGAAGTAGACACATGATACAATTCATCCAAAGTTTCATAATACGTCTTCATCAATCTATGAGCAGCTGGAGAAATCAAATAGGCAATGGCTAATTGTGGTAGCACTCTATGTTGATGTAAAGAATAATCGATCAATTGAGTTTCGTCCCTTTTTTGTTTTACCACCGAGGTTTTACCTTTACCTTTACCTTCTTCGACGTCATTAACTTGAACAAATTGTTGTCTCCCAACGGCATATCTAGTGGCAATAGTAACAAACTTGGACCCAAATCTAAATGAATCCATGACCATATTGACTCTACCAGAGAGTAAAGCACTGTAACCAGAGACTTGATCCAATTGTGGTTGAGATTTCACAGTGACATCGTTACCATCTGGGGAAGGAATGACTTTAATGAATCTTGATAACATATATTCTCTTGGAATCACGACATTCTTGAATTGAATCCAACCATTGTCAATCCCATCACGACCCATTTTCTTACCAATATCACCAATGATAATCCCAGGCAATAATTGGAAATTGGAAACGTCTCTTAATGGAACGATGAAAGTCTTGACACCATAATCCTTCCCCTTGACAATCAGTCTAGCGTAGACCACTGAATGTGTGGCGGAATGGGCGGCACCACCGATCCACCATTTAGTGGCGGTTAAATTTGGTGTATTAATTTGGAATGTATCAGTGGATAGATCATAGACGGCGGTAGTTTGTAATGCGGCGACATTGGACCCATGTCCCAATTCTGTCATTGCAAAACAACCATAAATTTGTTTCAAGAATATGGCACCACGTTCTTGTAACCAATATCTAATTTGTTGATCTGTACCATTACCTTTGATACAATTACCGAACAAACCTAAATGGACCCCGACACGAGTAGATAGTTGTGGATCCATCATGGCAATCAAAGAAAGTCTTCTATCGAAGATATTCAAATCGTTGTTGGTCAATTGCTTTGATGAGGGGTCCAATTGTAAAGATTTGATTAAATCAGTATCTTTATAATGTTTCTGCATGGTTTTAATATCATTTTCCATGTATAGGGACAATCTTTTGATCTTTCTTGCAGTGATTTCTCTTTCTTGTAACTTTTCTTGTTCGTAGTAGTTGGAATCACATTTTAAGATTGGATCGGTAGTGATTTGGTCGATCAATTTGTGTGTAATTTCTTGATCCTCTGGAGTGGACTCCAAAAAACAGTTGATTTCGTTAGTGTTTAATTGAGAAGAGTTTCTTTCACCAACTATATATCTCTGTGGATTGAAGACCGGATCATTGAGATTAACAGTAGACAGTTTTGTCATATTTGTTCTTTGTTCTTTGTTGTTTGTACTTTTTGTTTAAAAGCGAATAGACTCAAAAATGCAAATATAATATAAATATATATGAAATGATATACAGATATGATGAATATATCCTCTACTTATATATGTTTTATTTCCTGTTGGATCTGTTCTGTGATGGGTACCCAGTTTCTCCAACGATAAACTTGGCTCTGCTCTGATGAATGGTCATCAATGATTCAGACAGCTAACATAATCTCTTAAATCCCCATATAATACTCACACATCAAAGTGGAGATAGGTGGAACGGCCATTACTACTGCTGTCAAAAGGGGTGGAGAAATAAAGACTCCGAAAAAACAGTTTCAGAGCGGGGGCAATTTGACTAAACCCGACAGCGGGTAACACCCGGAAGCTATTTAGGGCTTGCTTGTTTGCTGAAGCGCAACCCTAATATTTGAATTAGGGCTGGGTGGAAAATGGAGAAGCCGGGTCACCCCAGCCACCACGGATCACTCTCAACGAGCGCGTTAAGTGGCCCCCCTACTAAAATTCCCGTGTGTTCTTCTTTTTATTGCGCAGTCTCGAGAGAAAATCGTGCCCCCGGCCCATGGCCAAATTCGAAAATATGCGAATAATGGGACAATTCTGTGAAATTTATTGATTTTTCATTTCAATTCAGAATAAAAGAACAACAAATTGAATTGAAGTGAACTGGACTGAACTAAATATTCAAGTCAAAACCCTTCTTAAAGAACCTCAATTGATTGTATTTTGTACACTTGCATTGATTCAATTGATACAACGATACAAGGATAATTAAGAAGAAGAAAAAAACAAAAGAGTTATAGATCATAATCTTTTATTTTTATATTGTCAATTTTTTAACAAAAATATTCCCCTCCAATATATTATACTATAATTCATCTTTGTTAAAGCTAATAGACTGATATCCTATCTTTCAATTAAAAAGAAAAAGCCATATTTTATATATATCTAACCCCCCTCCATCCCCTCATTTTTTGATATTATAACTTCCTTTCTTTTATTGAAATATTATTACAACAAAATAACAAACACAACACCATGTCTGATCTTCCAATCGATTTCACAGAATTAGTCGATTTGGCCTCCCTAGGTATCAATCCTCAATTCTTAGACTTTAGATCAACTACTTTTGAAAGTGATCATTTCATCACAGTAAGAGAATCATCCACAGATGGCTCTGCCAATTCTGTCGCAATCATCGATTTGACCAAAAATAATGAAATCACTAGAAAAAACATGGGCGGTGACTCTGCTATCATGCACCCGGATCAAATGGTCATCTCCGTAAGAGCTAACGGTACCATTGTACAAATCTTTAACCTACAAACAAAGACTAAATTGAAATCATTCACCTTAGATGAACCAGTCATCTTCTGGAAATGGTTGAATAACGATGTCTTAGGGTTAGTCTCCGCCAGAAACATTTACACCCTGAATGTCTTTGACGATAACGTCAACGGTAAACCAACTGTCTTGACTCAAAGAAATGCAGCCTTAAATAACACCCAAGTGATTAATTTGATTGCTAATGATAAATCCGACTGGTTTGCCTTAGTCGGGATCATGCAAGAAAATGGTAGAATTGCAGGTAAGATCCAATTGTATTCCAAGAATCGTAACATTTCCCAAGTCATTGATGGTCACGTCGCATCATTCACCAATATCCTATTAGAAGGTAACGGTTCAGAAAAGGTTCAAGTCTTTGTCACTGGTAACAGAAATGTTAACACCGGTAATGGTGAATTAAGAATCATTGAAATCGATCATGATGCTAATTTGCCAACTCAATACGCCAAGAAGACTGCTGATATCTTTTTCCCACCTGATGCTACTAACGATTTCCCAATTGCTGTCCAAATCTCTGAAAGATACGGGATTATCTACATCTTAACCAAATACGGGTTCATTCATCTTTATGAATTAGAAACTGGTACTAATCTGTTTGTTAACAGAATTACCGCCGAATCCGTTTTCACATCCACTTCATACCGTGAAAAGAATGGTATTGCTTGTATCAACAAGAAGGGTCAAGTCTTAGCCGTCGAAGTCTCTAAGGATCAAATTGTTCCATATATCTTGGAAAAATTATCTAATGTTTCCTTAGCATTAACCGTCGCCAAAAGAGGTGGCTTACCTGGTGCTGATGATCTTTTCAGTAAACAATTCGAATCCCTATTGGCTAGTGGTGACTACCAAAACGCAGCTAAAGTTGCTGCCTCTTCTGCTTCTTTAAGAAATAGTAATACTATCAACAGATTGAAGAATATTCAAGCTGCTCCAGGTGCTATTTCTCCAATCTTATTATACTTCTCCACTTTATTAGATAAAGGGAAATTAAATAAAGAAGAAACCATCGAATTAGCAAGACCTGTCTTACAACAAGATAGAAAGCAACTATTTGAAAAATGGTTAAAGGAAGATAAATTAGAATGTTCTGAAGAATTAGGTGACATTGTTAAACCTTTTGACACCACTTTAGCGCTAGCTTGTTATCTAAGAGCTAACTCTCATGCCAAAGTTATCGCTTCGTTGGCTGAATTACAACAATTTGATAAGATCTTACCATATTGTCAAAAGGTCGGCTACCAACCAAATTTCTTAGTCTTGATCTCTACCATCATCAGATCTTCCCCAGACAGAGCTTCTGAGTTTGCTATTTCTTTATTACAAAATCCAGAAACTGCATCTCAATTAGATATTGAGAAGATTGCCGATTTGTTTTTCTCTCAAAATCATATTCAACAAGGTACTTCTTTATTATTAGACGCTCTAAAGAATGATACCCCCGATGAAGGCCATTTACAAACTAGAGTCTTGGAAGTTAATCTATTACATGCCCCACAAGTGGCTGACGCTATCTTAGGTAACAATATTTTCTCTCATTATGACAAACCAACTATTGCTTCATTAGCTGAAAAAGCTGGTTTATTCCAAAGAGCTTTAGAAAATTACACCGATTTAGCTGATTTAAACAGATGCATTGTTCATACCGATGTTTTACCAATTGATTGGTTAGTTGGCTTTTTTGGTAAACTAAACGTTGAACAATCTTTAACCTGTTTGAAAGCCTTAATGGACAACAATTTACAAGGTAATTTACAAATAGTTGTTCAAGTTACTACCAAATTCTCTGATTTAATTGGTGCCTCAACTTTAATCAAATTATTTGAAGATTATAATGCCACTGAAGGGTTATATTACTATTTAGCCTCATTAGTCAACTTATCTGAAGACAAAGATGTTGTTTACAAGTATATCGAAGCTGCTGCTAAAACCAAACAATACAATGAAATTGAAAGAATTGTTAGATCTAATAATGTTTTTGACCCAGAAAGAGTTAAGAATTTCTTAAAGGATGCTAACTTAGAAGACCAATTGCCATTTGTTATTGTCTGTGACCGTTTCGGTTTTGTTCATGAAATGATCTTACATCTTTACAAATCTCAAAACTTGAAGTTTATCGAAACTTATGTCCAACAAGTTAACCCGGCTAAAACTTCTGAAGTTGTTGGTGCTTTATTGGATATGGATTGCGAAGAAAAATTCATTCAAGACTTATTAAATTCTGTCTTAGGCCAAGTTCCTATTGCCGACTTGACTGAAGAAGTTGAAAAGAGAAACAGATTAAAGTTATTATTACCATATCTTGAAAAGAGTCTTGAACAAGGTGCTCAAGATCAAGCTATCTATAACGCCTTAGCCAAGATTTACATTGATTCTAACAACTCTCCAGAAAAATTCTTAAAGGAAAATGATCAATATGATACTTTAGATGTCGGTTTGTACTGTGAAAAGAGAGACCCATACTTAGCTTACATTGCTTACGACAAGGGTTCTAACGATGATGATTTGATTCGTATCACCAATGAAAACAGTATGTACAAGTACCAAGCTAGATACTTATTGAAACGTTCCGATATGAACTTATGGAACAAGGTTCTTGACGGCGAAAATATCCACAGACGTCAATTGATTGAATCTGTTATCTCTGTTGGTATCCCTGAGTTAACTGATCCAGAACCTGTTTCTGTCACTGTCCAAGCTTTCATGTCTAATGGCTTAAAATTAGAATTGATCGAATTATTAGAAAAGATTATCCTTGAACCATCTCCATTCAATGACAATATTGCTTTACAAGGCCTATTGTTATTATCTGCTATCAAGTATGAACCAGCCAAGGTTTCCACTTACATTGAAAAGTTGGAAAACTATGATGCCAATGAAATTGCCCCATTGTGTATTGAACATGACCTAAAGGAGGAAGCCTTTGAAATCTATGATAAACATGAAATGTTCGACAAGGCTTTGAGAGTCTTAGTTGAAGATATCATGTCTCTAGACAGAGCTGCTACTTATGTTGACAAGATCAATACTCCAGAGTTATGGTCTCAATTAGGTACATCTCAATTAGATGGGTTACGTATTCCAGATGCCATTGAATCCTATATCAAGGCTGAAGATCCATCTAACTTTGAAAATGTTATTGAAATTTCTGAACATGCCGGTAAATACGAAGAATTAATTCCATATTTATTAATGGCCAGAAAGACTTTAAAGGATTCTAAAATCGATAATTCTTTGATCTTATGTTACGCTAGATTAGACAAGATTCATGAAATCGAAAACTTATTAGCTAACTCTACTGTTGCTAAACTAGATATTGTAGGTGATGAATTATTAGAAAGTAAGAATTACAAGGCTGCTAAGCTATGTTTCAGTGCTGTTTCTAACTACTCTAAATTGGCTTCTACTTTGGTCTATTTAGGTGACTACCAAGCTGCTGTTGACACTGCTAGAAAGGCTTCTAATATAAAGGTCTGGAAGATGGTTAACGATGCTTGTATTGAACAAAAAGAGTTCAGATTAGCTCAAATTTGTGGTTTGAACTTAATTGTTCATGCCGAAGAATTAGACGAATTAGTTAACAAATACGAATCTAACGGTTACTTTGAAGAATTAATCTCTTTATTCGAAGCTGGTTCTGGTCTAGAAAGAGCTCACATGGGTATGTTTACTGAATTGGCTGTCTTATACTCCAAGTATGATACATCCAAGGTCTTTGAACATTTGAAATTATTCTGGTCAAGATTGAACATTCCAAAGGTTATTAGAGCCGTTGAAAATGCTCACTTATGGCCCGAAGCAGTTTTCTTATACGCTCATTACGACGAATGGGATAATGCTGCTTTAACCATGATCGAAAAGTCTGCCAAGAACCTTGACCATGACTACTTCAAGGAGGTCATTGTCAAAGTTTCCAACTTGGAAATATACTACAAGGCTATTAACTTTTATGTCAAGGAACATCCATCATTATTGATTGATTTACTATCTGTCTTAACTCCAAGATTAGATATTCCAAGAACTGTTAAGATTTTCTCCAAATCTGACAACCTACCATTGATCAAGCCATTTTTACTTAACGTACTATCAAAGAACAATTCTGTCGTTAACGCTGCTTACCATGACTTAATGATTGAAGAAGAGGACTACAAGGCTTTACAAGATGCTGTTAACTCATATGATAAATTTGACCAACTAGGCTTAGCTGGTCGTCTAGAATCTCATGAACTAATCTTCTTCAAGCAAATTGCTGCTTTATTATACCGTAGAAATAAGAAATGGGCTAAGAGTTTAAACATCTTTAAAGAAGAAAAACTTTGGAAGGATGCTATCGAAACTGCTGCTATCTCTCAAGACAGTAAGGTCGTGGAAGATTTATTAACTTACTTTGTTGAGACTGGTAATAACGAAGCTTTCATTGCATTGCTATACACAGCTTACCACTTAGTAAGCTATGATTTTGTCTTAGAATTATCCTGGTTGAACAACTTGGGTGATTACACAAAACCTTACGAAATTGCTTTCAAGAAAGAACAAAACGATATGATCCAAGAACTTTCGAAGAAGTTAGCCAGCGGTGCCACCATTGAAGATGAAAACAAAACTGGCCAACCTTTAATGCTAATGAATTCTGCTATAAATCAACAGCCAACTGGATTCTAAGAAAGTACTTATAGGCCTATGAATTAATATCGATTCTGATCTGAGGGGGTTAGTTCATATTATTTTGAGGTTCTATGCTATTTTCTTTTTCCAGATATCTTTTTCTTTTACTTGCACTACAAATTAATCATCTCTATATCTTTGATATAGTTGGGTAAAACCATTCATTTTATGTTATACCATGTACGTTTATATAATCAAATTAGAAAATATTTAAATTTGACCTTTTTCTATATTACATTTTATTAAGAGTAAATAAAGTTATGTAAATAAATGCCCTAACAAAAACCAGAGTTTATGATAATACTCGTATATATAAGTAAATGCGTAACATTAATCTTGAAAATGATTACCTCTATCAGCCTTAGCAGCCTTCTTTTCCAAATCATCCCAGTCTTCACCTTCTTCTTCCTCTTCACTGTCATTCCCGCTGAATTCTTCACTACCTTCCTCACTCATCTCTTCATCTGAATAAGCATCTTCGGACATTGAGCCTTCTTCATCACTTGGATCCTCTTCAGACGCTTCATATTCACTGATTTCTTCTTCGCTTTCATCAGAACCTTCGTCATCAGAACCAGTAGCTAAGAAACTCCAACCACCATCTAAGAAGAACTGATGTGGATCTTCGGTTAAAGATTTCATAATGGTTGTCCAGTTCAAATTGATTGTAGAGACAGTGTATGGAATATCCATATCGGTTAACCATTGTTTTAAGAAATCCAGAGATTCAATTGGAACTGTATTGATGTGTGTTACTGGTTTGTTGAAATCCTTGTAGACAAACACTACATCGAAATTCTTCAGGCCAAATTGAACTCTTTCAAGAATACAAATTTCAATTTCTTCCAAATTAACAACCAAGAAAGGTGGTTCGATCAATTGAACTAAACAGTCAGTGGTTGGCATACAGAAAACAGCAGATCTGTTAGGAACACCTTGGAAACCTAAATCTCTGAATGTACTTTCGACAGAGACTAAACCCTTAGAAGCTTCAGCAATAGCATCAGCAAAGTACTTGAATTCCTTATCTAAAGCAGCACGCTTTCTTCTTTCTTCTTGTTCTTGCTCCAATTCATCTTCATCACCATATCTTCTGAACTTGGATTGACCACGTCTACCAGCACCAGTTTCATCCACAGACATATCAGAAGCTTCACGGTAGAATTGAACATCTTGGATCTTCTTCTTACCCATTAAAATTGGGTTCTTCAAATGAATATGGATAACAACAATTAATTCACCTTTACAGGATTGGAATATCAGGTTTTTAATATTAGAGAATAAGATATCAATTCTACTGTCTGTTCTCAATGGAGATTGGTATCTAATACCGTTTTCATGGATAAAGACAGTGGATGGAACACGCTTAGAGTCTGGACTTGGTCTAACAAAAATTTGATCCAATCTCTTGGTTCTACCGGTTCTGTTTTCAATTAATCTATCTTGTTGAACCACATCTGCAAGAACCTTACGCTCTTGCTCTCTCCTTGTTGACTCCTTTTTCAAGTCAACAATTTGTTTGAATACTTCACTCATACGGTCACCATCCTTGGATCTAAGTGTAACAGACCGTAAGAATTGGTTTTCTGGAGCATCATCATAAGGTAATTCAACAACCTTCTTGGAAATACCACCAGCAGCACCTGGGGTGTTGAAGTTAAGACGTAAATACGTATATTCACCTTCTTCATTCTTAGAACCATTCTTATATGAATTAATATGGAATGGAACTGGTCTACCGTAGATTGGAACAATCACAGTTTGAGTCTTCCAATCAACATGGATTCTTAAATCACGAACATTATTTGGAATTTGAGATTCACGGACATAAGATTCATATTTCTTGAAATATGGACGTTGTTCAATACCATTATCGGTTGCATCAGCGGCACTGAATCTCAATAAACCATCCTTTTGTAAAGTTTCATGCAATTTTCTTTGGTTATCCTTACGGATTTGTTCCTTTTGAGCATCATCGTTCCCGTTACGACCTTCACCACGTAGTTTGGTTCTTAAAATCTTAGAGTTTAATTCATTCTTAGCAGATTTTACAACAGGTTTCTTTTGAGCAACTTCCTCTTCTTCCTCATTGTTGAAGTAGAAAGAGATTTGTGTTCTGGCTTTAGTACATGTTGTTAAAATCTTTGGTTCTTCGCCTTCTTTTAAAGGTAATTGAACGGTATCAGCCAATTGAAGAGCATATCCGTCATTACTCTTTGAATCAGTTAAGTTACTGAAACCAAATGAAATGTTGAAACAATCACCAGCTTGAATTTTACGGTAATCATTCTTTGCGTTTAGGACAAAATTAGAATCTCTGAACTCTAACCCGATCAAAAACCCGACATTCTTGGTGAAATAAGGAGCTAAATCAGATCTATTTTTTTGAATGTATTCCACAACAGATTCGTAGACTTCCTTTGGAGTCTTACCAACCTTCAAATGATTGGCCAAGATTTCCTTTTGTAAATCTAATAAGAAGTCGTAATTCTTGACGATTTCTTCAGATGGATCGATTAAAAAGGTTCTTGTCACATTAGAACAGTAATTACTATAACGAATACCACAAGAGGCTAATATACACCCAGTACCATATAATTGATCATCATTGGAACGAGCAGAAATTCTTAAATCGAATTTCTTACCAGATTGTAAGATTGGGGAATAACTCCAATCGACTAGATCTATGTTGAATTTATGACCTGATGGACATAAACTTGCTAATTCCGGACTGATTTTTTTCAAAAATTTCATGTCATCAATTTTAGCTTCAATTTTATCAGATAATTTTGAATTAGTAATTTTTAATTCTTCATCGACAGCTCTAACCATTTCATCAGACATTAAGTTCATGAATTTGTCAGAACCCTTGGATGCAACAGCTATCAAAGCTTGTTCCGTGTCATCTTTAACTTCCCAAATATTAGATAACCCAAGGGAAATATCAACAATTTTGAAATCATGGGTCTTGATGGCTTCTTCCCATAAGGGATTCCATTCGTTCATGAATTTACCTTGGTAAGAATCCTTTTGTGGTAAACCGATCTTGTTACCAGCAGTCTTCATCAATTCGATGACATTTTCAAATAATTTTTTATTATGTTCAGGTTCTTTATTATTTCTTTGCCAAATTTCCAATTCAATACCTGAAGAAGTATCCTCTTTAAAGATATTAATTGCTTTGTTTAAATGTTTAGCTTTAGAACCAGAAGTAATGACAATGATCTTGTTTGGAACAAATGCAATCAAAGTGGCTGGAAATTCATAACCAATGATCCAGTCGTGCAAGATGGTAGTCTTTTGATAAGGAGCCTCTTGATTTGAGGAGCCGACTACAAATAAAAGAGAATTTGGATTTTCATCGAATGTAGTATAGGCCTTATGTAAAGCTGTGGCTCTTTTTTTAAACGAATCAAAATTAATATTCAATTCTTCCATGGTTAAATCAAGGTATTGATATGATTATTTTTGCTTGGTTGTGTAGTGGAATGGAGGTCAATGGGGATCAATGCATACACGTCGTTAGGCCCTTCTTAGTTTCTTTTATGAATTGAAATATTTCAAAAAATCGCCAAACGGTTTTTTTTCTTTCAATCTGTCCGGGTAAGAGCAGAGAGTACAACTTATATATATATATGTATGATCAATCATGTTAATACATTAATTAAAGGAAGAGAAACGACAGTTAACAAGCACAAGTTAATGTGGAATGAAATGTTTTAATGGTCTATAAAATTATGTATGCGGTAAATATATATATATGTAATGAATTGAAATGAATGATAACAAGACAATCATAACGATGTTCTATACATCTGAAACTATAATTTTATAGATATGCATATGATGTGTGTGTGTGTGTGGATGAAAGGTTAAATTGGGGTCTTATTAAAGACGTTAATTTGTTTAAGAATATTACTCATTGGTGGTAATTTAACAGTGAATTTATCGTCGTTGTCGTTATCGTTAGTTTGTGATGAAATTTGGTCACTCGAAGTTGTAGCGTTCGTTTGTTGAGTGGTGGTGCTTTCATTGTCTGAAATGTCTATTTCCTCATTCAATTGGAAGATAGCTCTGTTTTGAGATCTGTGGTCTCTTACGGTGCCAGAAGATTTTAAAGAATCGACATTATTGAATGATGAGTGTCCATCTCTTTGAGATAACAATTGATCTCTAGTCAGCAATGTATTCAAAGAGATGAGACTACTTGTGGTGGAAATAGCAGATTCTGAAGGGGTGGGAGGTTTCATGATCTTATTTGTTGAATTTGGAGAGTTTTGCGTCCTTGTATGGGTGATTCCTTGTAATGAGTTGAACGCGTTATGTAAAGTGTTTCTGAACGAGCCTTTTGTGGCGATTGGTACGTTGGAACCCGATGGCGAATGGATGACAATGCCGTTGCTGCTGGTATCCATCATGCTGTCGTTGTATGAGGATGGGGAGGTGGAGATGATGGATGGGGAGTTGTTATGTTGTGATCTCATGAAGTTTATATTTACATTTGCATTTGGGTTTGGTGGTAGCATTGATTGTGGATTTGAGAGCACAGATACTTGATCACTTAAATTCAATGAACTGTTCGAGTTGTGGAATGAGCTGGTGCTGTAATGATGGTGTTGTTGAGGGATAGATAGATTGTTATTTTGTACTTGTTGAGGAGGAGGAGGAGGAGGAGGTGATATGAATTGTTGTGATAAGAAGTGAGGAGATTGGGCCATTGGGACAGGAGTCTTCATTGGATGGTAGTTTTGGTTTAGATTTGGCATTGAACCGTACATTGGTGGTGAAGAGATGATATTTTGTTGTTGTTGTTGCTGAAATTGCTGTTGTTGATATTGCATGTTAACAGGAATTGGGATAGGCATAGCCATGGTCACCGCTTGAGGAGTAATCATAACGGGGACATTATAGGAGTCATTCCCATCTATTCCATATATATTGATCATCTGACCTTGACTGTATGAAGCGGGTATACTTTGGTTATGCATCGTTGTATTGTTGTTGTTATATTTTTTGTTTGAAGAGCCAGTATGTATTCTTAAATGTCTTTTCAATTCATCTGATCTGCTGAAACTCTTGTGACAACCTGGGAAGAGACATTTATGTGGTTTTTCGCCTGTGTGAGTTCTCATGTGTCTCTTTTTGTGTTCTAGTCTGTGGAAGCCTCTTGAACACACCTCACATTTGAAAGGACGTTCGTTTTTCTCTGCTTGCGGATCAAGCTCGTTGTTGGGCATGTTATGGTGTGTTTGCTTTTATTAGATTAGTTAAGTTTTGATGGGAGGCAGCTGTACAGTACTGCATTCGAGAAAGAAGCGAGAACATTGAAATGCGTTATATATATATATATATGGATGTATATATGTGTGTATGTATATACACGTCACTGAGTGCTTTAAGAAGTAAATTTTTTTCCATTTGCATTTGCATTTGCATTTGCATTCGAACCGATCTTACTAAAACAATATAGATATATAAATGGTAGATATTTCAGCTATTATCAGTAACCAGTTTTGGTTTGGATTTGTTTTGTTGTCGATCGCGGGAGATAACCTGGAGAAACAGATCTTTCAATAATGACGCAGCGGGCAATTGGAGACAATGGTCCTTGGTGGGGTCACTGCGGAAAAACACAATGCGCTGCACAATAGAAAACAATGAAGCGGGGCGGAAAAACCGCCAGCACCACGTTGCGGAAAAACCCTCGACCAGTTTTTCCGCAGTTCGCTTTCCACTTTCGCTGTTTTCCATTGTCTGCTGTGTTTGTTTCGTTTGCCGCAATTGTTTACACAATAATATATATATATATATATATTGATATTTTCTTGCTCGGCTCCCCGCGGAATTTGTCGCTGTGCGGATTGTGTGGCCCATCAAATTGAATTTAGTGTAATTTCCGCAGAACGCTCAGGTCCCACACAGTTGCGCCTGGTTTTTCCGGGAAGCTGGAGCCTGTTTCTTTTCTTTTTCCCTTCTGTCTTTCTCTATTTCTCTATCTCTCTATTCTCAATGCGGTTACCTCCGCGGGGGAACAGGCGGGGCGGATTCTCTCTCTTTCTTAGTTGTGCGCTGTTCTCCTCGAGCCATTGTAGAGTGCATTGTGAAATATAGCTTGTTACATTATCATCTATCTTTCTCATGGTGGAATCAACCGCCCACCGGCCGTTTCCGGCTGCCGGTGTTACGAGGCCTACACAATAGCAGCCAAAATAACAGGAGATTGCAGTTCCCCCGTTTTTTCTATTCTTATCTAAGGAGAAGTTGATCTGGTGAGTTATTTAATATCATATATATATATATATCTGTATAGCTACTGATATATCTACAGATATATCTATTCGGTTTCAGTACTTTTTATAACTGCATCATAAGATCAGTAAACTTCAATATATATATTGGTAAAGTTATATGCTCATTAATTTATATGTTTGTATGTTTTGTAGCATTATTTCCTTGCACTTCTTAAACTTGAAATTTTACACAAAAATATTGAATAAGTATACATATTTACTCATATACATATTATATTAAAACTAGTTAGTATAAACTGCTAATTACCTTCCCCCCAGTTCAAACTTATAAATGCATTGCTTGCTTGCTTGTTTATGATTATGTTTTTATTTATTTATTTATTTATGTTTATATTGTTCTTTTTATCATTCTACTACTTAACAACAGTTACCAGAACTACTCTTCTTCTTTTCATTTGGTGTGGGGGTTAAACTAATAGTAGGGCCGTGCGGACCATTGTTTCCAGAAGCACCGTTGTCCCCACCAAGATCTACTTGATGTTTACTCACCATCTGATGTATAGCAGTGATCAACTCTCTGAACGCCTGATCAACATTTTCACTGTTCAAAGCACTCGTCTCTGTAAACAACAACTGATTCTCACTCGCAAAATTCTTCGCTTCATCAGTAGGAACAGCTCTCAAATGTGCTAAATCAGACTTATTACCAATCAACCCAACAGCAACATTGTCGTCCGCATTCTCTCTCAACTCAGTCAACCAATGGTTACAATTCTCATAACTAGACGATTTACTTATATCATAAACAATCAACGCACCAACAGCACCACGGTAATACGCAGACGTGATAGCACGGTATCTCTCCTGCCCAGCGGTATCCCAGATCTGCGCCTTGATCTTCTTACCTTCCACCTCAATCGTTCTAGTAGCAAATTCTACCCCAATGGTAGACTTGGATTCAATATTGAATTCATCAGTGGTGAAACGAGATAATAAATTCGATTTACCCACACCGGAATCACCAATAAGAACTATCTTAAACAAATAATCGTAATCGTACCCGTAATCTTCGCTGCTCATTGTATATATGTGTGTGTGTGTGTGTCTTGTGTGATTGTGGGGCTTAGGTTACAATCCTCTCTGTGTCTTGCCTTTAATTGCTTACGTTTAATATATATATTCGATATTTATTTATTTTTTTTCTTTCTTTCAAATGATTTATTTATTCGAAGTTTCGTTTCGTTTGGGGAATCGTGCTGAGTGATGTATATATACAGTACAATTATATATACAGTACAATTATATATACAGTACAATTATATATATTAATATTAGTTAGTTATGGCAACAGTAGGATGGAATATAAGTGTTTAGGACAGTTGGATTAGAAGGATAATTTCTCCAAGTTTCTAAGAGTCTTGGCAGCACCATGACTCGACGTGTCGTTTTCGATTGTGACACTGGCACGACTCTTTTCCAATCCTTCTAGAAGCATACACGCTTTACAAATCTTGTTACTCGACAGATAATTACAGCGTTCACATCTGTTCCCATCGACAAATTGAGGTTTGGATGACGTCGAGTCCACCGGCTTCTTCGCAAATCTTTGCTCTTTCTCCTTTAACACTAAATTCTCACCAGAACGAATAATATCAATAATACAACTGGGTCTCACAGCTTCTAAATTCTTCATCAATTCTCTAGCGGTACCTCTAAAGGCTTCTGGCGCATATGTACATTCGGTAGAAAAGTAATCCAACTTCTTATAATGCGCATACAACACAATCTCCTTTTGATACGAATATTTGAATGGCTTGGTTCTCTTGATTGGAGACCCACCACTACTGGTCACAATAGCAGTCGATTTCTCAAGACGTGCTACATCACCACGTAAAATATTCATAAGCACAGTTTCAGCCATATCATCGGCATTGTGACCTGTCACAACATGATTGATACCAAGCTTCTGGGCCCCACGGTCAAGCGCTTGTCTTCTGAAAACACCACAATACGTACAACTGTTTCTGATACCGGCCACAGCAACAATCTCATCCATGGTCCAATTATATAAATCTCTGAACGAAAAGATTTCTAATGGAAGACCATACTGTTGTTGATTACGCTTCACGGTCGCTAACGAATCATCACGATAACCAACAATACCTTCATCAATACTCAATAGATATATGTCAACACCATAATCGTATCTTTCGTTCAATAACTTCATAATGTAACAAAGGACAGTGGAATCTTTACCACCAGACGCACCCACAGCAATTTTTTCACCCCTTTGGAACAAGTTGTTGTTGACAATAGTGTTATGGATTTCTGTTTCGAAGACATGGAAGAAACATTCTTTGCAAACTTTTTGCAAGTTCTTTGGTCTCTTGATCACCGCTTTACGACAGTGACAAATCTCACAAAGCTGTGACACTTTCAATGTTTTCTTATTAACAGGATCTGTTGGTGGTGCCCAGGACATAGTGAATGGAGGTGCTCTTGCTGTGATGTTCTTGCTGTTGTGTCAAGAGCTCATCGACTTGTCAAAAAACTTTTATTTTCTTCTCTAATATTAATGGAAAGAAAAATGAAAAACAACATTAAAAATATCAAAAAACCCACAACAAATATTTAGTTAATATTGGTTTTAATTAGTAATTGACTAATGACACATCGAATCTGTAATTGGGAATGAACACAAAAAATATGGGCCTAACGATTAAACCTGGTGGCTTGGTTGTCTGTGGTATCCATCTTCCCACGAACCCTGGCTACATCACTTTCAAATTCGTCCAGCAGTTCATTCTGTTGATTTAATTCATTATTCATGTCCAATGATAACATTTTTTGACGTTGAATCATGGCATGTAACTGTTCTAAATCTTGGTCTTGATTTTGCAAAACAAGTTTATTATCTTGATACAATGTTTTGTTATCCAAATTTTCTGTATGGGCAGTTTCACCAAATTTACGCCTACCATTATTTCTTGGTTTCTTGCTTGTGCTTGCTGTTGCCGTTGCAATGCCAAAGACACCCGGAAGAGATAACGTTTCATTGCCTTTTGCCTGAGTCGGGGACATTGATTGCAACGATAAATCTGTGATATCATTCTTTAACATCTTTAATAAATTCTGTCTTCGTATTAATTCATTGTTGGATATACTAATTGTCTTTCCATTCTGGCTTGATATTTGACCGTCTAATTCATTAACTTTTAATCTTAATTTCATCAAATCATTAATGATATGTGATTGTTGACACCGAATTAATTCATTTTTACAATCCCTAAATTGTGTCAGCCACTCATCATCTTCATTATTAAATTGGGTTATATTACTTGTACCATTCTGTCCTTTCAATTGATTAATTAAATTTGACCAATTTTGATTCTTCTCCAATGAAATAAATTCACTCATTGATTGCGAATCCCTCCATTTAGTATCAAACGAAGTATTTAAAATATCGTATAAATATTGCGTTAATTGTACTTTTCTCTGTTTTATCACATCATCATCGACATCAGATATCTTACCACCCCATAACGAATATGTCTTTGTAGGTAAGTCAAATGGACATTTCTTAACGTTCAACTCCCTTAACATCCTCTGTTGCAATTGAACAAATTGGGAGAACCTTTTCACAATTATCTTATCCCATTTTATATCGTTATCTATAACAACTTGAATATGGAATCTATATTGCATAAATGAGTTTTGAACCCATTCCACATTGACTATCTCCACTTTAGTCTCCACTACTCTATTCATATTCTGTTTCTTACTCTATTCTTTGAATTATAACTGGTTTTGTTCAAACTCTCTTTTGCTTCTTACTATGTGGTTTTTCCAATGTGGTTTTTTGTTGTTTTTAATATTTTTTTATAGTTCAATTTAAAGAATAATTTTATAAAAGTTAGTTAAGTTAATAAATAACATAGATATCATACCAAGATATCAATAATATAGAAACAAAAACTAGACCAACTAGTTACTCAATGTCAAAAGTTTATATTCCAACGGCAAATATCGGGAGAGCGCACGATGCAGACATTTACTCTGTGTGCATTACCACCCCGTACACGATCACATGTAGTGGTGATGGTTCGATAAAATTATGGTCAAACAATCCAACTACTACCAAAATAAATGAGGATGGTACAATCAGTTCGACTAAGATTGAACCCGATCTAGTCAAATTCGTGGATAAGTCTGGTTTGCATCACGTCGATGCCTTTTATAGTGTGGAGAGTAATGAAATCGGGTCACTGTTGATTGTTGCCGCGGTATCATTTAGTGGTAATCTATATTTCTATAAGTTAAACAATGATTCCCATGAATTAGAATTGATTGATGGATTATTTGTTGATGATCATGACCGTCACTTGACCAAAAAATCGTATTGGAAGGGTAAATTCATCAAGAGCGATGATTTAGTCATATCGCATAGATTTATTGCCTGTGATATCAAAGGTGATACCTATGTTTGGAAATTACAAATTCAAGATGAAGAGACTTCTAAATTGGATTTGAAACTATCATTACAAGGTTGTATTGCCTCTACCCAGCCTGTTGTCGCTACGTGTCTTGATGCATGTGTGTCTCGTGGATTAATTGCCACTGGGTTTGCTAATGGTACTGTTATAGTGTCTCAATTGGCCACATTGAGACCACTGTATACTTTTGAAGGGTACGGCATCCAGGGAGTCGAGTCTAATAGTAGTAATTCTGTGAGAACGTTACAATTCAGTCCCGGTGGTACATTACTGGCTGTCGGGAACGATTCCGGCTCGTTTGGGTGTGTGACTTTATATGAAACAGAATTCGGTGAACGTATTGGTATGTTGACTGTTCCTCTCGGGGCTGAAAGTGGTACTGGTACTGGGAAGAGTGGCAGTGTGGGCACGTTTGCTCATAATGGATGGGTATTCAGTCTTTGTTTCAACCCAAGTGGAGAATATCTTGTGACATGTGGGTACGATGCCAAATGTCGTGTGTGGGATATCAAGACGAAAGAACGTGTGGCCACATTAAACATCAGTGCGAACGACGTTGAACTGGAAGATGATATATTGCTACAAGACGAACAAGGTGATTCGATGGCGAAGCCTGCCGTGTTTGATGTTTGCTACTATGCGAAGGGTGTGCGTTCTTCTACTGGTGCCATGGAGAACGATTCGAACGAAGGGTTGTGTTGTGTGTGTATGGATAGAAGTATTAGATATTTCAGAGAGGCGGGGCATTAGCAGATATATGCGATATAATATGATGAATATTAATATGTTTATGAATGAAGGTATATATTTATATATTTATGTAATGTTAATAAACTGTATTATAATTGATATTATTGATTGAACTGACGTGGAAGTTCATCAGATCCGAATTATTCCAACGATTAGTCTGAGGATAATAGTACATACTTGGATCGTACGGATACTGCTGCTGCTGCTGCTGCTGTGGCAACGGCAGAGGGAGCGACAAAGGCAATGGCAGTGGCAATGAGATGGGGACGAACTGTTGTGGGGCCATAGGCATTGGAGTGAGCAGTATATCGTTTTGTTGTTGTGTGGATGTGTTGCTGTTGTTTTGGCCGAAGATATAGTAATCGTAGTTGAAGCCGCCTTGTCTGTTTGTGAAATCTGTATCTTTTATTATAGGCGATTGGATGGAGCTTATTGGGGATGAAGAGGATGGCAACGATGGTAACGATGGTTGCATCGATGCGACTCTTTCCTGAATGAATATTTCATAGGAGAAGACGAAATCGTCGTATGCAATGAATTTGTCATTGAACAAGTTGTAGTTCAATATTTGCAGCCAGTTTCTTTCCCATTGGTTCAAGGTGAGCAACGGGATGGACGTTGCCTGGGCCCACGATTTGTTCGTGAACGTCTTGTCGTCGTTGAACTTGTTGGCCAGTATGAAGGACACCATGATGTGCTCGTAGATGGCGTGTAGGGCCACAGTCTCATTGCGGTATGAAGCGGCGGTGTTTTCTAGATACTTGAAGAGATAGTCTAGTGATTGGAATATGGTTACTTTGGGGAGTCTTGTAGCGTTCAGCACTGCGTTAATTTGAGCGATGATCTCGTTGAGTTGGGTGGAGGAAAAGGAGGAAGCGGAGGAGGAAGAGGGTATGTTGAATGCGATGAGACTAGATTTGAGTATGAAGTCTGACATGACTTTTATGTCGTAGTCCAAGGTCAACGAGACCCCGCCGTTGACCTCCTGTTGCGAGTTGTATTGAATATTATTAAATTGGCTTATATTGAAGTTGTTATTACTGTTCTGTATGTCATTTTGCAGATTGTTATTATTGAAATATTGGTATTGTAGCATCTTTGTGTGTGTGGTTGTGTGATTTGTATGATTGAGTATAATTATACAAGTGTACAAATATATAAGTATATAAGTATATGCATAACTCAAGTATATATATAACTCAAGTATACATTTGTGACACCTTATCGATGCTTGTACACTATTGGCAATACTGCAATACTGCAATACGTTACTAAGTGAAAAATATAGCAGGAAGTGAAAATATACAATACAACAATGCAAAACAGTAATATAGTATAGTTTAATTGTGCAGAGAGCAGGACAGGATAATAATAATAATAAATATAATAAGTATAATAATTAGCTGAAGAATATCACAACGTTGTTAATGAATCACTGCCCCATTGCCCCATTGCCCTATTGCCCTAGTGCAAATATTGCAAACATCACTGTAATATCTCAAGTTATTGCACAGTGGACAGAGCGCCCCCACGAGTAATATTAATATTTGCAGGGTTGCCAATATTCTCACCAGTGCGGTGACAACACAATACCGCGCGCCGTGGAAGTAACACTAACACCGGCCCACAATGGCCTGTAGCGCCAACGTATTAATATCAAATTATCAATATCACACAGCACAGCGAAGTGGAAAAAGGAAAGGGAGAGTGGAAAAAGGAAAGGGAGAGTGGAAAAAGGAACAAACACATACTGTTATTGTTATTGTGGTGATTTATAGAGGGAGAGGGACATTGCACCCACACACCACGGCAGTTTCGCTGGAAGCAGGGAGTCCAGACCCGCGGGCCCATTGTTGTGTGCTGCTATTGTGCAGCTGCCATTGTTCCAGCAGCATCACAACCGGCCCAAAGGGGAAAAGGCGGCTTTGCCCATATTTTAATACCATTCTGTATATTTCAGTATATTAATATATTAATACACCGTGAGGAGATAAAACAACACAGACACTTATCATGTGACTGTGCCATTGTACCATTGTATAGTTGTATTATTGCAGTATTATTGCAGTATTATTGCAGTTTTATCTCAAATACCTCTCACTGAATTGATTGAATCTAATATTAATATCATCCAACACACTACTACCACCACCCAAATGAGCACCCACTCCACTTATCAACAACCTCATATCGTCATCTTTAAACATATCCTCCATTATTAAACTGCTCTTAACCAATATCTCATTCTCTTCCATCAATTTGAGCCTATTAATTTCTTTTTCACCGAGCAGATTGTCTCGTTTCAACATTTCATTTTTACCATTTTCAAAATTTTGTTCTAATAAGTTTATTTCCTCTTCTATCAATTTATTATTATTATTATTACCTGTACCGTCCCCTTCCCCTGGAAACATTAATACTTTGATCACTTGTAATAACCGTCTCTTAACAAGTATCAACGATTGTATAATTATATCTTGTTGTTTTTTTACTAACTGTTCCCTTATCAAATTGTCAATATCATTCGTATTTTCATCTCTCCCTTGCAACCTCTCCACTTGCAACATCAACCGTTGGATCGTCTCCCTTTGAGACTGGATCATCTTCACATACGAACCAACGTGTCTCACCACATTATTCTCATTCTTTATACTCTTGGTCTTGATCTCCTTCGCACGATTCGCATATTTTAACGTGTTCAACGTCTCATCATAATGCTCGCTACTAGGAGAGATACACACTATCATCACAGTCTTGCAATTGCCCCCCAACGAAAACTGTAACAATCGGGTCAATTTACTATCTCGATACGGCACATGCACCACAGTATCCCTATCCCTCCTCTCTTGACACAACGCATTGATACAATTCCCAAGCGCTAATAGCGATTTGTTTATATTCCCTGTTTCAATCAATCGGGTGCCCCGGTTCTTAGTCATCGCAGCACGTTCACTCCCAGCTAAATCGATTATAGATAACACCCCACTCACCGAAGTATCCTCATTCGTATCCACCTGTTCTATACTGATCTGCAATATGGAATGCGAGCGAGATGACACATTGTTAGCCTCCGTCGCGTGGGTCGTTCGATTCATATTCCCAAGGGCAACCAACCGTAACACCTCCCCGACATCCACAGGGTAATACGTAGACAGATTCGAGATCTTGATCTTCCCGCGCCCATCCTCCCGTATCACCAGCTTACCACTCGGTGTCTCAGGTTTCAACAGATCCAGTATATTCTCATTGTATATCTCACAGAACGACAGGCATAACTTCACCTCCTTCATTCCTTGCAACTTCTCCATCCGCCCATACAAGTCCTCCATCGTACGGTATATTATCCCCGGGTCAGACGCACTCCCACTGATCGTATACGTCTTACCACATCCTGTGGCCCCGTACGCAAATATGGTGCCGTTGTACCCTTGCATCACACTGTCCAACAACGGATGCATCAGCGTACTGTACACTTCCTCTTGGCCAACATCCATATCGAACACTCTGTCGAACATAAACTTGTTCTCATCGTTATCTTCGCCTGCGAGGCTCTTAAACCGCCGGTGACGTCTCTTATTCATCACATTCACACTCATCCGATTCAACGGCGTTCGATCCACAGGGTCAAACACTAACATCTTGTCATCGATACAATCAACAAGCTTCCATACCCCATTAGGCATCGGCGACCGGCATGCCGCAATATTAGATATAGAATCATTGCCCCCATCCTCCTCCTCCTCCTCATCACTGTCATCACTCTCACCACTAGACAACAGATTCACATCAGTGTCGTTCGTAGGCGTCAAATGCAAACTTTCAAAAGGTGTGAACGGCCTGATTCTCACCGCTACTGTTATAGACGATTCCTGGTTCATATCGTGGCAATGCTCTCCTTGTAATGTTGCATCTATATATCGTCTCTGTGTATTACTGTTTTAAATAGTGGATCTTTTTGTGGAATTTAGACGTTTTGCCCTTTTGGGAAATCGCACTGTTGATACATACTCCTGTAAAGAAATATACGCAAGAAGATAGATATACATATATAGATGACCATTGCCTTCAACTCTCCATCATCTTTCAATGGATTGTACCGTCTGGGATATTGTTGTGCGGTGGCTCGCTAGACATAGTCTTCTATCTCTTGGCATATAGAAATAATACTCAATTGAATATCAGAGGTGGAAGCTGTCACTATACCACTGCAATATATCTATATATCATTAGAGTACAGATATACTATACCGTTCACCTCTTATATATATTAGCAACTTTCTAATATTGCACTACTCTCAGAGATGCCACACCCACTGCTAAACAGCACAAACATGTAATAATCTACAGTGCAAGCTTTATAACATTGGCCCCTCACACAAGCCACTGTGCGCTTATATACATCTCCCTGCTCGATCAAATACATACACACACACACATATATATACCAGTTTATGCTGCCTGACAACTGGGGAAGAAACCAATCCATATAATCGTGTCTATGCTTCTATTGCCCCATGGCCTGTCTCTATTTTGGAAATCGTGTAAATTGTAAAGGTCGTGTCAATAATGTAAGGCGTGTTTCAATGTTGCTATACACATTAACAATATACTAGCAATACCACAATACCACATCCCCCCTGCTCAAGCATACTATACTCATCTACTACCGACACTTTCCAATGGGCCAATATACGTCGTCCTTATCAAATCCCCAGATGTGTCACCTGACCGGCGAATTCTCTAAAAAACAAAAAACTAAAAAAGATGTCAAAAGGGCAATAACAAATGAAAACCATTACAAAAGAACCTTTGACACTGTTATAGCAAGTCAAAACCTGCATCCATTCAGTCTTCTCTCACAACCAAAACCCATGCTTTGTAATGTCCTTCAGGTTTAATGAAAGTTTGTTCCAGGATGAACAGTTTAATGAGAAACTGAAAACAAATTTGACCGAAGTTTTGACGAAATCGTTGGTTAAGAACAATTCATCCACTACAATCACCACAGATGATTTCTACAACAATAATACCGCATTGGGCTCATACTACAATGTAAACAACACCTCGACAAATAAAACCACAACCACTAGATCTCCCAATTTCTTGAAAGATGAAATTAAAATTACTAAAGTGAAATTCCCTGAGATCCCACAAGTGGAAATCCTGGACATGGATATCACTACTGAACCACGTTCTCTGATCAAAACAATAGGTAATATATCGTGTTCAAACGCTTTCATTCAATTAGAAACCGTCATCGAATCTAACTTATTAATGTCTACTATGCAAACAGCCCCCAATTTTATTACACCACAATTAATTGAAAATAACTCTTTTAAGATTCCTATTACTATGACCTTCTCAAACATTCAATTGGAAGCTATCACTAATGTATTCGTAAGAAATCATGGCATTTCAATCTCATTTAATGATGTCTCATTAGACTTCAAATTCGATTGCTCCATCAAACTTTTACAAAATACTATAGAGAAAAGATTGAAATCTTCCATTGCTACCATCTTTAAAGAAGTTTTACCCACGGCCATTTTCAATACATCACAAACTTGGTTGAATCACAAATTACAATCCAGAAAGAATAGTACCACCCCAACTAATAAAAATACTCCCAATAATACCACAACCACTAATGATGATGATGATGATTTGAAACCAGAAAATAAAATAATATTGGATGAAAACGATTTACAGGATATTTCAATGGAAAACATGTCAAGATTGACCTCTATCATATCGTCAAGATATACTTTATCTTTACATGGAACTGATCACTTAACATCACATTATAACCCAAATAATTTTATTAATTTCAGTGGGTGTTTGGAAAGACAAAACCTTTACAGATTTATCTCTACTATGCCATCATTACAAAACTTCTACCAAACAAATTCTAATCTGGGTATTAATCAAGATAATCATATTGAAACACATCATATCAACAATAATAAGATTCAATGTACATCAAATAATGAAAATGAAAACTACCTACCGCAACATGTATTGGATTCAGGTAATTTTCAATTGAATGATATCATTAATATTCAAAATAAATTATTTGAAAGAAATTATCATAATTCGAATAATAATAATAATCTTCAACCAAAGAGAAGAACTGTTAAATTGAAAAAATTATTACATAAGAAGCAAAATGAGACAAAGACAATTAAAGAAGTTGCTACTCCTATTATCCCAAAGGAACAACCAGTGGTTAAGGAAGAGGTAAGGGTTCCCGAGCAAAAGCCCGTGGAAACAAAATTAACCTCAAAGATGAAACAAGTGAACAAATTCGTGGATTCAATCTTAGACAATCCATTGATATTGAAACCTACTACAAACAATACAAAAAAATTGGAATCTCCAATTCCATCCCCATCTTTAACTAAATCAATGGGATTTGCTGGCTTAAATCCTTACAACTCTTTTTGGGGTGAGCATGCCAATCTTACAAGTACCAATGATATCACTAAATCATATATTAGAAGATTATCCACTCCGTCTCCTGTCAATAACCATAATCCACCAATTTCACCACCACCACCTTATAGTTCGACCAAAGGTCAAATGAACCTATAAATCAACCCACCCACCTTGTTTTAAAAATACTGTTATTATTATTTAATGACCCTTATGATATCATTCTTCTGCCACTTATTATTCTTTATTCCTTTACAATATATATATACATTCTATACAATAATTATTTTATATATCATTTTTAAAGCTCAATTAACTATACAACAATCTTTGACCATTCTTCTTCAGTGTAACACTTACAACTAAACGCATGAATCTCCTTCAACTCTTCCTTTAGTGTATTATTAACCAGTCTTGATCTTTGCAATTTATTCTTGCCGGCAAATTCATTAGTCACCACCACAACATCAAACGACTGTCCACACCCATACGATAAATCTGTGACTATACAATTATAAACATTTGGAATGGTATTTTGAATCTTTTCACGTAAATTTTCTTCAGTAAACATTATATTGTGTAGTTTATGGCTGTGTGGTAATACGATTAGACTGAAATGGGGCTTTGTTCCGATATATATATTGTCTCAAACGACCATCAATTATTAATCATCGATGATGTTTAAATTTCAATTTTTATTTTTAGAGCTTCAAATATTATAAGTTTAAATAAAGACAAAATGTTATTGAATAAATACAAAAGTACATAGTTATACACAGAGTAAATACAGAAAGGCTTACTTATTTCCCAGTCATGATATCTGCAATAAGATTTTTCACTGGAGACAAGTTGTTAGTGAGACTTAACCCCATAGATCTCAATGCCACCACAGGGGCAAAATCGGTATGATATAGTTTATGTAATTTGTCAGCCATACCCAATCTTACATTATTGAAGCCATAACTGTTGGCCCAGAAGGGTTCTAAACTTAACATTGCACCGATATCTTGACCACGTAATGTTGCTCTTTCTAAAGCATTCAACAATTGCTCCACATCATCTTGGCCCATATTCAAACCTTGACCAGCTAAGGGATGGGTGGTGTGTGCTGCATCACCAACAAGAGCAACTCGGTCTGTGATGTATGAATCGGCATGGCTGAATTTCAATGGGAATCTAGCACGAGTACCTGGAACCACATCCACAACCAATGGTGGGAACTTCTCGTCAATCAAGCTTTCATCCTTTAATTCGTTATAAACTTGATTGATACGGACATCAATATCTTCAATCAAATCCTCAGTAGTCATTGTGCCATCTTTAAATGCATCAATATAATATTGAAGGTCAGTGGGGGACAAGATATACCCGGCATTAATCATCTTAACAAATAATTTTGGTTCCATTTCCATTAATAATGAGGACATTTCATTCCCACCAGTAGACCAAACTAAAGATGCATTATCACCTGGCAATGGCAAATGAGCTAATGGACCGGTGGGTAAAAATCTTTGCCAACCACGTAATTTATAAATAGGCAAACATTGAGGATCAAGTTTCAAAGTAGCGACTAGACCCCATGTATTATATTGCCATCCTCTTGAATAAAGACCAGAAAATTTCCTTACTGGTGAATTAAACCCATCTGCACCAACTAATAATCTGGTCTTATAGGTTTCACCGTTGGCTAATTTAACTAAAGGCCACGATGTTGGATCACCTTTCACAGACGAGGTAATAGATTCCACTTTACAATTATCAATGATGTTCACTTTATTTTCATTATTCATCGAAGTAGTGGATAATTTATGTAATAAGGAGGATTGAATATTTAAAATTTCAATCATGTGTAACATTTCCTCCCTTTCCACTTCTAAATGAGCATCAGTGACACCATCATTGACATATAACCCATCGTATGGTTGGATTCTTTCTTGCATTAATGGTACGCCTAACTTTTCAGTTAAAAACTTCATGGATTGTGGTGTCACTGAAACAACTCTATTGGTAAAATGGTCCGGTGGGTTATCATAAAAGGAACCAACTTTATCAACGATATCATTACCATCTACTAATGTGACTTTAAACTTGGATAGCAATGATGACTCTTGGATCCCGGTTGCTAAAGTCAACCCAGCTGGACCCCCACCAACAATCAAAATGTCCGTAGATTTAACCACAGACTTTGCTGCACTGGCAGTGGCTAGTCTTCTCACAAAACTTCGAGTAAACATTCTATAGTATCAATCTTACAACAAATCCTCGATCAATTGCGTGGATAATCACTGTCTGTTGATGCAAGTAATGGTTCATTTCCAAATGTTTATGTCAATACTTTCTGGAAACCCTTCTAATTATTTACTTGAAATTTCAAATAAAAAGCTCGTTACTTTAAAAGATGGGTCCTCTGTAATGAATGTAGTTACGAGGCCTCCCATCTCAGATACGAGCATATCTCAACTACATAAACACCCAGTACATAATAATGGCTAAGAGAGCTTTAACAGTCACACAATTGAATAGTGTATTGAAGAGCTTCACCGCTCATTATCCAGAAAAGTTCGCCGATAAGGCATGGGACAACACTGGTCTCTTAATCAATTGTTCCGTCCCCGAGGATTCCACCTCTGCAGTTAACCATCCAAAGATTCTATTAACTGTGGATTTGACTAACGATGTTGCCAAGGAAGCCATTGACAATGAATGCAACTTAGTCATTGCTTATCATCCGTTTATCTTTCCATCTTGGAAATATTTAGACCCAATTAGAAACAGCCAACATAAATCTGCGATTCAATTGATTCAGAATTATATTTCTGTTTACTCCCCACATACTGCCATGGATGCTGCTAAAGGTGGTATCAATGATTGGATGGCTTTAGGTTTAGTGAAGAATGAATTCACTGCAATTGATAGAATTGCCTCTATCGAAAAGGTCGATGCTGCTCCTCAGGACGAATCCATTGGGTATGGTCGTGTGGTTACTCTAAAGGACCCAACCAATTTAGCAACTTTGATCTCAAACATTAAACAATCCTTGGGTATCAACAGCGTACAAATTGCCTCTCCCTTTGGCGATCCATCTCATTACAGCAACGTTAAGACCATCGCACTATGTGCCGGTAGTGGGAGCGGTGTTTTCAAATCTCTACGTAATTGGGATGACATTGATGTATTCTACACTGGGGAAATGTCTCATCATGAACTATTGAAGATGAAGGAAATGGGTAAGACTTGCATTGTTTGCAACCATTCAAACACCGAACGTGGGTATCTGAAAGATGTATTAGCTAGTAAATTAGCAGCTGAAGGCTATGAATGCATGGTTAGCCAAGCTGACCAAGACCCATTAAGAGTTATTTGAGTATTTAACCTATCTATATTTGACATATTTATTTAATATTAATTATAGTTTAATTCGACTTTTAACCACAATGGGAAGGTAGTTTTTTCACACATCAATGCAGGATTACAGCTGTGGCATAACAGTCTATCCTCAACACCAAGACATTTGCCCCAAGGGTCTTCCCCAGACCTCATCATCAGTGGGTCTGGGAACTCTTCCTTCACTATAAGTGAACTGTAAACGTTACCCTGCACTTCATCTCAAAATATCTCTATTTATTTATTTTTTTCTTTCTAAAAGAACAACAGAAACAGAGGATGAAAGATTAAAGAGAAGATAAGTCCACTCCACATTTATTATTAGTTTCTCACCAGATAGACAGAACCACCTTACTTTAAAACAGCCTATAACGATCCAATAAAACTATCACAATGTCGTCAGACACCATGTATTTTAACAGTTCGCGAATGTTGCCCTCCCATAACAAAAACAGTACTCATATGACTCAAGCGCCACCTTTTCCTTTGAAGAAATCTAAATCTAATAGAAAGTCTTTGGAGTTGGTGGAACGAAAGTCTGAAAAACCCAGTAGGTCTTCCACGCCAGTTCCAGAGAATTTGAAAGCTAAGGATATTCCACGATTACAAGCCCTCCCCAATGGTGAAAGACCAAATTTTGGTAATGGAAGTGTGAAGTCTAACGATAATCACTCAAACTTGTCACAACATAAGACTCATTCAAGAAAAAAAACTGGTAATGGAAAGACTCATAAGAGTAAAGATAAAGACGGTGAAAAGAAGTCTAAAAGTGGTAAGAAGGAAAAAACAGGTAGCAGCAAGAAAGACAAATCGCCAAAACAAGAATCCACCGAAGTTGTCACTAACAATTTAAAGGAACTTCTACTTGACAAAAATAAAAGTGGTAAGTCAACCGATACCAAGAAGAAGCATACTCCTAAAAATGATGCAACTGCTGGTAGAGTTCAAAATAGTGCATCTCCATTAACTACGTTTATGACGTCTCCAATCATTACTTCAGATAACATCCCACCGCAGTTAAAAATCAACAACTGTCCAACTGCTCTGGGACAACCCCCATTAATGGTTACTATGCAACATAACCAACAATTTAATCATCAAAATAATCGCAATGTTGCTGCTGCTGGTCACAACAACAACAACAACAATACCAATAATAATATTCCAATACCTTTAACCAATGGTATGATGAATTCTCCAATTATACATCCAATAACTCCATTTCAAATGTCTAATACTATCCCACCATATCCATTTGGGAATAATAACATGAATTACAGTATTTCTAATATGCCATTACCTATGCCAGTTCCATCCTATGCGTCACCACAACCAATCCAACCTCAACAAACTTTATTAAATGGTAACCATTTACCACATCAGAAAATTATGATGAATGGAGCAGTCGATATCAGTGGTGGTGGTGGTGGCACTGCGGCCCCTGGTCCATACATGATAAATAATAACATCAACAAGCCTGTCATGGCTCCAGCTTCTGCTAAGGGCATGAACAATAATAACAAATCTTCTAAGAATAACAAGAATGTGAATAAGAAGATGTCACATTCTTTTGCTGGTGCATCTTTTACAACTGATATTCCACAAGAAAGCAACTTACCAAAACCAAGTTTCTTATAAGATCCAAGGAAGAAATTATATTAAATTTTTATTTTTCAGTATCTCGATTGATACATTCTACCATTTCCTTCCGAAATATCTTCTTTTTTTTTTTTTTTTTTTTATTATAAACACAAGCCACCAACCATCCCTCAGCAACTTATCCATTATTACTCTACTTCCAACTCAAAATCCATTTTCAAATTCTTTTTTGTATTATTTATTCTTTAATTATAGATTATACCAAGTTTGCAGAAATATTTTCTCAATAGATTGTTTCCAAAAATGAAACAACCACAATTATTAAGTGATAAGATATTCACTCCAAAATAAACGTTCTTTAAATCGTTCTTCCAGTTATCCCATCTCTGCATTAATCATTTTACTATATTATATTTATAATAAAATGCCTAAGATATATTCATACCTTATAGATATAGTATATCAAATATATATATTTATATATATACATTTCATATATTCAATTCAATAAAAAAAAGAATAAAACAACAACAACAACAATCCATCAAGTCCTCTACTTTTGAAAGTGATGGATGCTACGTACGCATATTTTTAAATTATTTGTAATAGTTTTGGTTTATGATGAAAATGTACAAAAGTTATATATAAAAATAAATATGGGGAGAAAGAAATGTATATAGTGAAGCTTATTATAAGACAACGTTCTTGGCCAATTTATTCTTGTAGTCTAAGATAGAACCATTCCATCTAGTAGCAGTCTTGTGTTCGACAACGAAAATATCCTTAGCAATCTTATCTAATAATCTGAAATCATGGGAAACAACGACAACACCACCATTGAAATCGTTAATAGCATCGGCTAAAGAATCAATAGTTGGAATATCTAAACCGTTAGTAGGTTCATCTAATAGTAAAACGTTTGGTTGTTCTAAAGCTAATAAAGCGAAGACAACACGAGAACGTTGACCTTCAGATAGAGTACCCATTTGAACAGTTTGTGATTCACCAGTTAAACCATAACGACCTAATTGACCTCTCCAGTATTGGAAATCTTGAGAAATGTTTGGATATTTGTCACGAACGAATTCTAAAGCAGATTTGGTTAAATCTAATTGATCTTGAGAATGTTGGGAGTAAACACCTAATTTAACATGAGTATGTCTGGAGACACGACCAGCTTGGGACATTAATTCACCAGTCATAATCTTTAAAAGAGTGGATTTACCAACACCATTTGGCCCCACAAGAGCAATTCTGGAATCCATATCAACACCGAAATCTAAATGTTCGTATAAATTATTTTCTGGCTTCCCATCATAAGAGAAAGAAATATCATCGAAGGCGATAACTGGAGGTGGTAATCTTTCAATTTCTGGGAATCTAAAGGAGAAGACTCTATCTTGAGCGACAGGTTGAATTAAACCATCGGCTTCCATCTTATCCAAGATTTTTTGTCTAGATTTAGCTTGTTTCACTAAATTAGCATAAGTACCGGCAGAGGCAATGAATTTCTTGATATGAGCGATTTCTTCTTGTTGTTTTAGGTATTGTTTAGTTTGGTTAGTTTCTAATTCAGATCTGGTCTTGACGTAAGAATCGTAGTTACCACCATAAGCAGTTAAGACTTTTTCTCTCATATCCAACATGTTAGTACAGACACCGTTTAAGAAATCTTGAGAATGGGAGACTAAGACCAAAGTTCTGTCGAATCTCTTTAAATATTCTTCTAACCAAACACAGGCTTCTAAATCTAAATGCGCAGTTGGGTCATCTAATAATAACAGAGTTGGTTTGACGAATAAAGCTTTAGCTAAAGCAACACGCATTTTCCAACCACCAGACATGTCCTTAGTCTTCTTTAAGATGGTCTTGGAGTTGAAACCTAAACCGATAAGGATGACAGCAGCTCTACTTTCAAAAGTGTCTGGATCTAAAGAGTCCATTCTTTCGTATAATGGTTCTAATAATTCAGATTCTGGACCATCTTCGATAAGGATCTTTTCGACTAAATCTTCCAATCTTTTCAATTCAGCTTGAGCTTCTCTGACAACATATTCCAAAGCAGAATATTCAGTTGGGGCAGCAGGTTCATCTAATAAATAGATATCGATGTTTTCTGGAATTGGATATTCTCTAGTAGCAATGGCTTTTAAGAAAGTAGATTTACCACAACCGTTTTCACCTAAAAGACCATAATGTCTACCGTAATTGAATTCTAAAGTAGAATCTTGGATTAAGACTTTACCGTGGAATAATAAAGACACGGAGGTCAATTTGATATCACGAGAAGTTTCTAAAGAGGCTAGGACACCGGTAGTAACACGATCGGATAAACCGTCTTTATCCTTTTGTAATTTCAATTGTTCGATTTCAGCAGCGGCAGCGTCAGCTTCATCGATTTCTTCCTTAGGACCCTTCTTACTCTTACGGACGGTCTTACCAGCAGCAACCTTCTTGGCGTCTCTTTCGGCCTTCTTGGCTTCTCTTTTAGCTTTGGATGAGGACACTGGAGGCATAGTTGTAATGTGTGTATGTGTGTGTGATTTACAAAGTGGTATGGGGGGATAAAGATAAGAGGTTAAATAATAATAAATAATAAACAACCAAGAAGAAAGAAGACAAGAAAGGAACGTTAGATAGCAGCAACTGTCCAATATATACTTTACCAAGTGGTACCGAGTAGTGGTCCTCATCTCTTAAAGGTTTAAATATCGAAATTTCAGCTCATCGACAACCGGTTGAAAAATTTTCAGAGAGTAGGCTGCGGCACGTGACCGTGGACATAGTATTGCAATCCGTTAAACGCCATTGCCCTGGCCATTGCCATCCGGTGAGAGAGCCATCCAGAGATGTTGACGATGGGTGCTGATGCCCTCCAGATGGAGAGTGGTAGATGGCCAGGGTCCCAGGGAAAAGAATGGATAGAATGGATAGAATGGATAGAATGGATAGAATGGATAGAATGGATAGAATGGATTGAATGGTGAAGAAAGTTTGAGAAAGACAGCATATTTCCTTCCCGCAGCAACTGATGATCAAGTTCAGCAGTATTGGGAGGCATCCTCCTTGGTAACATCACTGAACCATGCCTGATACGTTATTGTATCGTTGTGTATGTGCATACAGATATTAGCTCCTTCCCATAGTTAACACTAATACAATGTGGGATGGAATTCTTAAACAACTACTGCTATATCACAATGTAACCATGCTGGACTATCTAACAGATAAATAATCAATACAGTCTGCTGTGTGTCGATCATTTCAACGACGAAACTCTCTACTCAGTAAGGTTTATCTTTATACTTTTTGGAAAACTATCCTTCTCATAAAATGTAACAGAGTTCTGCTCAAGCTATCACTAGTATCGATGATTGTTTAATCAATAGTTAACTAAAGAAATATGGGTAATACTTCTCAATACGTCATTACCATATCAATTGACTGGAGAATGGTGAATAATCATATTATTCGCAAAGAGATAGCAGACTCAGTTCATAACTATACACTGGAATGACAAATGAACAAATACAACACTAATTTTAAAGATATACATCCTCAATTGAGAGATATTCTTTAAAATATCTTTGTAAAAGATACTAATACACAGGTATGATATGCATTTTCCCCTAGCTTAAAAAGATATAAGAACAACTTCTTGCTGTGTACATCCTCATATTATCTTGGAATCATATGAACACCTTTACCGCGTATCGGTTTATAGGATAATAATTCAATTTGACACTTGTAAAGACCAGTTTAGATACAAATTGGTAAAACTTTTGGATCTATTCTCAAGTATATTTAATGTTGATATCATAACCACTGGCATTTGGCTCTTTCTTATTCAACCTCATCTCAACCACTTGGACATTTTGACTTTTAATTTCATTTCTTTAAAAGATGAAAACACAGGTAGAAGGCCACTTGTTATTCAAATCTAAGAGATAAAGTAATGAATAAGATACCCATCAATTAGGTTAAGATATATTTTAATGATGGATTCCCAAGTGCTGCAATTATTTAGAGATAATCACGTTCCCCAAGTGAGGGATAAACTATTACAAATCAATCAAGATTTAGCCAAAAATGATGTCTTGTTGAATAAGAATTTGAAATTACATTTTGGTGACATTTTAACCATCACTGAAAGTGTCCATGAAATGTATTTAGAATTACAAGACGATGATGCACATTTTAGACAATTATGTTTCGATGATGATAAGTATCAATTGGGTAGATTGCCTGATTTTGAAGAACCATTAAGAAATAATAATAATAATAGTAGTACTAATTCCAAAAGTATGATGAACGTAGATGGGTCTTCTGACGAGGGTAATGATAAGGATGACGAGGGAAATGATACAGAGCTGTTATTGGTTGTTTCCCAATGGTCACTTGCTGTGTCTAAGTTTGTATCTACAGTTAGTGGTTCTTCTACAATATCCTCATCGATTGTTGACGAATTGTTCACCAAGTTCAACCAATTAGTTGAATACCAAGGCGAAGTTTCATTCAAAGACACTAATTTCAAATATTATCAATCTGTAGTTGATAAATTGTTGTACTTGCAATCTGATTTGATTGCGAATGCCAACATCATTATGTTAAATCATTTACAATGGATTCAAATATATGATTTAATTAATCATACCACCAAGACAATATTACCATGGGACGAAAAGCTAATCATACAGTTGAATGAGATCATTATGGATAAAGTGATTAGATTAGTATTGTCAACTAATGTGGACAATAACAAGAATAAGATTGAAATCAGCAATAATGATCGTATCAATAATTTCATCAATTCGTCACAATTTAATGAAAGAATTCTTGCCCATATCAAAGAAAAGACGAGACATAATCTGGACGAATTGAAAGCAAATTTGCAAACTAAAGTTATGGATGAATTCAACGTGGAAGAAGTGTCCCATCAAGAACTTGATGATTTGACTGTCCTTATTGAGGAATCTAAATTTGATTCATTAGGTTTAATTAATAAAAACAGTAGACAAATATATGATCTTGTGGAACCTACTATCCAAATGATTCAAGATTTAATTAAATACAATTGCGACCCCGCGTCAGTTAAAGAGATTCAGTCCGAGATGATCGAACTTCTAAGCAAACAATGTCTTTCTGAACTGGATGAGAATGCCTCGACGTCTACCACCACCGACACAACCACCGACACGTCTCATTTAATTAACGGTTTCGTCACAACATATCATAAAAGTAATTTGACACATTTGATTAAATCACAGATCCAAAGGCTACAAGCCATTTCTCCCTGATTCATCAGTGCTTAATAACCTCCTTTTCATCCTATTCCCTCATCCATTTGGCAGCTTTCGATCCAACTTCACCTCACAATCCAAGTCATTGACAGCCCACGTTTTATTGTTTCCTCTGTTTTTATGGGTGGATGAGTGTTTTTTTGAAAAAAAGTTTCAGTGAAAACCTTTAATTTCTGAACTCATCGAATTACTCACACACGTATAAAAGAGAGATACAACTGGTATCAGAAGGGAGTGAAGAGATTCAAGTACAAAGAATAATTCAACAACGAAATATTTCTAGTACAACATACCATAAACTATGACAATCACATACACACAGGAAGAAGCTTACCAACATCAAGTTGCTCGTCAAATCAAAATCAACCAAGAACATTTGGAATCTTTAAGCCACCCTGGTTCTAAGATAACGTTCCCAGTGGATCAACGGACCCCAACACCACAACCCGGTGAAAAGATTTTCTTCTTTGATATCGATAATTGTCTTTACAAGTCATCTACGAAGATTCATGACCTTATGCAAGTCTCTATTGAACAATATTTCCAAAATAAACTAAATCTTTCGCCCAACGAGGCTCGTAAATTGAACCACACATACTACAAAGAGTACGGTTTGGCCATTAGAGGTCTTGTCATGTATCATGGTGTGAATGCTTTGGAATATAACTCGTTGGTAGACGATTCTTTGCCACTACAAGATATTCTAGAGCCTGATTTAAAACTAAGATCAATGTTATTAAAGTTGAGACAGTTGAAGAAATTTGATAAATTATGGTTATTCACTAACGCATATAAGACACATGCACTGAGAGTCATTAGATTATTGGGTCTTGGTGATTTGTTTGATGGGTTGACATATTGTGATTATAATCAAATTGATACTTTAATTTGTAAACCTGATGTGAAGGCCTTTGAAAGAGCCAAAATTCAAAGTGGGCTAGCCAATTATAAAGATGCTTGGTTCATTGATGATAGTGGATCTAATATTGCCATGGGGCTTGAATTAGGGATGCAACACTGTATTCATGTTGTTGAGGTTAAAGAAAGTAAGATGCATGAACTTTTAGGACAAAGTCCAGAAGGTTCAAAAGTGATTCAATACATTACAGATTTACCTGATATAATACCTGAGTTGGAATAAATTTAAAATGGGAAAGAAATCAAAAAGAGAGAAGGATTAAAAATAACATAATAATATATATAATTATTCATATATATGTATAGAAAAAGAATAGTACTTATTTGTAATTAGTTAGTAGATTATCATGCGCTGCATAAAAGTAATCAAATTAACGATAACGTTACAACATCAAATAAATAGAATAATCCTATATAAAACTAAAACAGAAAAAAACAAAACAGAAAATGGTTACTCTACAAAAGAGAGAGGAAGTAGCTTAACAAAAAGACATACTTACTATCTCAATTATTTACGAGGAGCAGCTTGTTTCTTTTGTTTAGCAACGGCATAGATGATACCAGATAAGAACCCTAAAAAGATAGAGAAGATAGATAAAAAGTTTCTTGGAGCATCAAAGAAAATCAACCCAGATAAAGCAATTGGTAACTTGTTTAAAGCACCGACCATAGAGTAAGTGGTTGAAGAGGTAACTCTAACACACCACCCAGAACAGTAAGAAATACCGACAGAGGCCATACCAGAAATAACCATAGCAGTCAAGGAATCATTTGATAAATTAGTGGCTAAATTTGGAGCAGACCAATCTTCAAAACAGAATGAAGCGATTAAAAGGATTGGTAAACCTAAGATATTGTTATAGAACATAGTATCGAAATCTTTGAAATTAGTTAACTTAATTCTCTTTCTCATGATTAAGACAAACATAGCAGAGGAAATACAGTTGGTGAACATCCAGAAGTAACCTGGGTTGAATAAAGAAACAGTAGCACCACCTAATTCTTCAGCAACGTTTTGAGCGGCTTTAGCAGCAATGGCTTGTTGATCACCCCATGTGGCGACGACAGAGGATAAGACCATTAAAAGGAAAGAACTCAATTCCATAGAGGTAACGGAGCCACCGAAATATAAGACTTCACCATAAGCAATTAAGATAATGGTTAAATTCTTGAAAATGGTATAGATTGGGACAGCTAAGAATTGCAAAGCTTTTGAGGAGGTGTAGATCATAAGAACCAATAAGACGGATATTGGGAACCAGTTCTTAGCATCAGTCTTATTTAATGGACGGAATTTAGCATAACCCAAAAATTTTAGGACGGCCAAAGTCAAACAACAAACTAAAGATTGAACAAATAACATAACGAAGTTCATGTTAAAATCCTTCAAATTGACAACGAATTTGTTTGTGACGGTCATTAAAATAGATGAAGCACAGTAGGATAAAATGGAGATTGGACCTGAATTGGCCACGGAAGCCAATGGGCTAAGGCCGTGAGAAGTCTTCAATTGGGACATATTTTCTTTGCTTTCTTTGCTTGCTTTGCTACTGCTTGGGGTAGATCAACTTTAAAAAGGATATACTCTAAAATAGAATAAAATATAACAAAACGATTGTTATTTAAGTAATTTTTAAAATGAAACACGTCAGTATCAACAAGCAAAAACTATCAGAATGCCATCGAATTTGCATACAAAACTTGGAATTTCAGAAATTTTTCACTGCAAAACGCCAAATGTCTTCTTCTTCTTCTTTTTTTTTTTTTTTTTAATTTCTCAGAGAGGAGGGGAGGGTAACGGCGCTGGCCTGGTAGTCATGGCAACAGAGGACCAGCTTTCAGCTAGGCAGAAGGTCCAGCTGGAGCAGCAGGAGCAGCATCACGTACTTCTTTGTCTCTCTTCCAGTTGATCACGGCCACCCCCACAGCAGAGAATAACGCCAAGTTGAAAAGACCTCGAATGGTCAAGTATGGAATGTTTATTTGCTGGTTTGAAGAGTTGCGAGAGTTGCGAGAGTCTTTAGTGGTCTTAGAGTGAGGACCCCACGTCCCATAGCCGATATAATAAGCCGCTTGCTTCTCCAGCAGCGACATCTCCTGCCAGTCACCTTTCATTTGCCAGTCAATGTACTCCTGTATTTCTTCCTTCAGCGGCTGTGGTAAGGATTCCCATATTCCTGGGATGTTCATCAAACTTGGTGGATGGTACACAGAAGTCGTGTATCTTTGGAATCGGTTACTCAATTGCAACCTTTTTGCCACTCTTGGTATCATTGAATATGGTCTCTGTTGGGTTATTGCGTTTGTTCCACAAGATTTGGCTTCTTCCCTTTATGCTTTCTCTCAATTCTCTCTCTGTGTTTTTAACGATTTCAAATTATTTAAACATTTAATTTGAAATAAATTCCAATGGCAAAGAAACCTTTGATGGCCTTTCATTGGGGGCCACTCAATTGAACCATAGAGAAACTATCCACACACATACATACCATACACATTGAAATGGGTTACCAGACTTTAATTGTATGTTTATCATAATTTGCTTTCTCCCTTTTTATTGGGTTTTAGAACACACTTATATCAACATGATTATATATATATACTAACAATTATATCGCACATATTTTCCTCCGTAGAAAGAACATTCAAACACTGTTGCCATTGAACCTGTGGTTCCATTATTATCTCAAAGAAAATTAGCCATACTCGCTTCCCTTGTGGCAATCGTTTTTGTCACTTTAGCCGTTATTGTTTCCTATTCAAAGAAACATTTCTTCTATAAGTTGACTTTATACACTATTTTAAGTATTATTGGCAGTCTGTTCCTAGCCATGTCCACTATATTCACTTCAAACTCCTTTGGAGTTTACATCTAAAAGCTATATTCATCCTAAATATATATATATACTTATATATACACGCTACTAAAAAAAAATTAGAATTATAACCAAGTTTTCTTTATTTACACTGTCTTTTAATTGATTAGCATAAATTCAGTATATCTTCATCCATGTTGACAATCTTGTAATAACGGGTTTCTAACCGAGTTTCATCATCATTATCATCTTCATTATCATTATCCCCTTCACTTGGCAGTTTCTGAGGTTTTAATGGCACTTGCAATCCTAATTCAGGATCTACTTCATAATTTTGATCGCCTTCAAGACGGTATTCTCTCATCGTAGAAAACATTGTACGTGTATACCCAACGATGTTTTCTAAGGCACATTCAGTGGTTTGGTTTAAGAATAATAAAACATTGGAGTTGATCTTTTCAAATAATATATCCTGGAAATACTCAGGTGATAAAACACTTAATAGCTCTGGTGGAGCTTCCGTTAAAGGTGAGTTGTATGCTAATAATGCTGATGCAAGACTGATACGTTCTTGGAATTCTGTCCTCAATTTCTCACTTATCTGGAATTCATCACCCCGATCATAAACAAATTCTTCAGTTAAATCTTGTCCTTCTGAAATTAATTTTGTGATGTTCGATGTATCATTTTCAATATTGATATAGAATTGTGCCAATTTTAATTCAAATAACGTTTCCACATTTGTCTCTAAGAAACTTGGAATCTCCTTACGAAGAAATTCAATACATTTACTAATTTGTTTAGCATTGATTAATTTCCTTATCTCTTGTCTAACACTTAACATTTTCTCTTCCTTTATGATTTGTCTTTCATTATATCTTAAAATTTTTCTTTGAGTAATTGTATTTGTATTGGTGGATTCGTAACCAGTTTTATTAGGTTTACCCTTTGTCTTTGAAACAACATCCGGTTCAATCTCATTTTGTAAATCCTTTAAAAATCCCTTGGCCACATCAGTTAACCCCTCATGAATCAGATACCCGTTAATTAAACAATTTAAAGCCGATGGAATTGATTCGTTTTCCGTACTTAACTTATTTATTGGAATATGGCTTGGTTCAAGTTTATTCATTTTCTTATCTTCATCATACCTTTTATCTTTTCCTAATAGATAAGGTAATCCTTCATCCAAATCACTGGAATCGGCATCTTTCGTATCAGTATCCAACATTTCATTATCATTTTCCTTTGAAAGTGTCTTGACAGAATAACCATGATTGACAGATGAAGAATTATAGATATAGGAATATGCTCTAGCTTTCCATTTATTCTGATAACCTAAAATATCAAAAGTAAAATCTTCAAATAATCCAAAATTGGTTTGGATAGAATTACCTTGTTTTAAAGCAACTGCAGGAACTAAGTCAATATCATGGAATTCGCTGAATGCTGTTCCTAATAAGATACCATTTTTAGTGAAGAAAATAGTACCGTTAATATAATTAACACCACAGCCAATAACATCATTTAACCCAAAGGGATTAGCAAATAGCTCGCTTTCAGTTAAAGAAAATGCATTCCCGTCAAACCCATTGTAACCAAAAAATGTATCGTCAATTCCATTAGCAGCCCTTGAACTAGACAACGTTGGATTAGGATCTGCAGTCCCACGGGTTCTAGGGGAAGCTACATTATGATGAGCACTGGTGGTAATATCTATATCCCCATTGCCTTCATCGTCATCATCATTCATTTCATCATCTTCATCATTGTTGTTATCATCTTCATCACTATCAGTCATGATATCGTTTGGATCTATATCATCGTCATCTTGAGTATGTTCAGGCTCTGTATTGCCAGCTGAACTTCTACTACCTCTTCTTCTTTGGTTTAATCTGTTTCTTCTTCTCCTTTCTCTGTTTCTACTTCTTATTGTGTCGTTGCTGGCTTGAGCATTGACAATATCAGTGTATTTTCCTCCACTTTCATATCCACAACTCAATGCTCCCATACCTTTAGAATATTTAAACCCAACAACAATGTTAGAATTCTTACCACCTTCAGAACTACTAACACTAAGAACTTTGACTTCATAATAAAAGATAGCCAAATCTGAAGCCGCTAGGTTGTTGTTAGACCAAGTCATTACAAAATCCCCAGCATTGGTAGTTTTCTTACTTCCATTGGTATTCAATTCACTAGTATTAATAGGATCATTGTTAGCTCTATTTCTTGTATAAGAAAAGGATCCGATATTGTTATTATTTCCAGAATCACTTATCTTATCACTACCGAAAAGTGGATACTGATAATTTGGGTTAAAATTCAACTTCGAAAAGCCATCAATAGATGTTACCAAGGCATTATTTGTTGGAAGTAACCATTCTGTGGGTAACCTATACCCAATAGTACTATAAATATTAGTACTTATAAAATCAGATTTATTTTTGTTATTAACATCCCAGTTTTCTCCATCAGGAGGGTTTAGTTTACTTGAAATATTGTTATCACCATCATTTATTTTGTTCAATTCTGGAAACAGAGGTTTTGAAGCATCCGGGATCCTACTATCATTAGGGTAAAAATATTTGTAAATTTGAATCAGATAGTCATCATTCGTCGCATCAAAAGGTATAGTACCCACTACACCTAGACACATCAAGTTAGCCCATATTTCTTTTCGTAACGCTAGACTTAAGCCATGACTGGAAACACCAATATCTTTGAAATTTGACCTCGCAAATATGTTGTTTCTTAGCAGATTATCTTTCTTAGGTGATGATTCTGATTCAAGTGAAGCATGTTTATGCATATCACGAAATTTGTTTCTAGCAGAATAGTAGTTTTTCCATAGTTTATAACCAATTGGTTGCTCTAATAAATACCTTGGGAAAAGAGCTTCTATGTACTCCTTATCTATTGGATCTAAGTAGTTTGACATCTTTTAAATAAATTTTGGTTATGAATAACTGAGTTATTTGTTAATTGTAACTGCTTTTTCTACGGTATTTACACTTATTGACTAAATATATTACCCTTGCAACTATATCTTGTCAAATCTTGGTATGGTTGCAGTATGTTTACTCCTTCTTGTTATAACAACACTGAAAGCTAAGATGGAGGTTTCTTCTCCCTTTAATGATTTTAAATATTTAAAATTGTTATAATGAATAAAATTGATTAAAAAACATATACAAATATAACATTTAAAGATAAATAAAGAATGAGACACATCTGGCAATAGTTGATGGATAAGTCACCAGTAGACTAAAAATATAGGTAAAATAAACAGAGCAAAACTAATCACCTTCTGCTGAAACACCCTCAGAATCTTCAAAAGTTTCAACAGGATCAGCTTCATCTTCTGGAAGTTTCTCGTCGATTTCTTGTTCCTTTTCTTCCTTCAACTTCAATCTTAATTCATTTTCTTGTTTCTTCTTCAAAGCTTCATCTTCTTGTTGTCTCTTCAACTCTGCTTCTTCTTTTTCACGTTGTTGGAAAGCAATGTTGGCTTTGGCTCTTAAAATATAACTGAATTCACCATTTTCCTTGATAAGGACTTCCAAAGTATGTTCGACACGCTTAACAAACTTTTCTACGTTACTTAAAACTGCTTTATGGTTAATTAGTTCATCTCTGGCTGCGACAACTTGTTTTTTGACTTCTAAGAAACGCTTCCAATTAGCATCAGAACGAGAATCCATTTCACTGTCATCGCTGGCATCCATTACAACGCCACCAACAACATCAGCATAGACAAGTCTCTTTGACCATTCATTGATCATGACGTTAGCCCATTCTTCGTACAAATCAACGTAGTCATTACGTAAATATTCGACTCTGTCATTTACGCTTTTCATTAAACTATCTAATTCAGATTGAACAATATCAGTAATGTTATCTGTCACTTGCGTTATATCATTGAAAATATCACGAATAAATTGCCTATCGACATATCTTTCCAATTGAGTGGTACCTGTCTTGTCAAAATACATTTTTTCGCCAGTGCTTGGATCAAGTTCTTCTTTACAGTCAATATCTTTGGTGGCACTCGTAATATTTCTAAATAAAGTTTCCACTTTTTGAGTATATGATTGGAATTCAGGTCTTAATTTGGTTTCTGTGGCATTAGTTAGTTTAGAGGTAGATTTTAATACTTCTTTATCAAATAACTTGAAGATAGATTTCACTTTATTCTCAATAGATAATGTCCATTGATCAAACTGTTCTTGTAAAGCATCATTTTCATCAATGATAACATCTTTAGAAGATTCATTAGTTTGCTCAGAAACATCGGAGGAGACTGCAGCAGCTTCAGATTCTTGAGATTCAGTGGAGGAATGAATGGTTACGGTCTTGAATACTGTGGAGGTGCTCACAATAGGCTCCTCATCCTCAAACTCATCTTCATCAAACTCGTCGCTTGCATCTTCAAAATATTCTTCTTCTGTAGCAGGTTCAACTGCTTCTTTAGAGGCAGTGGTCTTAGATTTAGATGATAGAGAAGTTTCGGAGTCATTGTTGGTATTAGGAGAAGAGATTGGAGTTACACTTGGACTAGTAGCAACTTTTATAGTCTCTATAGAAGCCTTGGAAGGTAGAATTCCTTTAAACCCATCTGCCTTAAATTGATCCATTCTCTTAGTGGCACAATTTTTAGCGCATTCATAATGTTTAGAGAACCAATAACATAACAAAGCCCATTTTTGTCTTATTAAGATGCATTTATCATCTAAGTGATATGGAGAAATAAATTTAGTCATAATATTTGGCTTTATGACACCATTATACCAGAACTTAGCACGTTCCACTAAATAAACATATTTCAAATAAACGGTGTCAATTACACGTTGGCATTGATGTTCAGAGCATTTCGTCCTAAAGAAATCTAAGGATGGACTGACATATTTATCATTGATGGCTGTAGTCTTCCCTTGAATCCATTGAGATCCAGATTGCAACTTAGGATGCACAGCATCCTGATAAATTGGATATTTCTCAACCAAGTATTGATCCCATAGTGATGGATTTGAGTAATGGCATAAAGAATGAAATTCTTTGGGGGCGTATCCCCCTTGGCAAGCATAACGCACTGCAGCAAAGAAGGCACTGAAAAGAAGCAATGCTTTGACGACACGACAAACAGCTCTCATGGTAGTAGAATATCTGTTTAATAGGTGATCGGCTGACTTTAATCTATATATATATATGATAATTATATTCTAGCTGCGTTGTTACTCTTCTTGTTATTTCTTGTTTGCATTGAATTTAAATTTGCAATTCATCGAATTCAAATTGATGAAATTACTTTGAATTGAATTCTACCTTAAGACACTTAACGATGATGTATACACGAAATAAACAACAAAACAGTAGCATTATTCTGGTTATAACAAGGCTAAATAGTAAGAGGGATGTCATTTTGGCCATTTGGACCTCATAATCCTCGAAAATCAAACATTGACTGCATTTTAAATGATTATTTAAAAGTGCTGAAACGTCAAGATAAACCCACTTTAATGTTATTGCCCGAGGAATCTTCTAGTGTATCATCCATAAATGAAGGTAACCAAGAAGATGATCAAATCACACCCGTGCCGAAAGAATCAAGTGATAAGCATGGAACTGTCAAGGATGAAGCATCCATGGCAGTGGATAAGAATGGCGGCAGCATATTGATGGAAACCGAAAAGGATACTGATGATGTTAGTTATGATTTAGCTAAAATCAGCTCCTTGAAGATTGACGATATTATGGCAAGTCACTCACTGGATATTCAGAATTCAAATGAAAAGAAATTGGATTCTGTCTTGTCCACATCAAGAAGTAGTATTTCATCATTGCTTCTCTTCACAAGCAATGACTCGAGTAATAAGTTAGATAGAGACTCTACTCATGCATTACGAATATTGCCCATCTTGAATCACAGTTTTATTGATCGAATATTGAAAGAAGAAAATTTGATTGACGAATTATCAATCCCTAATAACAAATTGATCGATTTTATATGTCTCGGTTATTTCTATGATGAACAATCAGGAGATCAAATTTTACACATAGATTACTTGATTGATCTATTATTAAAATGTTTGGACGAGATTAATGAAACTACCATTTGCTCATCGGAAAATAAAAATATTGATCAATTTGAGATTGTTAATGAGGATGAGGATTACATCTCAAGGTTTCAATGTCTGCCGAAAAAGAGTTACACAGAAGTTTTCCATGACGAGAGCTCTACAGCTGAGAAGGATTCAGTATGTACAAAATTGAGCCTAGCAACTTATATATCGGATATTTTATCCCACGAAAACATCTGGCTGATCACAGAACTATTGGTGAAATCAAAAGAAAGAATGGCCAAATTATGGTCAATTCTAAGTCATAAAGATTGTCAAAATGAAAGGTCTCCACATTTATCTATATTTTTAAAGATTCATGAAAGTTTGCTCATATCAAGGCAAACGGATTATTTAAACTTCATCCGATCCTTACCAACTTTAGTTGATGACATCCTAAAGCATAATAATATTCCTATTTTATTTGATTTCTTATTAAAATTGATATCCACTGATAAACCAGAATTTCCAACTGGTATTATCGATACTGTATTTGATCAGAATCTAATACCGAAATGCCTAAAACATTTCAATAACCAAATGTATTCTGTATCAATTCAAACATGCATAACTGATTTCTTAAAGATGTTAATTGAGATTTCATCAAATATACCCATGGACGATTTAAACATTGGCCCTAATAAATTATCAAGACAGTTATGCTCCATAAATATTGTGGACAAGTTGGTGCAGATCATATTAGATCAAAAAGGTGTAGCACTGTGTAATATTATTACAATCATTATTGAATTAATAAGGAAAAATAATTCAGATTACGATAAATTATATTCTGAAAGATTATTTCTGGACACTGAAAGAGTGGTATCCAGTCGTGATCCTTTATATTTGGGTTATCTGTTACGTGCATTCACTCTTAAACTGACTGAAATAATAGATATTCTAAGACAGAACTTTATTAACAGCACAGAATACGTGGAAACGAGGAGTAATACTAACTATACTCCCGTAGGGATGATTAATCTGCGGATACTAGAGTTAATAGCCGAATTAATTCACTGTTCCAATATGTCTTCATTAAATTTACATGTGTTCAAAGACTTTTCAATGAAGGTTAATGAAGAGCGTTCCCAACTTGAGAGTAGGCTATTGGAATCTCAACTTGATTACATTACGTTACAAGAACCTCCTACCCCAAAAGAAACGATACATGTGAATTTAATACCATCTAATAAATTAACTGTGACCAATTTTGAAGAGACTGATAGACCACATTGTATTATTAGCCTTTCAAAGGCATTAAATGACACATTAAGAGAGAATGCTATGGTGGGTAATTTTTTCAAGATCCAATTATACGACCAGCATATTTTACCAGCTTTAATATCAATGACATTGGAATGCCCATGGAATAATATGTTCCATAATGTCATATTTGATATTGTACAACAAATTTTAAATGGTAGGATTGACTCGTTGTCATACAACTGTTTTTTAATATACTCTATTTTGGTTCCTAGTAAGGCAATCGATTTTACACCGGTTTTCTCAAATCCATCAATAGCATCTTTCAAAGAGAATAGATCAGTAGTGCAAACAATTATTGAAGGGTATAGAAGAAGTTACACATATTACGAGGGAAATCACACTGACCTTGGTTACATGGGCCATTTAGCGATCATTGCCGAAGAGGTTTTAAAATTCTCCCAGCAACACAAGCTTTCCAGCATCTCACCTGATATTGTTGAAGTTTTGGAATCGCGAGAATGGACGTATATCGTTGATGTGTTGTTGAATGACACCAGAATGATGTATGGGCAAATCCTTGGTGGGGGCAGTTATGCTAGTGATGGGCAAGGAAATTTCATCCCACAGATTCCAATATCTACTAGGAATATCTTTGAAGATGACGAGGATGACGATGAAGACAGCCCAGAAAGGGTTAAAGATACTTCCAGAGAAAATATATACACTGCCGAAGAATATGAAGAACAGCATCGAATACTAAAAGATATGATGACTGAATTCCATATTCACGAAAAGTCTAAATATTTGTTTAATATAGAGAAATAAGAGTAGATATAGGTCTACATATATAAATATATATATTTACTTTTCAAACCATAGACTATATTGGTAATGCACACTTTAAATAAGTCAATGAAGTGTTATTTGGTTCTTCTTGGTGACTCGATTGATTCCTGTTGTGTACTTTAAATTTAAGAATTTAAGAATTGTTTTAAGTGAAAAATTGATTACAAGTGAAGAAACACCTACAATGACAACAAGCAATTAGATTTCAACGAGTTGAAGAATATAACACCATCAACTTCTATCGTCTGCATTTTGAACTATGACTGAACAATTACCACAGTGGGTTTTGAACCTTACAGATGCAAAAACTACCAATTCCTTAAAAGAAGAACCTAAAAATAAACTTCCAGCACCATTTGGATACAAACCGGTGGCTATCACTGCGGGTAAATCAAAGCTTAAGAACTCTGCTAGCGGTGCTGTTTCTACTCAAAATATAAACCAATTACAAATACAAAAGGCCTGGCAAATTGCTTTTGGGCCAGCTAAATCTATTCCTATGAATTTTGTTATGTCTTATATGTCCGGTACATCTTTACAAATCATTCCAATTATGACCGCATTAATGTTACTATCTGGTCCAATTAAAGCCTTGTTCACCATGTTCACCGCTTTCAAGCCTGTTTTGGGTAACAAGGAAATAGAGTCTCAAGTAAGAGCCGCTATGTTCATTTTCATCTTGGGTCAAGGTGCTTTGATGTATATTGGGATAAGGAAACTAAACCAAATGGGCGTCATTCCAAACACTGCTAGTGATTGGTTGGTATGGGAAAAAATGGTCGACTATAATAAAGGTATTGAATCGTATACTTTTTAGGTATGGTACATGTTTATCTAACGTCTGTATATATATATATATATATAGGTTTAAGCATCAGTTATTGCTTCATGAGGAAAAAAATTCAATTATTATGATTATTCTTTAGGATTGGTAGATGGTTTGATATCCTCTTCGTCTTTGAACTTATCTTCAAAGATCTTTTGGATATTATATTTCTTGTATTTCTTGGCATAATCTGCATTAACCACAGACATACCAATATTATTCTTGAAACATTCCACAAGAATTAATTTGTCATAATTCTTAAGATCGACTTTGTGTTGGTATTTACCTCCTTTCCCAACTTGGGAGACGACTTGATTAATGATGTCCATTCTTTCAAGGGTATTAAAATTTCTTCTACTCACTTCAACAGCAAATTTATAGTCATGTCTACCATCTTCGGTATGGAAATGTGGAGCTAACACTTCATCCGCTAATTTAATTAACTGTTCCATTGAAGCACTACATGAGTTAGTGATTGGAGTTAACTTCTGTATATATCTAGTTCTCTTCATTTTATCTTCAGGGTCACTTAAATCCTTCATTATTCTCTCAACAAAGTCTTCTGGCACAATTGGACGTCTGGTCTTACAGAAGATCACACATTCACAACTCACGTCAATGAATTTTAAGATGTCCTTCTTTCTTTCATCCTTAGTTTTTGATTTATCTGATTTCTTCATATCGGCTAATTCTTTGTTCAACTGATCTTCAATGGATAGTTCTTCTTCTTCCTCCTCTTCTTCTTCCTTTCCAGATCCATTGCTCCCTTCGTCATCTTTCTTGTTCAGTTGTTCAATTTCTTCCTTGTAATATTCCTCCATCTTTTCTTCTAAGAAGATGCCTAACTCTTGAGCAGCTTGACGTTCTTTACGTCTAGAACAGGAAGCATAAATACCAGAAGTACCTGGATCCAAAAACCCAGAGGCCACTTTGAACTTCTTCTTTTTTTGGCCATCAGAACTTTTACCATCATTACCACGTTTACCCATTTTTTTTTCGATATATGTTTATTTATATTGGTTGTTCTATGGACTCTTACCTTTGCAAGTAATGGCCATCTCAACTTTTCATTTCAATTCTTACTTTATATCTATAAATTTTCAAATTTTATGTATAATAAGAAAATTCATATACTTTTAAATATACATATATAATAATAAAAGTTATCTACGATTGAAGAAACTGGCTAAACGGTTGGTGTTTAGTTCCATTGAAAACTCCTTCTCATCAGGTGTAGATTCTTTACTTCTGTCGAAAATACCATTCTCACCAGGTGTCGAGGGAGTTAAAGGTCTCACTTTACTTAACAACAATTTAGCTTCTTCATTCTTAATACGCGAGAACTTCTTCATCCGGGATTCGGGATCAGCATAGGCTTGAGAGTCCTGAGATTTTAATAGTTCAATGCATTGGTTCAATTCAGTAAATGTTTCTTCTAAAGATTTAATATTATTTTCGAATAATGTGGTAGGGTTAGACTCCATGTTAGAGCCACTGAAAGTTGGCGTGGAGGGAGTAATAGGGGTTGACGCAGCATTGCTCCCAGGACTATCTTCTCTCAAGAAAGCAAAGATCCTTGGAATAATACCTTGCAGGTAATTAATATCTATACCAAAATTATGGACACTTTCTTGGGAAATGTAATTTGGAGTATCATTCAATAATATCTCTAATACCTTTCTAGCTAAAGAATCAAATTCTCTGAAAATCAATAATGTTTGAACACTGTATGGAAGATTAACCAATGTGGACGCAAACATCATTTCCAAGAATTGGCCTACATCAATAATGGTGATATCAGGATCTTGTCGTATTTGCTTGGAATTCCATTCAAAATTAACAGTTTCCAGAATATCTGAGATCTTTGAATCAATTAACTGAATCAATTTGGTTTCAGCCATCTTTCTGCTTTCAGTGAAATTCTTAATAGAGGATAATCTAATCTCAAAATCTGGATTCTTCAGAATATTTTCTTTAGTCATATAATTACTCATTTCTTTAGCACCAATAATAAAGTAATCGAGGTTGATCAAAATTTGAGAAATCTCTTCTCTGGATGTACTGTCTAGTTTATCTCTAATCAATCTGTTGACAATTTCATTGCTAGATTCCATATAACCAATGATAATCTTGTTTAATCGAGACAGATCATGCCTGTATAGTTCATAAGTAAATTTGGTAATATCGTTATAAAGCTTCTTGAGAAGCGTACAAGTCATTGGATATAATGGTGAGAATGGTAATACAACAGAAAATTCATCACTACCTTGATTGTTTTTTAGGACTGTATCATGAAGTTGTTTATCGTTTGTTAACCAACAAACCTTGATAACTTTCTCGTATAATTGACGGCTGTTCACGGTCAATGGCATAAAATCGTCATCATTCAATAGATCTCTAAATTCTTTGTCAAAACCATTTATCTTTAAGGTGCAATATTGTTCAAAGACTAATACTAAGATCTCGTATAATGGTTCCGTGCTTAATTTATAATTATCCAATATACAGATGAATATGGCTAATAGGTCCTTGAATTTAATTAAATCTTCCTCCTCGGTAAGAGTATTGTTTAAAAAATATTTCAAATATTGGCAAATTCTATTCATTAACCCCTTCCAAAATGAATTTGTGGCATTATGGTTATTGTTTACAAGTAGATAATTTGTGGAATTATTCAGATTGATATCATATAGCAAGAACCCCATAATTTTCGCAAAATAATCTGTGAAAAATTCTAGACTCATTTGGTTAGTAAAGGCATCCATTGATATATCACCGGGAATATAATTGGCGTTTGTGGTAGTGCTTTTTTTCCATAACAATGGATGAATGATATTAGTCTTTCTAAATTCATACTCCTTTTCGAATTCAGAGATTAAATATGGTAATTGATTCAATTTCTCAAAGATCATTATAGCATCATGAAATTCATCTAAGTTGAAAAAATGCTCGGATGTTATTCTTTCTAGAACATTTTGATCTCTTGTAGATATTTCAGCTGGAGAATTGAAGTTGAAATTCGAATATAGTTTCATTGTACTTTTACGTTCAATCCATGCAGGTAATAATTCTTTCTCGTAGGCATCAAAAACCAGTTTCCCAGCGGAAACTAAATTCTTCCCCAAATTGGAATTGAAGGAATTCTTTATTAAATTAATACATTCATCTTCAATGACAGATTTTAATAGAGGGACAGAATTGTAAAACTCTTTCAAGAAGTCAAAATTAGTATTCTTAAATTCTTGTAAATACATTCTTTCTAAAGTATCCAAACTCTGTAAAGCTTTGAAGAAACTTCTCTCTTGAATTAAATTTTGACAATTACTCGATAGTTCTAGTAATCTTACCACTTTGGTCATAATAATTCTAGCTTCATTAAGTTTTAATGAAGTCTTCTTGTTGTTGACATATAATTGTTTCTTGGCAATTAATTTATTTGTAGATTCGTTCAAACGATCTTGGAAAGAAGTAATTTCATTTAATAGTTCATCTTGGATGGTTGATTGAATCCCAGAGATAGCAGTGATTGAAGATTCCAAGTTATCATTTAACTGAGAGTCGTGTAAAAGCTCATATTCGACATGATTGAAATTATCATCAATGGAGGTTTCTAACTCTTCAATTACAGTGTTTAGTTGTCCCTTTTCGATCGAATTTCTTAAAAATGGTACCCATTTGTCAAAATCGGGAGAATCTAACTCAGTAACTTCGACATATAGATCTTCATACTTAGATGTAAGTAGTTTATCCGATACATCACCATTGATGTCTATTTCTTCTTTACCTAATGCATTGGGTCCCACGGTAGCGGAGGAAGTTAATAGAATCTTCTGAAACTCTTGGGATAATGCGTTATAATCTTGTTCCATTCGCTTTGATTATGTAAGAAGACTGTTTTCTTTCCCTTTTGGATGTTGTTTCGATTTATCAAAATGATTGTGCAACTTCTTCTATATAATTGTACAAGCCTAATACAATGTTTCAATTGAGTGTTTTAAACATTCATTCGTTTGATCCTTTTTCAATAAAGAATCTTTATTTTGTTTTTTTTCATCGAAAGTAATTTTTCAATATTTTAACCTGATAATGCCAGTAATTAACTAAGAAATAGGTAAATATTGAAAGAAAAAGATCAAATACAAGATAAATTGCTTGTGATAGATGAGGATTTAATATACAGTTCTATATGCTATTATACTGTTTGTTTTGTTGTATTATTTGACTCATTAATTGATAAAAAATGAGTAGACTAGTAAAGTTTGCCAACGTTTTCAACAACACAGCCTGGTTGACCATCTTCCTTTGCAACCAGTTCACCAATCTCGTAGACAGTTTCATTGGCCTCAGCTAATAATTCTTTGACTTGGCTTACATTTTCTTTCTTGACGATTACTACCATACCAATACCCATATTCAAAGTTCTTAAGATATCATCAATAGGAATATTACCAGCTTTACCAAACCATTTCATGACGGCAGGAACTTTCCAAGTTGACATATCAACTTTAGCTTGTAAATTATTTGGAATAGCACGAGGAATATTTTCAACAAGACCACCACCTGTGATATGTGCCAAACCTAATAACAAATTCTTATTGATAGATGGTAATAATTGTTTAACATAAATTCTTGTTGGTACTAAAATACCTTCACCTAGCGTCTTGGTTTCATCCCATGGACATGGATCATCCCAAGATAACCCAACATGTTTAACAACTTTTCTCACTAGCGAGAACCCATTAGAATGAACACCATTTGAAGCTAAACCTAAAATTACATTACCAGCTTCCATCTCGTTGATCTTTGGAAGGATACCGTTTCTGTTCACAGCACCGACAGCAGTACCATTAGTATCGTAATGACCTGGTGGGTACATACCTGGCATTTCAGATGTTTCACCACCCACAAGGGCACAACCACTTTGTAAGCAGCCCTCCACCACACCAGAGACAAAATCTGAAGCAACTTTAATGTCTAAAGCACCAGTAGCGAAATAGTCTAAGAAGAGTAATGGTTCGGCACCTTGAACGACTAAATCGTTGACATTCATGGCTACAAGGTCAATACCTACAGTGTTATGAATATTAGTCTCTTGAGCAATGATTAATTTAGTACCCACACCATCGGTAGCGGCAACAAGTAACGTTTCATCAGTGTCATATCCTGCTTGTTTTAAATCGAAGACACCACCGAATCCACCAATATCTGAATCTGCACCTGGTCTTCTTGTTGATTTGACCATATTTTTAATCTTTTGAACTAATAAATTACCATTATCCACAGAGACACCGGAATCAGCATATGTAATTGCTACATTGGAGTTTAATTCAGTATTCTTGAAAGCACGATGAGCAATATCCTTTCTGTAATAAGCGTGGGAAAAATCGATACATTCCACGGCTTTATAAGCTTGATCCACAGCTTCTCTTAATGTTGATGCCACAGCGGATGCAGCAATGACTCTACCGCCAGCAGTAGTAACTTTATTTGTATGTTGATCAAATTTAGTACCGGCATGGAAAATATAAGAATTTGAAGGTAATTTTGCTTGGTTTATGGTTATTTCATCACCTTTGTTGTACGCTTCGGGATAACCACCAGCGACAAGAACAACGGTAGTAGCGTATGCATTTTCTTTTATGTTAATGTCGACGGAATCTAATCTATGTTCTGCAGCGGCAAGGAATACTTGTGCTAAATCTGTATCTTCTGTTAATAGTGGTAAGACGGTTTGTGTTTCTGGATCGCCGAATCTAACGTTATATTCTAACACTTTAGGACCCTTGGAAGTAATGATAAACCCAGTGAAAAGAACCCCTACAAATGGTAAACGATCTTTTCTCAATCCATCGATGGTTGGTTTGATGACAGTCTTATCGATTTCAGTCAATACTTTTGGAGTAGCCACTGGTGCTGGGGCGTATGCACCCATCCCACCTGTGTTAAGACCAGTATCGTTTTCCCCAATACGTTTATGATCCTGTGCAGCAGGCAAGTTGTAATAAGAATATCCATCTGAAATGGTTAGGATGGAGATTTCTTGACCTTCCAAAAACTCTTCAATGATGACGGAATCACCAGCAGACCCGAATTGTTTATCTACCATGATAGTTTTCAAAGCATCCAATGCTTCTTGTTTCGATTGTGGGATTAAAACACCTTTCCCTGCAGCAATCCCGTCTGCTTTAATGACAATTTTATGATCAAGTGACATGATATATTCTTGAGCCTTTGTATAGTTATTTGTAGAGAAGAATTTAGCTGTGGGGATGTTGTGTCTTTGCATGAATTGTTTGGCAAACACTTTTGAACCTTCTAATTGCGCGGCGGCTTCAGATGGACCAAAGACAGGGATACCTATCTTGGTGAAAATGGTGGTGATACCGTCCACTAACGGTTGTTCAGGACCTGGAATGACAAGGTTGATCTTCTTTTCCAATGCAAACTGTTGTAAATTGGAGAAATTGGATGGGGTTGGAGCCAAATCGGGGAGATTGATGATATTTGGCATGGTGGCAGTCCCACCGTTGCCGGGAGCCACGTAGATTTTGTTGACAGTTTGAGATTGAGAGAGTTTCCATACCAAAGCATGCTCTCTACCACCGTTCCCTAATACTAAAATATTTAAAGACATGTTGTAATTGTGATTTCAGATGGGGTTATCTTGGTTAATTCTTCCGAATCGAATCGAATGAATGGATTATTGAATTAATGAATGGATTAATGAAACAAATCTCACAGAAGTTTATTAATTGACTCCCTGAAGAAATGAAAAAAAGGAGAGAAGAGTGAACGGTTGGTGTGGATCCAGCACCAGGGTATATATACCAAATGGAATGGCAACTCGAGCAGTGACTGACTCAGTCCTCGAGATAATCTAACGTCTAATCTAACTGTCGCTGTTAATTGTCGATGTCTTTGCGATTGAAATTAATCTCAAAATTGCGGTTCTGCCAAAGATGAAGCGGTTTGACTCCGGCCAGTGTTAACTCCGCCGGGACTGAGTTGACTCTGGCCCGGGCTGAAAAAACCCTTTCAGCGGGCGTTCGACCCGTGAAGGACGCCATTTTCCCGCCGGATTGGTAATAAAATGGCAAGAATATCTTAACTAGAAGTAGAAGTAGTAGTAGAAGTAGCAATTCAATGAAAGCAGTGGAGGAAGCTGAAGGAGTAGAAGCAGAGCAGTCGACAGTAGTATATCACAGAATGTGGAGATGGAACTGCCTGAAGAGCGACTTTTATTGCAATCTGCCTCGCAACAAGTTGCTATGTTTGCAAAACTCTACAAGGCAAATTATGTTGGATGCCAATATTGAAAAGACACTTCAGACAAGTCCACACCATGATGTTATCGTTGTTGGGGGTGGCCATGCTGGCTGTGAAGCCTCGACGGGTTCTGCCAGATCAGGCAGTAACACGCTGCTCATCACCCCGTTTCTAGATAAGATTGGGACTTGTTCCTGTAATCCGAGTATGGGTGGTGTTGGGAAAGGGACTTTACTAAGAGAAGTAGATGCCCTGGACGGTGTGGCTGCGAAAGTCACTGATGTGGCAGGAATACAATTTAAGATGTTGAACAAGAGTAAAGGTGCTGCTGTGTGGGGGCCTCGTGCTCAAATTGATAGAGATATATACTTAAACGAAATGCAAAGAGTATTAAATCATTATCCCAATCTATCTCTATTGAGTGGGAAAGTTAAAGATTTGATCATTGATCCTCAAGCCAATAATAAAGTATGTGGTGTCATACTCGAAGATGGGGATCGATTCGTTGGTGCTGATAATGTGGTGATCACCACTGGTACGTTTCTTAATGGTGAAATTCATGTTGGATTGGAAACATTTCCTGCTGGGAGAATCAATGAGAACCCGACCCACGGGATAAGTCAAACATTGAACGAACTAGGTTTCAAATTGGGAAGATTAAAGACTGGTACCCCAGCAAGATTGGATAAATCATCTATCAATTTCAAAGGCTTGGAAATACAAAAAGGTGACATTGATCCTTATCCAATGAGTTTTCTTAATGAGACCGTCGCAATCAAGAATCAAGTGGAATGTTATGGTACAAGAACTACAAAACCTTTGCACGATTATATCTTGCAAAATCTTGATAAATCTATTCACATCAGAGAAACAGTGAAGGGGCCACGATATTGTCCTTCCATTGAAGCAAAAGTGTTGCGTTTCAGCGATAAAGATTCGCATAAAATTTGGTTAGAGCCAGAAGGTCTTGATTCAAATGTCATTTACCCTAATGGGATCTCGAATTCAATGCCACACGATGTTCAATTAAGAATGTTACAAATGGTTCCTGGATTAGAAAACGTTAAGATTTTACAACCTGCATATGGTGTCGAATACGATTATATTGATCCAAGACAATTATCAAAGACTTTGGAGACTAAGTTAGTTCCTGGTCTATTTCTTGCAGGACAAATCAATGGTACCACTGGCTACGAAGAAGCCTGTGCACAAGGTGTCGTGGCTGGAATCAATGCTGGATTGAAATCACAAAACAAACAACAAACTCTGGATTTAACTCGTTCAGATGCTTATATTGGTGTTCTAATTGATGATTTGATCACAAAGGGTATTGAAGAACCATATAGAATGTTTACTTCACGTTCAGAATTTAGACTTAGTGTCAGAGCTGATAATGCAGATTTTAGATTAACTGAAAGAGGTCATGAATTGGGTGTGATTTCTCCTGAGAGATGGAGTAAATACACTGAAGACAAATCCATTTATGATAAATTAGAGATTAAATTGAAAGATTTGAAGTTCAGTGCTGCCCAATGGGCAAATTATTTGAAAATTGCTATTGGTGATTCATCAACCAAAAAATCTGCATGGGAAATGTTCCGGTTTGAAGGTGTCACTTTAGATAAATTATCCAAATCAATACCAGATCTAAATCTAGATATGAGCAATATACCTAGACACATAGCCTTGAAGATTGATGTTCAAGGGAAATATGATCCATATTTAGCCAAACAAAATCAATTTGTGAAAGCGTTCCAAACTGATGAATTGATGTCGTTACCAACAGATTTTGACTATACACATATTCCAAGTTTATCAAACGAGTGTAAAATGCTATTGAATACAGTGAAACCCACCACAATAGGACAAGCACGTCGAATCCAAGGGATGACACCGGCTGCTATCTTTGAATTGTATAAGATTTCCAAAAAAAGTAAATTAGCAAACTAACTTTCGTGATTATATATATCCATGTAGGACTTGTAAATAAGCATAGAAAATATATTCATATACCTCTTGTAGCAAGAATATCTTCATTGATATTATTAATCTACATTTCCCAACTCTTTCAAGCTGTGTCACAATGTTTTTTCCATTTTGATGAATCAGATCTTTTCAATATCGATTTGTAGTTTATTTTTTTCTTGATTTCAAGTTAAGGATTAGTAATTGTTGTAAGTTTAACGTCAAACAGCAACATTGATAAGAAAGCAAACAAGGTGTTCTTGAAGATCTTCCCACTCCATGCAAGATGATTAGACCGTTTAGAAAGATATTCTACTTGACACTGCTCATACTATTGGTAATTATGCTGAAATCTGCATTCCAAACTCTTACATCGAAAAAGCTTCTTTCGACCACGTCACAGACTAATCCAGTGGTCATCATCGGGTCAGGTTTAGCTGGTCTTTCTGCTGCCAATCAGTTAGTAACCAAACATAATATCCCAATTATCTTATTAGATAAAGCAGAGAAGATTGGTGGTAACTCAATCAAAGCATCTAGTGGTATTAATGGTGCATGGTCCAATACACAACAAAATTTGAATGTCGAAGACTCGCCTGAATTGTTTCTAAAAGATACAATCAAATCTGCAAAGCATAAAGGTGTTCAATCTTTGATGAAAAAATTGACCGATGATTCTGCACAGGCCATTTCATGGCTACAGAATGATTTTGGTTTAAAATTAGATGCTCTGGCACAATTAGGTGGTCATTCTGCACCAAGAACGCATAGATCTAATGGTAAATTGCCACCTGGATTTGAAATAGTCTCAACTTTATCAAACCATTTGAAATCTATAGCCCAGAAAGATCAAAATTTGGTACAAATTTTGCTTAATAGTAAAGTTGTCGATATCAATATCAATAATAATAAGCAAGTTGTTGGGGTCCAATATATTGATGAATCAGGAAAGTTGCAAACCATTGAAACCTCAAATGTGGTATTTGCATCAGGTGGGTTTGGCTATTCAAAGAAAATGCTAGAGAAATATACACCAAATTTAGTTAACCTACCAACAACGAACGGTCCAGAAACATTAGGTGAAGGACAAAATATATTAGAAAGATTAGGTGGTGAATTGATCGATATGGATCAAGTTCAGATTCATCCAACTGGATTCATTGATCCAACTGATCGTGATAACAATAAAAAATTCTTGGCTGCTGAAGCCTTGAGAGGGTTAGGTGGTATCTTAGTACATCCGATAACAGGTAAAAGGTTCACAAATGAATTGAGCACAAGAGATAATGTTACTGCTGCAATTCAATCATCGACACCAAAGAATGATCAAAGAGCTCTTTTGGTGTTGAGTGAGAATGTTTATGAAAGCTATAAGCACAGTATGGATTTCTATCTTTTCAAGAAACTATTGAAGAAGACCACTATCGATGAGTTTATTACTGATTATAAGTTGTCCATAACAACACCGGAAATGATTAGTGAACTAGAAAAATATTCGAATAATGCTGACAATGATGAATTCCAACGTCATTTGGTCATAAACACGTTTAATGGTGGAGTACCAATTCATAAAGATCAAACTATCTTTGTTGGGGAAATAACACCAGTGGTTCATTTCACTATGGGTGGTGCTAAGATAGATGAAAATGCAAGAGTGTTAAACCAAAAGGATATTCCATTGGCTCAAGGATTATATGCTGCGGGTGAGGTATCAGGTGGTGTCCATGGTGGAAACAGATTAGGTGGTTCGAGTTTATTAGAATGTGTTGTCTTTGGTAGAACAGCTGCTGATAATATAGCGTCTTCCTTTTGAAATAGCAAAATAGCAACGTTTACATAATATATAAAGTATGTATACATAACCTTGAATAGAATATTTAAAGTTCACAAATTCTGCTTTTAGTGGTGCTTGTGTGGAGTCGCAACTTTTGCACTTAGATTTAATGGTATTACTACATGAAATATGTAAAGACGATTAAGTAAAAATTTAATAGTAGCTAGTGATGTAATGTTTGGAGTATATTAATAGTCCAAGATGGTATAAATCAAAGAAACTTTGTCAGGGATTTAGTATGTAATGCATCTTTGATGCACTTTTTGTTACTTTTTATCAATTATTTTTAAAACAAATTAAATGTTTAGCAAAGATTGTATAAATATGTTCCAACACGAATAAATTTTAAAAAGCTTTATCAAAAGCTTTAAAGTAATATCTGATGTAAATTGTGAAAACAGTACAATAAAGTTTTAACCCGGGAGAGAAGCACCCATTTAAGATCTTGATTTACCTCATGTCATATTTGATTAATTTCAGTAAATCTATAAGTAAAATTTGAAAATCGAAAGGTGCTGTATTTCTAGAGTAGAAGGGTGGTAGTCTCAAGGTAACTATATAATATTCATCGATCGATTTTAACAGTATGATCCTCTTCAAACTAAAATATTATAAATTTTCTAAAATTTTTGAGACGTTTTAGTCTTCACTTAAATGAATATATATGAACAAATTTATATACAAATGTCATGGGTATACTAGTTCTCAACTTGATGAGGGCGTTGGACTCAAAAAAGAGTAATAAAAGAAAAAATTAGAATCTTAAACTGAGTATAACTCATGCATATACAAAAAAGGATATTGTTACATAAAAATTAAACAAAAAGAAATGTTTGTTATTATAATCTAGGACAAAATAAAATAATCCTGCTCTAAACAAACATTAAAATGACGATAGTTAAGAGAGATGTCAAGGACCATTCCTTGTTAATTGCACCTACACCTTCATAAGCAGAAACTGTAACTGTGTTACCGACAGTAACAGATAGAGATGGCTTACCATTGTTGGAAGAACCATTGCTATTACCGTTGGTACCATCGTTACTGTCAACGGAAGAACCGTTGCTACCATTGTTGGAGGAATCCTTGTCAACGTTATCATTGTTGGAAGAATCATTGCTATTGTTATTACCATTGTCGGAGGAGCCATTGTTACCATTATTGTAACCGTTAGAACCATCGTTGGCAGAACTGTTGTCATTATTGGTACCATTGGAAGAGCCGTCGGAACCGTCATTGGAAGAATCATTATTACCAACGTTGGAAGAATCATTATTACCATCGTTGGAAGAGCCATTATTACCTGAGCCTGGTGTATTGTCACCATTACCAGCTGGAGTAGTAGGTTTGTTACCTGGGACACTTTGCCTAGTATCAGGAGGAGCAGATGTAGTGGCAAAAGTAGTTGGAGGCGTGTTTTGGGATGAAATACCTAGAGATGTCACATGAGTAGATGATTGGTGGGATGTGGAATTACCATAGTATGGTCCGATACTGCTTGATGTAGTTGGCCACATTACAGTAGTGGCTTTAGGAGTGGAGCTAATATCGGTACCAGTGGACACAATAAGGGAAGTACTTGTATAAGAAGTGACCGTGTTTGGAGGAGGAGTCTCAATGACGATGACGTGTTCAGGAGTGTGTTGACCATCAGTACCAGTGGTATAAGTAGTTATAGTGTATGTAGTTGCTATAGTAACGCCACTGGTGATGTACGATGTGATGGTAGCAGTCTTAGTACTAATAGGAGCACTGCTAGATGGGGCGGAAGTGTTTGGAGAAGGAGTTTCGATGACAACAATGTCTTCAGAAGTGGTGTTGCCGTCGGTACCAGTGACAATAGTGCTGATGGTGGTAATGGTGGTATCTTTAGTAACAGACCCAGGGGTGTATGAGGTAATTGTATGTGGAGGTGGAGTTTCGATGACAACAATGTCTTCAGAAGTGGTGTTGCCGTCGGTACCAGTGACAATAGTGCTGATGGTGGTGATGGTGGTATCTTTAGTAACAGACCCAGGGGTGTATGAGGTAATTGTATGTGGAGGTGGAGTTTCGATGACAACAATGTCTTCAGAAGTGGTGTTGCCGTCGGTACCAGTGACAATAGTGCTGATGGTGGTGATGGTGGTATCTTTAGTAACAGACCCAGGGGTGTATGATGTGATTGTATGTGGAGGTGGGGTTTCGATGACAACGATATCTTCAGAAGTGGTGTTGCCGTCGGTACCAGTGACAATAGTGCTGATGGTGGTGATGGTGGTATCTTTAGTAACAGACCCACGGGTGTATGAGGTAATTGTGTGTGGAGGTGGGGTTTCGATGACAACGATATCTTCAGAAGTGGTGTTGCCGTCGGTACCAGTGACAATAGTGCTGATGGTGGTGATGGTGGTATCTTTAGTAACAGACCCACGGGTGTATGAGGTAATTGTGTGTGGAGGTGGGGTTTCGATGACAACGATATCTTCAGAAGTGGTGTTGCCGTCGGTACCAGTGACAATAGTGCTGATGGTGGTGATGGTGGTATCTTTAGTAACAGACCCACGGGTGTATGAGGTAATTGTGTGTGGAGGTGGGGTTTCGATGACAACGATATCTTCAGAAGTGGTGTTGCCGTCGGTACCAGTGACAATAGTGCTGATGGTGGTGATGGTGGTATCTTTAGTAACAGACCCACGGGTGTATGAGGTAATTGTGTGTGGAGGTGGGGTTTCGATGACAACGATATCTTCAGAAGTGGTGTTGCCGTCGGTACCAGTAGTGCAAGTGCTGATGGTGGTAATTGTAGTTTCCTTAGTAACAGACCCGCGAGTGTATGAGGTAATAGTGGTTGGAGGTGGGGTCTCGATGACAACAATGTCTTCAGGTGTAGTATTACCATCGGTACCAGTAGTGTAAGTGCTGATAGTAGTGATAGTAGTTTCCTTGGTTACAGACCCACGAGTGTAAGAGATGATTGTCTCTGGAGGTGGAGTCTCAATGACAACAATGTCTTCAGCAGTAGTTTCACCGTCGGTACCAGTAATGTAAGTGCTGATGGTGGTGATTGTAATTGGATTGGAAACATAACCACGGGTGTAGGAGGTAATTGTGGTTGGTGGTGGAGTTTCGATGACAACGATATCTTCAGGAGTAGTGCTACCATCTGAACCAGTAGTGTAAGTGCTGATGGTAGTTATGGTAGTTTCCTTAGTAACCGACCCACGAGTATAAGAGATTATAGTTTCTGGAGGAGGAGTTTCGATAACAACAACATCTTCAGGGGTGGTGTTACCATCGGTACCAGTGAAGTAGGTGCTGATGGTAGAGATGGTAGTTGGATTGGAGACGTAACCACGAGTGTAGGAGTAAACTGTAGTTGGAGGAGGTGTCTCGATGACAACGATATCCTCAGCGGTAGTCTTACCATCGGTACCAGTAGTGTAAGTGCTGATGGTGGTAATTGTAGTTTCCTTAGTAACAGACCCACGAGTGTAAGAGATGATTGTCTCTGGAGGTGGAGTCTCAATGACAACAATGTCTTCAGCAGTAGTTTCACCGTCGGTACCAGTAATGTAAGTGCTGATGGTGGTGATTGTAATTGGATTGGAAACATAACCACGGGTGTAGGAGGTAATTGTGGTTGGTGGTGGAGTTTCGATGACAACGATATCTTCAGGAGTAGTGCTACCATCTGAACCAGTAGTGTAAGTGCTGATGGTAGTTATGGTAGTTTCCTTAGTAACCGACCCACGAGTATAAGAGATTATAGTTTCTGGAGGAGGAGTTTCGATAACAACAACATCTTCAGGGGTGGTGTTACCATCGGTACCAGTGAAGTAGGTGCTGATGGTAGAGATGGTAGTTGGATTGGAGACGTAACCACGAGTGTAGGAGTAAACTGTAGTTGGAGGAGGTGTCTCGATGACAACGATATCCTCAGCGGTAGTCTTACCATCGGTACCAGTAGTGTAAGTGCTGATGGTGGTAATTGTAGTTTCCTTAGTAACAGACCCACGAGTGTAAGAGATGATTGTCTCTGGAGGTGGAGTCTCAATGACAACAATGTCTTCAGCAGTAGTTTCACCGTCGGTACCAGTAATGTAAGTGCTGATGGTGGTGATTGTAATTGGATTGGAAACATAACCACGGGTGTAGGAGGTAATTGTGGTTGGTGGTGGAGTTTCGATGACAACGATATCTTCAGGAGTAGTGCTACCATCTGAACCAGTAGTGTAAGTGCTGATGGTAGTTATGGTAGTTTCCTTAGTAACAGACCCACGAGTGTAGGAGATGATTGTCTCTGGAGGAGGAGTTTCGATAACAACAACATCTTCAGGGGTGGTATTACCATCGGTACCAGTGAAGTAGGTGCTGATGGTGCTAATTGTCATTGGATGAGAGACATAACCACGAGTGTAAGAGGTAATTGTAGTTGGTGGTGGGGTTTCAATGACAACAATGTCTTCAGCAGTAGTCTTACCGTCGGTACCAGTGACAAAAGTGCTGATGGTAGTTAGGGTAGTTTCCTTGGTTACAGACCCACGAGTGTAAGAAATAACAGTTTCTGGAGGAGGAGTTTCGATAACAACAACATCTTCAGGGGTGGTATTACCATCGGTACCAGTGAAGTAGGTGCTGATGGTGCTAATTGTCATTGGATGAGAGACATAACCACGAGTGTAAGAGGTAATTGTAGTTGGTGGTGGGGTTTCAATGACAACAATGTCTTCGGCAGTAGTCTTACCGTCGGTACCAGTGACAAAAGTGCTGATGGTAGTTAGGGTAGTTTCCTTGGTTACAGACCCACGGGTGTAAGAAATAACAGTTTCTGGAGGAGGAGTTTCAATAACAACAACATCTTCAGGGGTGGTGTTACCATCGGTACCAGTGAAGTAGGTGCTGATGGTAGAGATGGTGATTGGATTGGAGACGTAACCACGGGTGTAAGAGGTAATGGTAGTTGGAGGAGGAGTCTCAATGACAACGATGTTTTCAGGGGTAGTGCTACCATCTGAACCAGTGATGAAAGTACTTAGGGTGGTAATTGGAGTATCCTCAGTAACAGACCCACGAGTGTACGAAGTGGCAGTAATAGGAGGAGGAGTCTCGATGATAATGATGACATCAGGAGTGGTATTACCATCGGTACCAGTGGTATATGTAGTGATAGTAGAGATAGGAGTTGCTCTGCTAACTGGACCAGTGGTGTACGAGGTTCTTGGAATTGGAACAGGAATGTCAACTACATATCTGACCTTGACTTTACCGTAGTCATCATTGACCCATGATGTGAAAGTGGAGGTGGAGACAGTAGTGGGGGCTGTAACAATGGAGGTGGTATAGACCACAGTAGTTGTGGTGGTCTCCATTTGTGTAGTGAATTCGTGAGTGTGGGTTTGGGTGGAACATAGGGAAGGATCAGTTTCAGAGAAAGCATGAAGATTGCTGCCAATAGCGTTATCGACAGTGCCATCTGGTAAGTTGATAGTTAACTCTAAAGTACCTTGAACTTTGTAATTAATGTAGATCAATTTGAAAGGATAGTAGTAACCGGCTTCCATAAACATTTCGACAGGGACGGTAGGTTCATCCAAAGCGGTGGTTAAGATAGGTCTGTTTGAAGTACCGGCATTCAGTTGACCACAACAATCGAAGGCAAGACCAGCACCCATGAACAAAGCACCTGAATCATCCACATTCATGGAAAGATCGTAGACACCAGTTTGTGGAGCCAGATAATAACCTGAGACTTCCATTAGGAAATGATCTAGTGGTAGACCGGTGAACCCGAATGGTGGGTTGTCAACGGCGACACCAGATTGCCATGTAATATCTTGAACACCACTAACAGTTCCTAGACGTTTATTAGATAAATAACCACCAGATAAGAAGTCTATATCTTTATAATGGGTTTGATCGGAATAAGCATATTCAAAAAATCTGACTGTAGCACCAGTGGTACCTGTTAACCCAGCGACATCACAAGATGGGGGAGAAAGACCAGCGTTGGTGAAATTGACGAGAGTCAAAGAAAGAATTAATAAAGAGATCACTCTATGGAATCGAGTTATCATGGTTAATAGTAAATTAAAAATAATAAAATATCTTTGAGGGGTTACTATTAAAGTGTTGTTATAATTCTTTTATTGTTTTTTTGGTTCGGTTTATTAGTTATATTGGAATATAAAAGTATGGAATGAATGAAATTAATTTTCTCTTTGGGAATTAAATAAGATGATCTTTAAATATGATGATAGATTGGAATAATTTTTTTTCTTTCGAAAGAAACCAGATCTCGATTTGCTATAGTGGGAAACGTAACGAGTGGAGAATGATTTTAACTGCGATTAAACTAGACAAAAGAAAATGCCCGTTGAAATTGCTGAACTAATTTAATCGAAACTTCCCATAAGTATAGATTTGGAAAAGGAAAATGATAGAGAACAATTATTCAGCATTAATCATATAACATAATCTGTAGTGAAGCCATTAGATAATATGCATGCACAAGACGAAGTTAAACGTGATCTGTACTATCTCATTGTATAACGAATATAACGAATATAACGAATATAACGAATAGTGGGCCATGTTGGGACATACCGGTATTTCGATCTATATGGTTACCCAAAACGGGCAATTCAGCATTGCTGTCAGGGTTATCACATTCTTGACACAAAAAGAGAGATTGTACAGAATTTCCTGTATTAGGAAAGCGGCAAAGTCTATTTTTCAGTGGGAAGAATTTAGTAAGCCTGCATTGTCTATTAGGGGTCTCGTGATCTGCGTTTTGCATAATCGCGCGTCTGGCAGGGGGCGCCAGCCATTGTGCCCGGGAATCCGCCACAATGCGCCATTGTGCGTTACTTCCCCGAGCGGCCGCGGCAGCGCCGATTAGAAAGAATTTTCGCCGTGGCCAGCGGGCGGGTTTTCCCGAAAACTCCACGAGCATCACCTGATCTCAGAGGAAATTCTCGCCATCCTGCTCATTTTCCTTATTTCCTTATTTTTTCCTGCCTCGACGCGCCTAAACAGGAATCGCAACATGCGAGGTAGAAATCGAGAAGGGTGTCTCTGTTCCCGTAGAAGGTAGTATTTAAGGTTAACAAAACAGTGGTATTGTTCCCTGTAGTTAAATTTAAGAAATGTTTAAGAAATGGTGAACGACGCGCTTGGTTTCTAGGAGCTTCGAATTTTGAGCTTTGAGCTTTGATTGTGGAATTGACAATTGTATTACGGTCTGGACTTCGATATCTGAATGTTTTCTTTCTTTTTTTCTTTTGCTTTTGTCCGAACAAAGACCTGAATTGGTGAAATGTACTCTATTGGCAGTCACCGATTATTAATCCCCCATATTTCTCTATTGAGATCATGCATGCAATTGTTATTGTTACTATTATTACTGCAATTATCATTATTGATATTATTAAGATTGAATGAGTAGCCAGCGCTCCCCCACCTTATCCACATCTTTTCTGCATTCAAGAATATTGTAATTCTCTTCAGAGTGATTATAAATTCTTGCTGAATTAAAGTTTAACAAATGGGTGAATTTGAAGAAGAAGAAAAAAACACAAAATTTATTAAAATGCAAAAATAAAAAACCGTACGTGAACTAGATTTTCGTTTTCATATCAAATCGAAATTTTAGAACCATTCAATCTTGTTCGGATGTAGTAAATTATTTGGTACCAAAGTACAGCATTTAATTATATACAATTCATTCTCCTGGTGGAATTGCACACAGAAACATACTATCTCCATATTTAACTTTTTAAAGTTGGAATATCAATCCACGTACCTAGGATATATCATCTATAATGGGTAAAAAAACAGAGAGAGAGAATCGAAACGATACCAATATCAATATTAGAGTTTAATCTAAGGTTTTATGATATGTGTTTCGACAATATCACTATACGGGAATGCAACCAGTATTCATTAGCAGTGGATCAACACCAGTCGATACTTAGATTATAGTGCAACATGTTCTCATAGTGACCTATTTTTCTTTTTATTCAATTTTCTTTTTATTCTTTTTGATCAGCAATATAGCCATAATCGTCTATTCAGACATCAATTCGTCAACGGAAATAACGGCGACTACCTAATAAGCCTAATGTATTTATAATGATCCCTGAAAATAGTTATACCAGCAGTGATGTCACAGATCACATTTAAGTTATTGGAATGTAGCAGCAGATAAGAAAAAACGTGGTACAATCTAGTAATCGGAGTAAAATATGCTCAGCCTTCAATGAGTATAACTGCTGGATACCACATATGCGTGGAGACGGTAAATAGTCATGCTTATTAATATATTTCTTGTTGTGCTCACGACCAAACTAGCTCATATACCTCTAAACATCTTTACTCTTAATTTACAAAAGTTGCTTGTTGATTAATTTCACAAAATCTGAAAATATACAAAATATCATAATTCACGATATTTTATAGATCAAGAATCTCAGGTTGAAACATTGCATTAACTCTTTATAATAAAACAAATAACTGTTCTTATATCTGACTCCTACAATATCCACTTGATAGTATATCCGTTTCAATTAATCTGCTAAACTCGGTATATGGCAAAAATGAGAGGTATATTAGTCTATATATTTTTCTTAGATAGTTTTATGTAATCAGGGATATATAATTATTGTCGTCTCTTCTTCTTCTTCTTCTTCTTCTTCTTCTTAGATTAAAATAAAAGTAAGCATTTTATTTTGGTGAGGAGGGGATGGGAGAGGGATGGGCGGCAACTCAAATCATCTTATTTTTTTTTATTTATTTATGAATATAAATATGTTCTATTCTTAAGAAGCGTCGTAATGATAGCCATGTCTACTACCCCAATACAATGATCCTTATTAAAAGTTCGGTAACTGTTTTATCACATGGTTTATGGCAAGGGCTGGAAGGACCTAATCACATATCGATTACAAAATGAAAAGCTTTCATGAAAATGTAGCCGATCTGGCACCTTTTTCGTGGTAGTTGCTACTTTTATTATCTATAAGACACCCAATCATGACTGTAACGTTGTTTTAGGTCTTATAATTAAGCCATAACATCATATTTCTCTGTAAAAGCATGCTCAGATAGGTGCGGTGTGTTGACCACCATAATTTTTGAAAAATATTCAAAGCGCAAGTGGTTTAGTGGTAAAATCCAACGTTGCCATCGTTGGGCCCCCGGTTCGATTCCGGGCTTGCGCATATGTTTTTTTTCCTCCAAATATATTATTTTCAAAGAGTTTAAGCTGTAAAAAATGGCTAAGGTACCAAGTAAAGATAGTTGAAGCATCTTTTACAGAAGAATTAAGATTCCACCATAATATTCTGTATTAAGCTAGTGATTTTCTTTTAAAGATGTACAGAAGTAGAAACAAAAATAAAACTAACGGGATCAAGGGCCCCAACTCGGCTTTAACTCAATTTTTACAAGAAGAAGGGATTAGCGCAGAAGCTATTAAACAAAGATGGAATGACAACTACCATAAAAGAAAGGATAAAGAAGGCAAGGAAGACACATCTCTAGAAGAAATAGATATTGATGCCGAGCCTAAAAAGGGAACACCCGTAGACGATATTAAAACCGAAGAGTCTATAAGCAGCAGCAGTGGTGAAGAAACGGAAACAGATGATGAGGCAGTGGCAAAAAGAGGGAGATCTCAAATCAACCACGACAGTGATGAAGAAGAATATGATGAATCTAGCCCACAAATAGAAACTCCCTTAAAGAGCCCGGATGCTTCAAAACTTAGTGCATTGAAGAAGGCTAAAAACAGAAAACTACTTGAAAACCGTCGTAAGAGAAAGAAAAGGGCAGAAGATTTGTTAGATAGGAGAGAGGCAGCATTTCCAACTTTACAAGATATTTGTTTGGAGAAAATTACTGAAAATATCATCTCGTGGGAGAATGATTCTATAGCTACAAATAATAATCCACTTTTCGCTAAACTGAGAGATACACTTGGTGGTATTTCCAATGATAATCTAGATTCTTTAGCCAAAGCTTTATCCAAAAATAGAGCCCTCAATGATTCTACTCTGCAACTGTTTTTAAAGACCGATTTAAAATCTCTAACTTTCCATGATTGTTCCAAGATTTCATATGAAGGTTACAAAACATTAGTGATCTTTTCACCTCATTTAGAATCTCTGACATTAAATATGTGTGGCCAGCTTAACAATGAAGCCTTATTGTACATTGCAGAGAAATTACCAAATCTGAAATCGCTGACAGTAGATGGTCCATTTTTGATCAACGAACAGACATGGAATGAATTCTTTAAAATTATGAGTGGGAGATTAAAGGAGTTCAATATATCTAACACACATCGTATCACTGATAACAACTTAACTACTTTACTTTCCACCTCTCAAAATGTACTGGAATGCTTGGGATTATCCAGACTGGATTCTATCTCGAATTATTCGATAATACCACAATACTTACAGTGCCCCACTTTCCATACTCTTCGAATTGAATATCCATATAATGAGGAAGACGTAACTGACGAAGTTATAATTAATATTTTGGGCCAAGTGGGTCACTCTTTAAAAACATTATCATTAGATGGCTGTCTAGAATTAACAGATTCATTTGTAATTAACGGTATAGGTGGGTTTCTTTCAGGAAATAATAATGTTAATACGTTATTAGAGAGTTTAAGTCTCGGTGAATTAGATCAACTAACCAGCGACTCTTTGACATACGTTTTTAGCCAAATCTCTTTCCCATGTTTGAAAACGTTTAGTATTAGGCGTTGCCTTCAATTAGAAGATGCAGTAGTACAAGAGTTGTTATTAAACTCTGCTAAAAATTCGCTGGTGAACATAAATCTGAATAGTGCCAAAAAGTTGACCGACCAAGCCTTCACATTGATTGAGTGTCCAAACCTAGAGTATATGGATTTGGGATTTGTTAGATGCGTTGATAACAAAATTATTGAACTACTTGGAAAACAAAACCCTAAGCTAAAACTGCTTGATGTCTTTGGTGATAATAGAATTACAGACACGGTTCAATTGCGCGATGGTTTAACGATGGTTGGTTTACAAAGTGATAGTATCTAAACTATATATGCTATTTAGTGTTTTAATGAATAGACTACCTACTAAATATTGTATAGCTTATTTTCACTATGGCGTTAAGGAAATATTTAAATCTTGAAAACGTAAACAAATACGTTAAGTGATGTTTAAAGATCATTAAAAAGTAAACTTTTTGAAGAGAATCCCATTATCTATATACATCAAGCACAAGAGGGTACACTAGCAGTCATGAACGATTCGATATTTGAAGATGTTGAAACCCCGTATACCCAGGATATAAATAACAGAAAGTCACATAGGAAAAAATTGGTTAATAGAAAATCGATGCCAAATATTACCCCTACTGCAATGTCCACAATGAGTTCAGATGCAACTGCTGTACCTAACCAATCTTCTGAAGCATACTGGCTTAGTAATGAGAATCTCACAAGAGGCAATAGAGGTCCAGATTATAATGATTTCAAATCTAATCAACACTATTTTGATAATGTCGTTCAACAAAGAAGAGATAAAAGATCTCCAACAAAGAGAAGTAACGAATTTGCACATCAGTTTAATATTTTGAATGATACAAACCCGCCTAGAGATCAGCATTTAAAGCATCCAAAATCAATGATAGAGTTGAAATCAGGGAGCTTGAATAATCCTACTAGTATGAAACTTAAATATGGTTCATTATCTTCCAACGATAGATTGAAGAGTAGCATGTCGTACAGCAATTTTAAACAACCTAGAAGATCATCATCATCCGTAAGATTTAAACCATCTGTAACTAATCTAGGGGAGGTAGGATCCCATGATTTTTCTCCAATCAGGGAAACAAATGAAAATGAGTTAGAGTTTGATAGCTATGAAAATGATGAGTTGAACGACACAGTGCTGATAGCTAAACCAGATAGAGACGATGAATTCTTGAACAAATTTTCTGAACCACAAATGATGGATAATGATTATGAAAGAGAAGATGAGTATGAATTCATACTGAACAACGACGTTTTAAAACCACAGTTTCATTCAAAACCATCAACTTTGAATAGAAAGCAATTCTTCCCCTCTACACAACAGTATGAGGAATTTGATGGGATAGTGAAAACTCATTCAGGCCGTCTAAAGGGAAGCCCCATGTCAAGAATACAAACAATTAAACAAACCATCGATTCAAATAGCCCCAATACAGCTAATGAAGAGGAAGATAAAAATACTTATTATGATCCACAGTCAGAACAATGGGTAAGAGGAATTGACCAAATAACTGATAAATTTGGTAATATTGATATAAATGGAAACAGAAAGAAAATAGAGAGAAAGGACAGGGAATCGTACAGTTTAAAGAATCTAAAAATACGGTCAAACTCAAGAAAACCTACAGTGGTGAACAATATGGTGTTAGATGAGAAAAACCAAAGATGGGTCAGTGTCAGTAATGATGTAGAAGATCCCTTTGCTGATATTCCAGATTTTCCAATACCATCTGTGAGCAGGAAAAATAGTTTACCATTTCTCAGATCTAGAAGTACTCGTGAAGATTTGCTGAACAGAAGATCAACAACAAACCAAATGCCCGAGAATTATCATCCAATGCGTCAAAAATTATCAAGGTCCAAAAGTCAAGTCTTCGAAACAGATACAAGATACATTATTGACTCTCATGCACTAGAAAGATTTTATCACGAGGAAAACAAGTGGCATAAATCCATAGGTGCATGGTTCTTGACGGGCACTGATGATTCTGGAATGATCAATACAAATGGTGTTGACGGTGCAATCCAGAATAATAATATTTCCCTGACAAGTAAAGACAACAAGGATTTCATGTACGAGATCAGGAAAATGGTTATGAATTCCACACGCCAATAATAAATAACGTTTCTAAGTCAATTGCATTAACCTCCTCTTTGGAATCAACTTTACATCACATTTGGAATCAGCTGCTGTCATTACTTTAAAACAATCGTTAGCGCCGTTCAAACTCTGGAAATTCTGAAACTTTTTTCGAGATTTGCAGGAAAAAAAAAACATTAAATAAATGAAAAGATCAACCTAAGAAAATCCAAGATTGAATAAAAGATAAGGTGATACTTTAGCAGTTGATTTTCCGTCAGTTCTGCTAGTCGATTCCTCCCAGTACAAGAAGCATTGCTAGCATATATGGTTGATCATAACCCTGAATAAATTTTGTTGTTTATTTCGTTTATTTTTAACTTTTTGGTTTGAAAAGTAAGAGGTACTTCTATCGATGACCAGAGCTGAGTGGAAATCACACATAAGTCAAAAACTTTTCAGTGATGTTGACGAAACATTATTTAGAAACCATTCATTCAAAACGGTAATGAGCTATGTATTTGGTACATATCTATTCCTTGTTTTAAAATTTGCATTTTTCATATCTGATCTTTACACATGTATTAAACTATTAGCATACAACAGATGGTCCAACGATGTCATCAAACCATACCTACCCTTTAGAATATCCAAATGGTTATTCAGTGCATGTATTCTACTTTCAATTGTATTTTTATTATGGAACATTATATTTGGATTTAAAACTTATAAGACCAAAAATATTACCAAATGTTATGTGAATAACTTCTCTAGAAACTTTATATCTGTGACAGATTATTCCAAATTCTGTATCTTTGATAAGATATCATCCCATGGTGCTTTCCAATGGTTTGCATTTTTTGTGTTTTTTGAACTAAAGAGTTGCCTTGGATTGATCTTTTGCGATACACCAAGACAAGTGATCAATGGGCTGACTCTGTGGTCGGCCCTTGTTACAACACATAATGGCAACAGTATGGATCTAGGTGACCTTGAAAGTTTTGAAGGTTTAATTAATAAAATACAAATGATAGCAAAAGAAAATCACGGTGAAGCGGTGTTGATATCTTTTAGTTTATTTTCATTTGCTCTTTGGATCATCTTTATGACAAAACTGGTGTTTGCCCTTGTATGTTCCATCTTTGTTTACTATAAACTAATCAGGGAGGGTGTGTACAGTGGTCTTAGAGATTATATCTATACCATAATTAATAATCATGTTGATGATTTGGTTGTCAAACAAACGGAAAAAAGAAGAAATGAAGTCTATAGGACTCATCTTCTTGAGGATACATCTTCCATGCTAGAGTTAGACTATTTGGAAAGAGATTCGATGGGATCAAAACCAATGTTTAAATTATATAATGATTCATTGAATTCATTACACAGGGTAAGAGAACCAACTGCCTTATCTTCGGAACAGGATGATACTGAATTTTATGAAGAGTATGAAGTGGATAGAACAAATTCTTTAAATGAACCTGTACCATTATTATCTACAATTCCACAACAAGGTGATCTCTTCAAGCGAGATTACGTCAGAAATCTCAAAATAAACACACCAAGCAATCACTCAGATGAAATGCTAGGAAATTATAAAGGCAATAATATTCATTATAAAGAAAACTTTGATAGGGTAACTGCAAATCTGAACAGAGAAGAATTCATTAAAACAACGAAGAGAGATCATCCTTTCGATACAACTCAAACTACAGTAGCTGCAAACATTGTATATCCCCAACAATATAATAAAGCACCTGCCAATGATTTTAACGAATATACCCAAGATTCGAATCAAACTCCACTACTCAATGGGGAACAACATACTCAAACTTTTGATCAAACTCCAGTAGCTAATGCTGTTGGATATACTCATGTTATAGATGAATATTTAGTAAATGAAGGAGATGAATATATTCACCCTTTGAATGGGACTCCCGTTGCAGACAACTGTAATTATAACTCAACATCCCATCCCATTTTTTCATCTCTCAATGATTCAAGGCACGATTCCAAGCCCCATTTCAATAGGCCACCGCCACCCAGTCTCTCAATAAATTCACATCTAAATGCTTCCAATGACAACCATGTTTTCACTCCGGATCGTGCATACTTCAGAAATGTGGACCTAGAGAATTCTCCGTTCTTACATCAAGAAGAACAGATTGACAATACTTTTAACGGGCACAAGTATTGATCTCACTTTTACCTTTATATTCTTTCATTATATATACATATCCAAGTAAATTATATAGGGATCAGTTGACTACATTACATGCTTATCTAATCACCTAGTTATTAATTTGTTACTTTCATAAACACAATTTCTAAATTTCACTTCGGATGTTGTTTTCATGATCAGGGAAAAAAATGATGATAAGAAACACTTGAGTGATGTGTATTCCAATCTGATTGTATATTACACAAATAATAACGGGATAAATATTGTGTGTTGGGCTCTATTTTGACTTTTCCTTTTTGAAATTTACAAAATATTCATGCTCGTAACACGTTATTACGACAAAATAACCCTATATTAATCGAACATTTTAGTGAAATATGGATTTATTACATTATATATTGGTGTTAGGTGAGATGTGATGTCTAAGTATGTCGGTAAATGGCTGAGTTATTGTAAAAAGTAGCTGAAACCAATGCAAAACAGGATCATATATGTATTTAACTTTTCTCAATTTTAAATTAAACTTTAATTGTTTCGTTGGCGTAATGGTAACGCGTCTCCCTCCTAAGGAGAAGACTGCGGGTTCGAGTCCCGCACGGAACGATTTTTTTTTAATTTCACTACTATCAGTTATCAATACATTCCCATGAAAGGGTATACTATGACTGTTACCACTACATTTTACTGCTGTTCAGTCTTTTCCTTTTCAAGGTCTCTTCAGCAATATTAAACAGTTCAAATTTTTGAAACTTTTAATACAAAATGCAGATTTGAAAAATTAATTTTGCGATGCCTTTTGAATATAATATACATCATGCAGTATTAACCCCAGATCATTTGTTCCAACAGAAGATCAAAAATGAATAATCGAACCAATATTACCAACAAGAAATTATGTGGGATCTGTAAGGATAAGCCAGCTAATTACAAATGTCCCAAATGTGGGGTTGCATACTGTTCATTAGTTTGTTACAAAGATGAGACTAAACATGTACACAATCCTGAAGAAGATACGAGCACCACAACAGCGAAAAAGGAAGAGGAACTTCCGAAACCTAAAGAGAAGAGGGCATTACAAGATGAAAAATTAAATGAGATTTACGAGACTACCCCAGAATTGAAGGATCTACTACAATATAATACTGTTAAATTCCATCTGAGCAAAGTCTATAGAATCCTTACTGCTGATAACAGTGGTGATCTGAACACCGAGAGTAAGAAACAGCTTGCTAGTGATTATTTAAACACTTTGAGATATGGTGGGATACATTACAATGAAGCCATCGAAGAGTTTTGCCAGGTAACTCTTTCTAAGTTGGAAGATAGTTGAAACTTTTAACAAACTAAAAGGATATTATTATATTATTTTTATATATCTTTATTCTATCGCATATATACACATACAAACATATAGAAACATATCATACGCAATGTGAAATTTCAAATTTCGGAAACGTATGATATCTTATTGCAAATTACTAACATCTAATGTTGAACCCAGTAAATTACTTTTAAACACACTGTTAATTAATCTGTAGAGTATAAGTCCATCTGCTAAAGTTGGGAACCCTTCTTTTTGGAAACCTTGGTATGCAAATTTTTGTTGACTCTTCAAGTTCAATTGATGTAAATGTATATCTAGGATAGATTGATATAATCTAAAAATGTTACCAAATAAAGCATTATAATTTCTTAGATGGTAAAATTCCATAACCTCCTTTCCAGCGTCATATATCCCTGGGGTCTTAACATTATTAACATCATTCGGGATATCTTCCACTTTCATACCACTATAGTATAATACTAAATTTGACATTTCAATGAAACCAGCATCACCTTCTAATTTAATATCACCACGAGTGCCATGAATATCAATGACTAAATTTTTAGTAAATTTCTTTGTGGGTTTACCACCTTTGAAACTACATGAAACGGGAACATTCCCCTTCATTAATTTACCTTGAAATAATAGATGATCTGGTGCCTTCTTCTCTACAAATTCACCAAGACGATTACCATTATCATCTACTAGTTCTTGTTTTGGAATATTATTAAAAATCATTGAATTTATTTGTTTAAAATGTGATTGTGTTATATATTGTACCACGTCAATTGTATGTGCAAAGGCATTTGATACCAAGTCTTTACCATTACTCATATCGTAAAGATACGATGGAGACTTGATGGGTCTTTCGTAACCATACCACGCACCATTACCAGCAATTTCAATGGAATTAATTTCACCGATGGAACCTTCTGAAATTAAATCTTTAGCTCTCATTACATAAGGAGATTTCCTACCTTGTAATGAAGTCACTGTTTGAATATCTAGTTTTGCAGTTTCTTGAACTAAATATTCAATCTGTTCAATAGAACAGTTTAATGGCCAATCCAAGAAGATATATTTGATTGGATTATGGTTTGGAACAATGGTTAATTGTTGAATATGGGTCACGATTTCAGCTATGAGTGGGTCATAATTTTTGTCATGGATGGCAATCAATATCATATCAATATTTGATGACAGTATAAGTGATTCTATTGATGGGAATGCAGTAGCATTTTCCAATTTAAGTTGTCGTATGGTTTGAAATGATTCATCTAGGGATTCATTGTATAATGCAGAAATTTGGAAGTTTGACGAAAGTTGTTGTATGGCAGGATAATGTGTCTTAATAGCCCAAGTGTTTTGTAGAGAAAATCCAATCATACCTATTTTTATTGTAGTATTTAAGTTATTCATGTGGGCAGAAACCTCGTTTGGTTGATCATATGTCATTTTATAGTAATAAGTGGATGTTAAAGAACAGTTATTGGAATGGTATTTTGTATAAGCCAACTGGATAATAGCAGGAAATATAAATATATATTAAGCTGTTCAGAAACTGGAATAAAATCAAACCTAATTAAAAGCGAACTATGTTAAACTGCTTTCATAAAAAACTCCTTTTTGCAATCAGCAGTGTTCGATTGCAAATATCTCAATTTATGAGGACTTGTAAGGACTTATGAGGACTTATGAGGACTTACGAGGACTTACGAGGTTAACAAATGAATGTATGTCAATTCATACAATTTCCAGCGATATATAAATGAGAAAGCAACAAAAGAAGAGGGAGAAACAACAGTGTTATAACAACATAATACTGGGAGGGATTGACATGTTCGATGTATAGTTTATGGGTCTATTCTTACTGAAGTAGTCAATAGCTTCTAGTCAATACTGGCTCACCACTATGAATAATTTTTCAATGTTTTTTTTTTCTTTCAGATGCACAGCGTTGTTTTCGGGCTGCTGTGGGCCGGGCCTCACGCTCGGAGCACAACCTTCCTTTAGCCACATTCGATTTTTGTTTCGATTTCCTGCAAACAGTGGAGGGTTTTTCCGTTTCGAAGGAGCACTTTGTTCCGAGCGCAGCTGCCGTTTCCGGAACTTTGCGTTTTGTTTTTTTGCTTGTTGGATCTTCCGTGGAGATAAGGAGCTGGCAGTTTCCATGGAAACGGGGCGGGCCGGCAGTGATGACTAGTGGGAACTTGATCCAGAGGGAAGGAAGAGAGCCGCTGGTGGCTGGAGTAGCCCTTGCCAGCTTTGTAGTAAAGGTATGCAGGTGTGTGTGTGTGGGGGGGACAATAATCATAGCAGAAGTGGGGAGCAATCCTCTCTTGATATCAATTCTTGACACCTGTAGGGTATGGATAACGGTGTGTCTGAAGTTCCATAATTGCAGGTAAAGCGAAAGAGAGATAAATATCTCATTTGTATTGCATTTCATGCAACCAATTGCTTCTATATAACACTATCTCGTGTGTTCACACTTGCTTTCTGAAGGTAGAGCATATACACGGCTTCTCTTTCATAGTCTAATCTGCAAAAGCCAGCTACGTACTAACTTCGAAATGGGTACCGGTTAGCGACACCATTTGAACTTGGTGTCGGATGTATGCTTGCCTTATATTAATCTCATCTCTTACTTTCTTGACAGCATCCCATCCCCCCGCCCCATCAAAAAGTAATACCCATTGAACATACTCTACTGTTAAGTTCGCTGTCTTGGCGGCTACTTCATATTACACTTAAAACTAGTCCGAATAAAAGTCAGATTATAAAATTTTGTGGTTGTGATTGTTATATCTTCATACTCAAACTTAAAGGGCAGAATGTTTTGAGAACTGTGTTTAAAACTACTATATGTTATGTCTCTTGAAACAGTTAAATGGATCAGTGGGTAGGAAACCCCGTAGAAAATTATACTATGTAATATGTTAAGTACATACCTATTTTTGACTCACTGTAATATAGACGTCACAATACATAATTGATCATTTACATCAATGAAACCGTCACCTCATAGTATTATGAATACTAAGATGTCCATATTGACCCTCGACTATACTACCTATTTCAAGCAAAAAAAAAAAAACTATAAGTTTTCATGGCATCGCAAATCGAAAAAAGTTGCAAATAAAAAAATCAGAAAAAGAAATATCTCCAGGGGGCGAGTCGAACGCCCGATCTCAAGATTACTTTGTAAGAACAAATTGCTCTTAAACATTACAGTCTTGCGCCTTAAACCAACTTGGCTACCTAGAGATTGATTTCTGATTTTTGTATTTTTTGGTTCATTCTTTATCATACTAACCTGATCACACATTTTTCACCAATGTTGCCAATAAATCGTTTATTTAAAGGTATTACAGAACTTTTAAATATGAACAACAATAATCAGACAGTAGTATATCCATTTATGCTCCTGTTAAATAATTTAATTCAGAATCATGTCTCATAGTTGTATAATCCATTATCCAGTGTGTTTCTAAGCACCTTTATCAGGCCTACACTTTGCCACATTTTACTTTGCATGTTTGAATATACAATTGATAATTAAAGTTTAACATAACAAGCATTGCACTCAAGTGCTTTGGCCTTGATTTCAATAACGGTCATTTCAAATCATACTCTCATAATTAATATTGGAAGAAATCACCTGTTGAGAATAGGTGCTTGGAGTTTTCTTTTCTTTTATTTTATTCACTACCATTCAATACGATTAAGATTCCACTACCAGATCTTAAATTTTGAATAAATCATTGAATATGTAACGTCAAATAAAAATAAAAATATAATAAACACTAAAAACAGTGAATATAATATTATTTTCACACCATATTCCATCCTAAATAAACAAGCCAGCGGAAAGGTTATATATTTATTATATAATCTTAAAAGGAACTCTGCAAAGAAGCAAAACGAACAAATATATCAAATCATTCAATTAAACAAAAAAAAAACTTCAAATGTTTCTTTTGAAATGCTAGTTCATGGTATAAACCAGTTATTACATTCTTTTAAAGATATTTTATAGTAAAAATTACATAAATTTGCCAAAATCACACCGACTACTCAACTACATTCAAGCCAAATATAGATATATTGAGAATATTGCAGCACGATTATATAGATCAATAAAAGAAAACATAAAGGAATAGACAAATTTATAGATATAAATTTGTTGTAATCAACTGGATTATGACTATTAAATAGTGGTTGGTAAATTAGTCACAGTTCTAAACTCTTAATATCAAAACATTTATATTATTAGTTACAATTTAAGTATTTTATAAATTTTGTTGATATTTTTTGTCAGGTTTTTTTCAACTGTACATCACCTAAACTTAAAAATATTTAAAATCTAGCAAATTTCGAAGCATGAGCAGGATGGACACAAAAAAACTTGACTCATATGATTATACACATAATAGTATACATTTCAAGCCAAACTTCAACCATGAAAAAAGTAACCATGGCAATTTATTTTTTATTTGCACTTCATGATATATTGGGATTATAATGTTATTCGAAGAACTTTTCTTTGATTACAGCACTTGAATTTTTTTATCATACAAATGGTAAAAAGTAGGTGAAATATCTGTGTGAAAAGATACAGAAACATTCATCCATACTAGTTAGCTTTTCTGTTTATTTACTTTGTTTAGAGAAGATAAGTTTCCAAAGGGATGTTAGGTAAGATGATTAACGATGCTTAAGATTAGGGACTACAATTTACCTCAGAATTATATTTCTACGAATCTTCTAAACCAATGAATAAGCTCTATTTCTATGAGTATTATCACCTAGAAAGAAAAATATACAGATAACCATGGGGAATATGCTGAAATAGGTATCAATTCATATACAGAATCACATGCATATACATACTCAGTGGTGCTCTTCTAAGACCAACCATCTCGCCATTTATTAACAAAGATAAAGGACCTAAACCGGTGTACCCCACACACTGGATTGAATCTCGTACCGGTAAGACAAGTATTTCGAATGTGAATTATCCAATTCACTACCTAGCCTGCTACAATATACGCATCTCTGTTACTCTTCCTACTTGAATTGGCCTTGAAGGTGCATTTGCTGTTCCACTTCACTAGCGGTATTTAAAACTTTGGCTCATCTCGCGATGATTCGTCATCCCGCTCAGAATGTCGATTTTGTGAAACTGGAAATTTGGCATTGGAAAAAAAACAAAATTCAAAAAAACCCAAGGGTAATGAGGTAATTTGGTCCCTATTTATTAAACACATTAAGATTCGTTACAACTCCTGGAACAACACGTTTAATAGTAAACATACAAACTAACTCAACCACACACACACAAGATTACTATTATAATACTCTGGTGAGGCTGAATAAATAAAATCTTCTGAGATAAAACAAGGAATAAAATTGAAAAATATCAGAATTTGAAAAATTTAAGGATTGTCTGACATAATAGAGATAAACCAACTAATATATTTATATAGACCAACAATCGAATAAAGAAATCTTCAAACCTATCAATTCAAACCAAGAAACTGCTAATTACAATCTGAACATATTACACTGAATATAACATGCCAACTGCTCATTCTAAGGAGAAGGATATTCATACAAGTCCCTCGTTTTTGAAAACTCTGGGGAAAAAGTTTCTGAATTCCAAGAAAAATGAAGCTCCATACACTGTTATTGCTTCTGGTAACTCAATTGCCCCATTAAGAAAGAGAACCACTTCCCCTCATGTCTCCACCGGTGGACCAGCTCATGTTGTTCATGGAAACATTCCTGTACCATCTCCTACTTCAACCACAACTGCTGCAACAACTACCATGAAAAAGGAAGGCGATGGAGTTGCCTCTCGCCATAGATCTCCATCTTTGGTGTCCAGGTTGAGAGGGACTAATAAAGATTCCACCAATATTCATCACGTAGAATCCTCGGTATCAGTAGCTGATATGACTGCCCACAATACTAACCCTTTTATTATGACTCCATTACACGATGATAAAAACACAAATAATAAAGAAGATGTTAAAGAAGATAGAGTATTAAATAAGAGGGCCACTGCGGGTGACATACAGAGAGCTAATACAATAAGTATAAAGAAAACTGCTGGCGGTGCTCATACTCATCATTTAGCGACTCCATCAAGATCCAAGAGTTTCATGGGTCATTCAACCAATCCAGTTGCTGGAAATGGGACAAACACCAACTCAAACGTTTTTAATTATCCTTCCGAAAAAGTCGTTTATAATCCATATGGTATCAATAGTAGAACTGGTACAGCCTTTGGTAATGACGACAAAAATGCTGATTTAAGTTTCTATCTACATGATGGTAATGCCAAAATTAGAATGCTACCACTACCAATTGAAGATCCAAACAAATTCTTACCCGAAGGAATGAACCAATATAGTATACATTTAGTTGATAATTTTATTTTCGATCCAGACAACAAACCAATTGGGTCAGGTGGTTCCAGTGAAGTGAGAAAAGTTAGATCTGCGTATAGACAAAAGGATATTTATGCTTTGAAAAAACTAAATATGATTTACAGTGAAACTCCTGAAAAGTTTTACAAGAGATGTGCAAAAGAATTCATTATTGCTAAGTATTTATCCCATAATATCCACGTCATGCCAACATTTTTACTGGTGAAAGTTCCAACTACTACTTACACGACAAGAGGCTGGGGTTTTATCATGGAGTTAGGTGCTAAAGATCTATTTGAATTAATCGAGAGAAGTGGTTGGAAGGGGGTCCCAATTAGCGAGAAATGGTGTATTTTCAAACAAATTGCTGAGGGGGTTAAATTTTGTCATGATAATGGTATCGCTCATCGTGATTTAAAACCTGAAAATGTTTTAATCAGTAAAGATGGGATTTGCAAACTAACCGATTTTGGTATTTCTGATTGGTATCATACCATTCCCCATGACTTCACCTCTCCCGTTAAGAGATGTGAAGGTATGATTGGGTCTCCACCTTTTACTCCTCCAGAAGTTATGTATTTCGATTCTAAAAAACATTATCCTGAAAAGTATCAAAAACCGTATGATCCAGTCGCTATGGATATGTATGCCTTAGGTATCATGCTTTTCACGTTAATTAATGGTATTGTCCCATTTATTGAATCATGTAATACCGATGCTAGATTTAGAGAATTTGAAACATCATATTCTAATTACATCGCCCATCAAAACCCACATTTCAGAGATAAAAATTATTACAAGCCTGGTCCAGGTGGTGAATTTACTCTGGCTAGAAAATTTAAATCCACGAATGGTACAAGAATTGCATGGAGACTTTCTGATCCAAACCCGGAGACAAGATATACAATGGAAGATTTATTCAATGATCCATGGTTCCAAGCTGTCGAGACATGTGTTGATCCAAATGAAGAGACTACTACTAAATTCCCACAAATTAAAAATTCAAGTACTAATGATGGTGAGGTCTTCCTAAATGACCATGCAACTTCCAATGACGATCTTGCTTCCACCAATTCAATGGTATTGAATGCACCTGTGGCACAACATACCTCCAATCCATTTCCAACTGATTCATCAAGAGGTAATACTTCTGGTACTAATACTCCTATTTCAGCTTTAGCTGCCAATACTAAAAATCCAGTGGTTGCTAAACCAGTACAGCTAACAAGAGTTAAACCAAGGTCGATGGTTGATATTGCAACTTCTCCAATATTATCAACCAAGAAAAGTGGTTCTAAATCACTCAAAAATGATACTGCATTAGTTAATGGAGATAATGACAGCGTATCCAGAAGTTCAACCTCTACACCAGTGGGGAAAGAAGCATTATCATCTGTGCCTGAAACTGTCACTGAGACAGAACCTTCGACCTCATCAGCTGAAAATATCATGATGAATGACCCAAATAAAGAAGAAGGAACGCTGGATGAACATAAAAATGATAACTCTGCCTCAACGGGACTGGTAGAGTTACCAAAGATACCTACTGTTACTCCTGAAACTCCAACAAACCTCGATTCAGTGTTAGATGAACCTACATCAAACCACCCCGAAAATAGTGAAACAGTTGAGGAAAAGAAGAGATTAGATGCTATTATTACCAAGAACTTGAATGATCTGTCATTAAGAAGTCCCGGTAGTACTGATAGTGTTGATACCGGCAGTAATATTATAATAACCACTCCTGTAACTGCTATTCCTTCTACTTCATCCGCCTCCTCTATCAAAAGTGGTGCTACTCCACGAAAGAAGAAATTAGTCATACATCATCATTTAGACATTCCTAGTAGTGTTACTTCTGGCACTTCCATGACTTTAAGATCGCTGATGTCAGGTTGAAAAGACAATATATATTTGCGTACATATTTTACTTATACATAGAGTAAGCCCCTACTTACTGTTCATAAAATATGCTTTTATTCTTCCTTTTTAAGATCTATACAATAAAAAAAACATTAATACGGTTAATCAAAACAGACAAAATAAAAAGTCCAGGCAAATCACTGCAAAACAATAACATCTAAAGGTATGATTACACGGTGTTGTTGCAATATAAGAAATTATTTTACTGGGAAATATCCTAAGATGATACTGTGCTCATTTTTAATGTTTTCTAAAAAGTGTAGAGAAAGTAGTAAACTTCATTTGAATATTGGTATGCATCTATCAATTATTGTTCCCATTTTCTTGTTCGTCATCAGATGAATTGCAAGCTCGGTCAAAGACATAATGTATATTCTTAAAAGCTATATTGTGGGTACATTTCTGAGTTCAAAGAGGTTCTAATTCCTGCCACAAAAGAATATATTCATTAAAGAGACCATTGTGAGAACAGTCGTAATTTTTACTTCATTTTTAATTTCACATGTAACCACTGCAAATGTTGCCAAGTTCTGCATTTATTTAAATTGATCCACATAGACACAGTTCACTTTACGCTTATATCTACCTATTACCCGTTGTGTATCTATCGTCAAATTAAAAGAATGTTTCCCCAGTTCTGAATCCTAGCAAAGAAAACCAACCCAAAAAGGGAAACGTATATGCAAAAGATGTGCAAAAGAGGAAACAACTATCCTAAAGAGGGAATCCTGCTGCCCAAAAAGGACAGTTATCACCCATCTGAAAACTCCGAGATTTACGGTCACTTCCGTTTTATGGTATAGAACGAGAGAGAAAGAGCCCACCACCACCCCAGAATTAAGAGGTGGGAACTATGGTATTTATGTTCTCACATTCCCACTCACAAAGTAGTGTTACTGAACTAAACCCCACGACTGCTACCGCTGTCTTATGTGCTTATTAGTACAGTGGTCGTCACACACGGCTCGAGGATGCAAAGTTTGCCAGCGAAAAATCTCAGAAATCTCAGCAAATTCCACAAACAAACGAAGCCACGGGATATAAAAACAACAAGAACCTGAAACTTTTCTCTGAAACGTGATAACCACGTGTGTTTGAGACATAAGTGAACGTTTCCCAAGAGTCATCCATCACTGCTGACCAGACACATCGATACAAACAGCTTCAAAAACATATCCTAAAGAGGTTTTCAATAAGTTGCTGTACTGCTTATTCTCATTATTAACTCGTATAAACAAACTGCTTTAATTTGGACTGCCCAAGTATTATACTCAAAGCTTTATATTCAGATAAGAAATATACCCTTTAAATATTTTTTTTTCATTCTTTTCGATAGTGTCAAATTATTAACTATACCAAGATGTCAAAGAAAGATCAGAGTAGAGAACGCCATCATTCTGATGAAGAGCCTGGGGAGCCTGCTGTGAAAAGACAAAAAAATGACAGAAGTTTAGACGACGAAGAACATACGAATATTGATTCTGCTTTATTGGATGCTGGTGACGAGGAACATGCTAGACACGAAGAACTTATGAACAGAGTCAAGACTGGTATCCTAGAGGCTGTAGAGGAGACTGTCAGTCGTAGTGATAGTCAAGCTGACAACAGCGACAACTTGAAAAATAACGGTGACAATGAAGATCACGATGTCATGCTACACAAGGTTGTTTCCACATATAGTGACGACGAGACTTTGAAAAGAGTCGCTGAGGCTGACACAGCTTCAATGGCTGTAAGGGCCGTCAGCAACTCAGACAAAGGCTCCGAAGAACAACAACAAGATGATGATGATGATGCTGATAATGAACAAGAAGAAGAACAACAGCAACAGCAAGAACAACAAGATGACGAAGACGAGGAGGATGAGGATGAAGAACAAACTCACAACTATAACGATTTGATTAACCGTCATGAGATGGATAACCAAGACGATACCGTTCAAGTGCAATTAAATGATTCCAATTCTTTGGAGGACTTAAATGACAGAAGATTATTAGCCAAGAGAGGCCGTAAAGCCACCGCTATTGCTGGATCTGAAGCTTGGAAACAACAAAGAAAGGATTCGCATAAAGAAGTAGAAAGACGCCGTAGAGAAAATATTAATATGGCCATAAATTCATTAAGTGGACTATTACCCGTGAAAGAATCAAGTAAAGCTGCTATCTTATCTCGTGCTGCTGAATATATTCAAAAATTAAAAGAAACTGAGAATGCCAACATCGAAAAATGGACCTTACAGAAATTGTTGAGTGAACAAACTGCATCTCAATTATCTCGTACCAATGAAAAATTACAAGTAGAATTAGCTAACGCTTTCAAAGAAATAGATTTCTTAAAGAGTCTTTTAAAGAAGAATAATATTCAATATGAAAGTGACGAAGACGATATGCAGAATTAATTTCCCCGAAAATAATTTCATTCCCTTCCCCCCACCTCCACTGCACCCGCAAATATATACGCTCTCAATTGTACAGTAACGAATACTACCAAACGTCGTCCTTTTTATTTTCTAGTTAATTAAACGATTTTTTATTATTATCTCCCACCCTTTGTAACCATTTAAATGTATATCTAAATATCCCAATCACTCCATGATTGTTTTAACAACACCACCATCCAAACAAGGGCTCCTTTAAACCTTGAATTCCATTCATTGTCAATATATTTTGGGTCAATCAACCTAATTTTCTACCCTTTTAAGATAGAATGTGTCAAATTTTGAAAACATTGTAAAGCATTTTTTTTTTTCACTCTATTTTATTTTTCGTCTCTGCAAAAAGTTGAGACAGGTTGATTAAAAAATGTTAACATTAATGGGAGCCATCTCAAATAAACTTATAAAAGATTTAATATGTCGATCGCCCTTTTAAAACCATTTTAGAGGCAGACTGATATTCCAAATTGCTATCACTTGAAATTGGAGAATTTATAAACACAAACAGTTAAACTGAATATATATCCATTCCAGTTCTATTGTCATCTTTCCATGCTTAAAGTATAACAATATATTTCTTTAAAGACTGGCAAACATTTATCACCAAGACAAAATTAAACTGAAGGTTTAAAGGCACACAAATTCAAAAAGAAAGCCACTGTATAGTATATTTTGCTTCTACTCATGCTAAAAAAATCAATTAGAACTATACTCTTCCCTTTCAGAAGGATCAAAGTGAAATCTACCAGATCTATAGTCCTCACAATCATTTTATTACAGGTTATATTATCTATATGGCTATATGATAACTATTTCAAGGAAAGTATAGACAAAAATGTTACCATTTCAGATAAACATACGGGGAATGGGACTAAACCTACTGAACAAGGAGAAAATTCGAAACTCGGTTCAGATTTAACATCTTTCACCAAACCAATATTGGACCTTTTATCATCATTATCTTCAAACTCCAAAAACAAGCTGCCTAATGCAGCCACTCTTTATAAGAAAATGGTGTTCGACACTTCTCCAACTTGGATTGATGAATATTACTTAAATTCAAACCTTCTAACTGTACCAATGGGTACTGATAAAAACAAAAAACTAAAATCTATAGAAGATCTAACATTTTATGATAGTGATCCAAGATTGACATGGTCTGTCTATCTTTATCACATCTTACACAATTCCGATAAAATAACTACTTCTAATGGTAATAATCAATTCAAGATTCCATTTTCTTGGTACGATTTCATTGATTTCCATAACTATAACAAATTAGTATCTATCAAAGATAAATTTAAAGATCAGTTCGATTGCAAATTTGCTACCAGAACTCACTTTGACAAAGAGTTGTTACATGGCATGGAAGCTGAATTAGACGATGTAGTGTTTACCGTCGATAGACAAAAGTACGAGGATAAATTTTGGTATAGAACCCTTAGTAAATTCGACTCTGGTATTGAAAGAGAAGAATTATCCGACTTTTGTATTGATAGCACAACGGATGATCACGAACAAAAATTAGATGAACCTTTCAACTTACCGTTTAAGATCAAAAGTATGTGGACTAGATTGAGACCAGAAATGTATCAAATTCATGCTAGAAATTTTATTTTGAATTCATTGTCACATCCATTATCATTGACAATCTTAGAATCCAATAAAAATGCTTATCAATTGAATTTAGAACAAAGTGATCGTTCCAATATGGTTCAATCAAAGATTCTATCCCAGTTCATCAGCGATAATAAAAAGGGTAACGACATGAAATTTGATCACATCAAAATTTTTGAACAATTTATCAAAGACGAGAAAGTTAACCAAAATTTAAAGATTGAAATACCAAATTTGGATCAAGATATTTACCAAAAAGATAAAATAGAATTAACTCTTGATGACTTTAAATTTGATTTAAAGACAAAGATCGAAGAATTAGAAGCCCTAGACAAAGAAAAGAAATTATCCAAACACGAGAAAAATTATCTAGAGAGTCTGAAAAACTCATATCAAACACACCCAGCTTTAGCTCCAAAGTATTTAGCAGAAGCTGCAGATTTACAAGGTAATGCATTCGGTCATCATAGAGATCAAAGATTCTACAATGATGCTAATGTTGACAATGGTATCTTTAAAGCTTCCAGAATGAACTCTTTGATTCGAAACTTCCAAAAGTTAATTAACAACAATGGCTTAATCTCTTGGTTATCTCATGGTACTTTATACGGCCATTTATATGATGGTCTTGCATTCCCATGGGATAATGATTTTGATTTACAAATGCCATTGAAACACTTGCACTTGCTGGCACAGTATTATAATCAAAGTTTGATATTAGAAGATCCAAGAGAAGGTAATGGACGGTTTTTCTTAGATGTGACATCTTCTATTTCAGTGAGAACGAATGCTAATGGGAAAAATAATATTGATGCAAGATTTGTGGATGTTGATTCTGGGCTATATATTGATATCACTGGGTTGAGTGTCTCATCTGCTCGTTATAAAAAGGATAAGTCAGATATAGTACCACCTGATAAGTATAATGACGCTAAGGAGGAGATTTTGAAAACTGAAACTGAATTGAAAAACCCCGAAATAGGCATTGGCCTTGCCTCTAAGAGTCTAGAAGATATTAAGAGTTATGTTGAAGAACATCCTGATACCTTTGATTCTAAGATTAAAGATGATGTAGATAAGATGATCAGTGACGAAAAGAAGCATCAGCTAAAGGAATCTAATTTAGACAGAGGCCTAACTGAGACACAAAGATATTTTCTTAATGATAAATTGAACCTTGTTAATTGTAGAAACAGTCATTTCAACAGATTAGATATGATTAGTCCACTCAGAGTCAGCTATTTTCATGGTGTTCGTGCATTTGTTCCAAACAAAGTCATTGAATCATTACAGAATGAATATAAAGTACCCAAGAAGTATGGGTTTCAAAGTTTTGAAGGTAAGACATATCTGCCTAAATTAAAACAGTGGATTTTATTCCCAATTTTAAAAAAGATTGCTAATGTTAATGGACTTTACCAAAGTATGTTGCCGATTGATTCTCAAATTAGTGCGTTATCCTTTCCTGATGTCAGAAAGGTTTTAACCAATATGATACGAGGTGGATATCTTGATTTGTTTTCGATTACAACCACAACATTTGATGTTACAAATTATCGTATCAAAGAATTAGAAATAATGTTTGATTCAAAATTATCTATTGGAGACAAAACCGACGCACTGACACTCTTAAGGGATAAGATAGGACCTAAGATGAGATCACCAATGAAAGATGCCTTACTATTGGACTACGAATATAGGCTTTGGAAATATTTTGAAAACAACTTGGCTGGGTCCGAAGTTGATGATATTAAAGAATTAGTATGCTATGATATGGTCCAGGAAATATCCAGAAATTTCACCATTTTTAATTCAAGACATTGGTTTAATAATATCTTAACTGAAAGCGACGGAGACAATGACAAACACTATAGCATAGACAAACTTGGACTTAAAATTTATGATGGGATTGAGAATGACATTAATGAAATTTTTGAACGTGATCCAGAATATTAGTATTTCGTATTATACTTTTTTTTTTTTCATATTATATATACTCTTTATGGACAAAACATATATACAAAATTCGGTATAGTAATTCTCTTCAAGATATTCAGTTTTTTATGTTAGACCATATATTTATATATTTATAGTATATCCACAATATATCTTTATTTATATAATGTTAAGGTGGATAGATAGATGGTTTTTTCTTGCCTTTGCATTACTTAAAACATAATATCCACCAAACAAAACTTGAGTAAACATTAAAATAACCTTTTGACTAGGTTAAGGAAGCGCGTTTTTTTTGTAAAAGATTCAAATTAGTACATGATATGTTAGCTTCCATTTCTCTACAATTGACATATAATAGTTTAAGTGGTTATCTTTATTGCTGTTGTTGTTGTGGATTCATTTGCATATTTGGGAAAAATCTTTGTAAATTATTTGCATTGTTTGGATTTGGATTATTATTGTTAACATTATCTTTAATAGCTGGGTTATTCATTTGCATCTGTGGAGGGAATTGTTGCATATTTGGTGGAAATTGTAGATGACTTTGTGGTTGCATATTAGGTGGGAATTGCTGCATATTAGGAACAAAACCAGGTGGTGGTGGAGGCATCATTGGATAAAATCTTTGTTGTTGATTCATTTCTGCACCATCTTTCTCACCTTTACCAGATTTATTATTGGTGGTTTGTTTGTTCATTGACTCAGGTGGGAATTGCATCATACCTGGTGGTGGCATTGACATACCTGGCATCATTGGATGCTGACCCCTCATATTTGGTGGCATCATAGCGAAATTCTGTTGTGGCATACCTGGTAGTGGAGGCATCATACCAGGTGGAGGTGGTATGGCCATATTATTATTGACATGTTTATTGGCGGTATTTTGCTTATCATTAGTTGACTTATCATTATCATTATTTTCCATTAATTTATTTTTGTTTAATAAACCTTGGAAAAATGTATTGGAATTTGGTCCTTGCATTAATGGCATTGGAATTGGCTGTGGTGGACCTTGTCCTTGCTGTTGTGGGGATGGAGCCATCATTGCAATAGGTGTATGAACAGATCCATTATTATTATTCTTAATATTGTTAGTATTGAAATTAACTGGAATATCTTGTTGAACATTTGTGATAGGCACGGTAGTATTCTCGTTATGCATATTAGGTGGTTGACTAATTGGAGTATTCGATCTTGAAGATTCTTTGAAAAAATTCATCAATCTTGAACCACCACTATTCACTGATGCTGAACCAGTGGATTCAACAGCATCTTTATTGTTGACTATATCAGCACTGTTATTAATAGATGCTTCTTTATTTGAATCATTATTATTCTTTACAGTAGAGGAGGAATTGAAAAATGATGAAAATTTAGAGGATGAACTTCTGGAAAGACCAATATTTGGCTGTTCAGTGGAGGCCACACTTGTCACGTTATTTTGTTGTGGTGGTGTTGTTTCTTCCTTGTTGCTATTTGATAGTTTAAAGAAATCTGACATCATACTTGAAGAGTCATTCAAATTTTGTCCTTCTATGCTTAAGGATTGATCAATTTCTGATTTATTATTGAAAGAGGTAACTGCAGTTGGTTTATTATTACTACTCAAAATATTGTTACTACTATTTCTAGTATTTTTATTTTTTGGTTTACCTTTATTAGCATCCAATTCTTTCATTTTAGACTTCCAAAGTTCAAAATCTTGCATTGAATTACCAGTGGATACAAAATTACCATCAAATTTCATAATTTCTTCGTTCATTAATAGATTATCATCTTTACTGTGATGCTTGTTATGCTGTTTTGTATTTTTATTTTTCAGTGAAGGATTATTCAAATTATTGTTATTGGTCTTTGTTCTACTGTTTCTTCTTTCATTTCTTGAGAGACCTTCATTTCTGTTATTTGATTTATTGTTGTTGTTATTATTCATGTTATTATTAATATTGCTACCATCAGAATTTGGATTAAATCGTTGATGCAATCTCCAAAACTTCTTATTTGGTAATTCTGAATGTTTTGTGGAGACAAATTCAGGGGATACTTTGGTTCTAAACTCTAATAATTCATTAATTGAATACACTATCTTTTGATTTTTATTAGATTCAACTTGACCTTCTGCTGTTGTTGCCGTCGAGGTTGTTTGTTCAGGTTTGTAATCTAAAATCGAACCCCCCATTTTAGTTTTATCCTGTTTTGATGAGGCAGATAGTTTATCCAAGAATGCATTAATTGGATTCATAGCACCGAAATTATTAGCAATTGAATTATTGTTATTATTATTATTATTCTTATTCTTATTAGAATTGTTATTTTTGGTACTGGATTTTTTGGATTTGTGACTATTCCCACCTGGATAAATTGTGCCCTTGGGCATGGTCGCAGATACAATTGAAGGATCGTGAAGTTCCATTATTTGGGTTTTTCCCGGTCTTGTGTCCAAGTGTAATTGTAAGGTTTTTGTTTTGTAATTTCAAAGGGAGAATTGTTTACAGTTCTTCTTTGTATTTCTGTTTGGCTACAGAGAGTTGGCTAATACGAGAGTTGGCTAGACTGTGTGTGTGTGGTTTTTACCTGTCGCTATACTTTATACTCTGAGAATGTATATCTGGGAAGATACTGGATATGTTTTGGCCACCGGTGTCTTCAAGAAAAGGTGTGTCTCAGGTTAAGAATTCGAATTCCTTCCTAGTGGAAAGGAAAAAAAAAAAATACTGAAAATATTAAAAATATTTCAATGTGGGATGTTCGTATTGCGTGATCTGGCACACACTATAATTGATGCGGTGGCCAGGGTTTTGCGACACCTGCCAGTACAGCAAGGGAAGAGGTGGTAATGTGGAATTGGTGTATTGATGGGATGGTGCTGGCAGTCCCATATTTTATTGGAACTTTTGCCTCTGTTTTTGCCGTTGTTTAGATTATTTTTGTCAATTCGACGAGAAGATATGTGGTTATCCATCCACTACTTGTTATCTGGCATCTCAAATGGGTTAGACCGCACACACATACATACAAATATATATATAGTATTGTAAAAGGCTAATACTACTATTTCAGCTGTTCTGGGAGATTTGGCAAAGAAGGATGGTTACCCGGCCTGCCCTCACTCTAAATAAAGAAGTAAGTGGATTCGTTTCGATGGCAAATTTAGATCTTATTAAGAGGAAGATAGACAGTTCCAACACCCCTACCACATAGGCAGACCGACACTAACACATCGCTCACCGCCACTCAATTGCACCAATGACGTTCGTATTACCATTAGTATCCACAGGGAATGTCCCACAATTGACTGTCGATTTACTACTACACTCATTCAATGAAGATTTCCATTTCGTGGAGGACTTAGATTCTAAATATTTACACCCCTTTGTGGGCCCATTGGACCACACTTCATCCGATACTCAATTCAAACTCTATGCAAATCAACCAAATAAGAAATTCTCTTCCGCTTTAGAATTATTCACAAATAAAGATCAATCGATATATATCATTCAACAAAGAACTCCCATCATACAAGGCTATTTGAATAATTATATTCAAGAATTGATCATCCCATTAATATCCAAACTAAACATCGCTACTGTATCCATTCTGGACTCATATGGGGCCTTTGATAACAACATCATCACGTCATTACGTAATAATAGTAACAATAATTTGAGTAATATTTCCATTGGTACTTGCGATGTTAATTCACTAGATAATATAGTCGACAATTTTGATCAATCTTTAAATTTGAAATATGATTCAAACTCTACTTTACATTATACCACACAATTTTATCAGTTCAATAACACTAGTCCTCTACAAGAAATATCTACAAACCAAGCAATCTTCAAAATTACTTATCACTTACTAAACAACATAACCACATCATCATTAAAAGAAATCAAATATTTCAATGTGTTAGTACATGAAGGTGATAATTCATTAGATGCCAAATATATGATTAAAAATTGTTTGCCTCTAGTTGTCAATAATAACGAATTTACAATCACAGATGATGCACAATTCAAAATCCCCATATCATGGATGGGTGTCTATGGGATGGGTCAAGTCCCTTCATCCATCGAAGAAGGTATATATATCTAGCGTTGTAACGGCGTGCTAAAAACCTCTATATAATTAATTTTTCAAGAGTTATAAAACATTATGATACTGTATTTTTTAATTTAATCAATTGGTAAAACTATACAACCTCACACAATCACTGTTTATATGATTTCCTTCATATTTGTATGGCTGAATAGCAAAGACGCATGCGACACACAAAACAACTTTTTACAAAATTTGTCTGCCTGCTTGGCCAAGTGGTAAGGCATCGCACTCGTAATGCGGGGACCGTGGGTTCAATTCCCACAGGAGGCAGCTTTTTTTTTTTGCAAAACTTATTAAAAACTAATGAACTTCCATTACTAATCTCTCGAGATATCATCTAAACCTATTTAATGACTTCAATCTACCCATAGAACTTCTACTCTCCAATTCTAACCATAAAGAAATAACGCCAAGAATACACAAGAATAGCCAAAGAAAAATGAGTCAATCAGAATTATTCGACGACGTTTGGGGGTCAGATCCAGAAGACAATGATGTAATACATAAAGATATGCATAAACTAAGAGATCAACATAGTAAAAGAGGTTATCTAGACGGTATTGTGGGTTCCAAAGAGGTAAATCTGCAACAGGGGTTTGATGACGGGTTCCCCACTGGTGCCAAATTGGGCCATGAAGTCGGTCTAATCATTGGCAAATTACAAGGTTTAAACTATTTATATGGCGAAACAGATCAAGAGTTAGCCAAGAGTTTCGAACTTGCCACAAAAGAATTGAAAATCAACCATGTCTTGAACAAGAGTTCATTTGATGAAAACTATAACTTGATTGATAATTTCCATGATTTGGTTAATAAATGGAAATTAACAACCCAAAAGTATTGTGATCAATACAATGTTAACTAAAGCATATACAATTAACCTCATTGCATAATTCCAACATCCACAACAACTAAAATGAAAATATATGTATTCTTTATCTATTGCATCTATATAATTAAATAAAAAGAATTCACCAGAATGGACACCAACCAACATAATGTTGGCATAAATTTTCTATAGACATGGCCTCCTTCGTTAATTTATCAACTTGATCTGGAATATCCAAGTTTTTAAATCTTGGTATATCGTTACCAGTCAATTTATCTGTGATTCTTTTCAGAACTAACAAAGCTCTTGCATTTCTAATTTCTATTTGTTGTTCTTCTTCCATCTTATTGGCTTCACTAACCGTAATAGCCCCCTTTCTTAGTAATTCACTTGGATTGACCATTGGTAATCGTATACCAGTTTCTTCCATGATCTTATCAGTCGGGAAATCAAATCCCCAGTGAATCAAAGGATCAAAGGCAAACGCTTCCAAAATGGCCATTAATGATTCTTTATTATTTCTTAACACTCTCATAACATGCTCACAAGTAATTCTAAAGCTACCTTCAATACCACTTACTTCTAACGCCTTAATTAACATTCTGGTCAATCTGAATGGCACCTTTTCAGGAAATTTCTCTCTTAATATAGCTGCCTCGAAACAATCACCGAAATCAATATGAATAACTTTACCCGTAATACGATCTAACATTAAATTACTTGGATGACGATCACCTAGCCCTAAGATATAACCAACCATAGACATGACGGCCAATGATCTGGAGTAAACAGTCCTTCTATCTAACCATGTTTCCGATGAACGGCTCTTTAGCCATAATACTTGAGCTAAATCTTGCCCCTTAGTATTATCCATAGCATATTGGAAAACTTCAATCTTTTGTAATAAAGTTAAGTTGTCATAATCTGGAGCCATTTGTAACATAACCCAATGTTCAATATTTAATGGGACCTTATTAGCATCTCTATGGTCTCGAATCAATACATGGAATGTGTCACTATTGGGAACCCAACCAAGTAAACCAGATTTTGGAGACAATGGGATGGCTGGGTACTTTTGAATATCTAAATGTCTCTTAAAACATTCAGAATCATGCTCCAATAATGTGTTAACTAAACCAAATAATTGCATAACCAAACTATCTTGTCTGATATCTTCGTGACCCTTTAATACATACTGATAGTCCTTACCATCACTACCACGAATTGTAAACTTTCTTGGTCTTTGTTTTGATGATATAACTGAAAAGATTGGATCAAAATATGAAATTGTGATAATTGGTTTACCAACTGAATAAGAACCGGGAACTGCCATTTCTAAATCTCTGGCATCTAACAATTTTGGTGAAACATGATGAAGATTTAATGTTTGTAATTGTGGCAACTGCCTACTGATTCGTCTGAATACATTGTAATATATGTCCCATGCTTGATTCAGATTACTGACGTCCTTTGATCTTTTAAAGTTTAAAACCCATTCATAGGCATCTGTTAAATCACGCCCAAACGCATTCTGGAATGATAATTCTCTGATAGTTTCAGGCGTCCTTTTCAACAATTCGTGTAGAGGTTCTAAGGTTGCAAACATTTTCTCCGTATTGTGTTCACCAAAGAATTGCCTGCTTGCATCTTCTAAACCTTCATACCATAGCTCATGCCACAACACAGCAACTCTAATTAATTCATTACTCACCAATTCAGCTTGTTCTACTAGCTTAGTGCTATGTATCTTCATTTTATCAATGATAGATAAGGCAGCCTTTTGTCTTGAAACAGATTCTGACTTAATAGCAACAATTAATGGATTCACCATAACCTGGGGATGTGCTTTACCTATATCTGATAATAATGCCAACAAGGATCTACTCACAGCCTCATCTGGTTGATGAATACGTGAAATCAATTGTGGGAGGACTTCCAACCAACTGTCAATTTTTATCAAATTAAAACCAGCATGCATGGCCTGGCCTGCTTCGGATGTCCCACCAAATGTAAACCACAACGTTAACAATCTCAATGTATCCTGTAATGAACTGGTCTTGGATAAGGAAATGGAATGAAAGAAACCTTTAATTGCTGGAATGACATGTCGTTGGATTAGTTCCATCGAATATTCTCTGCCTTCAATCTTCAAGATGTCACTCTGAATATTACCATGTTTTTGATTAGATTTGGATACATCAGTAGAAGTCCCATTATCAGGTTTCTTGCCTGAGGTTACTGCAGAGATAACCTCAAAATTGACAAGGGCCCAGTTGTGCCATGCCTTATACCATTTGTTATCAAAGTGGGTTGCTAATAAGTATGAACCTAAAATTGCATCTGGATTTTCTTCTCTCCAATTTGGTTGCATAGTAACTCTCCATTCACCTTGTTTCAAGAAGCAACGTGCCAACAATTTGGTGTACTCCTCTATATTGCTGGGAGATAAAGATTGGTTTTGACTGACACTTTGTGCAATCATATTGCTTGGGTCCAGCCCTAAGTCATGGGCCATACGTGAAGTGAAACCTATAAGATACCTTAAAGCTTCCTGTCTAGAACCGGTAGCCCATAAATACTTCAATTGAGAATAGACAACAGGAGGAGGAGCTTTAGCAGGCAAGGATGGTGATATATCGGATGTGTCTTCTAATAATGCACTTAATGCTGCTTCAGCAAGGTTCAACTTCCCAGATTTCCTACACAAATTAGCGAACTTAATCCAAATATGCATATCCTGCTTTGGTGATATGACCAATGATCTGACCTTCAACGCTCTCTGCCATATATCAACATTCTTCTGACAGCCAAGCAGCCTCTTATTCCATGCACTATTATAAACTGCACGCTTCTCAGAATTAGCTGGTAATCTTTTGTATTCAATAACCTCCTCTAGTTCTGTAATAAGTTGTGTTCTCACAATAACATTGTAAGCTCTATTGTAGCTTTCATTCACCAAAGCAGATAATTCTGTAACCAGCAGATCTCTAGCATTATAGATATGCTCTTTTGCTGAGTCAAATTCATCATTATGGATGGATAGGATAGCACTGAAGAACTCTTTGTCTGGAGTTTTGTTTTTCATAACACTAATATACTGATCAATTTTGTCCCATTGCCCTAAACTCCAAGCACCGTTGGCAGCCAGTGGAGCCATCTGCTTTTGTAAAGTAACGCTCGCATCATCCCATCTTTCTGCAGAAAATTTAGCCAAATTATCCCAATCACTTAATGCGTATAACGATCTCATATGACCAAGAGTAACACTTGGTGATGTATCCCCTGCCTCTGTTCTTTTGGAATAAGCAGCCAGAGCATCTTCCCATCTCCGGAGTTTCTCGTACCAGGATTCTTGTAGTTGTAGGTTGTTATTCTTTTGTGCAAACTTAAGAATACCTACAGCAGCATCGTTTTGATAGATTTGGTTGTTAATACTAATCAGGGACTCGACCGTAGCATTATCTAGTGGTTCTTGTAAGAACTTTGCTTCCTTAAAGTGTAGAGCTTTAGCATAAGCATGACATTTCTCAGCATATTCACCTAATGTTTGAGATGATATTGGCAGTGATTTATCATCATGTTCCATAAATTCCACTAAATTTAACAATGTCTGGTAAATTTCAGGAGGATTCTGTGGAGATGATAAGGCTAAACAAAGAGATTGTATAAAGTCTTCTTGGTATTGGGTATACAACTCTGTCCAGACACTCGAAAAAGAAGCATTGAACAAGTCCCTAGCTAACGGTAAGTAAACACTTGCAAGACCAGCACACGCTCTTAGCGCGTGTGAAGGTGATTCTTTTAACATTTGTATAGACAATCTTTTTAGCCATTCTTGCCAATCCTCCTTTGTTCTTTGCTGAGAACAGTCCCACATACTTTTTAGTAGAGACTGATTCACATTAAGTTTCTCTAAACCTTGGTCTTTTCTCTGTTCAACGATTTGATTATCATCATAGTCTAGGCCAAACACGAGTGCCGATGGTAGCATCTCATTGTGCAATAGCTTGTTAACCAATTGGTCATACACGTTATGTTGTATATTATTCCTTATTAGTAATGTATTAATGGTTGGAATGAACACACTAAAATCACTCTTTAAATGTAATAAAAGAAGGCATAAAAGGTTCATAGTTAAACGAATCACTTCAGAGTCTTTTGAATATAACAGTCTGAAGCATGCGTGGATAATTCGAGAAGACATGGTGCTCATATTGTTAATTTTTGCCAATTTGCCCAGAGTTATAATTGAAGCTTTCTTGATGGAACCATGAGTAACCTCAGAAATTTTGATGATAGATGGAATAATCAAGTATAGGTATTCATCTAGGTTATCTCCTAAAACAATCAAACATCCAAAGATAGCGTTAGTCACAGACTTGTCTTTAGATTTATCTTTATCGATTATACTCATAAAATAAGTCAACACAGAGGGGACAAATCTTTTGAATTCACCTTTCAGGGAGGAAGCCAAAGAAGTTATCACAGAAATAAGAGTTAATTGAAGTTTATAATCTTCAAAATGCAACGCAATACTATTGAAAATATCATCCACATATGGCCTGATATGTTGTTTAACAATGGATATTAAAACGCCTAATTGTTGCAGATAATATTCCAACAAAGAATTTGGGCACGAACTAAGAAGACTAATAATAGCAGGAATAGTTTGACCCAAAAATGCGACACATCTTAATTTAAGAATTTCGAATAAATTGACTATCGTTTGAACCACAGCAGGATGGTGCATACTTAGAGAGCTATCCTTTAAAATTTTCAGTAGAGTATTTATGACTATAGTTGGGTAATACTCCTCATTGGAGGGTGATACGTTTTGCATCAGTAGTGATATATCAATCGGAATAGAATTTTGTTCCAAAGTGGTAGTCTCCTCAGCAGTTTCTTCAACTTCACGGTACTTGTAAGGGTCTAATGCACCCAGTGTACCCAAAAGACTGACAGTTTCTTGTTTTATATGTTGAGAGGCATCTGATTTTAAGATGTTGATCAATACGTTCAGTAATTCGGAATAATCCAAAAGAGGATCAATAACATAGCCTGAGGCGGATGATAGTTGACGAAGAGTGCGTAATGCAGCACTTCTCTTATAAGAGTTAGATTGATCTTTGAATGCTTCGATTATGGGTGGCATCAACTTATCCAAGTAGTCTTTCATACCTTCACCACCAACAATAGATAGCTCACCAATGGTTCTTAAAGCGCTTGATACAACCGATGATGATGAATCTTCTAGTTTTTCTAATAATATATCTAGCATTGGCTCAATGTAAGGTTTTGTTATCTCCTTAGTGGAACTGATTAATGTGCACAACATTGTAAGGCATTCTTCATTTTGGTTTGGAAGCTTTAAGTATTTCAATTCCGTTAGTAATTCTAATAATGTGTTTCTTAACAATGGAACAATATAGGCTGGGTTTACAGAGGTCAATCTACCAAGAATTTTCAATGTGCTTACTCTAACAATAAATACTTCATCTTCTAGAAGCATAAACAACAGCCTGGAATTTTCTGGCTGAGATAAATGAGGATCAAAACTATGATCCATATGCTCCAAAATTTGCAGACGAATTTCAGGATTTATATCTGTGATAGCCACAGTCAACAATTTGGATAGCACTTCAGAAACAATATTTAATGAATTTAATGATGTTTGTCTTCCTATGTTATCCTTTATGAGTAAATGGCACGAAGTTAATGCTGCAAGCTTTCTAACTCGTGGGTCTTCATGTTCAATATAACAGATTATCGTGGTTCTAACAAACTCGGACATTTGATATTTATAATCAATATTCAGTAACATTCTCAAAGATTGAATTATTATCTTTGTATCATTTTCATCATCATTTAATAGATTCTTCTTTCTAAATTCATTTTCATTTCTCCAATTTCTTGCACCTTGTAATGAAAATAACTGACTTTCCTCAGGAGAGCCAGGAAGTTTAAAAGTCGCACCGGATAATCTTAATGATATCAAATCCAATAACTTGTCACTTATTACTGACTCGAGAATAGGAATCTTACTCGTTATGACTTGTAAGGTGAATTGCATATAATCTGTTAATGGACATTCCAGCATAGATTCTAGTAAACCACCTTGTAAATAAACAATCATCTGAGATTCAGTACCTTCCACTAGTCTTGCAATACAATAGAATATTTCTTTTTCAAAGGTTATTCTATTCTTATATTTCATGTTCAAATCATTGTTTAATATTTCGACAATGGAGTGTAAATATGGCAGGATATCATTTCCTAGATGCAATGCAATATCACCAATAGATCTGATTAAAATTGGATGATCCACTTTATGAATATATGATGTTGCTTTGTTTAACATTTGTAGTTTTGACAAATAATTAATCATAACTCTGTTGAGATAATTTTCAGAGAATACAGCAGAATCGAATATAGATAGTAACGTGAATAATTGATAAGTTTCGAATCTAATGTAGCTTATTTTGCTGTCTATGAAACTCCAAGTATTATTGAATATATCATTAAAGGCTTTGCCTATGAGTTCATGTTCATTCAACGATATCAACACCTTATAAACAAGAAGACAGGCATGTATGGTATCCATATTATTTGTGTTGAGTTCAGTTGTGCATTTGCTCAAAAATGAAGTGATCCATTTACTGAACATTGTCTTGTCTCTTCTTTCAATGATCAGCAAACATTGTTTCATTGTATTTGCTGCATCAATTCTCAATTCTTTATTGGAATCCTTCAAGGCTTTCCATATATTATCTAATATGACGTTAATGTGGGGGAAAATGGAATATGGAGAATTTATTGCTATGGTTAATAGGATCAATATCGCTGTATGTTTTTTATTTTCTTGTCTTGATGATGATTTTTCTGAAGATGATACTAGCCAATCTACACCTGTCTTAATTTCATCTTCTACATAATCTGAAATCAATGGACCACCAGGTTGTGACAGATTACCTAAAGTCTGTGTAACTAGTCTGATCACTTCAATATTTGGACAAGATAATAAACTCCGTAGTGCACTAACCAGTTTTTGAATATTATTCGGTATATCCTCACTTTGTGAATAAAATCTGATCAAACACTGTATGGCTATAACACCTCCAATCTTTTCATTGATCGATTTCTTGCTATATGTCTTATTGGAAACCAATTCAATGACTTTCTTGTTGATATACTTCTCATAAAACTTTAGCTCTTCAATATTAGATTCTCTCGCTAACAATCCAAGGAAACTTTCCAAGTATCTAACAGTACTCTTTTGTTCTTCAAAACCTTTCACTTTCAATGAGTTGATAATATTATCTAGCGTGGACAACGCAGAGGCCCTATCCCCCATATTCAAAGAAGGCTGAGACATCAAATCAAACGTCATTTGTGCTGCAATATTACTGCTACTGATGTTATTTTCTTGGTAATAAGGCGATGATATATTCGAGCCGTGCTTAAACAACTCCTCGACAGACTCTGTCAGTGTAGTAGACATATCTCTCACCAAAATTTGGCTCATAATGTTGCTCGAGGGTTGTGATCCATTGACACTGTCAAATGGAGTTGCGCTCCCACTGAAGGACATCATTGTTTTTTGGAACGAATATTTTTAGCTACTTTTGCTAGTGTATCTTATCGGGCTCTTCTCCCCACTTCAATCTCTTGAAATTATTTTTGCTTCTGAGCTACTTGCAGACAGTTTCCACAGCCAATATGCTCTTACTTGGTCTGACTCTCTAGCTCTCAACAGCACTTCTTAACCAGGTCGAGTCCGACCCATTTCGACTAATTAATCAATGCTTATTATCTTAATTCGAGAATTACCCTCCAAAACACTGCGGTTTTTCCTCGCAGAGTGGGCCCCTCTGAAATTCTCATTCTGTGAAAAATAATTATTAATTTCTGAAATATTTCATTGATCTTTAAAAAAACATAGTGGCTACAGGGTAGAAGTGTCGAATTGGTCTGCTGGAAACAGGAACAAACAAGGACATAGAAGGGTCAATTGCGTTTGGAGTGCTACTTAAAATATACAATCAGTCTACACTTTGCGTCGTTGCTGCTTTATAGATACTGTTACAAAGCTACTGTTACATTTTACCCCCCCTTGCAAGAATTAGAAGCGTTTATTTTACCTTTAAAAGCCCATTTTGCTTTATATTTAACAGCACAAAATACCAAAAACTGAATAAGTTATCAATCAGCAATGTCACACTTAAATAATCCTGCAATCGTTATGGATAACGGTACCGGGCTAACCAAACTGGGGTTTGCCGGTAACGATTCTCCTTCTTGGATTTTCCCAACTGCAATCGCCACCTCTCAAGGACAATCCACTGGCAGTAATAAGAAGGGGTTGACCCAATCCGCTACCGGTGGATCCAACACTTCCACTGCCAACTCATACTATGCTAAATCTACTTCAGCCACTGCCTTTGACAATTTAAGTTCAAACGTGTTGTTGTCTAATAATTTAGCTGGTAAAAGAGGCACAGAAGATTTGGATTTTTATATTGGTAACGAGGCGCTAATGGCCTCCCAAGGTCCAGCTTACTCTCTATCCTATCCCATCAGACATGGTCAAATCGAAAATTGGGATCATATGGAAAGATTCTGGGAAAACTCTATCTTCAAATATTTAAGAGCTGAACCGGAAGATCATTACTTCCTTTTAACTGAACCACCTTTAAATCCACCAGAAAACAGAGAACAAATGGCAGAAATTTTCTTTGAATCCTTCAACTGTGCCGGTTTATATATCGCTGTTCAAGCCGTCTTGGCATTGGCTGCCTCATGGACTTCATCGAAGGTTATTGACAGATCTTTAACTGGTACCGTTATCGACTCTGGTGACGGTGTCACTCACGTTATCCCAGTCGCTGAAGGTTATGTCATCGGCTCTGCTATTAAAAACATCCCAATTGCTGGTAGAGACATTACATTATTTATCCAATCTCTATTGAGAGAACGTGGTGAAGTTGACACTTCTTTAAAGACTGCTGAAAGAATCAAACAAGAATACTGTTATGTGTGTCCAGATATTGTGAAAGAATTCAATAAATTTGATAGAAATCCTGAAAAATTTGCCCAATTCGTGGTAGAGAATAAAGAAAAGACCTCGAAGAAAGTTGTTGATGTTGGGTACGAAAGATTCTTAGCACCAGAAATTTTCTTCAATCCAGAAATTGCTTCATCTGATTTCTTAACTCCATTACCCACCATGGTGGATCATACCATTCAAGCTTGTCCAATCGATGTCCGTAAGGGTCTATATAACAATATTGTTCTTTCAGGTGGGTCCACGATGTTTAAAGATTTTGGCCGTCGTTTGCAAAGAGATCTTAAATCCATTGTTAACAATAGAATTGCTCAAAATGAAAGATTAGCTGGTACCAAATCAACAGGTGTAGATGTCTCTGTTATCTCTCACAGAAAACAAAGAAATGCTGTTTGGTTTGGTGGTTCTTTATTAGCACAAACCGCTGAATTTAGAGGGTATTGTCATACTAAACAAGATTATGAAGAATATGGTCCAGAAATTGTTAGAAACTTTAGTTTGTTTAACATGGTATAATTGCAATCATATAAACCCACAACACGAAGAAGAAGAAGAAGAAGAAGAAGAACAATACACTACAATGCAATACAATTCAGTATATATGCCCTGGTATATAACTTAACCACATATTTTTTATACATATTGCAACAATATAATTTAATGAAGTTACTACAAACGAAAGAAGAAATATAAATGAAGACAGCTTATATGTTATTTATAATTTACACTTAATTTTTTATTATTTATCTGATGCACTTACATACAAATGTATTTATTTGAATTTATCTATACAGATTAGTATTCGTCTTTACCACTGATGATGACGTTATCGATCTTTAAAATCATTCTACACAGTTGAGTGGCAAGCAAGATTTGTTGTTTCTTACCAATGAATGGATCCACAATAAATAATTCTTTCATGTCATTAGTACCTTTCCCTAGACAGTCAACACCAATATGGGACACGTTTTCTTTAATTTGTTTACTCTTTAATAAAGATAAAGTTTCAATTGGATTAAGACCGGAATTTTCAGCCAGGGTCATTGGAACAGTATCTAGAGCTTGAGAAAAGGCACGGAAAGCATATTGATCAATACCACGTTGCTTGTCAGCTTCTTCGGAAACGGCAAGAGACATGGTGACTTCAGCGGCACCACCACCGTAAACAATACGAGAGTCTCTCACTAAATTACGAACCACACATAGGGAATCGTGTAAAGCACGTTGAGCTTCATCGACAATCATCTTGTTTGACCCACGAATGAAACAAGTGACAGTCTTGGATTTTTCAGTTTGCTCAATGGCTAACATACGATCTTTAGTGGTACCAAATTCCATTTCATAAATCTTAGAACAAGAACCTAATTTTTCACTAGAAAGATCTTGGAAACGAGGAACAATACGACCATTGGTGGCAATGGCAATTTGTTCTAGTTCTTGACCACCGACCCATCTGACAGCAGGTAATTCATTTTGTAAAAGTAAATGGTTAGCTTCATCATCGAACCCCCATTGACAAATGACTACGTCGGCACCAGCATCTTTAACATATTTGATCATTTCTTTGAATTTATCTTGTTCATAATTTTGTAATTTTTCGTATTCTTCCACAGAAGAGATATCTAATTTATGTTTTGTCTTTGGTTTAGGTGGTTCGAATGGACACGTTAGAATGGCTAATTTGATATCATCTTTACCCAGAGCAGCGGCATCTATACATTTAGGCATTTGAGGATGTGAGAAATCTTTATCTAAGATGACACCGTTGATTAGAGTTGAATCTTTGATAGCACCACCAACTCTCCCTTGTAATCTGATCAATTCAAAATCAACATCTTTTCTTTCTTTATCCATAACTGCTTTCACGGCATCAACGGCCATTTGAGCAAATTTATCGTGTTCCTTGGAGACAATCTTGGACCCCAAGGAGGTTCTGGCGGCTTTGAAAAGAAAACTATCAAATTGAGCTGCATCGCCAATGTCATCAGCTGTGGCCTCTAACTTACTAATAGCCAATTTAGCAGCTTCGTCGAACCCATTAGCAATCTTGATTGGATGGATACCCTTTTCAATCAATTCTAAAGATTGATCCAATAGAGCACTGGCAAGAACCACAACACCAGTGGTACCATCACCGATCTCGTCGTCTTGTGCTTTGGATAATTGGACTAATAATTTAGCGATTTCATTATCTAATTGAATTTGAGATAGAATAGTGGCACCGTCATTAGTAATAGTAATATCACCATCTGGAGAGATTAAAATCTTGTCCAGCCCACGAGGACCTAGAGAGGTCTTAATAATCGAGGCAATGGATCTGGCAGCCAAGATATGCGACTTCTTGGCGTCAATACCATGTTGTCTTTTCTTATTACCTTGATCTTTAACAATGATGAAAGGTCTCCCCATTTCATCTTGAGCCACAATGGCGTTGGATAAGTCAGGCATTTCCATTTGACCCGGAGCAGCAGCCATCGTTGAGTATATTTATGTTTGGATGTGTGTGTATTCTTCCAACTGCCACTATTCCAACACTTTCAACACTTAATAACACTGTATTCTTCTTGTAAATATTACATTTCAATAATTCCAAATTAATTTTTCAACTTCTCAGTAGTGGTTTAAACATCGCTGTGCACGAGGCTGTAATGGTATAAGTGATGAGATGCCCACTTACTACAAACTTGCCAACTGGCAAAGTGGCACGATATAGTGGTTGAATGGGTCTATGCATTGCTAATATACAGACATATACATATAGTTATATACATATAGAATTAGTTGGAAAGAAGTGGGGTGACAGGTATAGTGGAAAAAACAGAAGGGCCACAATTAATTGTTGGTTCTGAACTTGTAGGAACATTTTGGACAGGTGTAGAACACAGTGGCACCTTCATCAGCAGATCTCAGTTGTAAAGTATGGTAGTGCATTTCTTCGTTACCACACTTAGGACACTTTTCTTTGATAACGGCACCTTCCTTCAATTCATCTTTCTTCAACGATGTCTTGACGACGGATTGTTTGGATCTTAAGGCACTTGGGAAGGCATCCTCCGCAGTGGCAGTGATGACTTCCAGGTTGGAGAACTCCTTTTTGGGGTATGTGGCTTGGCATTGGTTACATTCGACAACGTCACCTTGAACTGTACTTGGATTGTCTAGAAGATTACCACAGTCTAAACAGAATATAAGAGAACCGACCACAGACATATTTGAATTGCTATTTTTTTTTGCTGGTTAGCTTAGTGTAGTGATATAATATCGACAGGAGGAGTGCTGGTCCATGTAATAGCAATCCAAAGCACCAGTACCAGTACGAATAACACCAACAGTTCATGCCTGCAATAACAACTTTCTTTCACTGTGAAAATTTGAAATTTCACTGAAAATTTTTAGCGATGAGCAGTCACGTGAATTTCATGCTGGTGCATTTGGCACATTTCGATGATGGTGCCAGTGGTAGTAGTGCTGTGTTTCCTCATGGATGTATATGCATATATGATGCTACCACCCGTATTGCCTCTTTGATTGCTGTTTAGCTTGACTGACCCTTTTGTTTCTTTCCTTTAAGGAGTCCTCGTTCTGTTGGGCGTTCTTTATCAATGAGGTTAGTTGATTCTTGGCATCAAAAACATTTGTGATTGATTTTGGCGTTTGTGTGGCACTGTAGTCGTATGAGTCAGTGGTAGCTTTGCTTGTTGTGCTGGACTTATCTTCCTTATGTTCCAAGTTTATACATGGAATGGTTTCAATCTGCGTGGCTTCAGCACTGGTTGTTTGTTCAGGAACGTTTAGTATCTTTACTGGTGTGTATTGATATCCAATAACATTGCTATTTTCTCTGAGTCTGTTGTATCCGTTCTCAAACACTTGCATCGCTGTCTTGAATAATATCTCTATCTCTATATCTATATATCCCTTCTATGGTCTTGTGGAATGCTAAGGTTATTTGAAAATACTTGATATTCTCTAATTTATTTAGTAATCAAATGTACAGATAAAACTAGGAATAAACATAGAATAAAGGAAGGAAGCTAAAACATGAACAGGTATCTAGTGGATCTACGTATAGCCTTATTCCAATTGAATCCACAGATAGGTCAACTGGAACAAAACATCGAAAGATCATGGAATCTCATTAATAAATTCAAACAAAGACTGGAAACACAGAAACCCGTGAAATATCCACAACTTGTCGTATTTCCTGAATTTGCATTGACTGGTTATTCATTCCATTCTGAAAATGATATTAAACCATACATATCAATCACAGAGAGGAGCCCTACTTTCCAATTTGCCCAGGATGTTTCAAAACTTTTCAATTGTTATACAGTGATAGGTTATCCCGAAGAGAGTACGGATTCCAAATGGTATAATAGTGCAATGGTCACAGATCCCAAGGGGCAACTAGCCTTCAATTATCGAAAATCATTTCTTTATGATACAGAATACGAATGGAATTGTCAAGAAAACCCACAAGGTTTCCAAAAGTTCCCCTTGACGTTTGCTCAGTGTGCAAGGAAACTAGATGAAGACGATAATTCTCTCCATGATATCACATTATCGTCATCGATAGGTATCTGTATGGATTTGAATCCATATAAATTTGAAGCACCATTTAATGATTTTGAGTTTGCTAGTTTTAATCTTAATAATCATGTCGATTTGATGATATGTCCCATGGCATGGTTACATTCAAAATCTGTGACGAACCATGACCATGACGAGGATGTGATAGGGGAGAAGATGAATTCTTTGCAAAAGGATCTAAAATCGCAAACGTTACCGCCTTATGGATCACAAAATGAGTTTCAATTTGATTTAGATAATAATAATACCACAAAGCGTATCCCAAAGGATGATGACACTATAAACACAGACTATACGGAGATGGACAAACCTGATATGAGTAATGTCAATTACTGGTTATTAAGATTTTTACCATTTCTGAACTTAAGTGCTCGTAAAGCATGGTATAAACAAATATATGACGGACCTCACGATAAAGACACCGAGAATAAGACATATATTGGCATGTCTAAAGAAAAATACTGGGAATTTGAAGGTGATAACAGTGTATTGTTATTGAATAACAGATGTGGTATTGAAGATGATAAGACGGTATTTGCTGGTAGTTCAGGTATATTCAAATTGAATGGTCATACCACAAGATCAGATCATGATTATGAAACAAATATCGATTCAATGAATGAAAGTGTCGATTTGTTGGGTAATTTAGGGAAAGGTTTAGAAGGTGTTATTATGCGTGATGTTCAATTCGAAGTAGAGAAATAATGATATAATACCTTTTTTATTAGACTAAACATGAGATAACTTACATGATATATATATATATACAACTTTGTAAGATCGCTTATTTCTGTTTCCTGCTATCTTGAACAGTCTTCTTGGCATAAATCTTAGCAGTAAATGGTTCTTCAAATCTCAACGCGATGTGGTACATAATATACACCACAGCAGTGATGATCAACCCAGTGGGTTTCCCATAATATAATGATGTGGCTAAGAAACATAATGTCGAACCTTGATACATTGGATTATTGGAGACGTTGAATGGGAAGCCGGTGACTCTTTCCTTCATTAAGATACCGAAATAATCCCCCAAATAGGTACCGGTGATACCCAATTGGTACATGGATGTGATGACAAGTAGTTGACCTACACCAAAGATACCATATGATAAAACTTTCACATAACCGTTAGTTAAATATTTACATGTTTCTTGATGTTTCAAAGCTTGGTCAAATATTAAATCACGGCCAATACCAAGGGAGAAAATGGTGGCAGCTAATAAATAGCAACCATTTTTGGCTGAACCGGTCAATTTGGTCAAGAAATGAGTGTTATACTCTAATCTTGCCACCACATTCCAAAAGATTGGATTGAAAATGATGAATGCAACACTGTATTTGAAATATTTATCCTTGATGTCGATAGTGGAAAGGATGTGATCCAGGATATAAACGGTTTCCCCCTGTTGTTGTAGAAAGGCTTCAGTTCTTGCTTCTTTCAAGTCCATTATTAGTCGATTGATTAGTTGATTGATTGAGTTAGGGATTGGCACGAGTGGTGGTTGAAGAAGTGGGATATTACTTTCAAGTGGCCACCTTGTGTGTCTGTCTCCTTTTATATGCAACACAGACCTTTTCAAATCTGCGAAATGCCGTTTTGTGACACAACGTGAATTTTTAAAGATGTGAATTACTAACAATTTCACACATTATGAAAGATGGCAAGGCATTTTGGGAAGGTCGAGCAAGAGAGAGGGAGAGAGTTGCCACTGAGACGATAAGATACCATCCCGTTGAATAGACGATTATATATTGAATAGCACTAACAGGAAAGATCGAGATGAGTACCGCAGTCACTAATGTCCAATTGTATGGTGGGGCCATCACCACGGTGATCCCACAAGGGTTTCTTGACGCCTCCATGTTGCGTGAAGTGCCAGATACACAAGAAGTGTATGTGAACAGTCGTTCCGAGACGGAGAATTTTACTGATGGGCTGGGATCCAACGAGAGTGTCATTGTGGATCTGTTGCAAAGAGTGGAAGAAGAAGATGACAAAAGGGCCCTGGACTTCCATTTAAAGGAGATCGCCGACTTGAATGGCTCCACTGAATGGGAACTATTGAAATATGATAACAAATTTGACCAGTTAGCCACACCTGCCGTCGCCCAGACCTGTATTGTCCTCGAGACCGCATACAAATGGGGGAAAGTCAGCGAGAAGGAGATCGTTATCTCATGCATTGGGCTGTTAAGATTGAAAGATGTGGAAACCGACGTCTTAATCACAGTTAACATCCCATTGGATGCTGCCAAGTATCCAGCGGAGACTTTGGAGACACTAACACAATCTGTTAAAGATGTTTCACTGTTACCACAACGTATTGCCGCTGGGTACAACGTCTTACTAGAAATTGTCAAGAATTTCGATATCAAAGATAAATCTCTATTTGCATAATTATTATATACACTTTTATAATTATTTCATTAAACCCTCATTGCCATTGCACATCTGGACCTGTCCTATTGCTCACGATCTCTTCAAATCATCCCAATAATCGAGGTAGTATTTGCTGTAAATTTTTCGAGGTCTAAATTTTCATTAATTTTCAAATAGTGCTGTTTGGAAAATTTTTGATGTAAAAACAACAAACATACTTGACACAAGCAAGCTGTGTGATCTCAGTTCAAGCCACAACCGACAAATACTACCAGTGCATATATCATGGCCAAGTCTAGAAGGTCCTTCAATGGTGGAAGAAAAACCCTTTGGCTTTCAATAACTGCTTTTATCAGTATTGTTTTACTTTGGAAATTTTTCAATAACTCTAAAGGTAGCGATTTACAAACTATTTTACAGAATTTACCAGGTGAAATCAGTAAGAGTATCAATAATGCCAATTCAAGACAACAAAGTGACCAGGATATTATCAAAAAATTCCAAGAATTAACGGAAGAGATTAAATCAAAACAAGAAGACCAAGCTCATCAATTCGAAAAACAACGTCGTACTCTTGAGAAAAAGATTAAAGAATTGAAGAAATTGCCAAGTGATGCTACTTTACGTGAAAAATTGGTTTTCTCCTTTGAGTACGATAGTTCAAGGAAGTTTCCTGCTTTCATTTGGCAAACATTTGACAATTCTGCCATCAATAATAGACATGTTCAAGACGATCTTGCTGAAAAAGTTAAGGATAAGAAGGGTCAAGTCATGAGTGAAGAAATGGCATCAAATAAAGCTAATTGGGATGAAAAGAACCCAGGTTTTGTTCATGAAATCTTTAATGAAGATATCATCAATGCCATGGTTCGTCATTATTACTCTTCCATTCCAGAAATCATTGAAGCTTATAACGCTTTACCAACTAAGATCCTGAAGATTGATTATTTCAAATATTTGATTCTTCTAGCTCGTGGTGGTCTTTATGCTGATATGGATACTGTTCCATTACAACCAATTCCAAATTGGATTCCAGGTGATGTAGAACCCCGCAAGATCGGTCTTCTCATTGGTATTGAACATGACGCCCAGGATAATACATGGAAAAACGATTATGTAAGAAGATTACAATTTGGTACATGGATCATTCAAGCCAAGCCGGGCCATCCAGTCATTAGAGAAATTGTTGCACAAATTACTGAAACCACGTTACAACGTAAGAAAGACAATGAATTAAATCTAAACTTCAGAAATGATTTCAATATTATGACATGGACAGGCTCTGGTGTTTGGACAGATGTCATCTTTACATATTTCAATGATTACTTGAGAAGTGGTATTGCGCGTAAGGTCACATGGAAGGAATTCCATAATTTAAAGACACCAAAGGTCCTAAGTGATGTTTTAATCTTCCCACAATTTTCATTTAATGCACCAAATACAATTCAAAGTGATGATCCAAACAAGATCTTATATTTCACTACACATGACTCTGCCAAATTCTGGAAGACCGTACCAAAAGTGGAGCAAGCCAAATAATAAACTTCTTTGGTAACACATAAACAGATACACTATTATTATTATTATTCTTTGTTTTGTTTTTTTGTTCATTTTAGAATATTATATAGAATAGAAGATAATATAACTCATAATTATAAAAGTTGATAAATACTTGTACACATACTTTTTTTTTTTTTTACATATCTTTAAGAGACTGGGCAATTTGAAAACGAATTGAAGAGTTATAATGGTAAGAAATTGTGATGCGGGTGAAATTTCCTTGTTTCTTATTTACACGAAGACTTGGAATATGGGTTATTAAAGAGATCGCACCTAATGAGCGGAAGCACCACCAATTTCAATGGTTGGACCACAGCCAAGAGTCTTCTTCAAACTACCGTAAATACCGAATTGTAAGGAAGTTAGAGTACCGACCATGACCAGACGTGTTGGTAACCCGGTGAAAGACCCAACAACACCTAGTTGTTTAGCCAATTGGGCTAATAAACCAATAGTACTTTGACCTGGAGCCTTCTTTGTCTTGTTGACCTTGGATAATAAAGTATCAGCTGGTTGAGATACAATAGCAGCAGCACACCCGGCTGTTAAACCAGAGACTAAATTCATACCAGTGTTAGAAAGATCGGATAATTGAGACTTCTTCTTACCAAGCAAACCGTAGTAAAATTCAGAGGCTCTTTCGAAGACTAAGAATTTAGCAATGTTGTATGGAATTTGTTTGAATAAGATGGGAGTGAACCCACTGTAGAAAGATCCAACACCTTCTTCCTTTAAGATTCTGCTGAACCCACCAACTAACCCATTGGCGAAAGTTGGTTGGGACACTAATCTAATTCTGGTGGCTTCAAGGGGACATAAGGCAATATCAGCAAAGAATTCTGCAATAGCTGCAGAACCCATGTAAACACTGTTCTTGTACTTGGAAGCAGTATCATAACCTAGTGTGTCGATGAATAATTTCTTGAACACTTCGTAACCACCGAACTTGAAAGCACCTTGAATGGAGTAACCTAATAAGGTTGGACCGAACCCGGTTAAAAGAGCGCCTGCACCTTCCTCGGCGATAATTTTCTTGAAAGAACCAACCATACCTTGGTTGTAGATAGTAGGTTCTAGTTGGATTCTAGTCTTGACGACATCGATTGGCACCAAAGAACTGTGAGTGGAACCACAACCGATGGCACCGGCTAAGGCGAATTTGAAATAATCAGAAGCAGCGTATTGAGGGACGGAGTCAGCCATTTTTGTGAATTTGTGTATGAATATGTATAAGTATTGATTGTTGGAGATACTCTTCTTCTTCTTGTTTAAAACAAAGTGTAGTAAAATAGTGATGAGATGCCTTTCTCGAGCTTATTTATAAATCTGTCTTTTTTATTTTAGATTTGTAATTTTGAGTTTTCGAAATTTGTTGCTTTGCCGGAATTTTTCATAGTGTTTATTTGCATAGAATGTCATTTCTCAAAGAGCTTAATATGATTGGATCAAGAACGGTATAGGCGGCTATCTGAGAAGTGCTGTGGTTGATATGGCAGCTGGTATGAGAATCACGGTGGGTGGGTTATAGCTGATGGAGTGGTATGAAGAGGTTCGATGGTTTGGAAAAGGTGAGGAGGAAAGGCTGCTTAGTGGGTTTCTTTTGATTACGATCTTGCAACGCTAAAAACTGGTGTCTCAATTGAATGTGAGCCCATTGGAAAAGTGTTTTGCCAAAGCATATAGCTATTATATTTTTTGTGTTTGCTTGGTCTATACACTAATATAGTGCTCTATGATAATAGTATTCAAGTTCTGTACAATAGAAAACTTTTTGCTGATTTAGTTCTTGTCCATGAACTCAGTTGCATCTCTCTCTAAAAACTCTAAATTCAACTGGGAGTAGCCTCAAATATAGATAACTGTTCAGGTTTACCAAGCAATGTCATTTTCTTGACATTATTCTCCAAGAAACAAATATATACGAATACAAGTTGACACTTCATCAAGCACTTGTTGTTTCCATTCTACGCATGACTGATACACATCTTAATATATATTTTACTCCACATTTTAATATCTTCACAGAGTCGAAGAGTGGCGGCAAAGCCGTAACGCCAAGCAAGGTCCGCCAGTTCTGTTAAAGGTAGATGCCACTTGTATTTGTGAAGAACTCTTTGAGCAGCTCGATGATTCGCAATTGAGCGTTTCCATAGAATATTCTTCCGCGGAAATGAATTTTTGTAGAAATAATCCAATTATCTCTCAATATCAACCCAGATTTAAATGTATGAACTTGCGGAAATGTGATATATAAGAACTACTGCTTTCTCTTTTGTATTCTCTAGGTTCATTTTGCCCTGATCTCTTGAACCAAACTATTGAACATTGCTAATCACACAAATACTACTTGAGCATTCACGAAAAAAAAAATATTTCAAAAGAGTTAACCATAGCATCACAAGCCCAAGACATGAAGAACAGTGTCGAAGAAACCTTTATTGAAAGTCAAGATATGGAGAAACCTTACGAACCAAAAGAACCTACCTATATAAGAGCTGCTATAGGTATGGCAATTACTTTGTGCCTATTTTGGGCCATTCGTCAATTGAAAGTGGCATTCACACACGACCCAAATAATAACTCGCAATTAGAGAAAGAAATGCCAAGTGAAATTTTAACAGTTTTACTAAATAAACGAAACTACTGGACAATTTTCAGTTCTAAAGTATTACATAACATTGTTGTTTCAGTAGGTGTTATAGCAGGTGGGTGGTGGGCCGTGCATTGTCCTCCAATGTCACATGGTTGTTGGGTGGCTGCGGCAATTGTGCTCGTGGCTGCTCTTGCCCAAGCAGAATTTTAGATAGATTACTAATGCATGGATACTTTTATTTTCAAAGATTTAATTACATCAGGAAGTCAATTGCAGATCGCTTCCAAATTTTTCTTAGTAATAGAGTGAATTCCACAATTACAGAACTTATATCTACCCGTTTGTCAGCCGCTGGCTTATCATTAGTCGGTTTAACCAATTTAACCCTTCTATCAAGCCTAAATTGTTGATCCACTGGAACTCTGATTTAGGATCCCATATTGGTGCACATGTTCAGCAAAATTGGAACACAATGGTAGATGTCATTGTTATCGACACAAATCTAGGCTCTTTACAATCAACTCTAGGAGATACCAACAACCTAAACTTACAAAAACGCGTGGTGGTGAATTTGATGTACAGTGGGTATCTTACAACTGGGATAATCCTAACTCAGATTTAGCAAAAGGTGCAGCACAGAACATATACAGCACAACAAAGAATGGAAGTATTGTATGTCTGTGGAGAAAAATTACCATGCGGGAAGTTACGATGAGTATAATGATGCATACCATGGAGAGTTGTATTTTAACACATATGGTGGTGTAGATGGTTTTTGTAATGACAACGAGGACGGCTTATAATGTTCTCAAGTAGGTTGTGGTCAGTAATTTTATTTTCAAAAGAAATAATATCATAGTACAACCAATATTTTGTATTTTTAGCGAGTGACCTTTAACAAAAACATATTTCATGTTATTAATAAATATACCAAATATGTATATAGCTTTTTCTTATTGATGAACACACCTTTATGTAACACACACAGCAGCGGTAAAAAATGATGGTAACGGGAAACATCCTATGTGACCATGTCAGTCGAATGAACTTTTTACACCAATTCTTGTTACCTTATATAGTTTTAATTGTCTAGATTTGATCCTATGTATGAGCAGGAACTTTCAATTCGTTTGTCTGTTAGACTTACTGAAACAAAATCATTTCTCAAGAAATGTCATTCCCTCCTGCCTCATCCACTACTAGCAGACTTAACCCATTTCAAAAAGTAAATAATCAAAAATTTGTATAACATTGATAATCATATTGTTTATAAGCCGAATACTCACTTATAAATGATCCAGATCGACTCTTCATTTATGGTCAGGTTGAATATTAAAAGTCAGATATGACAGCATTCATCTTCTGTAAGTCCCTTGGAATCTAAGTATTACCTATATGTAATAACATCAAAAACGCAAAGAAGTGGGATTATTAAATATATCTTAAAAGTAGGTGAGCATATAAGAGTAATTTATGGCAGAAAAAACAAATAGAACTAAAACCTTTTAACGATTTCTTGTTCTTTCCCGAAAGAAGTTGTCTTTGTTGACCCTAGTGTCAAATACAAGGGAATGCTCCATGTCAAACAGAGGGATATCATTTTGTGGTTATTTGCTGTCTAAGGTATAGAAGATAAAAATTTGGAATATGAAAAGAGCCTACCCAAAAGGGAAATACAAAAGTGACTCAAAAACTCCGATGCCTTATTTTTTTTAGTTAAGGATGGTTTAATTAATTCTTTGCTAAATATATCCAAAAAACAAATATATATATATAGCAAGAAGGTGAGAACGTGAGTATAAAATTAATTTTAAAATCCCAATTATCACTATTTCAACTAATCTTTTACACCAAGATAGTATCACAAGCCAACCTTTATTTTAATAAGAAATAACCCATCATCTAGGTAACATTTTATAGTCAACCATAAAAAAACTTTACAATATGTCTCAATACGGGGCCAGAATCACCAACCAACCTCTATCAGAAAATGAAAAAGCTATCATTAATCAGCCACCATCAGCTTCCTCTATAAACGAAAAACAGAAAAAGCTGAAAAGTTTGAACAAAATGTTCGATTTTTTAGAATCAGCAAGCATGATGTTAATGGTGTTTATCTATGACCTCAGTTTCACTTCGGTGTTTTTCTTATGGTTACCTGATGTTGTATATGGTATTCCATTCTATTCTTATTTGCTGATTTTTCATTCTTTATTATTTTTGTGGTTATCTATTGTTCACTATCAGCTATTTCCAAGAGTAATCGATAAGCGTTATACTATCAGCTGCGAAATTGAAGAACAAACGTCTTATCAACCATCATATCATCCCTCTGGAAAAGAATTGATTTGGTGTTACCTCAGAATTTTGCTTGTTTTTGTAACTAATGGAGGAACTTGGAAGTTTCTATCTTACATGGATTATAAAGATGATGTGAAAAATGTGGAGGAAGGCATTGAAAGATTTTTGACATTTTGTGGGTTGGAAATTGTGATGGTAATTGTGTCTATATACGTGTCATCATACATAGGCCCTCTTTACAGTAAATCAGAAATTAATAATAAGACAGAAGAAGGAAAAGAAGAAAGGACTAAAGATACTGACATGAGAGCTGATCCCCATATTCAACACTCACCCCTTGAAGGGGAGGAAGGGATAGTGAAGGAAGTCGATGATTTTAGAAAGCCTAGAGAAGAAGTTTTGGAAGATGATTCTTCAACTTCCAAATTATTACAGGAAAAGGATAGTGCAATAATTGAATTACAGGATAAAGAAAAGAACGTAATGAAACTCTTGCTGGAAAAAGATAAGGAAATAAACAGATTGAGAAACGAGAAGAGAGAAGAAAATGACAAAAATGAATGGTTGTCGATGGAAAGTCCAAACCTCGAAGAGGAATAATAAAATCACATATAAAATCTTCTAATGTTAAATAATATTTGAGGGTGCGAGTTCATCTCATTATTTCTATTATGGAGTATACTCATATATATATTTGTTAGTTTTATGTTTATATTAATATAATTACAATGTTTTATGGAAAAACCAATCTTGTAAAATTTGCAACCTGTTTTTAACAAAGCAAGTTGATCATAACTAATTATATCCTTCTTGAATAAGGTAACTGAAAGATAGTATAAATACCACTGTAATAATTTGTTCATATAGAATAAAGCCTCTTCTAAACTCTGTATCTTGCTCTGTATATATAAAGTATTGGTTTATACTTTCAAAATATTAATTAGAAAAGATATATAAATAGCAATCAATAAAAATATCTTATGCCAGTTTTGATGTTATCTTATCAAATATATTATGTCGTTTTCCAACACGGGATAATTCTACCTTATTCTTGTTTGGAACTTTTTATGACAATGTGCACGAGAATAGGAATTTTTACATTCCAATGATGATGTGATAGAAAAATGGTATGTTCATGTTACTAAGATATTTCTGTAAAGAATCTAGTTTCTGTTTGAATATTTGCAGCAGAAAGAATAACTTCAGTAAATTGATAAGTTAAATCTAGTACAGAATTTACTTTAGCATCAATCATTAGTACAGATTTCAAATGAATGAATTTATTGACAGTCAAATTATTTAAACTCAGTGAACTTGAAAAAAAAAGTAATGCAGATGAAGGTAAAGGTATACAATTATTTAGTTCAGAGATTACTATTTATCATTTGTATATGTAATTAAATAAAAACTTTTCTTAGCGCAAAGAAAGTTTCTCATTTGTAAATACTTATTCCTTGTCCCAGCCTAATTTTAAAGCTTCTTCATGAGTTGGGTAATCGGTGTAACCGTGATCGGTCATTGCATAGAATGTATCTCTATCATATTTGTTTAATGGCAAACCATCCTTCAATCTTTGGACCATATCTGGGTTAGCAATCCATAATCTACCAAAAGCAGTTAAGGTTCTACCGTCTTCCACCATATCTTTGACGACCTCGGGGTGGAAGGCTAAGTTACCAGCACGTATGATTAACCCCTTCCAGATTGAATAAACGAAATCGTTGGCGACAGTGGTGTCTGCACCAGTACCTTCAGTCATGAATGGATCAGTGACTCTAGGTTCCACCAAATGGATATATGCCAATCTCTTACCTTCCTTGGCTCTCTTTTCCAATTCACCAATAACATGGGCGTATTGAGCTAGGATCAGTGGTTCAGCACTACCGGATAGAGTACCGAAAGTACCCCATGGGGAGAAACGAACACCGACATTTTCATGACCCACGGCTTCAATAACAGCATCAACAACTTCCAAAGTGAAACGAGATCTGTTTTCGATGGAACCACCGTATTCATCAGTTCTGTGGTTGGAGATTGGGTCTAAGAATTGGTTTAGTAGGTAACCATTGGCAGAGTGAATTTCAACACCATCGGCACCTGCAGCAATAGCATTCTTGGCAGCTTGGACGTAGTCAGCAATGTGTTGCTTGATTTCATCCTTGGTTAAACCATGTTGAGGGTTTTTAGATTTTAACGCTTTTTCCTTTTGTTCTTCGTCCATGTAGATGTCGTCGGAAGCAGACACATATTTAAGACCGTCTCTGGCCAGGGAGTCTGCATAGGCTTGTCTACCTAGATTCCATAATTGAACGTAGACAAAAGATTTGTTGTCGTGAATCTTTTTGAAGATCTTGGTCCATTCAGCGACTTGTTCTTCAGACCAGATACCTGGGGCGTTGTCGTAACCACCGGCAGCATCTGAGATAAAAGCACCTTCAGTGATGATGAAGGTACCTGGGTACTTCGATCTTTGGTTGTAGTATTCTACAGCCCAGTCTTTGTTAGGGACATGGCCTGGGTGGTGGGCTCTCATACGAGTCAAAGGTGGGTAGACAGCACGGTGTTGCAATTGCATTTTACCAATCTGAATTGGCTTGAATAAGTTGGTGTCGGCTAATGGGACTGGACTGAAATCTTTGGAGAAAGGCATGTTTTGTTGTAGTAGGGTTTGTTTTGTTAGAATGTTGGTTCTTGTTGTGATGTCTAAGGGTAAACTACCAACTCAAGAGAACATTACCTATCAATATGGTAAAGTTCACCCGTATTTATACAAAACTTGTCAATTCAAACGAGCATTGCAGTTCTACACATTTGGATGGTTCTTATTCTTCCATTAGTAATAAAGATGCAGTTGAATAGCTTGTAGCGGCTAGCAGCTTAGTAAAAATACAGATCTTAAAGTGGGACAGCAATCGCCTAAAGTAGAAAAAGTACGTTATTTTTTTTTTGATAGTAGAAAAACAGCGTGTCCGAGTGTCCGGAGATCATTTATTGACCGGGTTGTCCGGTGATCGTCTATACTGTATGGTAGATATGATATTCTATAGTAGTTGAGAGATGTGTGCATGCTTCTTGATACCATTGATATCGAAACCAATCAATTAGTGAATACCTGATCATAAGTTGACTTATTTAGTGATATGATGTTTTTTCTTTTGTAGAGTTCTAAAGCTGTATTTCTCTTAAGATTCCACTCTTTCAAAATTCAAGTTATTTAGTGGTAGTAAATACATCTTGGAGGCCTGATGATTTGTGTTGCCACCCGTCTATCATCATTAATTTTTTAAGTGTCAAATAGTAATTTTTCGAGAGTACTATGCAAGAATATCTTTATCTTTTAATTGTCAAACCTTTGTACCAAGCTGGGATATGATTAATTAAAAACTATTCCATCGAGTAATGAAGTGAAACTAGTGATTATGGACAGATGATAATGGGTTAATCACCTAAGGTAAACAAGTATTCCACCCGAAGAATATACTCACAATTCAACAACTATTATTCTAAAATTCAATTATGAAATTTAACATAGCCTTTAATTACAGATGAGCAAGAATATAGAAAAAATTGCTTCAAGTATACAAGAGAGAAAATGTTGGAAACTTATAATTTTTGGGCTTAAACAGCTATACTCCTTTGTGTTGTTACCACGTAAAACGATTATTTATTTGCAAATATATGTATATGTATGAAATGATACTAGGATCACTATGTTGAACAGCTGGCATTACATCGAACCATTAAAAATGGTAAATAGTACTCTCGGCTTTAACTAATTATGTTTATTAACTGTTGAATATTATGAAATGGTGTCTTGTATTCGAATAAATCAACTTCATCTGAATATGATAGTTTTGTAATTTGTTTTGACAAATATTCAAATCAAGTATGTGACATGCATTTAACAGAGAGGCTACTAATCAGAGTAATATTGCACACATCCTTGGGAAATATGCCTCCAACATATACATAATATAAAAATCTAAATCTAGTGGCTAGTCATAAAATAGTTTTTTAAAGCATAATAATATATATGTCAAACATATATAAATTTTTAGTAATAGGTTTCGTGGATTTAATGTCATCAAAACAGCAGGTAATGAGATAGAAATAAGAGGAAAAAAATAGAACCTGCCAGAGCAAAAATATCCATATAAAAAAGAGACTCTTTCAAATTTCGTTCACTCAACGATCTAATTCACCATGGGTATTTGGTGTCAATAGAACCTTGATATTGGTGTCCTTATGGTTAATCAACTCCAAGAAACCCATTTCCCAACCATCTTCAATCTTTTGTCTACCGGTAATCAAGTTTTCACATTCCTTAGGATCAATCTTCTTCCTTTCAAAGGCATCAATAACTTGTTGGAAATCTTCTATGGTGTAACCAATAGACCCAACAAAGACCTTTTCTTGAAATGTGATGTCCATTGGGTTGAAATCTAGTCCCTTCCCCCAAATGGCAACATTACAGTGAATACCTCTAAAATGGATGGCACCCACACCTGTATTAAGAGTGGATGGGACACCGGAACAATCAAAGGCAAAATCAAACCCTTTATTACCTTCTGGAATTGAACGTAGTACGGAAACAGCATCATTTTTGTACTTTGTAGGATCAAATGTTTCAACGTTTAGCTTGGCAGCTAACTCTCTTCTGATAGATGCTGGTTCACTGACAACAATCTTCTTGGCACCTTTTGCTTTTAACACCAAGATCATGGCTAACCCAATTGGGCCTGAGCCAAGAATCAAAGCAGTCTTACCTGGGGTAAATTTAGCAACGGTAGCACCATGCCATGCTACAGATAATGGCTCGACTAAAGCACCGACGTCCATAGGAACAAAATCTGGCAATTTAACCACATGGTGTTCGATAGTATCCATTGTCTCGGCAAATCCACCAGAAACGACACCCAAACCACTGAAACCAGCGTATTCACAGCAGTTGGTACGACCAGCCTTACAAGCATCGCATGTTGGGGTATTGGCATTTTTAGCAGTTGGCCAACGATGCTTATCAAGACAACTAGTAGTGGCCTCGATAACAACTCGGTCCCCGGCTTTGAACTTTGTCACTTTGGGTCCAACAGCTTTCACATAACCGCTAATTTCGTGACCAAGGGCCTGAGGTAGGGGAATGCCACTTAACTTATGTGTGTGACCATCTTGAGGATAGAAAATTGGGTGCTCTGCCTCATGTAAATCACTACCACATAATCCCACGAACGAAGGAGTTATTAACATACTATCAGGTGTAGTAAGCTTTGGTTCTGGTAAGCTATCAGTGAAATGAATATCACCTTCTTTAAAATAGGCTAGAGCTCTCATTGTTTAAGCTTTTGTTGATTTATTGGAATATTTGAAGTTTTTTGAGTAATAGATGTATGTATTACTTTTCTTTGTTTGGTTTAGTTGGAATGAAGAATATAAATTAAGATATATATTAAGAATATAATTATGAGCACCAGAGATAAATTCACAAATCTAGAGGAATTGCTTGAGCTTTATATATTCTTCTAAAACCAATTTTCAAGGTATCAATCTCCTGACAGTAGGCAGATTTCACTCTCTAATTATAACATTCATCCAGCTAATTCGTCAGATTTCAACTCAAATAAAGTGAATATCAGTAATATATTACTTGATATAAGCTATGGCCATATTAAATTTAAATGATAGTTTGACCCTTGGGCCTCACGTAATAATATATCTATAAGGAATTGCTGTCTGGGATAGAAGATGGTGTGATTTATATTTCAAACCTCTGCAATCCTTTGTAGTTTATACTCTGGTTCCTTCAAACAGCGAAACGTTTAAAGAACAGTTAGGAGATTACAATAACGACCACCCCTTGTAGAGAACACGTCGCCTTATACACCCATGTTACTAACCTAAGAAACAACCTCCTAAGACAGATTGTGGGGTGATATAAACTCTAAAAGGCTGCAGTCCAATGCTTTTGTTTCGTGGTTTCATCAGATAACGAAATGTATACCTTAAAGAGCAATCAGGAGATCCTTATATAGACCTCCCAAGTATTGAACAAGCCATCTCATGCTCCCATATTGCTAAGACCGGGGTTAATTTGAGATATGGTTTGTGAATAGTATTTGCATTATGGACATCCAGCTTATATTTTTATTTTTCAGATAGAAAGTTTACGTCATTTTTTAGTAATGGCCTAAAAAACAAAACTTTCATCGTTCGAAGGTGCCTTCAGCCGTTTAACTGAGTAGAAAACCCAAGAGGCTCTCATTGTATGTTTAGCACCACTCTAAAACACATATCACCAAAGCCATTACATTCTCAGGAGGTTTTGATATTGATTTTTGTAAGTAAGGCGCCGTGTAATCCGATTGACGAATCAAATCCTGGTAAATAGTACCTGTTTGAATTATCCCAAGCAATCGCCTATCAATAGTGCTGTAACTTTTGTATAGTGGCTCCTATAATTGATTTTTGTCTTGCCAATCCTGAAACCTAATACTCGTTCAATGTATTGTCTCTGTCGGACGTATACCCCGCCAATAGTAAGGGGTAAATACTTACCCCTCTTGCCTTTACTCTTTGTTTCATGCTTGATTGTTATAACTGTATAGCACTTTTGCATTTGTTTGTTTTTCAAAAGCCTCACAAACACGCAATATATCTTCAACCCCCTTCCAATTATGCATTTTTTATATCTCCGTGCGGCTATAGTGGATGGACCTTAAACATTCAGTAGGAGGTGTTTCATTAGAAGCGTTTCATCGATCAAAGTTTGAGAACTTCTAGTAACTAGGTACATGGCTACACTTTACATGTCTTCGAACTAGATGCAAAACATTTTGAAGCTGACGTGTCAATAAATATTGTATCTATCTTTAATTCTTCGTTTTGCGTCATCAGGCTTATCATTACTTACAGGCTTATAACGTTAACCGCTTTTACCAAATAAAATGGGTACTATGCCCTGAATAAAAGACCTATAAGCCAAATATCTTGCGTTTCTTTTTCTCTTAAGCGGATACCTCATTAACTTATATGGAGGGTCATTTTAATGCATTTTTATTTCCCCGGGGTAAGAGTGAAATCAATGCAAGTACTAATCACAGAAACCAAACCAGCCACTTGAAAATGAGGCACCCTGTTAGCATCTGTTTCTCTCTCAAAACCAATTAACAAGCTGCTATGTAACAATAATGCATATATCCTCATCTTAGAAAAAAGATAAAAGGTGTCCTACATGATGTTTTCGTTACGTTACTTCATGAGTTTTAGGTTCTCCATCTGATATGGAACTCACCAAACGATGAACAGCCACAGATGTTCAGTCATCACCATCAAAATACCTAAAAATGCTAGTTTGGAATGTATTGAAAACAAAATTTACTCTAAGTAATCAATTCAAAGATCTGGAAAACATTAATTCAATTTGACAGGATTCCTTCAGTCATAAAAAGTGAAATTATGGTTTCAGGTATGGATTTTATAAGATCTAAAGTCAACCACTGAAATCTTTTACCTTCATAAACAGCTAAGATGCCATCATATTGATGCAACTACATTACCATTTCAACACTATACAAAATGGGCTAAAATCTCCCATTCAGTCTAGGCGGTAGTACTTTTCTTTACCTTTTTAATGGCAGAAGACCCAGTATTACTTTGCTTTATCTTTTCATACAATTGATTCCAGATCTCAAAATACTGGCTTAACTTTTTCTCATCTCTATTAGTAGACTGAGAGGATGCGACGATTCTATCTCTCACATTTTTCAATTTTTTTAATGTGTCGTCAGACTGTATTAATCTTTCCAAATCCTTTTCACTCTTGAGGTCTTCCTCTTGCTGCAACAGGTAATCATGTAGTGTATTGTAGTATTTGTGTAAAGCTGGGTTTTTGAAATCACTAGGATTATAGCAATTACGCAGAGTAAAATTGTTCACTATCGCCTCAGTAACAGTGAAAAGAGCATTGTCCACAGAAGTGTCGTTCCTGTTCATTTCATAAGAAACTAAATCTGGGATCTTTCTCATCTCATCAATGAACGGAATTCTGATCATGAAAAACCCTTCATTTCTATCATTACTTGCACTGGGGTTTAATACATACAATGAAGCATTACCATTGTTTCTTGGTTTCCCCCAGACCAAAGCTACCTTGTTCAACATACGCATATTCTTGAATAGTGACGCAAATATTTTAGTGGATCCAATGTATTGCTCTTCGTCTGGATATATGAACACAGCCTTGTCGATGTTGTTGAAATAATGAATACATTTGTCTTTGGAGCGGAACCCAATCAATTTAAAGTGGGCGTCTTTATTTCCACAAACTTCATCAATCGCAGATTCTTCTTTTTCATTTAACTCGATGTAAATATCACCGAATGGATACACTTTGTGTAATGCTGAAGGTTGGATGATTTCGGCGGTTTTTGGATTAAGATATTTTCGAGAAGAAAACGCCTCTTCTTGGATACTATCCTGCTCGTATACCAATTTGTACTTGGAACCTGGTGTCTCTTTCCCTGTGACATTGTACCCTCTGACTCCAATCTTAACCTTCATTTCCTCAGATAATATAAAGGGACAACGAAATGATAACCGTTTTGCATCTCTTGCGCGGAGAACTTTTGATCTTATGGCATCGATTGATATTGGTCTCACATATGGAACTGTATATTTTCCATTGTTGATAAGGGAACCGCTGTTCAAGATGTCACTGTAAAACGAAGTGTCAAACTTGTTTGATTCATCTTCAAAGAAGAAGGTTGTGATGCTGACAAATTGCTGGTCATATAAATCAGCTGTGATCTGTCTCAATCTCTTTCTGGCGTCGTTATCGTTTGCCTCTGGTGGGCTATCGTTGTTTGTAAATAGAAAGACTCTACTGAAATTGTAAGAGAATTGATCTGTGAATTCTTTTGTTATTTGCTCTTGGATAAAGATGAACACATTTTCCAAAGGTATGGTGGATTGCAATCGCTTGAAATATGATTCTAAAGTGTATCTACCCAGTTTCACATCTTGGATCAGATCAGAAACTTTTTTCATATCTTTGATGTTAATGTTTCTTAATGGAGCTAGTTCGTATATCCCATTTTGACTGCTGTCTCTCCCTGAATGGTATAAGTAGCAAGCAATCCCACTATCTGGCTTAATAATTACCAATTGGGTCATTAATTCGAGAAGCGATTCCAATATTTCAAGCAAATATGATTTAGTGGATTTTCCCGGAGGAGTCTTGAAAATGGAATCATTCAATTCAATGCAGAACACAATTGCCTCATGGGGCATGAACTTTTTAAATTGATTATCCAGGTTGTCTCCGTTCATATGTGAATGGTTTTTGTGTGGTTCTGTTGCTGTTGTATTTACAGAATTTTCTGATTCTTATATTTTTTCTGATATATTTTATCAAAGGTATTTTTAACTGGTTCAAGTAGAATTGGATGTCAGCGATACCCAAGAGGTTAAAAGGCAAAAACATACGCCACAACAGCAGAGTCTTTCCACAAACGGCATATCCAACCTTTCAATTACTATCGATGATGTGTAACTGAGGTTTTCAAACCATTAGTCACTTTATTACTAATAATGAGCGATGAGGTTATAGAATGGGGTATAATGTATTTTCTCCACAATTTTAGCTGAATGCGAAAATTTTATGGCGTAGGCTGAACCTAATATGCAATTACCATATTCTCAATTAATTATTGGTAAGGATGAATTATAAAAGATCAAGAATAGTATTCATCTAAAAGTGATTAAACCAAGGAGTCTTTTTGAAAACGCAGATATGATACATCACCGAGAACTACTTAATGACAACTGTGAATGTAATATACTATATCATTGATAGCTAAGTACAGGATTATTTATTTTATCAAGAATAGTTGCAATAAGTTGTCGAATTATTAGCACTCCTAGCCTCAACATAGGAATTGAAATACTATTGATCCAGATACTAGAATAAGGAACGCCATACAACAGAAAGAGTATAATACAAATGAATTGTTTACAGAAATAAGTCAGGGCTGAGAATAGTATACCACTCAAAATAATGAAACACACACCACTAATAACCAACCATTAGGGGCTTGTAACATATTGAATTGTGAGTTCACTGTGTCAAAAGAAATTGCAAGCTTTTTCAACGTTGACTTTGATTCTTTGTTTAAAAAATATTTTAGAGCTCCATGGGTATTCACAACGAAACAACTGGTATACATGTTTGTGTTGCAGATGGGCGGAGTGTCATTGTAGAAAATCATAAAGTGGTTTCCAATTTTTGTTAGAAATATACTATCACCAGACGAAAACGGAGACTAACTACAGCTAAAGATCAGAATGTGTTCAGAAACATTGACATAAGTAATGCATTGAGCGTGGGCAGTTACTCTGAACATTTGTTTTAGTGCCTCCAGACCGATGTTGTTGAATTTATCATGTTGCCGGGAAGAGATGTGAAAAAGAATAGCATGCTAGGAAATCGGTTGTCGATAGGTTTACGTTAATATTTTATCCTCTTTCTTTAGGAGCTAGAAACAGCTGTTGTCTGCATCTGGCTATCCCACACAAAGGCTCTGAGCTAGAATTATGCATGGGTAATATTCCTGTTAAGATCAAGACGTAGGCCCAAATGCTGTTTTTTTACCAAGACTGCTGGTCAGCTACGGAAGCTTTGACAGTTGGATAATCTAGTCGTTATTAAGAAGTTTTCACCAGAGAAGTGGTCTTGAATCGGATAATTATGATAGCGATAAATATTTGGAAATCTTTGTATAGCAATATGTTCGTTGTGTGGTTTAAATTTTACAACGAAGCCTTGCTACGATTGATTGAAAGTTGGGTATATGTACTTATTGCCAGTTTTTACGACATCTTGATTGAAAACAATAATAGTTGTTATCGTGTAATAGAGAGAGATGCCCTAATTGAAAAATTCAAAGAAAATTTACCGATGATAGAGCATTATAATCATATAGCTTGGATGACGAGAAGTCGTATAGTTTCAGTGATGAAGAAATTGTGTTGGAAGACTGTAATAATAAAACATAAGTGAAACAAAAAGCCACCTATTGAAAGGGGTATTACTGAACCATTGGCAACATTTCCCGTATAAAAATATACGCTAAAACAAAAATAAAACATATATCATTCAAATATTCTATCCTGGCTTCTTGACTTCTCGACGTGATTAAATTCCCTGTGGAAAGTTAGAGCTAGGTTAGGCAAATTGCTAACCCCCATGGACACAGATATTTATCAAGCAGAAGGATTCAACTACAAGTTAATGATGATCAGATTTACAATATTCGAATTTCCTGTATCAACCAGTGTTGACATTAATATACAGCATTACAGCTACCTATGAGACAATGTTATGGTAGACGAAAGTATCAACTGCCTACTCCCTTTATTGAAAATAATATTTCTCCTGTTGCATCTATCATATGAGAAGATAGTTTTAGGCGTGTCTGGATAGATAAATTCCAAGCATAGCCGTTCATCATTCCCTGTTTCCTCATAATTCAGGAGCTATTACACCCAAATGAGCTTCCTTAAAAGAGAATAGTGACAGTTGTTAACCTACCTGAAACCGTTCGCTAGAATTGATGATTGTACATTGCTAGACATTGGATTTATAAAGCATCAATGTAAATTTATTTGTGTTGTTGGAACTTTCAAATAACACTGTAGTCTTAAAGTATTACAATTTCCTTCATTTGTAGAGTAAAGTGTGAATACATCCACCAATATTAGCGATATTTATTCATATCTTGGATTGGATTACTTTCCACCATTTCCATGTAGAAGCTTTGTGTGAAGGAATAATTTATATAAATATCTGTTGGGGTTTTGTGTTGGTAAGTAGAAACATATCTTTGTAAACTTTTAATTGTACATTCTTATTAAGTCGAGGTGGTAATGGTGATTTGAAGGCAACTATTTAATACTCAAATTCAGCTATATCAAGTATGTTGATCAGAGTTTTGCCCAAGGATAGGCTTTATGGTAATAGTTCATAAAACATTAATCACTGCAGTTTGCCCATTTCATGTGTTGCGAAGGCTTAGATATTTTGTACGTTCTTCTTGCTCTTAAAGTGGTAATAATTTTTGATTCCTTTTCATTTTTATTGAATCTTTATTTTATCTTAAAAAAGTTAAAGGTGAAATTCAAGATATGATTCCCATCTTTGAAGAGACTAGCTTAGTAAGTAGCATACGCTTTTCGATGTAATATACTGGTTCCCTGTTCTAAAAAGGACGATGAATGAGTTTTGATGGAGAGAAATAATTGGCAAGTATCAAGTAATACGATGCACAATACAGTGATGGGATATTCTTATGGGAATCTGCGAGCTGATATGGTTTTATGTTAGACGATACTGTTGTACAGTACTTAATAGAATAATTAGCTTTCAAAACATCATTATAACATGGCTATGAATTAAGAGCTACCATAACTATTGGTCCAGATATATTTTTTATTCTATGTGCTTTGATTATATCTATAAAAACATACTGTGTTACCAAGAGCTCAACTGAATCCAATAGAGGCACTTTTTGGGTAATTTAAGATGCCTTAATCCAATTAAAACTGGACACAAGAGCAATATGACGTGTAATTGGAAAGAGCTTGCACAGGTATTAAGAATTTATACAATAGCATAGACTAGTGCTTTAATATAGTATATTCAATGATTTACTTATGCAACACATATCATTGGTAAGAACCACATAAGCGAAAAATTAAGTTTATCCGACAACACTAAATAGAAGAATTTACAGCAAATAAATATGTATTAGAAGCAAATGAATATATAATAATAGCTAATGTGAGTGAAAGAGAATATATATCTAGTCTTCTTTTTCTCTTTCTCTTGTAATGTGCAGTTGTGTATTCCTTGTTATCCTTGTAGCAAACCATTCACCCCAAACATATAATAATATAAAATAAAAAAAATAAGTTGCATTCAACAATATTAATACATAATCTTGTGTATTATGGTAGTAAGATGTCACCATAAAGTAATTTATCACATATGATAATACCAATATTGCTGTTATAAATGATAAGAAATGATTCCCATTGCGTTGTTCAACCTCCCTTACATGAAGCAAAAAATCAGTAATATCTAGTCTTATCCATGGACCAGCTGAAATCATCTTGTAAAAATAAAGCAGAACTTCTTCAACTCTAATATGGAAACTTACTCAAGGTACAATCTTGAGAGAGAGATAAATTAATAAACAGTTGAATCAGTAAAGAAAGATCCCAAATCAAACTCATACTGCGCTTTATATAAAATCATGATTGCCACTGGCGGCAAATCTCCACACGTCAAAAATCTCACAACAAAGAAAATATTGGAGAAATGTGTCTGAAAATCTCCGGGGTTTATTTTCTCATTGTTTTATTCTTAAGTATGTGGGGAGGCGGGTAAATTGATTTATTTGCTGATTTGAACAATTATATACATGTATATTTGATATACTGTGAAGAGAAGAGAGTTTGCACCAAGGTTACTGTCATTATTGTCAGAGTTTAATCGCTTTAATGTCTAGTTTATTCTCTCAACAATATTTACTTTGATTAACACTTTTATTGTCATGCAGAAGGTTCCTGAAGACATGTCCCATAACGATGAGAGTTATATGAGCCCTCCAAATCTGAAAAGGAAACAACAAAACACGGTCATTTTCTCCCTCCCAGATTCTTCTGAAGTTTCCAATGATAGTTAATCTCACTTTCAAAAAGAAAACTAGAAAATATGGGAAATATTAAGAACAAAGATTAGTTTCTGCAGGCAGTGACAATAAGACTACTGATATCTCATTTAACTTGGTGTAATTTCTATGTTTATATTATGGATATTTGTTATAGTATCTGGTATATCATTCTAATTATTTGGGCTAATTGCTCATTCTTTATCATATATGGGTTTCACCGTTGTTCACTATCAGCTTTTCAACCAACACTTCATGAGCTCTATATTATCAGTGAAAAGACAACTTCATGATCCTCCCGTTTGTCCTAGGGCTAAAGATGCTTTATTTTGTGGGCTCAAGGCGGGGATAATCGAAGAACACTAAAGCATAAAATCAGAACTATTGGGAAAGAATACAACATATATTCAATTATCAAAGGAAAATATTGATATCTTAAGGAAATTACTGGAAATAAGTAAACAAAATGAAAAGATCTTGAGAGCATTATACGAGAAAGACTGATAAAATGAGAGGATTCGATTAAATTGTTGAGAAGAGAACATAGAACAATACAACAAAGTAAATGGCTTGCTATGGAAATTGAAAATTTCAGAGAGTAGTAGATTTAATGATAATTTTTAATCATAGATAAGGTTTATTCTTCTATAGGATCCAGATATGTGTGTATATTCAGTATCATTCTATTATTACTCTGTTATCATTCTAGTTAAGCTTCATATAGACCAGCCTTTTAGTAAATAGTTTGGCCCCAAGCAAGCATCTCGCTCATTATGACTGGGTGCAGAGGATAACAACATCAGTAAACCGTTAATTAAACTGACATAACCTTCGTTTAAATGAATACATTGTTTTCATATTATAGTTTGATAAATTGTTAAGAGATCATTAAGAAAGGGCTATAAAAAACAATACTTGAATATTAAACATTTCCACTGTTGTTGATGTTAGTTAATGGTTGTGGTGGGTTCAACCCAAATATGGCTCTACATCATTTGGTATAATAGTTCACAAAAATCACAGTAACTTCAAAATTATTACTATTGTCAGATTAATATGGTGAATGCAATTATGCCAGTTGTAAAGTGTTTATGCTAGGAGTATTATAACGTGGTTATTCATACATAACAGCAAACATATATCTATTAAAACACAAATAAAGTTGCCATTCTTAAAGTTCTGTGAATCAACAACTTATGACTTATGTGGTTCTACCATCTGACATAATTTCTTAGGCGATAGGGAGATGATTCGTTGTGTTATGAAAAGTATACATAAACAAAACAAATTCGATATTTTATTTTTTTATTTTTACAAATTAAAGATATGCTGTAAATCTGGTAAAGTAAACACGAAAAACAATATGTCGTCAAAACTTAAGGCAGATCCTCTAAACCATTTGAGTGTGTATCCTTGCTAGTCGAATTGAATTCGAAGAGCTGTGCTTTTCCCTTTGCAACTAACTGTGCAAAACATCTACTATGCTTTCAATCAACAAGAGATTTTGTGTTATCGATGGATGGATTGTAGATATAAAAGATCAACAAGTGGTTTCTCCAAATAAAGCAAGGGAACTATTAACAGACAATGATCAGATAAAAGCAGCTGCAGGTGGAGGCTTGAAAAAGTTTAGTGAAATTGATCCCACCACGACAGTACTGGTTAAAAGCAGCTCTAAAGAACTGTTTCGTTACATCAACACTAAAGATGTTGACTTTGTCATATTACCAGGAAGAGTTGTGAAAAAAAATAGTAGGGTACATAACCGAGCCTGCAAAAAGGTTATACATCAATTCACGTTAAACTGTCATACTTTCACGTTACCAAGCAGGCACAAGTGTTATCTGTACCTGGAGACGCAGGACAAAGACACACATTCCAAATCTAACATAATTAGTATTCCAGTAAAACCCAAGCTCAAAGGTGCCGGTGTACTCACAAATACTATCAAAGTGCAAACATTCAACTTCACGAAAGATGATTACCGCATTTTGCTGGATTTGGTATTGAAAAATGATAGTCATGCTAGATACATTGCCGGTGAAATGATGAAGATATTGAAGACAACTGCTTCCAAAGAGGCTGTTGGTTTATGTGAAGGGAGTATACACTATGGAGCTGATAAACTTATTAAGGATCTGTTACCAGAGACATTGGCCATCTATGGTTCAAGAATCTCATATTTATTGCTGGTGCTGAGATGTTGTGACAAATTATCTGTTTTTGCTACACACAGATCCACAGCAAATAGAGTCGCACGTATTTTTAGAAAATGCCACACAGCTACTGACCTTGCCGATGCTATTGGCAAAGAAGTTAGTGTTGTAAGTGAGGGTAGAGGTGATACCAACTTCTGGATGACTTGGATATTTCTGGGTGCTTTTGACTTTTGCTCATGGGAGAACTACGACCACGTATGTTCATATGTGTCGATATTTAATTATAAACAGTTATTGGAAAGTCTGATGTGGGTGTTCCGTTGTGGAGGTATTATTCATGGCGAAGACAAACAAGCTGTTGTGGAGAGATGGTCCTCGGCCGGGATCTCATCTGTAAAGTTTATTAATGATATCAAAAAACTACATATACAAGTTTCTGAGGAGGCAGAAAACACTGCCTTGATCTTAACAAATATAAAGCATGAGGTGGGTTATGCATCGCTTGAAAATATGCTATCATCTTACAAAATTATAGGCGATGCTCTGAATGACATTACAAATACCTTTGACCACCATCTTGAGGAACTATCGCAGTGGGTGACGTTTGGCGACTTTAATCAATTACACTCTGTCACATTAGGCTCACATAGCAAATCATTTGAGGACGATGCATCTGCTTTTAGTATTATGGATAGCTTTAGAAAGAGTGCCTTCCACAACATTGAAATGAGTTGGAGAGGGAGGGGGTACGGGAATGAGGTCCTCATATTGAACCAAGTCAAAGATTTGATTGCCGACTTGAACAAATTAATGATGCTGATGGTGTGGATATCAACAGGCATGCCAATGAGATATCCTGAGTTGGCTACGCTGACATATGCGGGACCCTTTAGAAATGTATACATCGACCCGGGCATGAGAAGGTTGTATCTGAATATCAACTACAATAAAAACCAAGACTTTACAAAAAGAACACTATTTTTAACAGATGGCGTTTCGAAGAGATTGTGGTGGACGATAGCCATTCTTCGTCCGTTTGCTTTTGTTACGTTTAATGATGAAATGGCTATGTACGATGGAAATGGACCCATTGATGAGTTTTGCAGGGATGTTTTTGATGATATTAGAAACAGAGACTTGGTCACAGAAGATGAAGATAGGATTAATGGAATTGTGTCGGCCAACAATGAATTTATGCGCCAAGCCAGGGAAGACATTGGGCCTGACTCTGACATGGAGGCTCTGGAAATGTTTGCTTTTGTCGACATCAAGAACCACCGTTTGTTTGGTTTATCTCAGGCTCGCAGTGTTTTAAGAATTACTAAACAGAGAGCAAAGCCATCCCACCAGAATATGTGTGACTTGTGGAGTAATTATATTCTTCCGAAGCTGAATTTGGATGTTAAGGGTAGTATAACTGAAGATGGAAATTCCGCAAGTAGAACTGGCGTTGTTTCCAAAGCCTCAAAGGACTGTGAGCTTACATTCTCTGAGATGTCAACTGCCCATACACTATTTCAAGAGGCAATTGAGGCCCCTGTAGGTAAAAGAAAAGGATCGAAAGACTAAGACCTTTCATAACTTAAATTTTGGATAGAATAGCATAGTTATGACCATGCATCGACAGGTTTTGCTTCTAGTTAACAATCACTCGGTTTTGCAGACTCAAAGGCCATTCCGTATATGAATGGTGGAAGGTTGCAGTTAAATAGTGGAAGAGAACCAATTATTGTGCTCCCCCGCTTTACAGTTGAAGTTTTAAAGCACTTGGGATAACATGTATGTATGATTTCCACGTAAACCTGGGATTTAGTGCTGTAGATACTCTATATAACCACTTGACTACTTCGATGCTTGCTTGTCTGATTCCTAGAAACTCATAATCTAGCTATGCAAATAGGAGACATATGTCACTTCATATACAAACGCGTAGTCTTAACTAATTGCAATCCTAAAGCCTTGCGACACTTGATATCTAAATGAAGTATCTTCAACTCAGTATTTTATTCAATTTTTACTATGAATCAGCTATTGAGTTAGTATAGTTATCTTCTATATTCCAATGTAGAGAGGTAATAACTTAGCTGTAACTTCTTCTACGATTAACAGATTTTTTAAAGTGACCCATCTAGTTTACTTGCGTGGAAATAAGTTTGATGTTGCTGCTACCAAAACAAAAAGTAAATTCTTTTTAAATATGTGACCGGGGCGGTCGCATGTTCTGAAAATAGCTGTTATGAAGGATGAAATTACTAGTTGCAGAACCCAGATATCAGACATTGACAGCAATACCATCTCTCTCTCTTCAAGTACTGAATTGCTAAGCTACCAAGCAAATTCAGTCTAATTTTTTCTAGTACTACAAAGTTCGGTCGAAGCAACTGTAGAAATCGGCCGAGGCAGAAAAAAACCACAGCCTAATATATATAGGCATAAGAAACGTAAAGATACCATCTCCCTTTAAATGGGATGTTCTCAGTTGAGCCTGAATAGTCAAAAAAAACATTGAGTAATGACTGTTTAGAGATTGATGAAGACCTGTTCACGAACAAAGGCACCCTTTGAACCATATTACATATAAACCAAAAGAGGTTTTCATCTAAGAAAAAATCCTTTAACAGTATGTACAGTTATATTAATTTAAATCCTCAGTTAAGCTGTAAATAGCAAGGAGCAGGGATGTATGCAACTAATATTTTAATCAAAGGGGCTGGCAGAGTGTAATAGCAGCATAAATGTACATTCCAATAATGAAAAATAACCAATATATCTAACTTAATGGAACTCCATATAATCTTCTATCTGTTTGGAAATGCAAAACAATTCAATTTCCTTATTAGCGATAGTTGGTTTATGCCAATAAAGGTTACATTTAGCGTCGTCATATGATTCAGGGCAAGTAATGCGGATTGTATATAGGAGCAATAACTACTGTGTTAGAAAAACCATACATGTTGAAACAAGTGATGTCTAATGGTTTGCGAGTTCACTATTCATTTATAAGGTGACTGTGATGTGGCATTGATTGCCTGAAACCTTTGAATCTAAGAAGACATAGTATATATCAACAAGGTATTTAATTCTTGACCAAAGGAAATATGTCTACTTGTATCAGCCAAAATATATATAGAGTTGGAAACTGTTAGTAAGTGGACAAACTAGAAGTCAAGGACTCTAGCAGTTCTGTTTTGTAATACCCTGAGCTACAACATTGGTATTATATTATGCAGTTTAGTTATTTTGGTAAATTTAAGATTATGTCTTCTGAAGTGTATCCTCCGTTAAAAATGTAAAAGTGAAACTTCAAAATTTATACGTAATGTTAAATAATATTACATTAATGATTAGAGTGAGTGAATAAGGTTTGTTGTCATTGATCAAGTATCCATTTATTTGGATTCCTGGTAGTAAAATGAAAGTATATCTTAGTTTCCTTGGAAAAGCGGAAGAAAAGAATCTAACTGAGTGAAGATGATAATAAGTGCCTATGATTCATTGGCCTAACAGATGGGTACACATATGATGATAAATTGGCAATAGGATGCAGAATATTTGTTGTAATTTGTTTTCTGTCACTCAGTGACTGGGAAATTAAATACATACAGGACAAGTACATGATACTATGCTGTGGATCTGATAAAATACCTTAATAAACTAGTATATCGTTTGTTTTAACTAAATGCAGTTGTGTTATCTAATTGGTATGGCCCAAAGGAATCCAGTAGATCATTTCAAATAATAAAACTACTTTAATGGAAGTGATTTCCATGTTTAGTGGTTCTTCCTTTATATATTAACGGAACCGGTCCTTGTCCTGTAGTGAGCTGCTCCTTGTAAATTTATATCAACAGTTCAACATGCTGAGTAGTAATTCCTCTGATTAATAAAATATTGTGTTTGAAATCATTTCTTATTTTAACTCAGAGTGTGGTGATATTTACACTATTGATATACAAGCTGAAAGTGTATAGATATTTATTTTACATTTCATTGTATTATTATAGATATCGAGCATATCATAATTCTGTATGTTCTTAACAGTGCCAATCTATTATAAATATCTACCAGCCAGGATGTAATTTGCCAAGTCTCTAGAATATTGGAACTAATGGTAAACAGAAGGCAAGTGATGTCCACCAATAGTTAAACTAAAAAGCTTTGTAAATTGCTATATTTCAATACATATATGGAATATCTATGAAAACGTAAGAATATTACTAGTTGTAGTACCAGAAATATTGCAATATTATGAAAAGTGTCAGACTTCTAAGGAAGCGTAGACAGTAAAGCATGGTATCTGCTGTACAGTACTTTAATTAGAAGAAAATAATAATAAACTGAAAGTGCTGCAAATTCTATAACGTACCTTTTGTGGATTACCATGGCTGTTGTGGTGAACTTAAAGACTATGAAAGAATAGAGGAATTAACAAGTAAACTAAAAAATGAAGATATAGATGGGATAAATACTAATGAAATCATTAGAATTGATGACAGTGATGAAGACGAAGAGGAAGGTGTGGGTTGTTTGGCAGGCCAAGTAGGTGATTTTTTATTAAACAAAGGTTCGGGGGATTTGATGAAAGATTGGTGAAGTCTTCTGGACGAAGAATTTCAACCACCAAGAAAAACTTGAAGGGCAACGAATTCTCTAATCTAAGTACCATCTTCTCCGCGGCATATATCTTCATGGAACCAGTCGTCACCTATTTGATTCAAAGATACCCGATCTCAAAAGTTATGGGCGTCTTCATCACCCCCAAGGATTCTCGTCTGTTTGTGGAAGTCAAATCTCCACTGCCTGACGCTCATTATTGTTATTATTATCGCCTGAATCACTGACTTCAGGCATCCCTTTTTCTGTCGGAGAAGAACGTGTTTAATATTTCATTAAATAAGAAAAACTCCGAACGAACATTTTAATATAAAAACAGAGGAATCGAATGGGCGAAGAGCATAGTAAAAACTTATCCCCATTTGACAAACGCCCGTCTTCTTCCTCTGGTTTTTCTGAAATGTCGGATGATATTCCTCAGTTCCAGAAAAAAAATAACAAATCCACCACGAACAAGACCTTAGTTGCTTCCTCAATGAAAGAAGAACGCAAACGATTGAAAAAATTGAACAATAAAATTGATTTCATTGAAGATGTAAGAGCGACATTCGTACTTTGTTTCTTTATGTCAAGTGGTGTTTCTATCGTTTTATTAGCGGCACCTTATGAAGTATTTGGTATAACAATCTATTCTATTTTGCTTAGTTTTCATCTTTTATCACTTTCATGTCTATGTGTGGTTCACTACAAACTTCTCCCACCACTAATCAATGAGCGCAGTATCCAAAGCTATAGAGTGGAAGGGCAAGGCCATTATTCACCAGCGTATCGTTTATCTAACAATGAAAAAATTCGGGGTTATGTAAGAATTTCACTTCCCATATTAACTAATGGAGGAATTTGGATCTATTTATCCTACCGGGATTTACAGGTTGATTGGGAAAAAGATGCTGACCGTGGAATACTTTTAAGTGTTTGTTTTCTATTGGGGATCTTACTTGTAATTGCCTCTTCACTAACAGTGGTAAACTTAGACGAACTTTATTGGAAACCCGAAATAAAGAAACATAAAACAGAACAGAGAAAAGAGGATAGAAACAAGAAAGGCATTTTACAAAGTGTTGACTTGTTGAGTGCAAAAGATGAACTAAAAGCCGAAAGCTTCGAAGAGGTAAGAAAGCTTAGAAATGAAATGTTGGAAAGAGATAAGGAAAGAGATAAGATCTTAAGGGAAAAAGATGAGGAAAGAGATAAAATAATAATGGAACTATCTCAGGAAGTCAAAAGATTGGGAAGACAACGCACAACCAAATAGCAAAACCCAATGGTCTCTTAGGAAAAAAATGAAAACCTCAATGGAGAACTATAAGAAAAACTGATAAAGTCTCCAAAGCCAATCAATCTTCTAGAATACTCAACCGTAGCTATATTCGTTTTATGCAGAATACATATATATCATCTTGCAAGTTTTAATTTAATGTTAATGTTACTATTTTCATTCAAGCCAGATTTTAGACAGGCTAACCAGTCATAATTTTCCCTTGAGTGGTATTACCAATATATACATGTTACTGAGTTCATTGTCTATCAAGACCTCCTCTTTTCCTATAACTAAACTCTTAAAGTTGTGGTTGTGTTTGGTTCCACTAGGGAATTCTTATACATAAATCTTTATTGCATATTCCTAAAGTTGCACTAATTTCAACACTTATGACATTTCTAGCTCACTTATCAGAACCAAATATGACAGGTTCGTACATTTTCATTGTATCTTCAATTGCAAATATCCACACTTGCCATATGGGAAATCCATGGTTAGACCAGATAAATTATACTGTTGATAATAGTTATATATTGGAGTGTTCATTATAACCCAAGAGAAGTTGATATGAACCCCTCTATCAAAATACAATCTTTCAGTGGAGTGTGAAAAAGAAGAATAGTTTGAATTTTTATCTGGTCTATATTCAGTTATCATTAGGAAGCAACTGGACAAAAAATCTTATATTTGTTATGGGAGGCAATTTTAATTCAGATTTAGAAAATTCGTTGTTTTACTATACTCAAGTCAATACGTCTTTTAATTTATATAGACCTCTAATAATTACTCGGCTGCCTTTCCTGTGTCTAGCCTTTCTATATTATTTTTGGACTGCACATGAAAAGATCATAAAGCTTCATATCAAAACTTCCTAGAAATAGAATGTTCACTGAACGAAATATTTAGCACAGCTGCTGCTAAATGTTTGAAAATATTCAGAAACAACGGTATAAGGAATACACTCATCACCGTTAATTCTTATGAATGAGTTGAGTTTCCCATATTGTCTGGAGGTACTGCAAAAATAGGAAGCCCTACATGGCGAATAAAACTATAGTCATTAGTGATTATACATTAAAATACCATCCTGCTACATTATAATATTTAAGCAAACTGTATCTGTACCTAACTTATCATAAAAAAGATATTGAGTGAAAACCAAGAATGGTTGATATTCCATTCAAATTGAGCCAAGGAGTATTTTGACATGGGATGACACAATATTCTCAAATATCTGCGCAGACTGTCTGATGCCCCTGCATGGTGTAGACGAATGTGGTGTGACCGCTAAGGTTGTTGGAGGTTTGCTTTATGAATTGCTTGCGATTTTCAAGATCGTTGAGGATAGGGGTAAGTACACATCCACTCTAAACCAGTTGCCAAGAATCGGTGCGTCGCTGCATTTGATCAGAATATTAGAGAGACTTAAAGACACTGTTAGAAAAAAAATTATCAAGATGAACCAAGCTCTTCTGACATATCCAGTGAAGGCAGTCGACAAGGATGGGCTGGCATTGGATCCTTGTGAAATATTCAAAAAGTATTTTGGGTTAATATCCTCACGACATATCAACGTGATGTTACTGTTATTTAAGGGTGACGCCGATCACAGCCCAACATTGTTCTCTAATATGAGTAATTACTATTCTGCTGTGTTTAGAAACAAAAAGAGTACAGAAAAGATTGCAAGTAACAGTGATGGTGCATTTGCAAGAGGCAGACATGATCTGGAGTCATGGTATTCTTTCCAGTATCAAACTGCAGACCGTAAAAAGTTGGTAGAGGGATTTATTGGCAATATCATAAAAGTCCCTGTGGTAGTTACAATGATATGGGCCATGTACGAGAGCAGGAAATACAAGGAGGTGTTCCAAAAATATATCTCGGTTGATTATTTTAAACATGCCACAACGTTTCCTGTTTTCTTTAAATATATGTGTTCGACAGTGAATTATCGAGAAAAGCGTGTTCCATTGTATGTGGTGATCCTGGGGGTTATACTGGGAAACATACCATCCCTTCAGATCTCATACAATTATTTCAATAGGGCAAGTGGACCAGAGGGACCGTCAGTGTAAATTTATATGTAAGGCTTTTTTGTGTTGTAAGATATATAATTGTGTTGTTAAATTAGAGTTTAAATTGGTAACAATCATATGTTTCTTTGCTGGTGTTTCTTGTGATGTGATTTGGATGGTCAGGGGCCATTGCAACATATATGAGTATAATTCAAATTGGTAGGTGGTTGGTCCAGAATTCCCTGTTAGATGGAGTGCATGGTTACTTGCCCGTTTGCAGCTCCCATAGGCTACTGTCTAGTCTTCCTGGACATTTGTATAGTTGACTGTTATTAAGTTGTAAGTAACTTCAAAAGCACTTCATTTATTCGAATTTAATTAAATTAAAAAATTACAAAAAGTACAAAAATTACAGAAGGTTATACAAAATTTATAGAATGGGGATAGAATATCTTCTACATAAAGAATAAGACTTGCCCACTCTTTTAGCAAGTATTGCTACTATTAAATAAAGCAGTTAAAATAAGTTTGGAAATTGCATTTTAGTTGAATATTGGTATTATTGTGTTTTTGGAATGGTCAAAATAATTCAAAGAAATAAACTGTATTCATCTGTGAGACGTTCATCTTCTGAGTTGTCTTGCACAAATAATGACTAGTCTTATCAATCGTATATGCTAGTTAGTGAAATTGGTTAAAAGAATATTAATCTTGAGTGTGAAAGCCATATAATGGAAATATATTAATTCAATTATTAAATGTCGATAGAAATGGTTGTGTGAAATTGTGTGCTAAAGTCAGGTATCCCATTCAACTAAAACAATGGTTTAGCAATAGAAAATTGTTGAGATGGATTCTGGACAAATTGGAATAATTGTACTGGCATCTTGTATCATATTTGCCAAGATTTTGTTTTGGATTTGATTTTATGGGTGATTTGAAATTTCCCAACAGCAAGTAGTTTTGCCTTTAATGACTGTTTAACAGTATTAATATCATATCAGTAACTAGGGTAAATGTTTATGGATCTTGTTCAAGTTGTTGTTGAGGAGAAATATCAGATATGGGAAAGTTATTATTTAATTGTGATAATTCATTATTGGACATAAATCCTCTAACAGTCTAATTCTTTCAAATAAATTCAGTTAGTTATATTCGTTAGACCTGTTGTGAGTGTTCATCTAGTATTGAATGCTTCCGTGGTTAGATCGTTAGTCATAGTCAGCAATTTAGTCAAATCTTTATTATTACTGAAAATTATCATTATCTGGCATTGTAGTTCAGAACAGTTTCTAATGAATTATTAATGGATTTTCATTGACTTAATAGAGTTAAACCAGATATGGTTACAATTGGGAAAGGTTGATAATGCTTGTTTTTGTGGATTCTGTTGCTATATTGAAGAAACAACTTTTTTGTGAATTGGTGGGTTGTAGCAATATCATGAAAAAATGACAGAAACATAGAAGTTCAGCTCTTTAAAGTTCATACAAAAATTTAATCTATTACTTGAGATGAGGTTGATGTGCGTTTAATGCGTTCTTGGTGTTATATGGGTTGGGTCAGGAATAATGAGATTAAAGGAAAATCATGACAATTCTTAGTTTGTTCAAATATCTTGTGAAGTTGCAATAATAGTATATCAACCATCGGCAAATGTTTTATTTATCCATTTGTATTTGGTTTTGATGTTAAAACATGTCAGAAATGGAAATAGCTATAATTTATCACTTCATCTAAAAGTTTCGAATAGAAAGCTAGGTCAGTTAGATTCAATGAATTTGATATCTACAGGTCTGAAATAGTATTCACTTGAGGAATGAAGTTGACACAGTACATATTAGGCATGTAATAAAATAATTGGTTTTATAGGGTTATGTCTGATATTGTGAAATAAGCCAAATCCAATTATCAGGAATATCTTTTCAATGTAGGGAATGTATAAGTCGTGAAAGTAGTGCAATTGGTAATGTGGTCAGTTCATCTTTCCCATGTGGTTGTGTAACAAACAGCTATTGCTTTAAGCGTAGTGGGTCATGTTCAGTGGCTGCTTGTGTGGGTGTTTGTAGAAATGATTTCTCACCAGTTGAAGTATCTTTGAATCTTTAAAATTCAATTTGATTCAAAAATGGATGAAATTGTCGAAAAGTTAACAGCAAAAATTGAAGGAGATACCGATCCCTTTGGGTCAGTGAACAGAAGAACAGATTACATCAGTCGACAGAAGTTACACTGTTAACCTCAATTGTGCAATACCGCTGGTTAAGAAGCAGACTGCATCCCATTAATAATGCATTGGTCTGTATCTCAGAGTTTCAACACACACTGTTTCAATTAAAGCAAACTGGTTGGTATTCCAATACAATGATGTATTCCCAAGACCCATTGATGTTTCGAATTTGCTATGATAAACAGTTAAGTATGGTGTTCATTTGGTGCGATAACCAAGATATGTTAAAGATTTACAGTTGGGATGAAATAATCATCTCTGGAAACTTTATGATAAACATTTGCTAAGAACTAAATCATTTCAGCGGATTCAACTACCTGCAAGTAAACAAATTAATTAGAATTTGACCGTTTTACTGCAATAATCCATTTTCTCTTGTATCAATGGGAATTACACATTATTTTGTTGATGTGATGATTTGAAATATGAAGTGACAATGAGTATTAAATATTGCTATATTCAAGTAAACCATATTCAGAATGTGATGTCTCTTGGTTTAAACAAATCATAGATGAGATATTTTTCCATAAGAGTCAATTATTCCAATCCATGTCCAAGTTTCAGTCAAAGTTTACTATTCATTCAAAGCTTTAGATCTATTGGAATTAATAGTTGTATATAATTTCAAGAATTACTGAAGCAATTTCTGGTGTTAGGAATCCTCACAGGAATAAAGAATATTTGTATCCAAGTCAAAGAAGTGATTGAGCACTGAGGTGGTAATATTATAGTGACTGTTGTTTTACCAAATAATTGAATGAAGTTAACTTTAAACTTATTTCAATGATGGATCCATTGTAAAATATCATGCTGTTTCTATGTAGTAGCATTTAATATCAATTTTCTCTATATCCAAGAATTATATAGTCTATAGATTGTGTTGTCAGTGTGTATTTATTCTAATAAAAAGAAAATCAGAAATGACTATCCAACGCTAAATAATACGTTGAAGTGAATGCAATCTTCTGATTTAAAGCAACAGTTTACTATTAGACCTTATTATTAATAAGTTCTTGTCAACATGTAATGATTGTATTGTCGTTTCATAGCACATTGGTTAAGAATAAGTTTATAGAGTTAGATTTGCCTAGATGATTTGACAATTCCACTGGGCCAGGTTTTTCCATTTCCAATGGGTTTATTAGCTTCATTGAAGTGGCGTCTAATTGCTTAACAGTTTGTGGATCTTGTTCAAGTCAGTCTTCATGGTAATTGATTGGTTTGGGGAAATAGTTAATCAGTTGTGATAATTCATTATTTGACATAAACATTGATGCAAACAAATCAAGTCAGCTGTATTCCATTATTCTTATGGCAAATGTTAATTGAATATGGAATGCTTTAGTGGCTAGCTATTGAGTTATAGTCTGTAATTTAGTTGAAAGATAATTATCATCGCATATCAGCAATTATTGAGATTAGAACTCTAGACCCATCACAAGGTTTTGCTTCATTTCTATTGAATTAGTTGAGTGGAGGAGTGTTAATTTTCAATCATAGAGGGTTACTGTGGTTTGGTTAGGTGGATTTTGATATTATATTGAAGAAATGATATATTGTGGTTGTGGCAATACCATGAAAGAAATACAGTAAAACAGGAATTTAACAGTTTGGAGTTCATACAACAGTTTAATTAATAACAGTCAGTTATATTGTGGTGTATCTGGTTGGGATTTGGTATGATGTGTCGTATTTGTACTGAATTGAAAATTATGAGTTTCAAGGTAAATACTTAATATTCTTGAATTTGTTTAGAAAACTCATGGGATTGAAGTAAAAGTATAACAACCGTTTGCTAATGATGAGTTTTTCATTTGGATTGGATGTACTTGTCATGACTTGCGCTATGGGAAAATATCTATGATCTATTATTTCATGTAAATGTTTAAAAAGTGAAGACCAGTATATCATTAGATCTTAAACAAGTGACTGTGTTATTCAACTACGTACCCGTTCTTAATGAAATATTAAACTAAATTCAAAGTATCAGTAAACTATAATCAAATCAGCAGTATTGAAATTCATGTATTCGGTGTTGATATTGTATGCAGTTTCAATTTAATAAATGGAGATATGCATTTGCAAAGTGACTGTTCAATATTGTGTTCTGAACTGTAGATTCATATTCTAAATAGGTCATAACTTGGAAGATCCTCTAAACATCTTCTCGATCAAGGGAATGCTTGTTTAGGACTGATACAGTAGCGATGAAATGGATTTGTTCATTAGGAAAGAGTCTTTTGAAATAGGTGGTTATTGCTCTAATTACAATGTGACAACTATAGTGGTATTTGTACAATTACTGAAAAGTGTTATTATCTGTTAAAGTTGCTTTGAATCTTTAAAATCTCAGTTTGATTAAAAGAAATAGATGAAATTTGTAGATTTTTCAAGAAATGTTAACAGCAATAAAGAAGGAGATAAAGAGAGTACTTGATCAATTGCTAGAAGGGAACAGTTTGGAACAGACAGTAAAAGCTACAGTTGCAAACTAAAAGCGCAATTCCACTCGCAAAGGAATTAAATACATTCCATAAACGATGCACTGCCATGAGTCCTAGAGCAAATACATACACTGTTCTAGTCAAATTGAAATGCCTTATACAGACATGAAGTGAGTTATGTGCAAGATTCAATGATGTCCCAATTGGTCATGGTAACAGTTAAAATCGCTGGGTTTCTCTCAGACTCATTAGAAAAGTTTGATATATACAAATGCAATAGATTAATCTTCTCTGATAAAATATGACAAAACTAGTCAAGAACAAAATGTTTCAGACGATTCAACCCATTTTAATTGAATTTCATTTTAAGATACTGTGATTTTTCTATAGTGGTATGCCATTCTTATTTGAATCAAAGAGAATATTACAGGAGTGTATCGATTTCTTAATGTGAAATAATAAAATATGACTATAACATGTATTGATATTTCAGTAAAGCATGTTCGAGAATGCATTGGTTTAGTCAATTAATTGATGTGTTGGTCTGTCATTAGGATCATTTATTTCACCAAATGGTCGAGATGCTACCTATTAGTGTGATCAATTCAACAACTTAAATATATGTGACTAAATGTTGTTTTTAATCTCAAAAGTTATTGAAGCGAATCCAGGTGTTTTTAATTCAATGACTTATTAGGAATACGGAAGTAATAAAAACTTATCAGGTCCAGTGAAGTAGCTGTTTTCTGTTCTATGATGATAGAATCAGAGGGTCAGTCGTGCTATTACTCAATTAAGTATATTAATGCAGAATGAAATTATCTTCACCCCAGCAATGTTCTGCTGTATTGCAACATCATCTAATACTTTATGTATAAGAACTATATAATATCTGCCAGTATATCATCAATGTATGTGTGCATTTTAATGAAAGAAAGTCAGAAATGATGATCCAATGCTGAATAATATGTTGAAGTATAAACATACAATATTAAAAGAGGGTTGCAATTTAACCGTAGATCATAACTTATAGATATCAATAATGTAGTAATGTGTTCATCAAATGGGTGGGTAACTAAGGCCACTTCCAGTATCCAAAAAGGGTAACCTCAGTGATATTCAAAGAAGGAAGGAAGCAACTGTTACAGGGCTGTTCCCATCATTCGTGACTATCAGTTCTGGCATCTTTAGTATTACTTCTACCCAGGTAACTCAGGCAGCATGAAACACACAGTGCTCATGACCTTATCCAGCTTTAATAACAAGAAGCGTGAACCTCAGTCAAGAACACACTCTTGCTCTTCTAGTGATGTTTTTATAACAGCAAGATCCACATTAATATCACCATGGATAGTATAAATGAATCGAAAAAACTATTGAAGTCGTGAAGTCGTTGTTTTAGTATGCTACTCATCACGTCAAAAACTGGCATCCCTCCTTCAGTACTGTATGACCGTTTGTCACACTATATATGCCTTATCGTCTTGAATTTCCATTGACAAATATACATTTTAGAATGAGGTTGTATTGGGGTAAAGGGAGTATCACTTCAGCCATATCTCTAGGTGGAGATATATTATTTAACGCAAGAAATCACTGATTAGGTGCAAGTTCAACCAAATTGATTCATCAGAAGTCATCAACAGTTCGATCAGAAGAAAGGCTGGTTCATTCATCAGTACTAGTTGGTTTGCCCTCTATTAGAGCTCTTTGATGGTCTTGAATAATTAAGCATGAAGATGATCAATTTAATGTAGTGCCGTGATATCAATTATTAAATGGTCGGTCTAGCTTTGTAGAAATGAAGAATTGAATCAGTAAATATTTAAGTCTACAATGGGTAATTTGACATTGAGAGTCTTTCGAATATTGTTATTTAAGCCTGAAGCAATGTGATGAGATAAGCTGTCCAAGCTTTAAAATAAAACTTTATAGCTGGGCAAGAATGTGCTATAATTTGTCTGTATGTTTGAATTTCTTCTCTTTTTTCTTAGGCAAAGTACTGTAAAGATGGGGCAAATTCCATGGCAGTTCCAGAGATATTTCTATCCTTTCATGAAATAATCATTCTATAGTGCTATTAAATCACTTGAAGTAACAATGTATCTTTCAACTGTTGCAAATAGCCATTATCAGTAAGTCTAAATATCTGTTTCATAAATTCATAATTAGATGCCTAGTCACTGCCCCAAGGTGTTATTTTTGTTGCTAGACGTAGATATTTCAAGTCTTATTTCTTTGATAGCTGGAGGTGGGGATTAGTCTGTACTATCACTGTGATCATAATTTATTAATCATTCATAGCGTTATATTTTTTATATTCACAAATGGAACTTAGAGACTACCGAGGGTTGATGAGAGGACGATGGCATCAAGTGAGTGATTAAACTAGCTTAGCAGTTTGTTGCTATGAAGTGTTAGAGCACTGTAGATACTAGCCATATGTAGAGGAGTATCGCATGTCAGTGAGTGTGTCAAAGAGTTAGAAATATTGTGGGAGATATCAATGCTTTAATGAAGGCAATAGAGGTATTGAACCACAGACCCAAACAAGTGATGTCAACGTTTGTTGGTCTTTCATGGGTTGACATTACTTACAGCACTCTCTAGACAGCTATGTGTATTGGATAGACCACCTTTCAGAAGGTGGTGTGGTAAGAAGGGACATTCATTATTGAATACGTTTGATTCAGTGATACTATAGGATAACTTCAGGGTACCGATGCAAATTAATATAAATGATTTTCTGTCGTATTAGATCACAGTCAAATACGGTAGGACCCTCTTGGCTGTTTGAACAAAGCAGGGAGCTCGGAAGTTAAAAGAACTGTAGCAAGATGAATTTACAAGATATTATTTCAGATTAGAAATATTGTGACAATTCTTGGACAAGAGTAGATGAGGAAAATACACATTACAGTACATGCTGACTTGGATAACGTTTTAGTCTGTTAAGCAGAGTGATCTACTGCTTTGGTTAGTAAATTATTGTAATAATTGTTGGTGTAGGATAATCTTCGTGTCACATCATGCAATGCAGTACCAGTGTGTCTTGCATTCTTGTAACAGTAAGAGTAAATTTTCTATGGAGTCGATAAATCTAGTGAAGCCGTTACCATTACACAAGGTGGAAGGGAAGTTGCCTGTTGTGATTCTTGTCATCCAATGATTGGGAAACCTTGCAGTAATATATCTTTTAAATGTCATCAATTACATAGTGAAGAGGGCCATCAGTGTATTTTACAGTGTCAAATATCACATCGCATACTTGTATGTTCTATGATTCTACAGATTCATCTTGTTCGAGTAGTAATGTTCTAGATTTCACATACCTTCATTTCATAATCTAGGAGTGCAACTCTTATGTTAGCCCACTACAGCTGGTATAGGCTAATATCGCATTATTCATAGTTTCAACAGGTATACTATTCTGTTAAAGCTGTTTATTTGAATCTGTTATTGACAGTGCCGTAGAATAGTTATTATCCTTGATTGGTAAAGTGAAATAAGTCAAAGATAAATTTAACTGGTATTAACCACTCAAGTTGGTATAAGTCACCGTCTTATTACAGCACTCTCAGCTGAACCAACTAAAACAGTTAACCCACTCTAGTGTTTATATTGAATGTATTGTTGACAGAATGTAAAATACAATGAAATATTAGCAATCCTTTGCTAGTTCCTGGGAAGAGACCATTATCACATTAGTTAGTCTAGTGTGGACTGCAGACCTTATGGCATAGTATCAATCCTAGCTTATGCAACAGACATGACAACAGGTGATAGTGTACAACAGTTTAATTATTGCTGAGTAGTCAACTGATCTGTGGTACTGGATAATTCAGCATGATATTCATCAACTAGTCAATAATATCTCCAGTGGCCTTGGGAAATGAATAGTTGTATGTTGATATTATTGAGTATCAGTGAGGTGTCGATTTACATCAATGTATAATCAGTGAAGATGGTATGATTGACCCATGTTTAGTACTTTGTAATTGTCACCAGTAGTTGCTGCGATTATATCGACTGTGAGTGAGTGTTGATAATTATCGGTATAGGAGTATCCAAATTCTTTAATATTCTAGAGATATTTAGCAGTGAGGGATGCCTGAAGGTGACAGAGAGCAATATATGGGGAGCAGTTCTAGTACACATCAAAAGGAAGCCTCCTAATATATATATAATAATACTCTTAGAGTGGTTGAGATCAGTATTTGCTGAGGTTGAACTGTCATCAGTAGTTGCAATCCTAGGTGATGGAATATTCTTAAGACAGGAATTATATGACAGTGCATGGTGTGGTGTCGCTGTACTGGTAACCAATTTCTTCAGTATGGGGAAAGACAAAGGTATGCTCGGTAAAAGCTGTGAATATTGTATTCCCATGTACAGTATCACCCATCAATCTACCGTGACACTAATTATTGTAAAGAGTACTCTGGAATGGTTTATGCCCCTGTGGTAACTGCTTATCCTGTTGGCCACAGAAATGGTACGTCTATATGAGGTGTTTCCTTATCGCAACTGAGTTAGCTTAGTCGATTTCTGAAACTTATTGATTAAGGTGTGCACACCATTAAAAATAAATTCAAAAGGTGCCTGGCAGTGTTGGAACGTTCACATTGAATAAGGAGCGTGAAATATACACCACTGAGGCAATGGGGTGGTTGAGTAGTGAAGATCCAACGCAAAGGAAGTTACGACTGACACTTGAGGATAGTTTGCTAGTGAGTCTGTTCAAATGATATAGCAGGATGGATTGTACAACATCAGGCCATTATAAATTAATATTGTCAAGTTACTAGCAGCCTGCCAAACCATAGCCTAAAAGGCTGTATGTTTTACTACTAATCTAAGCGTTATGTGGCTTCTCTTTCTGCAGTAATTGAATATCTCCAGACTAGTTATAGGGCAACACTAAGAGGGAATCTCGTTGATTAGGTCAAAGAGTTGTAGACGTTATGGTAATGTTAACCAAATTAATCAACTTGTACTCAGGTGATGAGATGTCTGTGATAGAGTAATATGATAGTCAGCTGTTATTCTAATAGATGAATATTTCTCATAATAGGTGATGAGTAATTCAGTTAGGCAGTACGACTGAACAGTGACAATCCAAGATTATATTCTATTAGTTCTAAGCACATACACTAGTTAATATCCACTGGACACTGTGCAGTTGCCATACTTTGAATGATTACAGGTTAAGCAGGCAGAGTAGCCTTGATGATACAAGGTAATGGAACAACGGCCAATGCTGAGTAACTTGATGCAGTTACCAGAGTATCAGCGGAATTGTTGGTAGTCAGCACGTTGTTGAAACGATTCATGTATGGCCTGCTAAAGATCAGTCTGTCAGTCCCGGGATATAATGGGGCATGTGTGGCTCCTCTTTAACCTGTAGAGAATACACTAAGGTATTCAACATAACCAGCTATAAGGTACAGTCAAGTGATCGTAGAGTGATAGATTATCAGTACGCTGTTCAACATGAAGAGTAGTGGTAGCCTCTGTTCAAATAACTCTTCAGTTGGTGTTTCATAGTAGAACAGACATCAATATATTACTGATCCATAGTGTGTTGATATACTTAGATACTAGAAACTCGGTAATAATTGCATTGAATGATCTATGTCTGCAGGTATAGACAGGTGATTAAACTTAGTTACGATGTACATGGCTAGGGCCAGGTGGGCAACAGCTATGTTCTTTCTTCTGTGAGGGAAGGGTATATATTTTGTTGAGTATGGGTGTTTGTGCTGGTCACTACAACGCTTCGTGGTATGGGCAGTACACCATATGAGTGTAATAAGGAGTGCGGATTAACCTACGAATAGGTCCTCGACATGTAATAGAATATGCTTTAACGACAGTTATGCATCGATTATTGAGTAGTGTTCTATAAATGAAACTGCACTTCCACTGGCATAAATATGTGACATCAATTGAGATTTGAAATCTGCAATTTTTTAATATTTTTGAGAAAATGAGTAGGTTAAAGAATTTTATAGAAGTGAAAGTCAAATAATTAGAAGTAATGCTATAAAATAGAAAAATAAACAAATTGGTGAGATAGTTGAGAGTAATAAAAGTGATGATAAAGATCTAAAGAAACATACAATTGAGTTAAATGCAAGGTTGCCAGGCTGTCTAGGAATATTGGTGCTGTGGTTATGTTATCATGTCAATACTAATTTGTTGATACAGTCAGTGATATAATTGCTTTATCCTGTATTCAGCTGTATGTAAATTGTAAGCTTTTCAAATCTTGAATATATGTATCATGTTGTTGAGTCTGATTATCTAAGTGTTCTGTTAGAAGTAATGAATATATGACTTCAAGCTGCTGTTGCACCCTGGTATTGTCAGATGCAATGGGCCTCTTTCCTGAACAATGGATCGCATACAATAGTAAATAAAAGCTCTTGGTACAGTACATGGATTCTCTGATTAGCCATATTCTAACAGTGATAATGTTAGAAAAGAGGGAAATCAGGCATTATTAAAGATCTGTTACTCTGATGTTTGAGTCATTACTGGTATGTGTTAGGAATGGATGTCTGGACATCAATGTGTATAGTTATCGTGGGCCATTATAGCGTCCTCACCTGTTAGGTTGAAGTGTCGTCAAATAGATTTCCTTTAATATCTGGCAATAGCTGTACACTTTATTGCTGTTAGGTAGACTCTGTGAATGGGACCGCCTATTGGAAGAATGACTGATAATATATGCAGCGTGGGACAGATGTGATAGCAGTGCGAGTCACTCTGATCAGTTTATAACACTGGGAGACATTGCAATATTACAAGATTGCATTGCTACAGTGGATGAAGAGGGTATGGCATCTGAAGAGTAGTCGATATTAATGCATGTATTATTCAACACAAGGAACTGTGGAAGATTGATTGGAATGAGATGAGATACTTGCACTTAGCAGTCTGATAAATAACATTAAGACAAACGGTTGTATTTGGACAGTGTGATGTATTCCCCTTTGACTCAGAAGTATCAGCTATCAGGGTAGTAGTTTCCATTAAAATATTGTGAACCGCAGCTCATTCAAATGGGTCACCTGGGTCTTTGGCGATTGCAGTAAGCAATGTCTGAGTGTAAGTTTAGTTCTTCTAATAGTATAAGAATACAAATGGTGTTTATAGCAATGGACACTTTTGTCAATATACATTGGGTAAGCGTGAATCAATCAAGAATTCAATTGATTAGTTATTAAAGGAATACAGAGCTGTTTCAATGTTGGTGTCAGAAGACACAGATGGGTGTCATTCTTGGATGGAGCCATGGTAGCCTTAAACATATCAGTCAATTCTGATACGGTTCAAGTTAGATATGGTAAAATATACATGTATCAGGAATAGTAACGGATGATCTGTCAGAATATCTGGGTTAGCCAATGTGTTCATGAGACAGAGACAGTGGTGTTGTATTGATATGGGTGTGCAATCTATTCAGCATGATAAATGTTAGGACAGTGCATTCAATTGTAAAGTGATTATCCAAGTCTGCATATGATAATGGGTGTCTTCATCTAGTTGTCATGAAGAAGTGGCTAGGCTATGACATTAAAGTATAGAATATATGTTGGAGGTTTCAGTTTGATAGTGATATTACAGAATAGCTTCGATGTTCGGTTTAGTATTGGGCCGGTTAGTGCGAGTGGCATGGCAGGTAGTCTAGTGTTGATTGGAATAGGGTTTAAACAGTGTTCCTAGTTGTCATTTTAACGACGGTGATGTTGAGATAACATAGAAATGTGAGAATATCTTGCCTATACTAGTTGTAAAAGTGAGGTGACAGTAGTCCTGGGAGAAGATTGGATATCATTAGTCAATGAGAGCGAAGAAGTGCCATGCTGTCGGTAATTGTGGGAAGGTGTCCTGGTGTCATAATTTATTAGGTTCTAATTCTGGTGAAGGTAAGGGGTCGGGATATGATGGTGATGACAAAGAAGGTTAATGTTAGGTTTAGGAAGATACGTGGTAGGTAGTAATGCTGGGTAAGCGTATTGGCAGTAGGAAGAGTGAATAAATAGTTTGAAGAAGCGGTTGATGAAATAGTGAGTTGATATTTTCCAGAGAAAATAAAGTAGTGGGGTGAATCTAGTTGATAATATGATAGTGCAGAAGAGAGAAATGATATGATAGCAGGGACGGTAGTGGAATTATTGTAATGGGGAGAGAAGCAAAAGAGAAGGGGAAAAGTTGTTAAGTTGAATGGATATATGGAGTACTTGAGGATGGGTGGGTGTCAGGAAAATCATACAGTTGCCATCCTAATAGAGGTCTGGAAGAAGAGTGGCAAGGGAGTATTGAATGTTAGAGATATCGAATATGGGGGAAATTAGTTTCATTGAGATTGAATATAAAATAATACAGGTGATGGGAGAGTACGGTGTGAGTAATCTTAGTGTATGATTAAAGCCTAGTGACATTAATAGTAATGCGCTGTTGTGATAATGGAAAGGGGAGTATTGTGAAAGGAATTATTACAAGAGAGGGCAATGGTAGAGTCAAAGCTAGCATGATATTAACAGTGCAAGTAATTGTTAGTGTGTTGATATAATGGGGGGATGAGTAAATGCTATTTAAGAGTGAATAGTGGCCGAGTTGGCAGAAAATGTGAGAGTGAAAATGAACTTATTGAGGTAATGGGAACTGGAACAATGGGCTTTAGTATATTGAATACAATGATATTCAAAAGAAGGAGTGATTCAAGTTGCCCTATCAGTGATGTTCACGATAGAATTTAAGATATTGCTGAAGTGATAGTATGGTAGTGGTAGTGTTGCAGTATGGCTAGCGGTGGGAAGAGTGATACAGCGACGATTGCAGTCGTTTGGTTAGATCAATAATTAGGAGAGTAGAAGTAGAGTAATTGCAGTAATCGTTTGGTGCTAAAACGGAGCTGTAGTCAGATGGAATAGTGTAATAGAGATCTGAACATAGTGCTAGTCAGTATAATAGCAGGAGAGGGGGGAGTGGAGATAGAGTGGAAGTAATAAAGATTGGTAAGTATAGAAGGATATATGGATGGTGGATGCGGGATGGAAACTAGTTCCAATGATAAAAAGTCATTATATGAACAGCTGATAAAGAAAAAAGTTCAGTTATGATTGGAATAGTATTAGTTTTGTAATAGATTCGTGGTAGTAAAATGGTGATATTTATAGAAGGTCAAAAGGAGGGCAGTGGAGTGTTAGAAGGGGCAAATAGGCGACATTATGAGATGGTATGATAGTAGTAGGAGAAGGGATGGACAACAGTGTAGGTCTTATATCAATAGTTAGTTTAATTCATTTTGAGCAGACAAATGTGACAGTCAGGTTTGAGCATGATGGTAATAAGGAGTATTCAGATTGTGACGACATGTTGGTAAGTACAGTAAGAATAATATATTGAGTAATTGTAAAATGTTTATTCAGTGACAGTAAAAATGAGAGGAGAAGTGTCGACGTGTTAATGGTTGGTCAAAGTTATAAGACAATTAATAGAACTCGAGAGTGCTGACAGTTGTGGTATTTTTAATTGGGGATGGGGACAGTATCAATAGATGGAATGGTTAAAGTTGGGAGAATATTCATAGAGATTATGATAATGACAGTGAGGTGTGATAGTTTAAGAATGTTATGTCAAACAAAATATAATATTGCTAGGATGAAGCAATATATAGGTTAGAGAGTTGATGGATTGGAGGAAGAGTATTTATAATGATAAGAATTGCAGAAGATTTAAGAGCGTTGTTTAATAAAGGGGTTTAAGTGAATAGTTGTCTAATCATAATGGTAGTAACTTAAGCAAGTGAGAATACAAATTGTTAGTTGTTTGGATAGGAGTAAGATTTGAGAGCAATCATGGTTAATTGTAAGAGAATGGAGTGTGGTATGGGAAATATGATGACAGAGAAGTGATTGGGAACAGGAATTGTGGTTTAAGTGATGCAATGGAAGCAGCGGGAATTATTTCAAGAATATATGGCAAGTGATTAAGAAATAGAGAGTAATAGTGATGTTCAGGTAGGAGTGTCATGAAAATAATAAATAGCAGTGAGAAATATAGGAGTGTCAACAGGGAGTTGGTTCTTGTTTAATGATGATCTGTGGAGATAAAGGTATTTCAGTTAAAACATAGTGGTCTGAATAATGTTTAAGACAGCGAGGAATATTAATGATATGGGAAGAAGATTCAATAGTTGTTTGAAATATGGATAAATATGAGCAGTGTAGTGGAAATAGAGGTATTTAAGTAACAATTTGTGGAAGGTTGGACGCAGGAATAGCAGTAAAATTATTTGCATTGATGATGTTTGGGATAGAAGTTTGAAATGACAAAATGTTCTGATGGATAAAGTGAAGGGAATATGTGTGGGATATTAGCTCTTGGTGTAAGATGATTATAGCAATAAGTACAGGAATGTTGGGAGGTGAACGGTTGTAATATGGATGGGAATAGAGGTATAAAATATAGAAGTGTTGGGTAGAAAAAAAGGTGAGGTTAACAAAGATATAAAAAGAGAGGTGGGTTATGAGAAAAGCATTGGTAGTATATAAAGAAGATTGGAGTGTAGAAATAATCACAGAAAGTTAACTAGGGTGTTTAATAATTAGTACTTGTGATGAAGGATATAATATTAGTATGGAAATGATTGTGGTTGATATACGGATATTTGAGTTGAGTTAGGAGTAAAAGTAATTAATATGGGTAATAAAATTTTAAAATAATATAAGTTATAGTATTGATGACAGCTGTGTAAGAATATAGAAGCAGTGGAGATTTGTTTGAAGAGAAGATGTCAGCAATGAGGAAGTGGAAGTGAAAGTATATATAAGTGATTGTAATGTGATAATGAAATGTGAAGAGAGAGTGCTGTTAGTCAATATTAGTTAAGATATTGAGTGTTATATGGAAGATACAGGAAGGATTGGCATGTTGAAACGATCTGATATGGTAGGAGATGATGATTGGCAATGAGATTTAATATTTGTGATGATAATGGTTGTTAAAACATGCAGATATAAATGGGAATATTGTTAGTAATATTTGATAATAGAATAATAAATCTATAGAAGTAATGATACTTGACCGGGGTATAAAGCGGGGTGCTGGTAACAGAGTGCAGTTGAAAGCAGGGTGAAAGCATTGCTAGAACGGAAGTTACAGCATTTTACATTTATGCGGCGAAACGGTGAATTCAGAAGAATCTGAAACATGTGAATTATTTTCATTAGTTAATAATTGTTAATTATTTTCCCTTTTTTTTTTTTATTATAACACCCATACACCCACACCTGCATTCCGCCCCTTTCATAGTTATTTATTAATAACAGGTGTATACACCCATACAAACGGTTCATACACCCATATTTAAATAATATCCCAGGTATACACACCCCAACAAACATTAGTGAGTAACCCAGGCATACACACCCAGACCCAGGGGTATTTAAATAATAATAAACAGTTCCCTCACCCCAACAAACGTAAGTTAATAACCAACGGTTCATACACCCATATTTAAATAATATCCCAGGTATACACACCCCAGCAAACTTTAAATAGTAATAACCAACGCATACACACCAATGTATTAGTAACCAACGTACCCTCACCCCAACAAACGGATATTTAAATAATATCCCAAGTGAATAACCAATGCATACACACCAACGTACCCTCACCCCAACAAACGGATCTGTACATTCAGCTATTTCTCTTTTTAGGTAGTCCTATATCTAATAGATAGCCCTTATAATCGGCTTCTTTTTAAGGGGATCCTATATAAGTTATCCTATTAACGGCCTTTTTTTAAAGGGGGAATGTAAGGGGTTCCTATATCTCGCTTGAGTTGCACTTATTATCAGCTTTTCTTTTTAAAGGGGGGCACTTAAGGGGTTCCTATATCACTTGCTACCCTTATATCGGGCATTTTTTTAAAGGGGGGCACTTAAGGGGTTCCTATATCTCGCTTGAAGTCACCCTTACAGCGGGCTTTTTTTTAAAGGCATGCACTTAAGGGGGTCCTATATACCACTTGAAGTCACCCTTTTAAAAATATACCTGTGCCCTCCTATATCCACTTAGAACACCTACCCTCTTAAAAATATACCGGCACTGCTCTATAACACACCTACACCATGACACATATACCCCATCCCTATACATATGCGATTTACACACCTACCCTTTTTAAAAATATACCGGCACTGCTCTATAACCCACCTACACCATGACACATATACCCCCCTACACCCCCAACACACACACACCCGCCATCCCTATACATATGCGATTTATACACCTACCCCTCTTAAAAACATGCCGGTTCTGCTCTATAACACACCTACACCATGACACATATACCCCCCTACACCCCCAACACACACACACCCCAACACCCATACACCCTCTGTCACCTGCCACATGTCACTTTCCACGATAACACCCATACATCCTCTGCTTAGTAATCAGTATTAGTAAGCAATTAGTCACCCCTACGAATAACTATCTCATTGCGGTTTACCGCAATGATTGTGGCCCAATAGGTAATAGGGCTTGTCATTGGGGAAAGTTCTATGTTACTTTGGGGTGAAATTTAATTGTTTTTTTATGGAATATAATAGCTATTATGTCTAGTATGACAATAGGGATCTATTATGTTATATGGGAAATTCGCTCTAACAATGTCCTTGACAAACAGAAAATATGCGTGTTGCTATTGTTTTTGGCGGGGTGTATGGGTTGTGAATATTTAACAATGGACCTTGCATATCTAACAATAGTTTTGAAGATCGGAAGAAAACTTAACACCGAGATGTTACATGTTCGATTATGAATAATCACTGGTTCGATCCTTGTTGGCGGTTTGGTTGCTTTCCTGTGGATTTAAAGTTCGGGGGAAAGCTTAACGCCGAAATGTTAGATGCTCGAAGGACAGTTGTCTTTGATTCGATTCTTACTGGCGGTGTGATTGCTGTCGAATGTATGGTTGTGACCCGGATCGATTCTTGGTACTTTCCGGACAGTGTTTTTTACATGGTTTGATTCATGGATAGCCGGACACTATCAAATATATATATTTGGATAATTGTACACTAATGTTTTGATTTTAATATACTTGATTTACACATAGTTTTTACATGCACATGCTACTGGTTTCATTGAATCTAGTTATAAACAGATATTGATGTCACTATGTACTCTGAGTAGAGTCATAGATACCTTATATTTTTTTGTTTCTATTAACCCAGGTTGGATATCCCATTCACCCATCTGCATTGGAATCGGCTAATTGAAAAATGATGTCAATACTATGACATATATATCAACTCATGGATGTTAATATCACACATTTAGATATTGTTCAACAAGAAATACATAATATTGCGGGAAATGTTGTATCCCGTTCATCAAGAAGGTCTTATAACAAGAATATTCAAGATTTTATCAGATATTGGTGGCAAATTAGAAAATGTATCCTGTTTCCATCATTGACTACTCTTTTACAACATCAATTACATTGGACTAATCCTTGGACATGGTGTTATTGATATGGTGTGGTTTTATCTGTGGTTGGTTGCGTACTCCTCTCTGTATTCACTACTGTTTTGTTTGTTTATTTTTGTGTATTCCTTCGTCCAAAAAAATTATGTCGTTGAAAATTTTCACTAATTTGAAAACGTATCATTAATTTTTGTATTTTTCATGGACTGTTTTTTGTATTTCCAACACCCGCACATCATACCGTGCGTGCGATGTTGTTTCCTTTTTCTGATTTTGAAATATGACAAGTGCAATTTGTTTTTTTGAAAAAGCGACGCAAGAAAAATTTTCAAAGAAGTCGACGATTAAATTTTGCAACAAATTTTTTCTAATTTGAAACAAGAATTGATGGGTCTGTTTGTAAACATATCAGTGTTCATCTGACATGTACATCAAAATGTTACTGTATAATACACGAATAGTCTCATTCCCATTAATGAGAGTACTGTGAATCACATAAAACTGCCAAAAAGATATATTGATTTATATACATCCCATTTTGCTATGTCGTTGTCAAATTGATTTCACTTACCTGAGAAATTATTGATACGATGGATATTATTAGTCTTGATACATGAGCTGGTATTTATAGGTATTTATTTAAACTGTTTTTGTTAGTCACTTCTTTTTTAAACGAATATATGGTGTCACTTGTATATCTATATTTATATATATTTTGATGATATATTGTAGAGTTTCCTTTTCTGTTTAAATATTGAAATGGTACTTGGTATGTTAGTTTCTCTACGGTCCATGACAACTGGCTAGATTATCAACATGTATAGATTTTAGGTGAGGTTTCGTTACTCATTTGTATTTTTTACTGCTAAATTGGTTTCACTTTATTCTACCATTCATTAAGTAACAACACTATCTGAAGGTTATCTCTAACTTTGAACATCTGATCTTCAATGGTTTACATTTATTCCTGTTATATTTGTTTTCCTAAAGCTGCTATATAAATGTTATCTCATTTAAAACAGTTATTACTTAAGTATATATTTCCAAAGTGAATATCATTTTTCATTCAAACTGATATGGTACTATCAAAAATATTTCCTTTAATTAATTGCTGCTATTGAAATGATTTTATTGGAATTAAATAATGCTTTTGAAATGATTAGTTTATTTCTAACTTGTTGGCTGGTTATGAATTGTTGCTGTTGCAAGGATTTTATTCTAGTGTACGGTGCTACTAAAGATTCTCCTTTTAATTGATTGCTGCTACTGATATGATTAGTTTTATTTTAAATATATTTGCTAGTTGTATTCTTGCTAATTATTCCTACTACATGATTAGTTTTGTTCAAATTAATTGGTTCTTTTGCAATTATTTTATTCAAATTAGCTAATACTTTTTAACTGGTGTCTTTCAGATTAATTGGCTCTATTACAATGATTTTATTGAAATTAATTGGTTCTATTGAATTGGTCCCTTTCAAATAAATTGGTAATTTTTATCTGATGTCCTCTAAATTTATTCATTCTATTTCAAACTAATTGGTTCTATTGCAATGATTTTATTCAAATTAGCTGGTACTTTTGAATTGATATTATTCAAATTAGCTGGTTCTTTTGAACTGGTGTCTTCTAAATTAGCTGGTTCTATTGAACTGGTGTCTTCTAAATTAGCTGGTTCTGTTGCAATGATTTTATTCAACTTAATTGGTACTTTTCAACTGGTGTCTTCCAAACTTACTGCTGAAATGGAATTATTAGTGTTATTCAAACTAAATGGTTTGCTTTAAAATAACTAATTTTGGTTATCCAAGAGGTTCTTTTTAATTAAAAACTGCTGTTGAGAAAATTAGTTTTATTCTAACTGAATGGTGCTATTGGTATGATTGGTTTTACTCTAATTAACTTATTCTTTGAAATGGTGTTAGTCAATTGCTGCTACTAAAATGGTTCTATTCAAATTATTTTAGTGTCATTGAGGTGATCTGTATTATTCATATTATTTTCAACTACTCTAAAGACTTTATTTTAATCAAATGTTGCTATGAATTGGTCTTATTCAAATTTACTGGTTAGTTCTATTAAAAGTAAATGCTGCTATTTAAATGAGTAGTCTTATGCAAATTTATTGTTGCTGTTGAAATGTTTAGTTTTCCTTCTGTTAAAATGCTTCTATTGAAAAGATTTGTTTTACTCACATTAAGTGTTGCTTTCAAAAATAAAATTCTATTTAACTGCTACTATTAAAAAGCTCTACTCAAACTAATCGTGTTAACTGTGTCGTACTTGCTAGGTTTAATATTTCATGTAAATTTAAGCATTGAAGTGTGGAAATAAGATAAAAAGAATATGGTTAAGCAAGGTACAGTTCATCGAATTATTTACTAAGAAAAGGATTTGTACAGTTAAGCATTTGGTTAATGTCTACATTAAGAATAGCTATTAAAGAAAAGTTAATCTTGGAATTTTGTGTACTGAAGTTTTTGAACCAATTTCATCCAATATGTCAGGTGTATAATATCTAACTATTCTGAGGAAATGTTTTATTTTTAATGTCATTTTTTTTTTGGAATATGTTGCTCTCTTAAAAGTCCGAGTTAAAATATAAACAATTTAGCTAGTCTATATATTTTCAAGTTTATAGTAATGAAATATTCACAGAGGGATATCCCCTTTAGTATGTCTCTGATCTCTTCCTCTCACTGTAAGATCCCTCCCATCTCTCAGCGGTAAAAATGGGAAATATTTTTTTAAAAGTTGAAAAACTTGATTTGCCCCTTCTTGATCTGTGTTTTTTTCAAATTTGAAATTCGTCGACGACATTTTCGCGTTTTTTACTTTCGCCACAGTTCTTGCTACAGTTTTGCCATTGTAATTTTGCGGCGTGTCAATTATCGACAACAAACATGCGTCTTGTAATGCATTGTGTTTGTGTCGGTATCATATGTGTATTACCTGTTTGAGACAGAAACACGAATGATGCATGTTTAGCACAGGAATACCATTGTGTAGTGTTCTCTATTGGGTAATTTCATGGGTTAATGTTTGTTTTGGTTGTTTCCTTATACAGTTATACAGCATGGTTGCATTTCCCAATGTAGAGGGCGGAATTATACTTCACAATGGACGGGGGGATAAGTACACAATGAGAGCATTATTTGACAAAGGAACGGGGGGATAAGTATACAATGAAAATATTGATTCCCCATCGATGAAAACAACACCAGCCATGCGAAAAGGATTAAAATATCTATATTCAACGGACTTTCCACCTCATCGATCTTCCCTTCATCACAAATGAGGAACTCCCCTGTTTCAGTATTTGGATGATATATCAAAAGCAAAGCAAATTTGTTACATTGTTAAAGTGCAAACCCCCATAAAGTTATGATGAGCTATCTATTGGTACTAAAAAGTTAGAAGTAGCATTCCTGTAGAGTGGTCTATAAAGTATTCTAGTTGATATAATTGTAAAAAATGTTGTAAATTAATGTTTTAATATAAAAAGATAATATTCATTTCTTGTCACAATTATTAAAATCTATATATTAAAATAAATAATTTTTATAATGAAGTAATATTGCCAATGTAAAACCACTTTAGTAAGGAAAGTTGCTGTTGTGATTCTATTCAAGTAGATTAAAAGTTTGTAGTTCTCCGGAAATCCAATATTTTGCATTCTAAAATGGCATTGACAAGTATTTCTGCCACTTTATCTAGTTGTATATGTAAAGCAGTGTCAGTTGTGTGGGAAAACGTCTTTAAAGTAGGTGGTGACAGTACAAATATGTTGATCTATGGATCATTTTGTCTCTTGAGGGATTGAAAAACAGTTGAAAGTGTGTAATACAAAAAGATATACAACACTTTATGCACATTGTAGAATTGGCCATGGTCTGTTTGGGGGATACACTACTTAACATTAGCAGGTGGTCATACAAAATGGCTAGCAACAGGCCCATCAATGTTTGTTCTTTCTGCAATCTAGATTTGTATGGGAACTTAGTCGACCAAGATTTTTGAAATTTTGAATTTTCAAGAATCTAAAAAAAATAGAAGAGATATATATATAAAAAAGGATAACATATGGCAAACTGCTAGCCATTAGATTAAACAGTTACTTTGTACAAAGCAAGATCATGACACACTTTGTGTGTTAGCCCTTGTAGCGACCATTGAAATCTTTAACGTACTTTTGTACACTGCTGCTATAAGATGGCCCTTTGAGATTTCTACTAAGGTGATGGACTTGACATATATACGACTGGATTCGCCTTTTCAAAGAATGTTTTTACTTTCAGCTTAAATTAGTTGGAATTATTTATATTCAACCTATTTTTTTACAAATCTATCACAGTTTAAGTGGCAGAAAACCAATGTGCCAGTCACAGTAGTTTATAGATCTGTCTTGTCATTTGCAAGTACATTCAAGATGGAAGAAGTCTTTGCAGATAAACTTTAATCTTCATGGATATATATTAGATAAAATATGTTCAAATGCTTATTCCCATCTCAGTAGAATTTCATCTACTTGTAACGATGACTGTCAGTTAGCAGTTTTTTTTCGTTTTCTTTTTTTAACGGTTATTTTCTTCCAGCTCCAATGACAATTGCATACATGCATTATATTTTTCCTTTTAGAAAATTTATTCTGTTGACGCGTTGTTTATTTACTTTCTTATCATCTTTCTTACACAAACAAACTTACTTCTCACGCTAGTTTATAGCGTTATCGTGTCAATCAAAACCTAAAACAAAAGCATTAACCATGATTGAAATAAATGATAGATTTTGTGTCATCGAAGGGTGGATTGTAGATAAAGAAGAGCACAAAGTGGTCTCCCAAAAATTCACTAGAGCCATTTTCACACCTGATGAAAAGAGAGAACTAAGTAAAATTAAAGAACTGAAAGTTTTCACTGAAATTGATACAGATTCTACTGTTATCATCAACAGTACTTCTGAGGAATTATTTAACTATTTGAATACTGTAGTTGTTCATTTTGTCGAATTACGTGGTAGAACTGTGACAAAAAACAGCAGGCCACACAAACATGCCAGGAGGTCTGTGGTCAAGGAATATACATTGAAGTGCCATCCAGTTTTGTTGGGTGCAAGAAAAAAATGTTACCTTCATAAATTAGTTCCTCATGAAAGCCATGCTAATGAGTTAAGGCTCTATAATATCCCAGATGTCACCAAAGCAAAGGACAACACTGTTTATACTAAAATTATTAAAGTTCAAGATTTTAAATTCACCATGGAGGATTACACCATCTTGAGGACACTAGTTTCAAAGAATGATAACGCTAGCAAGCATGTTGCCGGTGAGGTGATGAAGATATTAAAGTCAGCTGCATCAAAAAAGGCCGGAGGTTATACAACAAAAATTTTTCAAGGTAGATTTGATAGCTTTATCAAAGAATTGACCCCATCAACATTGGCCCAGTATGGTGCACGTATTTCATTTTCACTTTTGATGTTAGAAAAGTGTGACAAATTACCTCTTTTTGCAAGTAACATTTCCACTGCAGAGGAAGTTGTCAGAACTCTTAGTGCATGCAACACTCCTACTGAAAAGGCTAAGGCAATTGGTAAATTGGTCAGTGGTCTGAGTGTTAGTAGTGGCGACACCGATTTCTGGATGAAGGTTGTATTCTTGGGTGCTTTCGATTTTAATTTGTGGGGTGATTATAAGAAGCTATGCCCATGTGTGTCCATATTAAAATATAGATTTTTTTTAGATAGTATCAAGTGGCTCTTCAAATATGGTGGTGTGGTCTATGGTAGTGACAAAGACGCTGCTATTGAAAGATGGACTGCAATTGAGGCCTCTGGTGCTGATTTTGTTGGAAACATCAAGAAGTTATACAAAAACACTACTGACGAAACAATGGAAGCTGATAAGACATCCGTTGTGACTTGTCCTATAAAGAAAACTGTTACTGTCAGAGGCAAAGCTTTGTCGCATAAGTTCATTGGTGCTGTTATGACTGAGATTACAGCTGATTTCGATAGTAACGTAAGTAAGTTGTCTCAATGGATAACCGTTTCTGATTTTAATCAGCTTCATGCAGACACACTTGGTTTACCTGATATGCAATTTACGAATGACCAAGATGCCGGTTCTATTTTGAAAAATTTCCCAGATGTTGTGTTTCAGCCAAGAAAGATGTATTGGAGAGATGAAGACCATAAAAGTAGCAAGTTCATTCTCGATTCAGTGAGGAGCTTAATTAACAAATTGCACACAAAAATAATGGTTATGGTTTGGATGTCCACAGGCATGCCAATGAGATTTCCTGAACTATCTACGTTGACATTTGCTGGTAAATCCCGGAATATTTATATAGATCCCGGATTGAGAAGACTGTACCTTAACGTGAAGTACAACAAAAGTGGGAAGTTTACCAACAGAATCCTTTTTATGACTGATGCCGTGTCTAAAAGGCTATGGTGGACTATTACTATCTTGCGATTTTTCATTGTTGCGAATTTCGATGATGAAATTAGCAAATATGACAAGACTGCTTTTATCAGTTCTTTGAATGATGAAGTCGCTGAAGATATAAATGAGAATGATTCAATTTTACAGGATGAAGACAGTATTGACGAATATATATCCCACAGCACTGGATGTGTGGCTACCGCTCAAAGGGACCTTGAAGAAGAGTCCAAGAATGCTTTTGCATTCATCTCAATGTTCGTTTTTGTTGACATCAAAAACCGTCGTCTGTTTAAACTAAGAGACTTCAACAATGAACTGAAAAGTTACCCAGAAGGTGTTACTAAAAAAGAGAATCATTCAATCGGTTCCTGGAGACAGGCCCTAGCCGGTCTATGGAAACACTTTATCATTCCTAAGATGAACTTGAATGTGGAGCAGACAATTGCGTCAGGTTTTGGCCATTCCGTACATACCTTTAACAATAATTACGGTCACGATAGAAGGTTTTTAGAGGGCAGTGACTCGACGTTTGCAACAATGTCTACTGCGTGCACATTATACCACGAAGAAATTGGCCATGGTCGTATTCAACATTTTACAAAGAAGATCCCATTTATGATGAGGGATATCCCAATGGGTAGCTATGAACTCATTCAAGCTGGTAAAAAATACTTTGATGTTCCTAATTTTGAATATAAATCACTAGACCAAATGGCTTTTACCACAATGGTTTTGGAAGACGATGATCGAAAGGTAGTTGGTCTCCAAGCTCCCACCGCTTTTGGTAAATCATTAACTTTTATTTTGCCCATGATGGTCTTGAAAAAATCCATTAAATATCATTATGTCAATCTTGTTTGTGTCCCTTACGAGGCACTGAAGGTTGCTACAATCAACAAACTTGAAAAGGGGGGATTAAGAGCAGAGGATATGGGTTTACTAAATAGCGTTGTCGATCGTTCTATACTTTCTTCAGTGGACGTCTTTGTGGGCTGCCTTGAATCCTTTACAAATGGTAAAATTGCAGCACTATTAAAGAACTGGGAGTGGACGTATGGCCAGGAGAACAAACTGGGCTATTTGGTCTTTGATGAAGCCCACACTTTGTTTGTTGAATCGCGTTTCAGAAAATCTGTAAAAAATATCAACAATCTTTCATGGGAAAAATGGAGAAAAACATTATTTTTATCTGCTACAATGGATGAATCATTGTACAATATTATATTGAATAAGAGAAAGATTCCCGACGATATCAAAAGAACAAGCTTCTTTGTAAACTGCATTCAAAAACTCCCAGTCTTCGATGTTGAGACAAATGTACAAATTGTCGAATATCAAGATATTGCTAGCGAAACAGTTAGATTAATCAAGAATTTCCTTACAAATACAAGCGGAGCAAAAGCTGTTTTCTTTTTCACTTCCAAATATAGGCTACACAAGGTATACAGCAGGATCAGCTCGTATCAAGCAGTATCCATGGTTGATGCTGATAGTACCGAAGAGAAAAAGAGAAAGATCTTCGAGGACTTTGAAAATGAGCACTCTCAAACCAGGGTGGTAATGGGTACAAAATTGTTATCTAATGGTTTAGACTGTAAATCAGTCCAATTTATATGTCTGGTGGATAGTTTCGTTAATTGTGTTGATTATCTTCAAATGGTTGGCCGTATTCGTGACTGGGGTTATGTAAAAATATTGACAAGAGAAAAGAAAAAAGAATTTATTGCTAGAAACTCACTCGATGTTAAGTTTCCCCCAATGAATTGGGAAGTTTGCATATCTAAAAGTGTTTCCGAATTCTATAGCGTACCTTTTGTGGATCACGATGGCTGTTGTGGTGCACTTAAAGGCGATGAAAGAATAGAGGAATTAAAAAGTAAACTAAAAAATGAAGATATAGATGAATCAACTACAAATGAAATCATTATAATTGATGAAAGTGATGAAGAGAAAGAGGAAGGTGTGGGCAGGTTGACAAGTCAAATCCGTAATTCTTTATCGAACAAAGGCTCGGGGGAGTTGATGAAAGATTGGCAAAGTCTTCTGGACGAAAAATTTCAACCACCTACCCAGGAAGCTCTTCTGTCTGTGGAACCACGGTATGTTGTCATGTGGAATGACAAAATTTCATCCTCACTTTGTGATGACTGTTTTATGCAGGTGTTTGATGGTCACGATTGTGGTAATTTGGGCAGAGTATTTGGCACTTTTATTTATGAATTCCTTGCTATTCAAAAAATCATCAAGAGCAGGGAGGCATATATTGTGTTAAAAAATGAATTGATTCGAAGGAAAGGTTTAATGTTTCTTCATTGGATATTGAAGGAAAAAGAGAGAGTCAGAAGGGATTTCGTTAAGATGAGTGAAGCCATCAATAGACTTCCAAAAACTGCAGATGAAAAATCTCTTTTGCCATGGAATCCAGTCGAGAGGTTTTCAAAGTATTTTGAGTTTATTTGCAGGAGAAAAATAAATACAGTTTTTCTGATTACTGAGGGAAAAATAGCATATTGCACAGATATGTATTCTGACATGTCTGAGTTTTATTCGTATGTTTTTAGCGATTCCACGAATATTGATAAGATTGCCAGATACAGTGACAGTGCAATATTTGCCATGTTCAAGGAAGAAGTACTGGATGATATCCAGCTGCATTTCAATGAGTCCTTGTCAGATAAGAAGAAGAAAAAGTATCTCAAAGAGCTTCTGGGTGATTTATGTTTTGTCCCTGTTCTTATTACATTGATCTGGTCCTTGTTCGAGAGCAGCAAGTATAAGGATATTGCTAAAAGTATTGAGTTTGATCATTTCCAATATCCAGATACGTTCCCTGTATTCTTCAAATATATGTGTTCTTGGGTGGCATACCGCAAGAAAAAAGTTCCATTATTTGCAGTTTTCTTAGGAATTCAGATGGGCAATACATGCTCTCTTGAGAGGGCTTTAAAGTTAGAAGCAAAGTCAAAAAAACAGAAAGAGCCGGTGTATCATTTTGTATTATAGTATAAGCTTTGTAGTTTAATAACACTGTTGTTATATTTGTGTTTAAAGTGTTGGTAACCAGAGAATAATTTCTGCTATCTTTCCTAGTTTATCATGTAATGTGGATGGTCATTCACTATAGTTAAATATCTTAGTTTTACTCAATTTGGTGTGTGGCTGGCCCCGTACTGTACGTTATATGACTTGCACGATAACTTACCTGTTTGCAACTTCCATCCATGGAATATTGGGTAGATAAGGTGGCCGTTTGTTTACACAAGTCTTGTTGCAGAGTTGTGAGTAACTTCAAGAATAATTTATTTATTCAAATTTATTTAATAAAAAAAATTAATTTGAAAAATTTGTAAATTACACAAAGTTATATAGTTATGTACAGAAAAGGGATAAGATATCTCAATACTAGATATTTTAACTTGTTCATTCTGTTGGGCAATTTCAATGCTATTAGATAAGAGAGTTAAGTAGCTTTGGATATTGCATTCTATAAGATTATTGAAATTATTCTCTTTTTGGAATTGTTGAAATGATTCCAAGAGATAAACAGTGTTCATCTGTCTGATATTGATATTTGTAGCACAACAAACCGCATAGTGGATTGTGCACCAACAGGGTAGTAATAGTTGGTTAAATTAATCAAAGGAATCTTATATCTTGGGTGGGAGAAATCAGAACTTGGAATATATTGATTCAGTTAATAAAGATGATTGTGGGAAATATTATTATAAGGTGAGGTAATTTTTGCTTCTAAAACAGTTTGTTTACAATGTACTTTACTAGTGGTTTATTATTGCCAAATTGGAAGAATTGTATTGGCATTTTGCATCATATGAGGAAGAATTTTGTTTTGGATTTGCGTTTTCATATGATTTAAAATATCAGTAAAGCCAATGTTTTTTATTGCCAATCGTTTTAGTAGTTCCATCGAACCATCGTGTTGTTGTTTGGCAGTTTGCTGGTCTAGATTAAGGTAGTGTTGAGGTAAAATATCAGGTATGGAAAAAATAATCAATTAATTGTGACAATTCGTTATTGGACATGAATGGTTTATCGAATCAAATTTTTGTAAAACAAATGTGCCAGTTGTATTCGACTATTCCTGATGTATGCTTTGATTTAAGATTGGATGGTTTTATGTTCAGTTCTTCCTTTATAATTTGCAATTTAGTTAAAAATTAATTATAACTGAAAATTAGCAATTATTGAAATATGAATTCAAGACGTATTCTTATAAACGGTTGTTGGGTTTCCTTTAAAGTAATAACGTTATAGAGATACAGCTGTTGTGGGAAAGGGTTAATATCGTTATATTCCTTGGGTTTTGATGATTTAGCAAATAATTAATAATTTCTGTGAATAAGTGGTTGGGTTTAATATCATGAAGAAGACAGAGTACCAACTGTTTGAACTTTATACATCGTTAAGGCTAGCACATGGGATGGCGTTGCTGTGAATTTAGAAAACATATGATGTGTTCTTGGTGCAATTTGAGTTTTACCAACAACTGTGAGATCAAATGAAAAAACATAAAGTGCATTGAGTTGTTGAAATTTCATGTCAAATTCCAATTATAGTATATCAATCTTCGGTAAATATGTTATTTATGCAGTTGTATTTGGATTTGGTATTATATTTTGTGATATAGAGGAGTGTTAATGATCTGCTCTTCAACATAAATGATATAAAATATATCCAGGTAAGGAATTAAAAATGTTGAATCCTTTGATCTTTAAAGCTTTAAAATACAAAACACAAACAGACTAAACTAGATTGCACTTTTGATTGTTGTTTTATCCTAAATGAAGGACTGGTATGAATTTTAGTTCCCTGTAGATGATCAAATTTGATATCAGTGGAACTTGATATAGTTGAGTGAAATACGATTCAGTTTCAATCTAATGGAAGAAGGACAAACAATCTAAATTTGCAAAGTGATTATATTATCTTGTGCTAATAGTCTTGGTTCAATATTCTGAAATAAGTCATTTCGATATGTTACTATATCTATGAATCACAGGGGATGTATGGTCAGGACCGTTAAAATTATGAGGAATGTGGCTTGTTCATAGTGACAGTGTGTTTAAGAATTGGCTATTGCACTGCGTTTAGTGGTATACCTGATGGTTCTTGTGTATTTGAATGCTTGTATG